>CM053624.1:191796194-191893028 GCA_028646595.1 Phalanger gymnotis | reverse complement strand
TGGGCCTGGGGCCAGAAGCAACTGCAGCCTTAGTTCCAAAGTTGCCCCACCTCCACTGCCCCAGGGGCGGTGGCTGAACCGCAAACTCAGTCCCGCAGCTTTTCCCACTAACCTTCTCTGATGTCTTTGCTCTTTGTGGGTTGAGAGGTCTGGTGGATGCCACAGCTCAGTAATTCAGGATGCCAGGGCACTCTCTGCTTGTCTCCTGGTCTGGTAGGTCTGCGTCTGGTCTGTTCATGCCATGTGCTCTGGGCTCAGCTCCGCTCCCCTCAGCTGGGGGCTGGGAGCTCTGTGTGGGACAGACCTTACCCAGAGACCATCCAGGCTGTCCTGGGATGGAGCCCTGCTTCCCTCTGCCACTTTGTGGGTTCTGCAGCTCTAGAATTGGTTCAGAGCCATTTTTTTATGGGTTTTTGGAGGGACTTGGTGGGGAGTTCATGCCGGTCACTGCTTCCCAGCCGCCATCTTGGCTCCGCCCCCGATTCCTAAACTTTTGGTCAAATGTGTCGCTAAACACTTAAGTAAACTACATCTACAGCATTCCCTTCAAATATCAGTTTGGTAATCATGTCAAAAAAAGAAATAAGGTCAATCTTGCATGTTCTTGGTGAAGCCCCATTGGCTCTTTGTAATCACTGCTTGGTTTTCTAGATATTGACTAGCATCCTTATAATGATCCACTGAAGAATTTTCTCATGAAAAGATGTCAAGCTCATTGCCACACAGTGTATAAATTGAATCTCTTTCGTTTTTTACAAATAAGTACAATTTTGGTCTTTCATCACTTATTACTGTGTACCCATTTTCCACGATATTTCAATTATCGCTGACAATGTTTCAACAAGCCATCTGCAAGTTATTTCAAGAATGAAGGATATAGTTCATCCGGGTCAGGTGACTTGAATTTTCATGTGGTTAGGTACTCTTTTACTATTTCAATATTGAGCTTGGGTTTCACCTCTCTGTGTTTTCCCCTGTAGTTCCCATTGAATTCTCTCTTCCACAGAAAAAATGAAGAAATGAAAGAACTAAGCAGGGATCCCTTTTCTCTGCTGTCAGTTGTCATTTTCTTATCCACCCATGAAAATTGGTTCAATCTCCTTTTTCCTCTTCTTTCCCAAGTATAGCTAAAACAAAACAAGCAAAGCAAATGACAACAAACAAAACAGAGTAATCAGCAACAAAGTCAACAGCAACGAAACCCTTCCTTTTTGCTGTCCCTATCTTTCCTGGCCAGTGTCAGCTCAGAATAAGCCTTAGCATTCCTGATCCTGTTCTTAAAACATATTCCTTCTCTAGTACCTGCTCTTATTTCCATCTTCTATACACACACATATGCAAACATACATACATATATACATACATACATACATACATACACGCACATGTGAAAGGGGTGTGTGTGTGTGTATTATTTTCTTTTTTGTCTTCAGAATTTGAGATTTTCACATTTCTCATTAGCTGACTTTCCCCCTATAGATTCTTACTACGTGGAATCCTGCTAATTCTTCCTCTTGATATTTTGAAACATGCTTTTCCAAAAGCTAAGCAATGCTATGCCTGACTTTCCTTTCCCTTTCTACTAGACTCTAAAAGGGAGTGGTCACTTTCCATCAGATGTGTGCTTTATGCGCATAAATATGTGTTTAACAATTGGCTCTCTGGGAAAAATAAATGTATTCATGACAATTTAATTTAATCTAAATTATTAAAATTTTCTCCATCACTTTTTAAGTCTATACTATTAACAAAACAATAAATCGAGCCCTAATTTACAGCATGTGTTAATTCCTAAAGTGTAAGTTCCGACATTAAAATTTTAACAGTTAACTCAGAGGCTGGTTTGAACTGGTTCCATTATATCCCTGTCTCTATCCAGTTCCCATCACCTATGTTCCAGCAACCAGTTTTTTCCCTGTTATTGAGAATCAGAGCAAAATTCTCCTTTATTCCTTTACCTTTTTTTGAAGTATACAGTTATCATTAATACGAACCCAGGATTTGTAGCTGCTCTACTTTTTTGGTGGTGGGGAGAGGAAAGAGAGAGAAAAAGAGAAAGGCAGAGACAGAGACAGAGAGGGAGAGAGAGAGAGAGAGAGAGACAGAGACAGAGAGACAGAGACAGATGGAGACAGAGACAGAGAGACACACACAGAGACAGAGAGATACACAGAAAGACAAAGAAAGTCAGATAGACATAAAAAGTCATAAGAGATAGAAAGAAAGAGAGACAGATACAAACACAGAAAGACAGAGAAACAGGGTGCATGGAGAAACAGGAAGAGGGACAGCAAGACAAAAAGAGAGGTGGAGAAAGAGGGAGAGAGAGAGGCAGACACAGAGATAAAGAGACACAGAGGGAACACACTTTTGCAGATCAGATGCCTGGGTAGTTGAAGTATCCTGTCACTAGTATACCATGACTCTGTGACAGGAGTATGAACAGACTCCCAAAGTATTAGTCTATTTCCTTTTTCTGTCCAAGTGGTCTGTAGTACACTTCAATGATTAAATAACATTTCTTTCTCCTTCCATTGTTTTCAAATGTTCTCCATGATATTTCCCCCAACTGGTTCCTGGATTTCCTGACAGGAGGATACAATTTTAATATACTACACCCCTCCATTTACCCATTCCTTACTTTTTAAAGTGTATACTCATACAAAGTCCTTTTCCAGTCATGGACTTCATTGCGTTTCATCTCAGTGATAACCATGAGAACAAATTTGCCTTATTGTATTAGAGGTTAAAGGTCAGAGAGTCTTAACTTTGTGTGTGTGTGTGTGTATGTTATGGAGCCCTGTGGCAGTCTTGTGAAACTTATGGAGCTCTTCCCAATATCATTTTAATTGCATAAAATAAAATATATAGGATTTAATTGGATAGAAAAAAATAAAAGAAATCAATTTATTGAAATAGTTCTTCAAATGTTTATTACAAAAAACAAGTTTGTGGATCCCAGATGAACTCCATAAACATTGTATCTAGTTCATTTTGTTTATCACTAACATTTTTGGCATTCATTTATAAATATTTAAGGCCTTGTGTTTTGATTTTAGTTCCTTTTTTGGATTTCTTCTCCTCTGAACTTGTGTCTCAACTGCTTTTCTTCTTTTATTGTACCTGCTCTCTATCAGACCTAGCTTATTGGATGCACAGAGGTGATTTTTGCTTTTCCTCATTCTTTTTAGCTCAAAGCCTCTTAAATTAGATGTGCAAGAGACCAAGGGAAACACATTCTTGCCAGACTATGTTAGATGCATTCCATCTGTAGTTAGGAACCTGTTATTCCTCTATTTTAATTCACTATTCATGATGTCAAAATCCCATTTTCAGGTCCCATCTTCTTAGCTGTTTACCTCCTTTTCCCTTTTTTTGGATCACATACATGCAGTAGACTACAATGAGAAAAGCACCACCTGTATCTTTGTGATCTTTAGGGGACTGCTGAAGATATGGTAATGATTTATAGGCTCCTTCTTGTGGTTTTGTGTCCACATGAATCACCAGAAGTTTGTAGAGTTCATACACTATGACAGGTCTTGGGAAAATCTCCCTTATGCATGTACCAGTAAGATAATATACTTTTCTCTAATTGGTATCAGGTTGAAAAGAAGCTGTCTCAATGTCCCCAGAGCAGGGATTCCCCAACCACTGCTTCTATTCTTTTATTCCTTTTATCCCTATTGGATAATTTCTCAACTCACAGCTTTTGTGATTCTACTCTATGATTTCTTGGAAGATAAACAGTTGCTTTTTCTTCTAACATACAACTCTGTCCTCCTCAGGAAGAACCTCAATTATTTATAATCTCTAAATGTACAGTTGTTCTTTTCTTTCCTATTCTCTAGATGAGGTTTAACTAAGGAAGAGTACAGAAGGGTTATCACTTCATTTATTTTTAACAATATGACTCTAAAATAGGATGTTTATAGGGGAGATAGTAATGATCCAAAAAGAAATTCTATCTATATGTCAGTTTTGAGGAAGTTGGTACACTTTGATTTTGGAAACAAAAACCCTGCCTATAATGTCTCTCATTACAGCCACATTTAATAAGAGGACTTGGATGAATTAGGATTTGTACTTCAATTCCTTTGTGTTCCTTCTTCATATAAAATAATATTCTGGAATTAGGAAGAGGTAGAGGTAAAAAGAAAGACCAGACAGGGAAGGAAACTAAAACCAAAGCCAAAATAGTGTGGTTTTAGCTGTGGAGGATAAGGAAACATGCCTTGAGATCTAATAGTTTACTATCATTGTGGTTTTGAAACTTCTTTGCTTTTAAAATATTTTTTTCCCAAAGCAATGAATATAAGCAATACAGAAAAGCTTGAGAAGATACATCAACCGACTAAAATTGAAGTAAGTAGAAATAGGAAAATAATAGACACAATGACTACAACAATGTAACTGAAGACAACAATTGAACTATGTGTAATTATAAAGACTAAGCTTGACCCTGAAGAAGAGATGAGAAAGTAAGCCTCTTTTTCTGTGTGGAGATAAGGGTCTTGGAGTGTGGAACATTGCATATTCTGTCAAACTTGGTTGATATGTTCGTGAGTTTTTATTACTTTTTCCCCTTCTTTCTTTTTCTTTTTTTTTTCATTTTCTCTTTTTGGTTACAATAGGTGGTTCTCTGAATATTTGATGGGGGGATATATTTGGAAAGAAAGGTATTGTCAAAACAGAAACTATCATTAAAAATAAAATCAATTCTTCATATAGAATTTTTTGTTAATTATCATGTGAAATTAAAGGCTTGAGAAGAAATGAGATTATTAGACTCTTTTACGGATATTGGAACCAGTCCAGCTTCTATTTTTAACAAGAGTACAAAGGGGGAAAAATGTTCTAAGCTCACTCCCAATAAAGAATGTAAGCTTTTCTTTTTTTTTTCTTTTTTTTTTTTTGCAGTTAAGGGATATGCTCATTTTTTGCCTTTGTATCCACAGCACCCAACATAGTGCCAGCTTATTGCTTAATTGCTTAATAAATGATAGATGATTTAAATTGAAATCCAAAATTATTCATTTAAATAGCTCAATCATTTATGTCAGGCTTTCTAGTTTGTAGAAGATTTTCAATAGATTATCTCATTTGAATCTCTTAAGAGCCCTGTGATGTAGTAATATAAGTGCTGTTATTCCCAATTCACCAAGAGGAAAGCTGGTGAGTGCAGGCTTTAAAGGACACATGAAAGGTAATTCAGAACTGGTATTTAAACCCATGTCTTCTGAATTCAAGGTTGGTGGTCTTTCCAATACCAATTGTCCTCTTTCTCAGTTTCGGTCAAAATCATGCTTATTTTTTATATTCACCACAACCTACTGTCTTCCTGATTTACTCATTACTGGGAGTTTGGAGGGAGGAGGCCACTAGGGGTAGGGGGAATGCTTCATAGTATTATTGAGCTAGAGCTGGAAGGGGCCTCAGAGGTCATAGTTGATGAACTTAAGTCCTATTGCAGAAACATGTCTTGTTCAAAGTCATAAGAGCAATAAGTATCAAAAGTGTGATCCTTCCAGTTACCCAAGTTTGCAACCTCAGAGCCATCCTTGACTCTTCATTCTCTCTCACTGACCCATTCTCTCATATCTAATCAGTTGCCAAGTCTTATCTATTATATTTGCAAACATATCTCATGTCTATCACCTTTCTCCTGTTAAGTAGCCACTTCCCAAGCTTAGGCCCTCATCATTTCTCACCTGGATTCTTTATTTTTTTAATTTTTATTTTCTTTACTTTTAGTTTACAATACTAGGTTCTACATAATTTTGAGTTCCAGATCTTCTTCCTCCCATCTCCAACTCCCTCCCCAAGATGACATGGAATCCCATATATCTTCCATGTATAACTTTGCGTTGAATTAATTAACACACTAGTCAAGTTGTGGAGAAGAATTATGACCAACGGAATGAATCATGAGAAAGAAGAAACAGAACCAAAAAAGCCCCAAAAAACAAAAACAAAAGAAAGGAAAAAAAGGGGAAAAATGGCGAGCATAAAGTGTGCCTCAATCTGCATTCATACTTCATAGTTTTTTCTCTGGATGTAGATAGTGTTCTCCATCATGAGTCCTTTGGAGTTGTCTTTGCACCTTGTGTTGCTGAGAAAAGCAAAGTCTGTCAGGGTTAGTCCTCACAGAATCCATGTATTTGTGATTGTGTGTGATGTTCTCTTGGCTCTGCTCCACTCACTCAGCATTGTGTCGTATAGGTTTTTCCAGGTTCTCACCTGGATTCTTACAGTAGCCTATTAATAAAGCATTTGCCTCGTCTTTTTTTCCTCTCCAATCCATCATTCACATGGCTACTTTGCTATGAAATATATAAGTCTGATCATCTCACTTCCCCACTCAAAAAGCTACAGTGGTTCCCTATTGCTTCTAACATAAAACACAATGTTATATGTTTGGAAGTTAAAGCCCTTCACAATATAGTTCCAGCCTACCTACCTTTTACCCACTAGTCTTACTCATACATTCTGCATTCTGGTTAAACTAGCTTTCCCGATCTTCCTCAAAACAATATTTTTTCTCCGGTATCCATCTTTTTGCATAGGCTGTCCCTAATCCCTGTACATTACTCACTCCTTTAGAATCTCTTGCTCCCTATATGTCTCAGCTGAAGTGCTACCTTCTACATGATGCCTTTCCTGATCCCATAAGCTGCTAGTGCACACCTTCAATTAGTTTCTATTTGCTTTGTACAAGATTATTTTTTAAATTTACTTATATGTGTGTATTTTTCACGAACAGAATGTAAATTCCTTGAGGGCAGGGACTAATGGAATTTTATACTTGTTTAGCCAAAGTCTGAACTTAGTTTCTTAACTCAGATGAAATATAGACATGGATGCATATAGCAAGACCCACGTGTGGCATGGGTAGATAGAAATGTGAACCTGGATTTGGAAAGCCCCATTCCATATGTCCAAAAACAGACTGTAATTTCCACCTTCGTGGAGAATAGGTAGAGGGTCATAGATGGACCGTCAGTGGCCTAAAAGAGGAAGAACAGGTGAGATCCAGCCTAGCCTCGACTGGGTGAACATTCCTTTGCTCTACTACTTAAAAAGCAGTATTTATATGGAATTATATCTATCTGCCACACCTCAGATATTTCAAGTGTAGGGATACACTGCTGTCTCTTTTAGAAATGCAGAATAAAAGACACTTTCTCCAGTTCTTTTCAAGGGATCATCTAACTTATCCTTGATAACACCTCCTTCCCACCAAATACTAATTACGAAAAATGAGAGTCCCATCCCCCACCAAGAAAAGGAAGCAATAAAGAGAAAATAAATAAATTATGTGGATTAAAGTAGTCAATGAATATACAAATTCAAATGAACTGCCTGGGAGTGAGATCTCAACTCAACCATAAAAGAGTGTCTTACCATGTCTTACCATAATGTCTTACCAGGAGGAGTCCACTCTTTGCAGTCTCTAGTATTGAAGGTTCCGCAAATCACATGATGTGTTAGGGGTAAGCTTCTCACATGTCTTTGACTTTGAGAAGAGCTCCCTATTACCAATCAAAAATTTATACTTGTCTTCCCTTTCTCTTGATTTTTTTCTCTGCCTTTCACAACAGGTTCTCTCAATATGAAGAAGATCCTTTTCTACTTATGTAGGCTCGAAGTTAATAAGTAGACACACTTCTCCCCACCCCCACCACTTCCCACCTTCTGTAGACAACACATATCGCAATACGGCAAGAAATCCTTTCAGGCTTGTGAGGATTAGGGTTACACACACAGCTCATATCTCTGTGCATGGCATATAGTAAGTATGTGCTTAGCAAAATATTTGGTGATTGATTAATATTCAGTCAATTCTATTCACCCTAAACTAATCTGTATGGAATACGACAGGGTCTTTTAAACATCTTGAAAAATGAATACATACATGCATAGAATGAGTGGAGTACCTTTAAGGAATAATTAAGGAATTATTTTTAAAAAATATACATAAAAATAACAAAACAGTAACACCAACAAAAAAGATATATCAATATCAATTTTAGCAATTGATCCACGTTAAGAAGAGTAAGAAATAATGACCATCAAAAAGAGAAATGACAATAATAAAATATTAAAGTAGTAGATCTTAGAAATGAAGAAATGGAGGGGTTTTCCGTTTAATTCTTTTCTTTTCAAAAGTAAAGTGACTGCTCCCTGCCTGGCAGTGCTGGCTGGTGAGGAAGACTGGCATCCATATCACTTGACTCCTCAGCTAGTATTTTTTAAAGCTGCTAAAGTTTGTGGGGATTTTTATGAGTTCTCCCTTTTAAAAAATGTTTTTGATCCGAACAGTTGTTAAAAATGTATTAATTTTTCAGTTACAGGTAGTGATACTGAAACTGTTGACTTTTGGTGCAATTTCTGATTATAATTAGGAAAAATTGTACTGCTTCAGTATAAAGATAGATATATAATTTAGTGTCATAAAAAGAGAAAGAACTCACATTCAGAACTAATAACATCCCATAAACATTTTGGAGGAAAAGCACCGATTTCCCCAAATAACCTAAGTATGAACTCGAACTCTAATATAGCCCAATAGTTCAGTCCTGTGATGCTGAGCCATCGATCAATCAACAAGTATTTATTAAGTGATTATTATATGCCAGGCACTAGCACAGGTACTATCAATACCAATTCAAATTATGAAATAATCCATAATTAAAATGAGTGGTAGGCCTCAGTTTATCCTCTGAAAAATGAGGGATATAAACTAGAAGACCTTTCAGGAACCCAACTTGAAATTTCATGAGACTATAATAACCTTTGCAATTTTAAATAACAACACTGGTTCCACAGAACTATTTGAAAAACCTAGTATATAATACCAGTTAAAAATCAACAGAGCACCCTGTAGGTATGGGAAGCTATGAAGATTTCTGGAGTTCATCGTAAATTGATTTTTCTCAATCAAAGCTTCCAACCTTTGGCCTCATGACTTTTATTAGCATTTTCCTGTCCAGGCTTATGCCAACAACATTTCTGTAAGCTTTTAAGTTTCTCTTTAGTTAAAGATTAAAAAAATAAAAAGGGAAAGAAAGCAAAAACAAACCTCTAAACCAATGGGTAATAAATCCCACAGATCTATCCCATTTTAAGTCTTTTTACTAATAATCAGCCCAATGCATTGACTTTGATTTTGGTGTTTTCTGCCTGCCTCTTAAACTCAGGGGAATTCAGTCTACACCTGAAATGACAAACCTTCTAGTCTGCTTGAGGAGCTTTCATTGCCTCTCATGCAGTAGAGAAAACCAGCCCTTCTTTTTCTGCTAAGAAGAAAGAGTTAAAAGCAGGAGGGGTAGAAGTTAAGGTTTCTATTTTGGTGGCTGCCTACATTGAAAGACATTTTGAACAGCGTGTGAATGTCAGCAGCATTACAGCGATATTGTTTCAAACAGCTGTAATTTGCATGCAATCTGGTTGCTCTGGTTTACTGCATCGTTATCACCTTAGAGCTTATTCTGGTTCAACTGTGGTAGTGCCCTAAATCTCAGAATGGTATTCTTTCTTCTCTCTCTCTCCCTCCCTCTCTCTCTCTCTCCTCTCCTCTCCTCTCCTCTCCTCTCCTCTCCTCTCCTCTCCTCTCCTCTCTTCTCCTCTCCTCTCCTTCTCCCCATGATCTTTTCTCCTTCTCCATTCCCTCGTCCTTTTCTGTATCTATCTGTCTGTTTTTCTCTCTATTTCTACCTCTCTCTCTGTCTTGTTATCTCTTTTCCTTCCTCCCCTCCCCCTCACATACTTGGTATTCATCATAATATTGTAAAGCTTGAGGTTATTGAGGTCTTACTTAATCCTTCTATATATGAGTTTTGGGAACATGAATTAGTTCAGAGAAACTTGTTTTACTTTCAGGACAATTGTGAGGTCAGAATTATGGTGAGTAATTCTGGCAGCCAAAAGCTATCAACCAGACGCAGGAAGCTATGCTCATTGAGTAAGGATGATTAAACAAATTGTGGCATATGAATATAATGGGATATAACTGTGTCATAAAGAATGATTGATATGTGGAATATGGAGAAGCATGGATAGATTTATATTTACTGATACAAAAGCAGTAAGTAGAAACAAGAAAGCAATAAGCACAGCATTTATAACAATGTAAATGGAAACAATAGATAAGAAAAAATAATCAAAACAAATGTTGAAAAATTACAAATAACAAACTTAGCCTCAAAGAAGAGAAATTAGAAGATGCCTTTCCCCACTTCTTTGCAGAGGTGGGGGTGGGAAGAGCTTCCATGGGTATGAAATGTTTCATATATTATTGGATTTTTAAAATACATCAATCAGTTTTATTATCTTAAGAAACTTCTTCTTTTCCTTTTTTTCTAAAACAAAACAAAATGAGCCTAAAACCCCACTTTTTTGTTATAGGAGATGCTCTCTGGTAGTATAGAGGGGAAGGGATAAAGGAGGAAATTTAGGTAATGTAAAAAATAAAACTACCATTACAAATTATTTTAAAGTAAATTTAACTTGAACAAAGTTTAAGATATCAAGCGCAAATCTGAATTTTGCAAAGATATAAGGCACATCTGTAGTTATGCTGGAGTTTTTTGTGTTCTGCCTTTTGAACAACACAGAAAGGCATCTTAACAGTATCGAAATGTGTATGCCACAGAGATGTGAGGCATGAATCTCCTAGCATCCTTCTTTATAGCCCCAATCTCTCTTCCACACTGCCCCATAAGGAAGAAAAATTCATTTTACATTAAACATAGTGGAAAGAACACTAGATTTGGAATGGGACAATCCCAGCTCGGCCAATCTCAGCTCTTCCACTTCAGTTATGACTTAGGGGAAATTTCTCCATCTCTATGGGCCTTAGAGTCCTGAACTACAGAATAAGGAGGATGGATCTCTAACTCCTCTTAAAAAACTTTTTCCTTATGACCTTTTATATACATCAACTAATTGCCAATTATTTATTACTAGCAGTGTGATCCTGAGCAAGTCACTTAACCTTGTTTGCCTCAGTTTCCTCATCTCCAAGATGAGCTGGAAGAAGAAATGGCAAACCACTCCAGTATCTTTGTCAAGGCAACCCCAAATGGGTTCACAGAGGGTCAGATATGGCTGAAACAACTTATCAACAATTACATACTTAATTTGTGCCATAAAATTTGCAAGGTGTTAGATGCACAAAGATAAAAAGCTTAGAGTCTGTCAGTCCTAAGTACATGAATGAGACTCATGATATTGTAAGCAAAAAGTACGTTCTGTGTTATTATATTGAAGAAAACATTGTATAGGGGTGGTGGGGTAGGGTGGTGGTAATGGTTTCTTGGAAATGTCTGATTTCTTCAAAACAAAAATGCTTATGGTGAAAGCTACGGAAAAATACATAAAACCAAGTCAAGCAAATAAAACTCTTGGTAAATAAAGTCACTTTCTGCGTTTATTCTAGAAGATGTTTTGGTTTGGTTTTGCTTTTTCCTTTTTCCTATGAATAGGAGAATTAGCACATCCAAAGTAATAGCCCTCCCTGGTGTTACTCCCGATTACCTAATTCTAGCTCAACTATATCAGGACATCACTAATTCCCTTCTGAGAGTAGCCTAATTGCTGAGATGAGGGGAGCCCAAATTAATACATGGCAGATGAACCAAGATAATGAAATCATTTTATTTTCTCTCGATGGTCTGTGTAGCATCATCTCTTCTGATACATTGAGGCGTCTGACCTTTTAAACTGACAGGATGTTCATTGCTGGGGCTTTTTAAAGACATCTGTCTCTCTACAGAAAAATGGAAGCCAGACATCCAAGACCGACTTATATTTGTCTGTGAATCAAGCTGTCATTTTTGCTCTGCTAGAGTCTGTTATCACGTCTGGACAAGTAATTATTCTCTAGGTTAGGTTCATACAACCTTGAATTTTTGGGAAAGTCCTTGAGAGGGAATGTAGTCACTTTCTTGCTGCTACAGTTTGTGCATATTAGTGAGTTATACAGAGCCTTGGCAGCTAGTCATGCTAATAAACATTTAATCTACAACCCATACAATTCTTTTAACTTAGCAAAGTGCCTCATGCATCCATCTGTTTCCTCTGATTTATTAAAATCCCTATTTAGCTTCCCTCAAATTTAAGTAACTGGCAATACCTTCCCCATGGAGAAAGCCAGGGCCAGGATGCCAATGGTTACAACTGAGCAGTGAAAACTCAAAGACTTCATTATTTTCCCTATATGTTATAGAATGATATAGTGAGTAGAAAAGAAAGGCTGGAGTGTTTGTTAGCTTACTATATGTTTCTGACTCAGCTCAGGGAATACCTGAAACCCAGTCATAAGGTTAGATGTGTTCCATTTTCAATTTAAACTTGACATATCCGAAACTCAACCAAGGATCATAAATATAGAGCTGGAAAAGATCCAAGAGGTTTTAGTTAAACCTCTTGGTAGTTTTACATATGAGGAAACTGAGAAACAAGGAGGTTAAGTGGCTTGCCTAAGTCACTATCTTACCCAAGAACTAAATGAATTTGAACCCAGATCTTATGACACTATATGCTTTTTGCTATACCTATCTGCCTCCCCCTAGATCATCCCAACTTGCCAAGTCCTATCTGTTGGCTCTCTCTTTCTCCCAGCAACCCATGCTTAAAAGTGGAGCCATCTTTCAGGTTTCCCATTTTCCACTCTCCTCCACCTTCCAATCAGTTGTGAAATCCTGACAATTCTACTCCTAATATTTCCCACATTCATCCTTTCCTTTCTCTTTTCATTCTTACTATAACCACACTGGTTCAGGACCTCATTACGTGTCATATGGATTATTGCAATGGCCTCTGACCTGACTTCTTTGCCTTCAATATAACCTTTATTTTTGCTTGAATTTTCAACGCATAGATCTGACAAGGTCACTCTCTCACTCCAAAATATTTAAGCTAGGTGGTGTAGTGGAGTGAGTGGTGGGCCAGGAGTCAGGAAGACTTATCTTCCTGAGTTCAAATCTAGCCTCAGACATTTAATAGTTGTGTTACCCTCCTCTCATCACTTAACCCTATTTGCCTCAGTTTTCTCACCTGTAAAATGATCTTGAGAAGAAAATGTCAAACCACTCCAGTATCTTTTCCAAGAAAATCCCCAATGAGGTCATGAAAAGTTAGACATGACTGAAAAATTACAGAACAACAAGAATAAGACCCTGTACAGTATGGCTCCATTCTCCCTTTATGATCTTACCTCATATTTTTCCCCTTTACTCATTCCATAATTCATCCAAACTAGACCCTTGCTCATCTCACCATTTTGTCTTGCCTTTTCTCACTTTCATGTATTTACACAGGCTATCTCTCTTGTCAGGATCACTCTCTTTCTACTTTCCCTACTGTTCAAATTTTTCTTTTCTTTAAGATCCGAATCATGAATCATTTCCCCAAATCTCCTAAATGAAATTGAAACCATATTCCTCACATTTGTCATAGCCCTGTGTTCTTACCTTCTGTCCATATCGCATACAACTTTCACCTAGTTTCATTGCTTTATGACCTGCCCTCCAATTAGATTGTAAGTTCCATGAAAGCAGAGACTATGTTGTTTTTCATCTTTATTTCCCCAGCAGCATGTTCAGTGCCTTGCACATAATAGGTGTTTCATAAACATTTATTAAATCCTTGAGTGAAGCTGGCTTCAGAGAGTGAGAGTCTGAAAATCTCCATGGGAATTAGCAACAAGCTTCTCTGAAAAGCAAAAGGAGCAAAGCTCATCCAAGCTGCTGAATAATCCAAATCTACCCAGAGCTCCAAAGCTTCCAACAAAGACCTTGGGTCAGATTTTAGTAAGGGAATGCCTAAGCAATGGATTTAATAATGCATAGAGAGATAGACACGTCCTACAGCATTCTGTTTGAAACAGGCTCTACAGACCATTTCTCATTATGTATTTCTGTCTAGAGGAGACCCAGTTTGCATTCAATTAGACAGTGGGTCCTCCACAGACATTTTGGACTGTGAGGTTCAGGTTGGTAGGCTGGAGAAGGGAGAAATGTTTCTAATCATCATTCAAAGTACTTTCTCTTTCTTCTATACCCACTTACCCTTAGAAAGACTCTCTAAAATAAACAGCATTCTACGTTATTTTCTTGTCTTCTACACCAAATTTATATAACCTACAGGATAGTAAAGATTCTTAATCTGATGCATGGTACAGATTTTTATCTGTCAAAATCTCAGAATTAACAAGAGATAACATCATGGAACCCCTAAAACAGATGAGGTAAGCAATAGAGGTCTTGATAGTTAGATCACAAACCTAGCCTTTGGAGCTGATCGATAGGTAAGAAAAGAATTATTTCCAACTGCTTATGATTTTGCCTTTGACAAATGTCTACTTCCTCCCCAAAATATATCTCCCCCTTATATATTATTTGAAACTTTGAGAAGTCTTCTTTGTTTCAGTCTTAGTGCCAGTTACCCTTCTCCCTTTATGTTCACATAAATCATGATCCTAAAAGACTTTGACCCTTTAAAATAAAAATAACCTAAATTAATATTTCAGAGAGGTTTACATTTTTTGGTAGTGAGAAACAAGATTATTAGATCATTAAGAATATTAATTAGACAATTAATAGACAACTTATATTAATTAGGCAATTAAGATTAACGCACACACGCACACACACACACACATACACACACACACATACACACACATACTTTAAGCTAAATTCATTTAAGGCCCTGGTGGTAGAATGTTTTGTACCCAAGAAATCTTGGAACTTTTGTCTACTGATCAGTCTGGTGCAGAGTAGGCAGGCTGCTATCATGGGTATGTGTGGGGCGGGGTGGGGAGAATGCTGACTCTAGATTTAGACTAGAAATGCAAAAATAATCCCTCACATTTATTATCTGTGTTATCTTAGGTATGTCACTTGATCTACCTGGTCCTCAGTTTCTCACCTGTAAAACATGAAGGAGGCAGACTAGATAACCATTGAGGTTCCTTCTTTCAAGCTGTAGATATATGATCCTATAAATGTTGAACCTGGATTGGGGCCTGAAAAAGACAATAGGGATGTATGAAAAAAATACGTGATTGCCAGAAAGGACTGAACATCATAATATTGGAGTATGTTCATCAATTTGCTTGAGAGACAATAAATTATAGTGAAAACAGTGCTGAATTTGGATTAGAGGTCCGGGGTTTCAAACCCAGTTCTTCTACTCAGTACTTGTGCCATTTCAGGCATATCGCTGATCTACTCTACCTCTCAGTTTCCCAATCTCTTAAATAAGAGGACTGAAACTCAAAATTAATTTCACTGTATTAATTTCTTAGATGATTAACCATTTAGGTTTGTGAAGTCTAAACAACTTTTTTGGTTTGTTTGTTTCTCACGAGCAACTCTTTTTTTCTATCAACATATGAAACTGAAAGGAACAGTATGGTGTATTGAAAAGAGCATGATGTGAAGTTAAAGGACCTGAAATTGGATAATTGAACTACTTCTTCCTGTCTGTGTGACCTTGGGCAAGTCACCATAACTTTCTGGGACTCAATTACTCTCTTATAAAATGAGAGGGGTTAAAGAAGATAAGTTCTGTGGCCTTTTTTTTTTGTCTCTAAAGGCTATCAACCGCAACTGGTATACCTCCAATTAGTAGAAACTTGATTTGATGACTTGCATTGTTCTGAGAGGCCAGACAATATAAATAACCATATAATAGGCTTATATAACTTTGTAATATGTATATTCTGTTGTAAAATGCTTCCTGTACACATGCACAGTGTTGCATTTTTTCAGTTGATTTTTCAAATCCATAACTTCACATGGGATGTGCAAGTTCTATTGTTGTAGAGATTCTTAATGTTGTGTCATAAATTCCTTTCCTTCACAGAATAACATTTTTAAATACACAAAATAAAATATGGACAATTATAAAGGTGACTAATTATATTAAAATATTATTAAAATACATTAAAAAAAACACAAGACCCCAGGGTAAGATATTCTATTATATTTTCTTGACCTCTTCCCACTTCTTCCCCCCTCTCCATGCACTCACAAACCTCCTCGTTGTTCTAGGAGCTTCAGTTTTGCCATTCACAAGCAATGTATGTGAAGGAACACAACCTTATGAGAGGAATGAAAAAGACCAGAATACTATTTTTTGACTTTGATTGTGCACCATAGGCTAGGGATGACTTCCTCCCAAATCACTAAATGATCTTGCCAATGGTTTTCTTGGCTAAATACTATTTTGTGGTTACTTTAAAAATTACACTCAGAATGGAAGTAGATATTTTATTTTATTTATGTTAGATGGTATTTTTTCCAATTACATTTAATGACAATTTTTAAGATTCATTTCTTTTCTTTTTTAATAAGTTAATTCACTTATTTTTGGTTTTCAACATTTACTTCCATAAATTTTAAATTTTCTCCCCTTCCCTCCTCTCCCGCTCGCCAAGATGACATGCAATCCGATATAGGCTGTACACATACATTCCTATTAAACATATTTTCACATTAGTCACATTGTATAGAAGAGTGAGAATGAATGGGATTAACAAAATAAGAAAATAGTCTGCTTTGATTTGCATTCAGACTCCATATTTCTTTTTCCGGATGTAGATGACATTTTCCATCATGAGTCTTTTGGCATTGTTTTAGGTCCTTACATTGCTGAGAAGAGCTAAGTCTATTAAAGTCAGTCATCACACACTGTAGCTGTTACTGTGTACAATGTTCTCCTGGTTCTGCTGATATTCATTTAAAAAATTGAATTCCAAATTTTCTCCCTCCTTCCCTCCCCCTTCTCCCTTCTAAGACAGTTAGCAACTTGACATATGTTATATATGTGCAATCATGTAAACCACATTTCCATATTAGTCATGTTGTGAAAGAAGAAAGACCAAAAGAATTAAACCATGTTTTTTTTAAAAAAAAATGAAAATATTGTGCTTTCATCTGCATCCAGATTCCACCAGTTCTTTCTCCAGATGTGGGTGACATTCTCCACTGAGTCGTTTGGAATTGTTTTGGATGATTGTATTGCTGGGATGAGCTGTCATCATACAATATTGCTTTATTTTGTATAATGTTCTCCTGGTTCTGCTTACTTCACTCCGCTTCAGTTCCTGTTAGTCTTTTCAGGTTTTTCTCTTGCTCCAGGAGATATTCTCCTCTCTAGGAAATACTCCTGCTAATCATTTCTTATAGCATAATAGTATTCTGTCACATTCATATGCCACAATTTGTTCAGTTATTGCACAATTGATGGATATCCCCTCAATTTCCAATTCTTTGCCACAACAAAAAGAGCTACTATAAACATTTTTGAACATGTATATGCTTTTTCCTTTTTTATGACTTCTTTGGGATACAGACCTAGTAGTGGTATTGCTGAATCAAAGGGAATGCAAAGTTTAGTTGCCCTTTAGGCATAGTTCCAAAGTGTTCTCCAGAATGATGGAATCAGTTCACAACTCCACCAACAATGCATTGATATGTTAATTTTCCCACATCCCTTTTAACATTTATCATTTTTCTTTTCTTTCATATCAGCCAGTCTGATAGGTGAGAGGTGGTACCTCAGAGTTGTTTTAATTTGCATTCTCTAAGCAATAGTGAATTAAAGCATTTTTATATAGCTATAGATAGCTTTGATTTAGAAGATTATATTTTAGCTGATTGAATTTCACCATATGATTCATTTGAACATCACTAAAATCTTATGTCTTTGCATCATGTTTAGGGCTGGTATAGGCAATAGATTTATATGTGAAAGGGATGTAAACAAACAAGCTTGAACTTTGAGATTGTGCTAGACTGAACATGGCAAAAATAATGAAATTGAAATTAGCTTCAGGACAAACTTCTCGAACAGGCAACGTCAAAATAATATTTTTGCCATTGAAAGCCATTTTCTGAAAACTGGAGTCAGAGAAGAAATCTTATTCTGCGTCATTATGCTTAATTTCTGTTTTCAATTTGAGCCCTTCCTCCTACCCCTTCCCAGAGATGCCCTTTGAAATATCTAGATTCTTGTAGAATTATTGTCTCTGGGTGTGTTCAAATGCAGTAGCCAAACAAAGGACTGACAAGTCTACTATCTCCAAAATGTTTTGGGCAGCCTAGACTTGTGGTGGAAGTCAACTCCAATGTCTTCAAAAGTGTGTTTCATCTGGAGCTGTCTGGATTCAGAGAAAATTTTTAAATATATATCACTGAGCGTTGTCTAAAACTGCCTGTTTCAGTGAATGTCATCTGAATCCATTGTGAAACCAGCACCCTTGGTCTGTGGAAGGCTCAGTCTCTATGACACCCTTTTTCCTGCTCTTGAGTATAACATATGCCCACAGAGGGAGGCCTTCCGGACTAGTAATTATAATTTTCAATATCCAGCATTTTAGGTTTCCCATTTATAAGGAGGGGGGAAGAGGTATTGTTAAGCTACAGAATCATGTTTACTGAGATTTCCTACTCAATTGAAGTATCTCCTTGGGCAAGTGATTGGAGTTGGCACTCTTTAGATCAGGGTTTATTAGCCTGGTGGTCTGTGAACTTTTAAACAAATTTTGATACCTGTATTTCAATATAATTAGTTTTCTTTGTATTCCTGTTTCTTTTATTTTATACCTTTAAAAATATTACACTAAGGAGCCTGTAAGACTTGCTAGACTTCTAAAGAAGTTTATGATAGAAAAAGTTTAAGAACCTCTTTCAGTTTTTTTACCTGTTAAAATTGACTTGTGTTTAGATGGCTCTTTGGGAATTTCTGCCTAGTATTAAAGAAAGATTTTCGAGAAGCAAGTCAAACTGTGCCACTGTGGGCTTCTTTACATCGGTCAGGGAAGAAAGAAATTCTTATCTTGTCACTGGTGAGATTACTTTACTGGGGCATTTGGTGACATCATCTTATTTTGGGGTGCCCCACTTTCTGTGTTTTCTTTTCTTCCTGAGTGCCCATTCCTACCAAATTCCTTCATGCAGCCCTGGAAATGACTGATCATTTCTTTCATCAATACAAATTATCCTGTCCTAATCCTCTGGGCCCCAGAGTCATTTTTAGAGTGGTAGCTCTTTAAATTATAGAGTTCTGATCCTGAAGTTTGAAGCCTTGCTGCAAATAAATAGCCCCACTTAAGTCGAGGCAGAGAAGCTCAGGTCGTATCCCTCTCTCCATGACACTAAAACATTTTCTAGTAAGTCATAATTTAGTCTTTCATTAAAGGAAAGGGGAGGGGGCAGTATCTAAATTAAAAATATCCCAGCCAAGTCATTCCCAGCAGCAATAAGCCAACTCTCTGCCAGCTGAACAAGAGAGGCTGTTCAACTGCTATCAGTGAGTCTTTGTTTCCTCTCAGCTTGCGCCACAATTAATTTGAAATTTCTACTTACAAAGTAAAGGGAGGGAATAAAATAATCCCAATTTACTTTTTTTTAATAAAAAGCTTGAGTGGAAAGAGTCCATAGGGAAACCTCATTGCAAACCAAGGCCTGGGTAATTCTGTTATGAGGAGAAGCTGCCTTTTAAAATGCACAGTCACAGGCTAGCCCAGTCTCTCTTTTCATAATGCTTCCTTTGGGCTTAAGCTCCTTTTAACTTTTAATTTTTGCTGCACAAAAAAGGCAAGTTTGGTCTTGTGAAGCATCTCTATTCATTGCTTAAAAAAAGATGTGAGGAGAGTTATTCCAAGGCATTGGGAAGCATTGATGACAATAGGCTCACTGAGAGGCAGGAGAAATGAAGGGCAGATTATAAGAACACCATATGAGAATGGAATAAAAAGAAAAAGAGTTGGAAAAGGACACGGATGATGATATCTTAAAGTCAAATGGGGCAAATATTCCATATTTCCCCCCGGAGATGGTGTTTGTGTGTGTGCATGCGTATGTGTGTGTGCGGGGTTAGAGTTTTCCCTTGAAAGGTAGATGAATGTGGTAAAAACAATATTGCAAGTCTGAGGGCCTGGTTCAAATCCTGCTTCTTCTTCTTCTTATTGCCTTGTGATATTGTGAAAATGTGAAATTCACATCTCCAGCCCTCTGCTTCCTATCTGTAAAGCTATTGCTTTCTATGGTCTTCCTTCCTTCCTCCCCCCTCCCTCTCTTCTTTCCTTCTTTCCTTCCTTCCTCCCTCCTTCCCCCCTCCTTTCTCTCTTTCTTTCTCTCTTTCTTTCTTTCTTTCTTTCTTTCTTTCTTTCTTTCTTTCTTTCTTTCTTTCTTTCTTTCTTTCTCTCTTTCTTTCTTTCCCTCTTTCTTTTTCTTTTCTTTCCCCTTTTCTTTCCCTGTTTCTTTCCTTCCTTTTTTCTTCATCTTTTGCTCTTTTTTCCTCCTCTTCCTCCTCTTTCTTTTTCTTCTCCTTCCTCTTCTTCTTCTTCTTTTTCTTCTCCTTCCTCTTCTTCTTTTTCTCCTCCTCCTCCTCCTCCTCCTCCTCCTCCTCCTCCTCCTTCTTCTTCTTCTTCTTCTTCTTCTTCTTCTTCTTCTTCTTCTTCTTCTTCTTCTTCTTCTTCTTCTTCTTCTTCTTCTTCTTCTTCTTCTTCTTCTTCCCCACAAATCTCTAGTCTTTGCAGATCTCTACTCTCCACAGCTCTCTAGTCTCTCTCTGCAGCTCTCTTGTCTGAGCTTAATGGCTACCCACAGGGTATATACACCCTTTGCAGCCCTGGGGCTTAGTACCTAAGGGCAAAAAGGTGTTGGCCTGCCTACAAACAAGCCTCTACCAGTCAAACTTCCCTTATCCAGCTCCACCTGAGGCCTATTAAATGGGCGAGGAAGATCTTTGATTACATTAGCACAACATCATACTGAAATGAATTAACCTTTTGTAATTTTGTTGCAAAGTCTGAATAGTTTAGATCAGTTGGGATTATAGAAGCATTAAACAAAACCATAAAGTTGGAAGGAACATTAGAGGTCATGTGGCCCAACTCATTGCTCAATGGATGGATTGGTTTTACAACATCCAGGATTCCTGAAGCATAGAGTACATGAAGGAGAGTGGTGTGAAATAAGGCTGGAGAGCTGGATTCCAACCAGAGGGTGGATGAGCTTAAATTATGAGTAAAAGAATTTTTATCTTATCTTAAGGGTAAAAAGGATCTATGGAAGGATTTTGATCAAGGAAGCAACATAGTCAGATAGCTTACTTATTAAATTTCTACATGCAAAGAACACATTAGTATACAAAGTAGCTTATTCCATTTTTGAACAAATTGGGAAAATATTATTTTGAACTGGAATTTGTCTTCCTGTAATTTATTTCACTGGTCCAACATCTCCTTCTCTGGAACTAAATAGAATAAGTTGAATCTTTCTTCATGACAGTGCAATGAATGTTTAGGTATACTAATAACCATAAATCTCTTCTGCAAACTATATATACTCAGTGCGTCCCATGTATGACATTACTTTAAGTCTTGTTTGATTTCTTCTAAGTATACTCCATTTTATCAATGTTTCTCTAAAATGTGCCTCCCAAATCAAAAATAATAGATTATATTTGAATATAACATATAGTTGGGTTATCATTTCCCTAGACCTAAAATCACATGAACATTTTATATGGCACTTTAATGGTTTAAAGATAACTATATATATTCTCTTTTGATCTTTACAAGAACTATGTAATATAGGTGATGTATACATTATCCTTTCCATCATGCAAATAAGGAAAATAAAGTTTAAGAGATTATGGTTTATCTATAACCACATAACTACTAAGTGTATGAGATGGGATTTGAACTCTGTTGTCATCCTGATTCTGTCTAGTGTGTTTTTTTTTCTTCCAGAAACCATCTCAACCTGTTCAGTCCTATTAAACTTATGATCCATTAAAATAATTGGATCAGGATTAATTAAAAACTTGACTTTTGATTTCATAGATCACATCTTTTTGTCCACTCAATGAACTGCTATCATTTCTCACTCATTCTATAATTGCACAGCTTTTTTTTTAAATAATCAAGTCCATGACTATATTCATCTTCACTAAATGGCATGTTGCTGGATGGCTAAGATTACTTCATTGTCCTAGAACACACACACCCAAACACACACACGTATATATATATATATATATATATATATATATATATATATATATATATATATATATATATATATAAAGAGAGAACCTTATGCTGTAATTTAATGCATTAGCTTTTCTCTGTCAGTTCTGACACATATAGAAATATAGTAAGAAAGTTATAAGATTGTGCTATTTTGCTGCTCAAAAACCTTCTATGTGTCCCTATTGCCCTTAGGATAGGATAAAAAATCATTTACACCAGACATTGAAGACACTCCACTATGTGGTAGGAATCTGGTTTCCAGCTTCATTTCATTTTACTTCCCTTCAGGTACTCTGTGCTCTAGCAAAATTGGATCCATGGTCTTATCCAAACATCTTCCACCTTAATTTATTCGTACATGCCACCACCATTATCTGTGCCTGCAATGTGTTTGCCTATCCTCTCTCTTTTGAAATTATTTTATTTCTCTGAGTCAGCTCAGATGTCACCTCTCCCATGAAGTTTTCTATGATTTTCCCCATTGAATATGTTCTCTTTTTCAAGTTCTCAGACTCTAGTTTTCTCCTTTTTTGCTACTGAGCTCTACCCTGGGTTATCTTTATTTATGTATATGTCACATCTTTCTTCCTTAGAAGACTATAATTTCCTTCAAGATAGGAATTGTGCATTTTGACTTGTGTATCCCCATCACTTACCTCAGCACCTTTAGTACAGTAGGTGATTAAAATATTTTTGAATGCTGGACAGAACAGAGAAAAGGCCAAGCCCAGTTTCTTATAATTAGAGTCTCTCTCTCTGTTGCCATTGATCAATTAATGGCATGTGTACCCAGTATTTAACTTGTTATGACTCTATCTCTTTACACTGTCATCTAGCCTTTATTTCTTCATCTTGTCGACGTGGACATCATGTGATAATTTGCCAAATGCCTTGCTGAATTGTAATGATATATTGTGTCTGTGGGATTTTAAATCTAACACTTGTGCTAGTACTGCCTTCTTCTCTGAATGTTATATGAATGAGGCAGATTTGGGGTACTTCAGAATTTAACTCTGAAGCTAGATGTAACCCAGCCCAGCCCATTTCAAATTCTCATCCTCATTCATTGCCTTTCTCTTCTGGAGAAAGCTGTCCCATTCTCTATGGTTACCCTCAAAGAAACATAAATGAATTGGTTTTTGTCTCATGGCCCATTTGCTCCTGGAAAACATTAAGATGATCCAAGAAACAACAGTGTAGTAGAAATATCATTGTGTTTGTTGTCAGAGAACCTGGCTTCATTCCCTAGCTCAGTTACTGGCAAATTATTCAAGAGATCAATAGGGACTCACCAATTGTCTTATTTTTTTTTAATTGTACAATGTCAGAATATAAGAGCATGTCCCAGTCCTATAAGTAATGTCAGGAGTGTTAAGGCTCAGAATAAACCAAGTTTAGTGAGAGAAGCTAAAGATGGTGGTGGTTGTTATATTAGGTGGTGGTTGTTACATTAGGAGAAAAAAGAAAGGATGAGGGCAGAGCCAAGATGGCAGAGTAAAAGCAGTTTGATGCAGCAACTTAAAGTATAACATAAGCTTAGGTGTCATTAATGGAGGTTTAGCTTCCAGGAATTAAAAACAAAACAAAAATATTATATTCAGACCACATATGGAGTATTGTGTTCATTTGGAAGCATCAGCTTTCAGGAAAGACATTTATCAACTGGAGAGTGTCCAAAGCAATGGAGGAGGCATTCAGTGTGGTGAAAGACCTCGATTCTGTATCACATGAGGACTGGGGGAAAGAATTGGACATATTTAGCCTGGAGAAGAGGAAACACAAAGGTACATGAAAGTCATGTTCAATTATTTGAAAGACTTAAACGTAGAAGAAGAATTATATTTGTTCTGTTTGTTTTCAGAGAGCAAAACTAGAAGCAACATGCCAAAGTTTTATAGATGAATTTAAGCTTCATGTCAAGAAAGACTTCCTAAAACGTTTTGGATTAGAGATGCTCTTACTATGAGAAAAATTGAACACGAAGAATATAGAGAAGTGTGGGAAAATTTATAAAATGATGCCAAATGAAGTAAAAGAAACCAGAAAACAATATGCACAATAATCACAACACATATGGGAAACACAAAAAGAACAAAAGGAAAGAAACAAATGGAAAGAATAAAAAAAATCTAAACTCATCTACATAATTATAAGGAGAAACTTGGGCCTAAATAAGCAATATAGATCTCATGTCTCCAAAACTGGAGACTTTATGGACCTCAATGTCTAATGTCGTATTTGTGTGATGTGTTATTTAAATTTTGTTGACTCATCTTTTTCCTTTTTATTTGTTTTTAACGTGTGTGTGTGTGTGCGTGTGTGTGTGTGTGTGTGTGTGTGTGTGTGTGTATGATTCTCTGGGTGGGAGAGGGGAAGGATATATTAAGAAATAAAAGTGATTTTTTAAAAATATAGTTGACTAAAAGAAAAATGGATTGCTTTGAGAGGTGGTGGGTTCTCCTTCCTTGGAGGCCTTAAGCAGAAAGTAGATGGCAGCATTTCTTCCATATTATAGTGTGGCTGGTATGGGTGGGACTGACTCCTAAGGCTTCCTTTCAACTCTCCTGTTGTGTAGTTCTTCAATCTAGCCTTTCTAGTACTCACCTTCCTTATCTATCCAATTAATGATTTGGAACAAATACTCTCTAAGATGCTTTCTAGCTCTTATCCCATGAAAATCTCCTTGGACTCAATCTAAGTAGTTAGGTTTCATGTGAATAAAATAAAGTTATATAAGAGGGTAGGAGGAGGAGACTCTCCAAACATTGTTGTAAGTGGAGTCTCTGTTTCATTAAGTCCTGCAAAGGTAGTTTAGTGGAACTAGAACTGAATGCACAGTTAGAAGACTGGAGTTTCAAGTCTTATCTTTGCTGCTCACTTTCTGTGTGAATTTGTGTTGGTCTATAAACCTCTCTGGGTATTAGGCGCTTGAAAAATGACAGTAATGGAACTTTGAAAGACTTAAAATTTTGATCAACACAGTGGCTGAGCATGAATTCAGAGGATCAGTAATGAAGAAAGCCATCCTTTACCTAAGAGAAAATTAATGGATTCAATATATAGAATGAAATATACATTGTTGGACATGGACAATATTAGAATTTGTTTTGCTTGACTA
This sequence comes from Phalanger gymnotis, assembly GCA_028646595.1. Lineage (NCBI taxonomy): Eukaryota > Metazoa > Chordata > Mammalia > Diprotodontia > Phalangeridae > Phalanger > Phalanger gymnotis. The sequence continues at coordinate 191,867,856 of CM053624.1, read as the reverse complement.
TACATATTTGTTACAAAAGTTGTTTTTTTTTCCTTTATCCATTGGGTATGGAAATACCCATACCCATACCCAATTAGTAAAAAGAAAAAAATGGATTTTAATTTAAAAAAAATTAAAATTTAAAAAACCTTTTTAGTAAAGCCATACGTATATTTTAAATGTGTTGGATTAACTGATTTCCAAGGTCTCTTGAAACTCTAATTCTTTGTCTCAAGAATATGGGAAATATATTTCTATGCAATTCTTTGTTCTTGTACTTTGAGAATCTATATTTTCAAATATATGGTGCATGGATTCACATAAAGTATAACGGACAGTCATCTGCCTGACCTAAATTTTGACCAACCTACTTCATAACCAAACAGCAACATTAAGGGCCCATGTCTTAGGATGTTATATATGTCATATTTCAATGCCTTATCATGCAATGAAGATGGCTCCAGGTTTTTGAAATGGCAATAGACTAAAAGCCCATCAGAATGGAAAGACTTTGAGTTCAGCCCCAGTGAAAAAGTGTGTTCTAGTAACATAATGGAAAGGGTCATCACTTCTATGGTCAACAGATGATCAATATATTAGCTATAAAAATTCTAGAGAGATTACCTACTAAGGACTGTAACTTTTGCCAGTGGAGTTGTGTGTGTGTGTATGTGTGTGTGTGTGTGTGTGTATTTAAAAAATGCCCCCTACACCAATCCCTCCACTGTCACTGGCATAGTCAATTGCCATAATTTTCAACAACCCAGAGCCATCTCCATTGCATAATGAGGCATTAGAATATGACATATATAACATTGTAAGATATCTGCCCTAAATGCTGCAGTTTGGTTATGATGCTATTTGGTCAAAATCCTCACCAGGCAGTTGATTTTCCATTGTATATGATGTGAACTGCTGCAATCCCTGGATTATTTTTACTCCTCTGTTTTCCAATTGTTGTAATCATATTTTTCAATCAATATGCTCAACTTTGCACAGCAGCTATGAACTCTCTATCTTGCTTATCATTTATCCTGCAAAGGTGATGGATAATTTCGAAGATCTCATGAGTCAACCAAAATTATCTATCGGAATTCCCCATTATGAGTAATACCTGGCTATAGATAGTGTCAGGCTGTGACAGAAGATGACTAACTGGCTGAATCTGGCTTCTTTTGTCTGCAGTGGCATGAATGTTCTGTTCCTAATTGGGCTGCCTCATTTGTGGTGTTTTCACTCACATGCTCTCTCAACCTAGAAATTGTTGCTGGATCCTTCACCACACATCTTAGTTATCAGAAATCCCCTTCAGTCACTATTCTCTAGCTTCCTTTTAACAGACAGACAAATTTCGGGGGCCCGAAACACAAAATTGAATCCAGGAAGTGATCAACTATCATGTAATCAAATAATTACTTACCGTATAATGAAGCTAATAATATAGGGGCTTTTTTGGGTCCATTAAAGAAAGGTACTTTTAAAAAATAAATCATTCCAAGAAGCAATTCCAAGGGAAATTTTGTAAGATATTCAGAAATATCAACTGTACCTTTTTAAAAAGATATCTTTTTTTTTTAAAATTACAGTCTTCTAGAAATCTGGGGGAAGTTATCCATCTCCTGCCTTTCCCCAGGATCACATCTAATCATTCCCAAAGGTATGTTTAGATTATTGAAAAATAAAACTATCAGCATTCTAAGTATAAGCTCTTCAGAGTTTGAAAAAGAAGTTGTCAAAGGTAGATGAGCTGGCAAACTCCAAAACTGCTGATCAGCAATTCTCAAAAGAAATGAATAGATACTATTGACTCAAAATGTTAGCTCATTAGATATGTTTCCACCTTGGAAACAGCTAAACTAAGACTGTTTTGACCAGGGATAGAACACAGTCTAATAATGTTCAGTCAAGCAATCAATAAACAATAGTTAGGTGCCTACTATATTTTAGGCAATGTGGAAAGTGATGGGGTTGTGATGCTATTTCATTTTATCCCAGAATTTTGGAAAATGTATTTGACAAAGTAGAAACTCTGTATTTCTGTTGCAGGAAAATCTAGTCAGGTCATTGAGCCTTGAGGAATTCTGCAATTACAGAGTCTAGAATTCATTCTCCAGCTTCTTATGCCCTTACTCTGGATAAGTAGAGTTTGGTTAGAGGCTCCTAGGGAACTCAGGCTTGCACAAAGTTGGCAGTTAACAAGAAGAATCCTGGGAAATGTAGTATGGAAGGAGCTTTGGAAAACTGGAAATTCTTCTGAAGGAAAGAGCAGTCAACCAGCCAACATATAGTAAAAGTGGCTGGACGTTTGTCATGGAAGTCCATTATTAGTAAGAATCCATAATACTAAAATGTTTCAATGAGTCTATCATCTCAGTAAGGCAGGTAGTCTCTCCAATGATGCAGGTTGTAACTCATTTACCCGATTACCCTTTGTGCTTGTCCATGCCTTTCAATAAATCTTCCATATGTCACCATACCAAATGATTGAATTCTTCTGGCATGTTAGAGTTCTTGACATTATGTAATTATCAATTAAAAATAGGCATTTTTGTTCTTCTTTCCTACAATATAACCATTCTACCACATTTTCTAATGTTAACATCAATAGAATTATCATTCTAGTGTTACATTCTAATGTAATCATTACTACCACATATCTCTAGTGTTTTCATTTACATGATGACTTTCAAGTTATTCTTCACTGGTAACATGCTGCAATCAACTCACTTCTATTATGTTTTTTTTGTCTTTCCTTGTAAACCCAGCACTTAGTTCAGTGTTTGACACATAGTAGGTTCTTAACAAATGTTTTTTGATTGGCTGACTGACCATGTACCTCTTTTTTTTTGCCATTTGAGTGATTTGTAACTTTAGTTTCAAATAATATTATGCTACATATCTCATAGTCAGATAGAAATGCCAGATGCAACTAGGTGATATAATGGAGACAATACTGTATCTGGAATCAGGAAGCCTTGAGTTTAAATCATCTTCATGTACTTATTAACTGTGGGACCCCAAGCAAATTGTTCAACCTCAATTTGCCTTGGTCTTCTCATCGAGAAAATGGGAACAATAATAGTATCCATCTCCAAGCATTCTTGCTGTATATAGCAGATGAAAGACAAAATGGCTAGGCATAAAAAACGTTCAATCTCTCAAGCATATCAAATTTTTTCAAGCATATCAATTTATTAAGCAATGCATTCCAATTGCCCAACCAATTGGGACCATATCCCTTCCTCAGCTTAAGGCTGGGCTCCAAATATGGGGGGAGACAGACTTTAATACATTAAAAACCAATTGATCCTATAAGGATACATTGGGTTAAATGAGATAATATTTGCAAGATGCTTTGCAAATTTTATATAACTGTTATGTATTGTTTTTATTTTCCTTATTATTAGAATATTGATGTTATTGATTGTTGTTAAATATTGATTTGTTAAATGTTAAAAAAAATAAGTCTTTAATACCAAACTTCTCAATACACAAATGCCAAAGACCATGGAGCAGGTTAGTGGGAAAACTTCTAGATAGGTGAGAGTGGTCTAGCCGCAGCGCCGGGTGGCCCAGTGGTGGCAGTGGCAGCAGCAGGAAGCTCCCATGGCTGCTTCCAGAGCTCCAGTGTCAGCTGCTTCTACAGTCACACAGTGTGAGGAATCAAGTGGTGGATCAAAGTGGAAGAGCAAAGAGCACTTTGATGGCTCAGAGGAAGGTTCTCTTGCTTTGTCTTGCTTGGATCTGGGTTGCAATCCTGGTTGGCATTTCTTGGGGAAAGAGGAACACTGTTGTGGCAGGGCTTGTGCTGATAATGGAGTAGATGTAGCTCTGAAAATAGCAGCGCAGGCCCTAAAGCTTGGGACAAAGAACTCTCTACAAGCAGTCATACCCTGACAAAAAGCTCAAAGGTCAAGTAGTTGGCTGGGAATATAAACAGGCAGCAAAAAAGGACGGACTCAGACTCTGACTCTAGAATCTTTTTTTGGTGACACAAAATATCAAAACATACAGCCAGAAGCCAACAAAGTCAAAGAGCCTACGGCAAAAGCCTCCAAGAAAAATATGAATTGGTCTCAGGCCATGGAAGAGCTCAAAAAGGATTTGGAAAAGCAAGTAAGAGAAGAAGAGGAAAAATTGGGAAGAGAAATGAGAACGGTGCAAGAAAACCATGAAAAACAAGTCAATAACTTGCTAAAGGAGACCCAAAAAATGCTAAAGAAAATAACATCTTAAAAATATAGACTAAACCAAATACCAAAAGAGCTCCAAAAAGCCAATGAGGTGAAGAATGCCTTAAAAGGCAGAATTAGCCAAATGGAAAAGGAGGTCCAAAAGACCACTGCAGAAAATACCACCTTAAAAATTAGATTGGATCAAGATTGGACCTTATGAGAAATCAAGATATTACAAAACAGAACCAAAGGAATGAAAAAATGGAAGACAATGTGAAATACCTCATTGGAGAAACCAGTAACCTGGAAAATAGAACCAGGAGGTATGGTTTAAAAATGACTGGACTAGCTGAAAGCCATGATCAAAAAAAGATGCTAGACATCATCTTTCAATAAATTATCAAAGAAAACTGCTCTGATATTCAATAACCAGAAGATAAAATAGAAATTGAAAGAATCCACCGATTGCCTCTTGAAAAAGATCCCCAAAAGAAAACTCCAAGGAATATTGTCTCCAAATTCCACAGTTCCCAGGTCAAGGAGAAAATACTGCAAGCAGCCAGAAAGAAACAATTTGAATATTGTGGAAACACAATCAGGATAACACAAGATCTAGCAGCTTCTACATTAAGGGATTGAAGGGCTTGGAATATGATATTCCAGAGGACAAAGGAGCTAGGATTAAAACCAAGAATCACCTACCCAGCAAAACTTAGTATAATGCTCCAAGGCAAAATATAGATTTTCAATAAAATAGAGGACTCTCAAGCTCTCTCAATGAAAAGACGAGGGCTGAATAGAACATCAGACTTCCAAATACAAGAATTAAGAGAAGCATGAAAATGTAAACAAGAAAGAGAAATCATAAGGGACTTAGTAAGTTGAACTGCTTTGTTTACATTCCTACGTGGAAAAATGATGTGTGTAATTCATGAGACCTTTATCACTATTATGTTAGCTGAAGGGAATATACATATATATATATATATATATACATATATATATATATATATATAGGCAGAGGGCACAGGGTGAGTTGAATATGAAGGGATGATATCTAAAAAAAAATTAAATTAAGGGATAAGAGAAGAATATATTGAGAGAGGGAGAGACAGAATGGGGTAAATTATCTCATATGCAAGTGGCAAGAAAAAGCAGTTCTGCTGGAAGGGAAGAGGGGGCAGGTGAGGGGGAATAAGTGAATCTTGCTCTCATCTAATTTGGCTTGAGGAGGGAATAACATACACACTCAACTGGGTATCTTACCCCATAGGAAAGTAGGGCCAAGGGGATAAAAAAGGGGAGATGATAGAAAGGAGAGCAGATAGGGGTAGGAGTTAATCAAAAGCAAACGCTTTTGAAAAGGGACAGGGTCAAGGGAGAAAAGTGAATAAAAAGGGACAGGATAAGATGGAGAGAAATATAGTTAGTCTTTTACAACATGAGTATTGTGGAAGTGTTTTACATAATGCTACATGTGTGGCCTATGGTGAATTCCTTGCCTTCTTAAGGAGAGTGGATGGGAGGAGAAGAGGGGAGAGAATTTGGAGCTCAAAATTTTAAAAGCAGATGCTCAAAAAAATAAGTTGTTTTTGCATGCAACTGGGAAATAAGATATATAGGGAATGGGGCATTGTGTCCTTAAGGCAAAATGGCCTCCTTAGCCCTTGAGGAGTTTGGCTTTTGTTTACTTTGAGTGAAAGTACTTTCAGCTGTTAAGTGCTAAGCCCAGGCCCAAAGCCCTATCAGGTGTGAAATCTGTGTGGGCTGTAGATTAATGACTTAAGAGGGGCCAACTCGGGAACCAATGGTCTCTAGTCTCTAGTCATTGAGGCGGGCTTGAGAATGCCAGAGGCTCAGCTGCCAGGAGAGGTGAGCTAAGAGACAACTACAGCTGAAGCTGGAAAAAAGCAGAAGCAGGAGACCTGTGTGAACCCAGGAGTGAGAGCAAGGACTCGAGGCCAGTAAATATGATTTGGCTAAATACGATCTTGTTTCTCTGTGGCTTCCTGGTTATTCTTGTGAGGAGGGCCTATTGGGCCTGGGGTTTTTTGGTCAAGATGTCGGAATGGGGAGGCTGGTTCCCTAATTTGCTGCTATGGGGCCTAAATAAATGTTCTGTTGCTTTCTACTTAGAGAATCTCTCATACCTTGCAACTTTGAACCATTCAAACATATAAATGGTTATATTTGAGATTATAAATTCGACCTTCCTACTACAGGCATAGAAATCTATCCTGCCCTACAAGAAAGTAAGGGGAAAGGGGATGGGGGTGAATGGCATGACATAAGGGAGGGGAATGGGGCAATCAGAATATATGCCATCTTGGAGTGGGGGGAGAGGGTAGAAATGGGGAAAAAAATTGTAACTCGAAATCCTGTGGCAATCAATGTTGAAACCTAAAGTATTAAATAATAAAAAATGAGTCTTTGTTTTATAAAGAAATTTGAGAGCATTAAAATGTAAATGTGGGGTTGAAACCACCAAAATTCATTTTAGGTGTGATTCCTTAACTAGGTGAGAATGCAACTCAATCAATTAATCCAAACTATTTAGACATAGGAAAAAATACCTTCAATTAATATCATGTTGCACAAGCATTATGCTCAGATAAGCTGAGAAAACTTGACCATACCTTAGGGACCTTCCATAAATTGTCAAGGCAGTTGACAAGGCGTTTAAAATAATAATGATAATATGTGACTTTCCAATACTTTCTTATAGAGAGGAGGAAGGAGAAACATAGGTTTCAAACTTGATCATCTCTAATCCCCTATCTGCTTTGAATGAAGGAGTGTCTTCTAGCTTCAAAGTATTTGGAATATTTATGATTTCCCATCCTCGTCTAAGTTTCTATGGTATCTCTGGATCAGCTCATGGCAGTGTCTGCATCAGTGGGAGCAAAGGACAGAATGAAAGCAAAGATTTATTAGTGGCTTAAAAAAGAGACTAGTATCCCACAAATAGGAGAAAAGTTACCCCTTGGCTACATGTACTCCTTAAACTTGAGAAAACTCTCCTCTGAACTACATATATACTTGTGGGAGCATGTGACTTCCGGGGAAATGTTTTGTACCAATTGGTATTATTGAAATAAGTTATTCCCAACTAATAATATTTGGGGAAGCACAAAAGTTAGGGCTTTAGCCAATTGCATTAGAGAAAGCCACCTCAATTCCCCTTGGGGAATCTCTAAAATCTTGAGGGGAAGGTGTTGCCAAAAGAGATCTGGGAATACAACTCAATTTAACTTGGAATTAGGATGAGGATATCTGAGAGCATAAATGGCCTACAAAACTATGATGCAATTTCCCAAATGTAATTTATTTTATTCTTCTCTTTCTATTCAATACTGTGTTCATTTCATTATCCATCTGAGATGTCTGGTCAATATATATATACTGATGAACCAGTTCTTTGATCTACCCATTAAACAGTCTCTCATGGTCTGGATAGTAGGGATTTTTAATACATTTGGATTATTCTGTGGGAATAGCTAACTGAATCTTTTGTATAATTCTGGATTTCATTTAGAAGTTTGTCTAGGATTCTAGAATAAATAAAACAATTGTATCTAAACAGGAAAATCAGGAGATTCTCATCATTTTCTCTTATTAGGCTCTGTTCTGGATATCTTCCATGACAGTGTCAAATACCTTTGGTAATTTTCCTCTTCATACCTCATTTTATAGTCATAATCAGAGTCATCAAACAGTCATATGTTATTATATCTTTCATAGACTCTTGTATAAATTTGATACAAGTACAGAATACACTTTGTTGGAGAAGAACTTTCAAAGTAGAATTCAATTCTTTTGTGATAAAAAATTATCACAGTGTAATCTTTTGTTTTTTACATCCATCAGTCAACCGTGTGACTCTAAAGATGCATGCTATAAAATAGTGTTTGACAAGGCCTGTCTATTCCCTTCTTGAACCTTCATTAAAGGAGATTCCTTCAATTAGTCTGTAGGTCACACACACACACATGCATATATACGTTATAACAAGTGTATGGGCTAAGAGTTTTGAATATTTCCTTATAGACTTTGGGGGAGGGCAATAATAAGGTATATGATTTTTTTTCAAGAATTTTATACTCTCCCTTCTTTTGCATATTTCAAGAATCAGCTCCTCTGTATCCACAAAAACGTGTTTCCTCCAGTACAGGCCCTCTCTGTGTATACTTGGTTTCAACTAGCTACTGTTCCTTATTGACCTTTTTATTTTATTTTTCAGTGAACACATTGAGCACTGTGGTTCAGACTTTTATCATCTCATATCTAGACTATTGCAATAGCTTACTGATTGCCCTCTTCCAAATCCAATCCATCTTTCACTCAACTGCCAAAGTCATTGTGCTAAAGAACAGATTTGACCATGTCATCCTCCCTATTCAACAAACTGCAATAGCTCCGTATTATCTCCAGAATGAGAAAGCCCTCTTTTTAGAATTTAAAACTCCTTGCAATCTCCCCCAATATTACTTAGTTTTCTTATAGATTATTTCCCTACTTGTACTCCATAGGTCTACCATATTGGCTTTCATAATAAGTGCTATTTGGAGCAAGTCATAGTCATAGGGAGCAAGACAGCCTTGTTTATAATATGCATTAAAAATAAGTTTTTCTCTATTTAATTTTTTGTTGTCATCTTTTGATATTCTATTAAACTCTATTTTCCAGGATTAAAATTGATCATTATAATTAGACGAGATTAAATCTTCTTATTTTTTCATTTGCATAATTTTAGTTTCTGTGTATATTACTTTTCTATTTCTGGGTCAGTGTCAATTCATGCAAATCTCTCTATCCTCCTCTGCATTTGTTTCTTACAGCCAAAAGTATCGGTTAAATTGGCATATCACAACTTATTAAGTTATTCCTCAATATATGAAATATTACTTTATTTCTAGATTTTTTTTGCCATAAAAAGTGTTTCTGTGCATATTTTATCATGTATGGCACCTTTCTTTTTGTTTCTGAGCTCCTTGGGGTTTGTGATTAGCAATAGGGTCTCTAGGTCTATATTTCTATGGACACTTTAATTATTTATTTTAAAATAATTCCAATAATTTTCCAGGTTGCATGCTCTAACAATGTATTAGTAGTTTAAGGTCCAATTTCATAAATAGCTTTTCATGTTTCAATATAACTTTACTCATTTTTTCATTTCATTTTTCATTTCATTTTCATTCATGATGGTATATTTAGCTAATTCTTACATAATGTAAAATAATAAATCATATTTTTAAACCTAACAAAAATATGGCAGAGGGCCCATTTATCTGAGAAATACTTTAAAATTAGCCTAAACTACAGTTTATTTTAAATTTTTGTGGAATGTTGTTTTATATTTATGGTAATCAAGTTCTTATATTTAGTTCGTTACAAACATTTTGAAAGCCTAGAATAATTAATACAATTTTTGGAGAAGCCCAAGTAGTTCTAGCAAATTTCATTTCCCTTAATGTTAACTTTCATGTAAGTTAAATAAAAGACTAAAATTACATAAAATCTAATGCCTTAGTTATGTTATATATTTGTCTTCCTAAAAAGGGGAATTATTCATGATATGAAGTACAGAAGTCTTAATTCTCTTTGTCTTTATGTGAGTGGTGAGAAAGAATTGGGAAACTGGCCTAAATTTGTCAAATTGAGAGGAGTAGTGGGTGTCTGTAGGCATAGGCTAATCTAATTATACTTTTGCCTGAAATTGTGGCTCTGGAGCTTCCCCAGTTTCTATGATTAATGGGTTAGCAAACATTTATTAGGCATCTACTATATGTCAGGCATTGTGGTGGATGCTAGTGATATAAAGACAAAAATGAACCCAGTTCCTGGATCTCAAGGGGTTTATTTTATACTGGAGGAAATTGACATTTACAAAGGTAAATAATTACAAATTTTATTTTGTTAAAAATGAAATAATTTGGGGGGAGATGGAAAGAAATGTTAATAATTCACACAATGCCCAACTACAGTCCCAGAGGATGAGTAATGAAGAATTCTACCTATTGCCTGACAGGTATATAAATGATGGCTTTGTTATGAAGAATAAAGTATACTTTTATGGATATTTTCAAAATGGGGATTTTTTTTTGTTTGGCTATGCATATTTATTACAGAAGCTTTCTTTTTGTCTTTTTTTTATTCAGTGGGAAGGAGTATAAATTATTATTAAACATTTACAAATGGTTACTAAAGAGAAAAAAATACTTGTTAAGTAAAAAACAAAATAAATTTCATTGAAGAGAATCAGGAAAAGTGATCAGCAATTTGACTCTTCCCCAAATCTTTTAACTATGGAATTTAGAATTGTCCACCCAATTTCGTAAATAGCATCTGATATTTCCATAGTAACTTGCACTTTTAAGGCAGTTTCCTCACAAATCCAAGAAGAAGGTAGCACAACTGTCATTGTACTCATTTCATAGGAGAGTAAACTGAAATGGCTTGATCCTGGTCATCCCAATAGTAAATGCCAGATATGGTAAACTGAAATCTTTCCCATTCCAAATGTAACAGTCTTTCAATCGGAGCATACTGTTTCTCAACTTTAGTGGGTATCTGAACAAGTTGGGGTATGGTGGAGATCAAAACTTCCTGATCCTGTGCTCAATATGAGGCTTAGTAAAGTAAAAATCTCAATTTGCATTTCTTGAACTTAGGCTATGTTTGCAAATAAAACTTACTGTTCTATTTCTTAGGATTTGGAGATAAGAAAAATATGAAGAAAGGAGATTAAGGAAAAAAAACTATTAGTGGTATTAGAGTTCAGAATTAAGAATCAAACATTAATATTAATGTGTATGCAGAGAATTATATAAGCTTCTGAGGACTTTAAAATACATTTTATTCCAAATCATGAAACAATTTTTGCTAAGTGAAACCTAGTCTTTTGCAAAGTTTTCCACAGTATCCCACCTGTATGTGATTTTTTTGCCCTTTTTCTTGACTAACTGGGAATGAGTTCTCCTATGTGATTCCTACAGAACAGCTTTGCTTTTTCCGATTCAGTCATTGGCTTTCCTGTACCGTCTTCTTCTCTCCATCCAGGACATACCAACTGATCCTGGTATAGTGACAGCCCAGTTATATTTCCAGTGGAGGGGTATAGCTGGAAGCTACAATTATGTTACCCAATTTTGTCCCCAACCTTTAACCTCATTGACTGGGGCAAAGAGAGATAAAACCACCTCTTTCTTCTCTCTTCTCAAATGATTTACCATTTATACACCCCTTCCTCTTTCATGATCTTTAGGATTTAGGGGGAAAACGACTTGATTTTCTCCCCTGCCAAAAGCTGCATACTCCTGATATATCCAATTGCTTTGACTCAGGAAGATTCAGATTTAAATCAAGATGGTTACCACTGAAATCCATTCACTGAGCTAATCTTAAGAGAAAGTTTCTGGTTCTATGGTCTTATTTTTATGGTGTTCAAATATTTATTTATAGCTTCTTTTACTGTGTTGTGGAATTTCATTAAAGATGAGATGTTTATAGTCTTTGTATTCCCTTGGAGGAACTCTTTAATGTACAAAATCCCACTTGAGAAAGCAGCATTAGACTGCTGTAGCTCAAGCTTCCCCAAAGGAGATAAAATGATTTTCTGATTAATGTTTTGTTTGGGCACATATCATTCACCTGCAGCAGAAATGTTTATTGCAGTGTCGAAACTCCTTTGATGTAGGCCTGCTTCTGTCATGTTCACACATCCCTGTGAGACAAAGAATTGGATATGCTATTGACTGTTTCTTCATTCACCAGGACAAATCTGTTGATCAGGCATCAACTTTGGCATTATTGCTACTTTTCTTTGGTCTTGAAAGTTGATAGATATACCATTGTGAATATCCTTTTATATCTTAATATAAAAACAGCAAATGTTGTTAGCTGCTGAGAGGTGTGATGGATAGAGCACTAGGCTTGGAGTGAGGAAGACACAAATTCAAATCCAGCCTCAGACACTTATAAGCTATGTGACCCTGGACAAGTCACACAACTCTGTTTGCTTCATTTCCCTCACCTGTCAAATGAGCTGAAGAAGGAAATGGCAAACCACTCCAGGATCTTTACCAAGAAAACCCCAGATGGGGTGATGAAGAATTGGACATGACTGAAAATGACAAAACAACAATACATATTGTCCATATTATGGAGCAGATAGGTGGTGTAGTGAATAGAACACTGGGGCTGGAATCAGGAGGATCTGAGCTCAAACCTGGGGCCAGATACTTACCAGATGTGGCCTTGGACTAGACACTTAACCCTTATTTGCCTTAGTTCCTCTTTTGAAAGATGAGGACATGCTGGAGAAGGAATTGGCAAACCAAGCCAGTATCTTTGCCGAAAAAACCCCTTGGACATAGTCTATGGGGGTCACAAAGAGTCTGATGACAAAAATGACCAAACAATCACAACTATATAATACACCCGTTTGTATATGTTATTATATATGTATATCTAAATACATACACATGTTGGTTTATCTTTATCCATTTCTCTGTCTGTATCTCTGTCTCCATCTCTAGGACTCTATGTCTTCAAGCAAGGGGAGAAAAAAAATGGTGACTCAAATTTTATTTATATAGGAACTTAAAGTAAAGGGATCTAAAGATCAATTAAAATGATAGCCCCCAAACTAGCTTCCATTGAAGATGAATGCCTATCCAAAGTCCTTATTATTAAATAGAGATGTGCCACAAACAGAAAAAAAAACAAAAGCTAAAACAAAAACAAACAAGAAATAGAGAACATTATGAAATACAAAAGAGATAATTTTGATTACAAATTTTAAAAGAAGTTTTTGTACAAACAAAACAAATGTAAACAAGTTTAGAAGGAAAGCAGAAAGCTGGGAAACATTTTTTATAGCCAGTCTTTCTGATAAAGTCCTCATTTCTCAGAAATATAGAAAACTAAGAAAATTTGTAAGAATACAAGTCATTGCCCAATTGATAAATGGTCAAAGCATATAAACAGGAAGTTTTAAACAAATAAATCAAAGTTATCTATAGTGATATGAAAAAATACTCTAAACCACTATTGATTGGAGAAATGCAAATTAAAACAATTCTGAGATACCACCTCACACCTAACAGATTGGCTAATATGATGGAAAGGACAAATGATAAATGTTGGGGAAGATCTTGGAGAATTGGGATATTAATGCATTGTTAGTGGAGTTGTAAACTGATCCAAACTTTCTGAAGAGCAATTTGGCACGAGCAATTTGGCACTAGGCCCAAAGAACTATGAAACTGCCTGTCCTTTGATCGAGCAATACCACTACTCGATCTATAACCCAAAGAGATCATAAAAAGGAGCGAAGGGCCCACGTGTACAAAAATATCTATAGCAGCTCTTTTTGTGGTGGCCAAGAATTAGAAATTGGGCGATGCCTATCAATTCAGGGAATGGCTAAACAAATTGTGGCATATAAAAAAATGAAATACTATTGTAAGAAATGATTAGCATGCAGATTTCAGAAAAACCTGGAAAAAACTTACCTGGACTAATCCTGAGTAAAGTAAAGAGAACCAGGAGAACATTGTAGACAGCAACAGCAACATTGTGTAATGCTTAGCTATGATAGACTTATCTCTTCTCAACAATTCAATGATCCAAGGCAGTTCTGAAAGTCTCATGATGGAAAATGCTAATCAGATCCAGAGAAAGAACTATGCAGAGGGAAGCATACTATTTTCCTTTTTGGGATTTTTTTTCTTTTTAATGGTTTTCCTTTTTATCTGATTCCTTCTATACAACATGACTAATGTGGAAATATGTTTAACATGATTGTACATGTATAACCTATATTAGATTGCTTGCTGTCTTTGGGAGCAGGGAAGGAAGGGAGAAGGAAATAAAATTTGGAACTCAACATTTAAAAAAATGAATTTTGAAAAATATCTTTATATGTAATTGGAAAAAAATAATATTAAGGAAGAAACAAAACAAAAACAAACAAAACACAAAACTACCACTGCTCCAGCTCTACTAGAAGTAGGTGTTTAGATTTGTGGCAGGAAGAACCAGGATTAGAAATGTACTGTAATCTAGTGTGAGATAGGTACAGCGAGGGTGGACATTTGTAATATTGGTTTTTGTAAATACATATGTTGTTACTGCTAGAAAAATCCCTATCCTTGAAATGAAAATACTTATTTTTGGAGAAGTCAAGTTCTTTTTATTACAGTAAAGATCAAGGGTTTTAGTAATATTCTTTAGCAAAGTAAAAATGTGTTCATATATACATTAAGAGAGTGGAGAGGTGTAATGTGTGTGTGTGTGTGTGTGTGTGTGTGTGTGTGTGTGTGCGCACGCTTGAGAAACAGAGATAAAAGGAAAATAGAAAGACAAAGAAGCAGAGAGAAAAAGGAGGGAAGGAGGAAAAGAAGAAAAGAAGGAAGGAAGGAAAGAAAGGAGGGAGGGAGAAAAGAAGGAAGCAAGGAAGGAAGGAAGGAAGGAGGGAGGGAGGGAGGGAAGGAGAGAAAATGGAAGGAAGGAGGGAAAGGGGGAAGGAGGGAAGGAAGGAAGGTCTGAAGGGAGGAAGGAAAGAAGGAAGGAAGTAAGGAAAGAAGGGAGAGAGGGAGGAAGGAAGGAAGAAAGGAAGGAGGGAGGGAAGGAGGGAAGGGAGGGAGGAAAGAAAGAAAGAGGGAGAGAAGGAAGGAAGGAAGGAGGGAAGAAACAAAGGAAGGAAGGAAGGAAGGAAAGAAGGAAGGAAGGAAGGAAGGAAGGAAGGAAGGAAGGAAGGAAGGAAGGAAGGGGGGAAGGAAGGAACTCTGCTAAAATTAAAATAATATTAGAGGATATCCATTTAGAAGAGATAGGATAGGTCTTAAGATCTTTTCCATCTGTGACATTCTATGTTCTCAGGTCTTTTGCAGCTCTCGGAGAGTCACAGTATCTGCAGATTGTAAGAGGTAATTGAATTCAGCCATTTCATGAGCATTAATGCCTTCCTCAACATCACTGAGAAATCAGCATCCTTCCTCCACTTAAAGATTCCAAGGTGATAGAGCTTTAGTCCTGACATTTAATCCACACTTAATTCCACAATTTCCTGTGTCCTGAGATCACCTCAGTACCAATTTGACTAAAATTAAATTCATCATCTTCCCAAGTTCCTAATGCCTGTGAATGGAACCATAATTTTCTAGTATCAAAACCTTGTAGTTTTATCCTGGAATTAGAATATTAGAAATGGTAAGGTCTTTAGATATCATCCAGTTCTGAATCCTTTCCTTTAAAAGGGAATAACCAGGCATCTAGAGAACTGATGACTTGCTCTCAAAATCAATTTAATAAAGATCTAAGACCAGAAAATTGATATTTTGATGTCTAATCAATGATCTTTCTCAATACTGTTGCTGTCTCCTGAAATATTACTCCTCTGTTTCACACCCCCCCTTATTCCATCACCAAGTCCTGCCAATGTGTTCCTGTCGATCTTGAATGACCCCCACTTTGATTATGGTTTGAAACTCAAAGCACCCTTAAGTATGGAAGTTATGACCTGTAATTCTTGTTTCCATATTTTGTAATTTTCCTCCCTAAGATACCTTGTTAAATGTGCAGATACACACTCCATTTTACCCTGGGGAAGAGAAATGATACTATAAAAAGAGCCTTTCACACAGTTTGGGTCAAAGTATGATTAAGTATATCGAGTTTTTGTGTAGCATTGAACATATTCTGCATTATTAGTTTTAGAAGAAAAGCTAGGTGGTACAGAGGCTAGAGTGCCAGGCCGAGAGACAGAATGACTCATCTTCCTGAGTTTAAATCTAACCTCTAGCTGCATGACCCTGGGCAAGTCACTTAATACTTTTTGCTTTAGTTACCTCATCTATAAAATGAGCTAAGGAAGGAAATGGCAAACCAGTCCAGTAACTTTGCCAATAAAATCTCAAGAGGGGTCACAAAGGGTTAGACTCAGCAGAAAATGATTGAACAACAATCACACATAGCCTTGGCACATGGAGATGCTTGCCCAATTTATGCTCACCATGCTACTAATAGGTCAGCTTCATAGGGAGATTTCAAAGCCTGGTACTTCCCTGTATCATACAGCATACCTTGATTAAAACTAGGCCTTTGCTCAGGAAAATTATTTTAATTAAGTACATGATAACTTATGTGTCTGCCATTTTTCTATTAGGCTTCATAAAGATTGAGCTGAGCCAAAACTGTTAACTGTAGGTTAACAGTTATGGTATCCATAGAGTAATTTAATTCTTCGGGAGCACTGTGCTTAAGCTATGTAAAATTAAGAATGATGCAAAGGAAGAGAAATAAGAATTCCCAAACTGAATTTAGAATACATTGCCTTGCTCAGTGGAGTATATATATTTGCTTTGTAGTAGCTTTCCTTTTCCTCCCTTGATTGGCATTTTGTTAATTGTTTGGTCGCTCCAAAATTGGTCACTTAGTTCTATTAATCTCTTTCAGTCCTCACAATAATTGCTTAAGAATATGAGAATGTCTTAATCTCCTGTTTAAAAAAATTAATGTGATTCTATTAATATTTAATATTTTAATATTCTGTCTAATCATCTGATAGCTAGGCAAAGATTTTAGATCTTTGTTGTTTCGAGGATAATTAATTCTACATTTTTTTTTTCTTACACGGCACCTTTCCTCCCAGAAGAATATAATGGATTACCAACTTCAAACACCAGTGAGAAAAACAAAGCATTTCTGGAGCTCTCTATATCTGTAGAGCTGTCTTTCAGGCAGGATTTCAGAACCTGATCTGAACAAGGTTCCAAGAGAATTGGTGGATCTTATATAGAAATTAAAAGCTTGAGTTAGAGAGACACTAACTTGTTTGCCACCAGGTTAATATCAACTTCCACAAACTCACTTTCCCTTAATCAGAGGAAAATAGAATGATCATTGTTAAATGTTTGCTCTACATTAACTTGTATGCTTTGATCTATTGGCATCTCTGGCTTTCAGTGTCTTGCCGAATGTTTAATTGTGGAGCATCAGCTGTATGTCTATATAGCTAAAATCTTACACTAGTAAGGCAAATCCACCTTGATTATTGACAATTCAGTGTCAAAGAGGGCACATCATAGAATAATCTATGTGGGTTTGCCTTGGCTTCATTCCATTTACTCTAGGCAATCAAACTCTTATAATTTAGAATCCCTAAAACAAAAATTTGACCAAGTGATTTCCAGGTATAAGAATATTCAATGACTCAACACCCTCTACCATAAACCACAAACTCTTCTCTTTAGTATTCAATTTGTCCTTTGAGAATATTGACTTGGCAGCTTTGTGGAGTATAGATTGTTGAGAGGGGAGACTGGAGGCAGAGAGATAAATCAGGAAACTATTGTAATAATATAAGCGAAGGAGTGGCCAAGGCTTAAAATATGGTACTCTTTACATAAGTGAGTCATTTTGACTATAACAAATACCTAAATTAGCTACAAAAGACCTATGAAGGAAGACTATCTGTACCCAGAGAAAGAACTGATAAATAAAAGTATTTGTAGAATGATTTTACACACACACACACACACACACACACACACACACACACACACATTTATGACTAATGGTAGCCATCTCTGAGAGGGAGAGGGAAGAAAAAAGGGGAAACAAGTTATATGATAAAATTATTATATATTTAAAAGGTTGCAAGTTGAACATAATAGATTTTCAGTTTCAAGTGCAATCATGTTTTCCCCCCAAATTCTACTATGTTATGGAAATGCTTATTTTATTTCATAAATTAAAATTTTTTTTAAAGAGAAGGGGAAAATATTGAATGTGTTATGGATGTAAAGTCAACAGGCATAAGGGAGAGGAAATGAATATGAAATTAAGGATCTGGATGACTAGAAAGATAGTTGTACATAAAACAGAGATAGAGGCATTAGCAAAATAGCAAACTTGGAACAAAAGAGAATGAATTCTATTTTAGACATTTTGACCTTAAGATATTTATTTGTCTTCTAGGTGGAATTGTTCAATAGGTAGTTAACAAACCTGGGCTTGAGAGAGAATAGGACTGAATAAATAGATCTGACAATCATTTTCATAGACATTAACTGAAAGCAAAGAAGTTGACAATATCATCAAGAGATAGGGAGGGGTGTGGGAGACAGGCAGCATAGTCACCCACACAAAAAGAGTGGGACAGGGAAGAAGTTTCATCAAAAGATAAGGAGAAGGAGCAACAAAATAGGTAGCAGACAAAAAGAGAGAAGTGATGTGAAAACTTAATAAGGAGGAAAAGCCTAGGAGTGGAAGATGATCAATAGTGTTAAAAAATGCCAAGGATCAGGAAAGACAAGATGGCAGAGAAAAGCCAGGAACTTTCCTGAGCTCTCCCCTCCCTTGGAAACAATGTAAAAAATCAGTCCTCTAAGCAGATTCTGGAGCAACAGAACCTACAGAAAGAAAGAGTGGAAGAATTTTTCAGTTTAAGATAACTTAGAAGGACTTCAGGAAAAGTCTGTCTCGCTTGGGTAAAAGGGGAGCAGTGCCCAGTGCAAACTGTGTTTGGGCAAATCAGTGAGAGGCTATTAGGTAAAGAGCAGATCAGCAATCAAGGCCACTTGGTCCAGGCTCAGCAGGCCAGTGGCACAGCAAGCCAGTTCTGAGGCCTCCAGCCCCAGCACAGAAGGCAGACTGCCAGCCTTGGAACTCCCTGTACAGCAGGATTAACTAGGCTGGGCCACTCCAGTGAAGTGGGCAAGCTGCCACCACCTGAGGCCCTAGCACAGAAAGCCAGTGACCAGACCCCTGGCCCCCAGTTCAAGAAGCTTGGGACATTCTCCACTTTATCCCAGGAGCAGAGTTCAACTTTGATAGTCATGAAATAGGTGAAAAAATGAATAAAAAACTATAAAAGAGTCCTGACCATAGAAAACTACTATGGGAACAGGGAAGATCAAAACAAAAACTCTGAAGAGGACAACAGTGACAAAATGTCTACTTGTGAACTCTCAAAGGGGAATATGAATTAGTCTCAAATCCAAAAAGCATTCTTAGAAGAACTCAAAAATGATTTTTAAAAAATCAAGCCAAGAAGAAGAAAAATTGAGAAAAGAAATGAGTGTTATGCAGGAGTGTATTGGTAATTAAGGTGGGACTTTTTTTTTTTTTACTGTTTTCTCTTTTGGAAATGCTAAAGTAATGAAATACTTTTGGTTAGGCCTTACTAGGTGCAAAACCACAGGCCCACATCCTTTTGCTAACTAGGTACTAAACCCCAGGCTTATGCCCCTTTGAGAGCCCTGAACAGAGTTATGCTCAAAGGTTAGCATTTCTGTCTGGGGCTCTCAAGTCACTGGAAGAGTGGCGTGGGACTCTGGGCAGCTTCTTTAAGAGCACTCCCCCCCCCCCCCCCCCCCCCCCCCCCCCCCCCCCCCCCCCCCCCCCCGCTCATAAATCCAGATGTTGACACTTTCCTGGTAACTATGAATTGTGATTTGGTCTGTTTATATTGTGTATGTTTGTAATTTATTTGTATTTGCTCTAAAATTCAGGTTTCTAAGTGAATGATATTTGTATGTTGGATTAAAGTAAGATTGTTAACACCTTAATGTTACTTTCCTTTGTAAAGCAGATCAAATAACCTGTGTTAGTAGCCTTCTGTGTGCTGGTTGTTGTTGGTTTTACACACCACAGTAGCTGCTAGCCAAATTGTTGATACAAGGAGAGAGTCAACATTTTAGAAAAGAACAAAAATTGACTAAAGAAAATAATTCCTTTAAAAAAAATACAACTGGCCAATGTAATGGTAATCAGGGTGGGACATTTTTATTTTCTCTTTTAAAATGCTAAGGTAATCAAGTATCTTTGATGAGTCTTGCCTTTCAAATGTAATGACAAGCAAAGTACACTATTTGTTTTCTTTTGTTTCTTTGATTGAATCAAGTCTTTGACCTGCTTAGGAAACAATAATGTTCACATAGGTTTGAGTCTCATGGTTGTGATGCCCTTTGACCCTGAAGAAATGTATATAAACTCAGAGTTTAGCATTTTGCCTTTGGGGGCACACTCATTGAAAGAGTGTTGGTGATGAGACTCTGGGTAAGCCATTCAAGCAGCCCCCCTGCTTTAAAAATCCAGATGTTGGTACTTCTCTGGTAACTACATATCGTGATTTGGTTAGACAGAAATGTTGATCAGTTTATATTGTCTCTGGTTGTAATTTCTGTTTGTATTTGCACTAAAGTTCAGGTTGCTGGCTTTCCCCCCTGAACTAATTAAATGATATATGTATATTTAATTAAAGTAAGATTGTTAACTCCTTAAAGTTGCTTTCCTTAGAAAAACAGATCAAAGCACCTGTGCTAACGGCCTTCCTGGGTGCTGGTGTTGTTGGTCTTATACCCCCACAGCAGCTTCTGGCAACATTGTTGTTACAGCCAAATGGAAAAAAAAGAAATCTACTGAAAAAAAAAGAATGCCATAAAAAGTAGAATTGTCCAAATGGAAAAGGAGGTAGAAAAGCTAACTGAAGAAAATAATTCCTAAAAATTAAAATCGGAAAAGTGGAAGCTAATGACTAAATGAGACATCAAGAATCAGTCAAGCAAAATTTTTAAAAAAATGAAAAAAATAGAATAAAATGTGAAATACCTTATTGGGAAAAAAAAAACTGCCTAGGAAAATAGATCCAGGAGAGATAATTTAAGACCTATTGGAATACCTGAAATCCTTGATTAAAAAACAAACAAAAAAATGCCTGGACATAATTTTTCTAGAAATTGTTAAGGAAAATTGCCCCGATATCCAAGACCAGAGGATAAAATAGGAATTGAAAGAATCCACCAATGACTTCCTAAAAGAGATCCCAAAATTGAAACTTCAAGGAATATTGTGGCCAAATTCTATATTGATCAGGTCAAGGAGAAAATACTGCAAGCAGCCAGAAAGAAACATTTCAGATATCAAGAAGCCTCAGTCAGGATTACATAGGACTTAGCAACATCTATTTTAAAGGACTGGTAAGCTTGGAATACGATATTCCAGAAGGCAAACCAGCTTGGATTATAACCAAGAATCAACTACCCAGGAAAACTGAGAATAAACTTTCAGGGGAAAAAATGGACATTTAATTAACTAGGGGACCTTTAAAATTTCCTCATGGTAAGACCAGAGCTGAACAGAAAATTTGATCTTCAAATACAAGACTCAAGAAAAGCACGAAAAGATAAGCAGGAAAGAAAAACAACAACAACATGTTATTCAATAAGGTTAAACTGTTTACACACTTTCATGGGAAGAAAATACTTGTAACTCTTAAGAAAAATATCTCTATTAGGGCATTTAGGAGTATACATAGACAGAGGGTATGGGTATAAGTTGACTGTGACATGATATTTAAAAAAATAAGGGGTGAAACAAAGATTGTACTTAGAGAAGAGCAAAGGGGTAGGCAGAATAGAGTAAATTATGTCATACAAAGAGGTACAAAAGACCTATTACAATAGAGAGAAAGAATGGAAGGAGTGAGCTTTGTTTGAACTTTACTCTCATTGGATTTGGCTGAAAAGGGAATAACACACAAACTTGATTGGTCATAGCAATTTATCTTACTCTATAGGGACAGAGAAGGGAGGATGGAAAAATGGAGGGAGTGCTGATAGAAAAGAGGGCAGAATGAGGGAGGTGGCAGTCAGGAGCAAAACACTACTGAGGAGGAACAAGGTGAAAGGAGAGTGAAAAGTATAAAGGAGGGGGAGCAACAGGATGGAGGGAAATACACAGTAATCATAACTGTGAATGTGAATGGCTTGAATTCTCCCATTAAAAAGGAAGCATATGGCAGAATAGATTAAAAACCATAATCTTATAATATGTTGTTTATAAGAAACACATTTGAAGCAGAGAGACACACATAGAGTAAAGGTAAAAGGCTGGAATAGAATATCTTATGCTTCATTTGAAGAAAAAAAGTGGGGGTAGCAATCACGATCTCAGACAAAGTAAAAACAAAATAAATGTAATCTAAAAAGGTAATGAAAGAAATTATATCTTACTAAAAGTTACCACTGAAAATGAAGTAATATCACTACTAAACATATATACACTAAGTGGTATAGCATCTGTATTCTTAGAGGAGAAGTTAAGGGAATTACAGGAAGAAATAGACAACAAAAATATACAAGTGGGGCATCTTCATCTCTCCTTCTCAGAACTGGATAAATCTACCCACAAAATAAACAAGAAAGAAGTTATGGAGATGGACAAAATTTTAGAAAAGTTAGATATGATAGACTTCTGGAGAAAATCGAATGGTGATAGAAAGGAATATATATTTTTCTCGGTGATACATGACACCTGCACAAAAATTGACCATGTATTAGGGCATTAAAAACTCACAATCCAATGAAGAATGACAGAAATATTAAATGAATTATTTTCAGATGTAATGTAATAAAAATTGCATGTAATAACGGTCAGTGGAAAGATAGATTAAAAATTAATTGGAAGCTAATCTAATCCTTAAGAATGAACAGGTTAAAGAATAAATCATAGAAATAATGAATAATTTCATCAGAAAGAACAACAATAATATTACAACCTATCAAAATTTGTGGGATACAGCCAAAACAGTTCTTATGGGAAATTTATATCTCTAAATGATTACATGATTAAAAGAGAGAAATAGGAGATCAATAAATTTGATGTGCAATTAAAAATCTAGAAAAAGAGCAAATTAAAAATCCCCAATTGAAGAGCAAATTAGAATTTCTAAAAATCAAAGGAGAGTTTAATAAAATTGAAAGTAAGAAAACTATTGAACTAATAAATAAAACTAAGAGCTGGTCTTATGGAAAAGAAAAACAACACCAATAAAATAGGTAAGCCTTTGGTTAATTTGATTAAAATAAACAAAGAAAACAAAATTACCAGCATCAAACATGAAAAGGGTGAATTCACCACCAATGAAGAGAAAATTAAGCTAATAATTAGGAGCTATTTTGCCGAACTGTATAATAAATTTAACAATCTATGTGACATGGATACATATTTATAAAAATATAAATTGCCCAGATTAAGGAAAGCAGAAATAAAATAACATCATTTTAGAAAAAAAAAATGAACAAATCATTAATCAACTCCATAAGAAAAAAATCTGCAGGGCCATATGGATTTTCAAGTAAATTCTACCATACATTTAAAGAATAATTAATTCAAATATCATATAAACTCTTTGGGAAAATAGATGAAGGAGTGCTACAAAATTCCTTTTATGACACAAATATTTTGCTGATACTTAAACCTGGAAGAGCCAAAAGAGAGGAGGAAAATTATTGACCATTTTCACTAATCAATATTGCTGCAAACATTTTAAACAAAATATTAGCAAAGAGATTACAGCAATTTATCACAAGGACAATACTCTTTTACCAGGTGGGATTTATACCTGGAATGCAATTCAGTATTAGGAATACTATCCACATAAATGATCATATCAATTAGTAACAGAAATCATATGATTCTCAATAAATGCAGAAAAAGCTTTTGACAAAATACAGCACTCATTCTTATTAAAAACACCAGAAAGCATGGGAATAAATAGAGTTTTCCTTAAAATGATAAGTAACATCTATCTAAAACCATCAGCAAGCTTTATCTGTAATAATGGCAAGCTAGAAGCTTTTCTAATAAGATAAGGGTGAAACAAGGACGCCCATTGTCGTAGTTATTATTCTGCATTGTGGTAGAAATGTGAGCTTTAGCAATAAGAGAAGAAAAAGAGATTGAAGGAAATAGAATAGGCAACGAGGAAACAAACTATAACTCTTTGCAGAAGGTATGATGGAGTATTTAGAAAATCAACTAAAAAAACTACTTGAATCAATTAGCCACTTTAGCATAGTTGAAGGATATAAGATAAACTAATTGAAAACATCAGTATTTCTATATGTTACCAACAAAGCCTCACAGCAAGAGATTGAGAAATTCCATTTAAAACAACTGGAGACAATATAAAATATTTGGAGTCTACTTGCCAAGACACATCCAGGAACTATATGAACACAATTAAGAAATATTTTTTCACACAAATAAAGTCAGATCTAAATAATTGGTAAAATATCAGTTACTCATGGGTAGGCTGAGCAATTAAAATGATAATGCTACCTAAATTAATTTTCTAATTCAGTGCCATATCAATCAAGCTACAAAAAATATTTTATAGAGCTAAAAAAAAAAGAATAACAGAATTCCTCAGGAAGAACTAAAGATTAAGAATATCAAGAGAATTTATGAAAAAATATAAAGGAATATGACCTAGCTGTACCAGATCTAACTGTAGTATAAAGCAGCAATGATCAAAACTATATGGTACTGGGTAAGAAAAAGAGTGTGGATCACTGGAATATATTAGGCACACAAGACATGGTAGTAAATGACTACTGTTCAATAAATGCAAAGACTCCAACTTTTCTTATACTAGAGCATAAAAATTCACTATTTGACAAAAACTTCTGGGAAAACTTGGAAATAGTACAGCAGAAACTAGGTATAGATAAACATTTCATGCCCTATACCAAGGTAAGGTCAAAATGGGTACACAATTTAGATATCAAGGGTGATGATACCATAAGCAAATGAAGAGAGGAAGGAATAGTTTACCTGTCAGATTTGTGGAATAGGAAAGAATTTATGACTAAACAAAATAGACAACAATATGGAATGTGAAATGGATAATTTTGATTACATATAAATTTTAAAAAGTTTTTGCACAAACAAAACCAATGCAACCAAGATTAGAAGGAAAGCAGAAAACTCGGAAATCAATTTTATATATACATATATATATATTTAGTTTACAACATTCAGTTCCACAAGCTTTCCAGTTCCAAATTTTCTCTCTTTCCCACCCTTCTCCCCTCCACAAGATGGTATGCAATTTGAAACAGACTCTACACATACATTCACATCACACATATTTTCACATTAGTCATGTTGCAAAGAAGAATCATAACTAATGGAATGAACGAGCAGTAGTAAAAGAAAACAAAACAAAACATAAAAAGAGATCAAGTTCTGTGCTTCTATCTTCATTTAGACTCTGTAATTCTCTGAATGTGGATAACATTTTCCCTCATGAGCTTTTTGGAGCTATCTTAGAATCTTGTATTACTGAGAAGAGCCAAGTCTATCAAAGTTAGTGACCACACAAAATGGCTGAACACAATGTTCTCCTGGTTCAGCTCCCCTCACTCAGCATCAGTTCATATAAGTCTTTCCAACTTTTTCTGAAGACTAA
Organism: Phalanger gymnotis; assembly: GCA_028646595.1. NCBI lineage: Eukaryota > Metazoa > Chordata > Mammalia > Diprotodontia > Phalangeridae > Phalanger > Phalanger gymnotis. The sequence goes on along the minus strand of CM053624.1, from coordinate 191,842,440 downwards.
CTGCTCATCATTTCTTATAATACAATAGTATTCCATTACACTCATATACCACAACTTGTTTAGCCATTCCCCAATTGATGGGCATCCCCTCAATTTCCTGTTCTTTGCCACCACAAGAAAGCAACTATAAATATTTTTGTACATGTGGATCTTTTTCCCATTTGTATGATGTCTTTGGGATACAGCCATAGAAGTGGTAATGCTGGGTCAAAGGGGTATATACATTTTTATAGCCCTTTGGGCATAGTTCCAAATTGCTCTCCAGAATGGATAAATCAGTTCACAACACCACCAACAATGCATTAGTGTTCCAAGTTTCCCACATTTTCTCCAGCATTTGTAATTTTCCTGTTTGGTCATGTTAGCCAATCTGACAGGTGTGATGTGGTACTTCAGAGTGGTTTTGATTTGCATCTCTCTAATCGATGGTGATTTCAAGCATTTTTTATATGTCTATAGATAGCTTTAATTTCTTCCTCTGAAAAATGTCTGTTCATATCCTTTGACCATTTCTCAATTGGGGAATGACTTGTATTTTTATAAATTTGACTCAGTTGTCTATATTTTAGAAGAGAGGCCTCTATCAGAGAAACTGGTTGTAAAAATTATTTCCCAATTTTCTGTTTCCCTCCTAATTTTGGTTTCATTAGCTTTGTTTATATAAAACCTTTTCAATTTAATGTAATCAAAATTATCCATTTTGCATTTCATAATGCTCTCTATGTCTTGTTTTGTCATAAATTCTCTTATCCATAGATCTGACAGGTAAACTATTCCTTGCTCTCCTAATTTGCTTATAATATCACCCTTTATATCTAAATTGTGTACCCATTTTGACTTTATTTTGGTATATGGTGTAAGGTATTGCTCTATGACCAATTTCTGCAGTATTGTTTTCCAGTTTTCCCAGAAGTTTTTGTCAAATAATAAGTTCTTATTCCAGAAGCCAGAGTTTTGGGGTTTATCAAACAGCAGATTACTACAGTCATTGACTACTGTGTCTTGTGTACATAACCTATTCCGTTGATTCACCACTCTACTTTTTAGCCAGTAACAAGTAGTTTTCATAATTGCTATTTGATAATACAGTTTAAGATTTAGTATGGCAAGGCCACCTTCCCTAGCATTACTTTTCATTAATTCCCTTGATATTCTGGACCTTTTTTTCTTCCAGGTGAATTTCATTATTATTTTTTCAGTATGGCACTGAATAAGTAAATTAATTTAGGTAGAATTGTCATTTTTATTACATTAGCTCTGCCTACCCATGAGCAACTGATGCCTTTCCAATTATTTAGATGTGACTTTATCTGTGTGAAAAGTACCCATTTAGGGTTCATATAGTTCCTGGGTTTATTTTGACAGGTAGACTCTCAAATATTTTATAATATCTACAGAAACTTTAAATGGATTTTCTTTCTGTCTCTTGCTGTTAGGCTTTGTTAGTAACATATAGAAAGGAAGAGAAATTGTGTGGGTTTATTTTGTAACCTGCAACTTTGCTAAAGTTATGTATTATTTAAAGTCCTTTTTTTTACTTGATTCTCTAGGATTTGCTAAGTATGTCATTATATCATCTGCAAAGAGTACTCATTTTTTTTGCCTTTTCTAATTCCTTCATTTTCTTTTTCTTCTCTTATTGCTAGAGCTAATGTTTCCAGTACCATATTGAATACCAATGGAGATAATAGAAATCCTTGTTTCTCCTCTGATCTTCTTGGAAATGCTTTTACATTATCGCCATTACATGTAATACTTGCTGATGGTTTTTGGTAGATGCTACTTATCATTTTAAGGAAGACTCCATTTATTCCTATGCTCTCCACTATTTTTTAAAAATTTTAATTTAGTTTCAAGGGTGAGAAAAACATAGAATAGAGAAAAGAAACAAAACATATCGTAAACTTAAATATTGAAATTTAAATACAAAGTAAGAAAGAGAAAAAAAAAGCATGTGCTTAGCAGAATGTAAGAGAGGATTCAAAATATATGACAATAAATTTTCATGTCAAGAAAGCCTGTATGACAAATAATACACATTGTATTGCGAATTGTTCATCTTTGCTTCTTTGTGAGTTTTCTTTTGGTCTCTGCTGTGAACTTTTTTACTTTATACTTTTCTTTTCCATCCTCCCCCCTCAAGCTACAATAAAGTTTAGATATGTTTCTCTGTAGTGATAGATAGACAGATAGATAGGTATATGCATATACATACGTACATACATATATACATACATATATAGACATATACTTTCCCAAACAGACTTACTCTTGATCTCTGTTTTTATGTTTGTGCAGATCTCTTATTTCCTATCCCTCCTGCCTACTCTACTTTATTTCTACTTTACCCTCTTATTATTTGTCTACCCCCCTCCAAGGATCCGTCCCAGATCCTCCCATGCTCATAAATCTAAACACCCTTCTATACCCCCCTTTTACCTATTCCCTCATTCTCCCCTCTAAAATCCATCCCTTATCCTCTCCCCCCTCCCTATGCTCCTATCATTTTATTTCTTCTAAATTTAGAAAACTTTTATACTTATCTAAATATATGTATTGTTCCATCTTAAACCCATTCCTGATGAAAGTAGGTTACCAGAACTACCAGCCTTTCTCCCTCATATAATTCTTCCATATCAGTTCTTCTCTTGCACCTTATTTGTATAAAATAATTACTCTTTTTTAGCTGTTCCTAGACTATTTTACTTCTTAAATTTGTATCATAGGTTTATCCCAATCTTTCTCATGAGCTTGTGAATTATTAATAAGCATCTTGGACATACATTATGTGCCTTATATTTCTCTTGGTTCTATGTAGAATCTTCTATTAAGTTTAGGATTTTTTTAAACAAAGTTCTGAAAATCTGAGAGTTTATCAAATAGTCATTTTTTTCATTTAGCATACTTAACTTTGCAAGGTATGGCATTTTTGGCCAGAGCCCCGGATCTTTTGCTCTTTGATATGTTGTGCTCCAAGATCTGTGGTCCTTTAATGTCTCTTCTACTAAGTCTCGTGTAATTCTAATTGTGGCATTACCATATTTAAATTGTTTTAATCTTAATGCTTTTAATATTTTATCTTTGAGCTGGGAGTTTCAGAATTTGACTATGATATTCCTATGAGTTTTCTTCACAGTATCTCTTTTAAGTGGTGATCAAGGGATTTTTTTTTTCTATTTCTACTTCCCTACCTTGTCCTAATGCTTCAGGACAATTTTCCTTAATTATTTTTTGTATGATTGTATCGAGATTCTTTTTTTGATCATAACTTTCAGTTAGTCCCATTATTTTTATATTTTCTCTTCCTGATCTATTCTCCAAATCTGTTGTTTCTCTTATATGATATTTTACTTTCTCCTATTTTTCATTATTCATATTTTGTTTAATTATTTCTTGATCTCTTATAATTTCACTGGCTTCATTTGTCCAATTCTAATTTTCAAAGTGTTATTTTCATCCTTAAGATTCTGGGTGTCCTTTTCTAATTGGTTGACTTTCCTTTCATAACCTTCTTGTTTTTCTTGGATTATTCTTTTTTTTTTAAAAAAATTTTTTCCTCCATCTTCGTGTTTCAATATTCCAGCTAGCAGCTTCTGTGGGGGTGTAAGATCCACCCACAGCCAGCACCCAGAAAGCTGCCAACAGCACAGGTTCTTTTGATCTGCTTAACTAAGGAAAGCAAGGCGAAGGGGCTGACAAGCTTACTTTTAATTCAGCATAAAATATCATTCACTTAGTTCAGGGAAAAAGCCAGCACCCTGAACTTCAGAACAAAATACAAACAAATTACAAACATCAACAGAAAGACCCAATACAATTCATAGTTACCAACATCTAGGTTCAGCCCGGGAGCTCACAACAAGGGCTGGCCCAGAGTCACTCACCACCACTGCTGTGGGGAAAGAGCTCCAAAGAAGAGATGACCAACCCCTGGTTTTATATCTTTTTCAGTGTCAGGGATGAGTCACACATGCAACTCACCCACGTGACCTAAAATCGTCACAAAGCGGCAGACTTAAACCCACGTGGTCTAAAAGCCTCTGCTATCCCAGACATGTAAACTAGGCCCTCCCTGGAGTTAACCCAACCTTGGGCCCCACCTTAGTTGCCAATCCACACCCACATAGGTTCCACACCTAATAGGGGTTTGGGCCCGGGGCATAGCACCTAGTAAAGCTCAATGAAATACACTGAATTACTCAAAGGAAACAAACCAAACGTTTCAAGGGCATTTGTTGAACTAAGTGCTAAGGACCCATTTTGCTTACCAACACACTTTGTCATTTGATTTTTAAAGTTTTTTTTCTAAGATCTTCTATAAATTCTTTTTGGGGAGGTGACCATTTGACATTACTCTTTGAGAGTTTCTTTACTTCAATATCCTCTTCTGCAGATGAATCCGGGTTCTCTGTATTCCTGTAAAAGCTTTCTATGGTTGGATTCTTTCTCCTTGGCCCATATGTTTTTTGCGGAAATAGCTTGATTTTTGTAATCACCTCTAGCCTCGGGGTATGGGAAATGGCATCCCTTGCCCCAGATCTTCAGTTCTCCCTTCTAGCCTGGAACCAATGCCAAATTTCCAACATCCTATAAGTGCTCACAGCAAGGTGCTTTCTGCTCCACTGCTTCTGCACTCACTAGGCCCGTGCTGGTTCCCTCTCACCCACACTGCTCTTCACAGTACAGCAGGGTCTGGCATCCCTCATCGTCAGAGATTCCCTCAATCTTCCTAGGCTCAAATGCCCAACTCCCCTCACTATGCTGGGGCGAAAAGTTCCTGTGGCTGGGGCTGAGGCAGCCTCTCAAACCAACTAACCCCAGGACTTGCTGCTTGTTGTTAAAACAGAACCTAGCACTGGAGGTATTTACTCCTCACAGGGACCAAACCTCATCCTGAGGTTTTTTCTTCTGATCTTCTCAAATTGTGACAGGAAAACCCAGTTGTGCCCCTATTCTTCTTTGTCCCCACCCACACTTTGTTCACCCTAAGGTGCTATTTTAACTCATTTGTGGGGGAAAATCTTGAGAGTTTGGAATTTTCTTACCTACTCCACCATCTTCCCAGAATCTTCTCCTCACTACTGTTTTTAATAAGAATGAGTGATGTATTTTGTCAAAAGCTTTTTCTGCATCTATTGAGATGATCATATGGTTTCTGTTAGTTTTATTGTTGATGCGATCAATTATGCTGATAGTTTTCTTAATAGTGAACCAGCCTTCCTTTCGTCAAATAAATCATGCCTGGTCATAGTGTATTGTTCTTGTGATAAGTTGCTGTAATCTTTTTGCTAATATTTTCTTTAAATTTGTTGCATCTATATTCATTAGAGAAATTGGCCTATAATTTTCTTTCTCTGTTTTGATTCTTCTTGGTTTGGGTATAAGTACCACATATGTTTCATAAAAAGAATTTGGTAGGACTCCTTCTTTGCCTATTTTCTCAAATAGCCTATATAGAATTAGAACTACTTTTTCTTTAAATGTTTGATAGAATTTACTTGTAAATCCATCTAGCCCTGGAAAGTTTTTCATAGGGAGTTCATTGATGACATGTTCAATTTATTTTTCTGAGATAAGGTTATTTAAGCATTTTACTTCCTCTTCTGTTAATCTGGGCAATTTATATTTTTGTAAATATTCATCCATTTCACTAAGATTGTCAAATTTATGGGCATTTAGTTGGGCAAAATAGTTCCTAATCATTGTTTTAATTTCTTCTTCAATGGTGGTAAAATCACCCTATTCATTTTTGACACTGGTAATTTAGTATTCTTCTTTCTTTTTTTAAATCAAACTAACCAAAGGTTTATATATTTTATTTTTTTTTAATAAAACCAGGACTTAGTTTTATTTATTAATTAGTTTTCTTAATTTCAATTTTATTAATCTCTCCTTTGGTATTCAGTATTTTTAATTTTATATTTAATTGGGGATTTTTAATTTGTTTTTTTCTAGTTATTTTAGTTGCATGCCCAATTCATTGATCTCATCTTTCTTTATTTTATTCATATAAGCATTAAGAGATAAAATACTTCCCCTAAGAACTGCATTTGCTGCATCCCATAAGTTCGGGTATGTTGTTTCATTATTGCCATTCTCTTGGATGAAGATATTAATTGTTCCTATGATTTGTTGTTTGACCCACTCATTCTTTAGGATTAGATTATTTAGTTTCTAGTTGATTTTTAGTCTATCTTTCCGTGGCACTTTATTACGTATAATTTTTATCACATCATGATCTGAAAAGGATGCATTTTATATATCCGCCTTTTGGCATTGGATTGTGAGGTTTTTATGCCTTAGTACATGTCATTTTTTGTGTATGTGCCATGTACCGCTGAGAAAAGAATTATATTCCTTTCAATCTCCATTCAGTTTTCTCCAGAGGTCTACCATATCTAACTTTTCTAAAATTTTATTCACATCCTTAATTTCTTTCTTGTTTATTTTGTGGTTAGATTTATCTAGTCCAGAGAGGAGGAAGTTGAGGTCCTCCACTAGTATGGTTTTGCTGTCAATTTCTTCCTGTAACTCCCTTAACTTCTCCTCTAAGAATTTGGATGCTATACCATTTGGTGCATAGATGTTTAGTAATGACATTGCTTCATTATCTATGGTACCTCTTAGCAGGATATAGTTTCCTTCCTTATTTCTTTTAATTATATTTATTTTTGCTTTTGCTTTGTCTGAGATTGGGATTGCTACCCTCCACACTTTTTTTTTTACTTCATCTTAAGCATAATATATTCTACTCGTCTTTTACCTTTGCCATGTGTGTATCCCTCTGTTTCAAATGTGTTTCTTATAAACAATATATTGTAGGATTATGATTTTTAATCCAACCTGCTATTCCCTTCTGTTTTATGGGAGAATTCATCCCTTTCACATTCACAGGTATTTCTGTCTTTCTCTCCATCCTATCTGCTTACCCATTTATGCTTTTCTTTCTCCTTTCTCCCTTTCCCTCCTCACTAGAGTTTTGCTTTTGCTCGTCACCTCCCTCAGTCTGCTCTCCCTTCTATCAGCCCCCAATCTTTTCTTTCCCTTTTCCCTTACTACTTCTTCCCTCCCTTGTATTCCTCTCTCCTTTCTCTCTCTCTTTTCCTTTCCAGCTGCTTATAGGGCAAGTTAGATTTCTATACCCAACTGAGTATATTATTCCCTCTTTGAGCCAAATCTGATGAAAGTAAAGGTCAGACAATTCTCATCACCCTCCCTTCTTTCCCTCTACTGTAGTATGTCTTTGTGCCTCCTCCTGTGATGTAATTTACCCTTTTCTGCCTCTTCCTTTTCCCTTCTCCCATTATAATTTTTTAGCACTTAATTAGCTTTTTTATCATCGCATCAAAATTACCTTAAACCCACCCCCTCTATCTATGTGTCTCCCTTCTATATGATGTAAAAAAAGATACGGTTCTCAAAAGGTGTATCACCTTCCCATGTAGGGATGTAAACAGTTTGTTCTTATTGAATAATACATTTATTTCTTTTACCTTCCTTGTTTACCTTTCTATGCATCTCTTGAGTCTTATATTTGAAGATCAAATTTTCTATTGAGCTCTGGTCTTTTCATCAGGCAAGTATGAAAGTCCCTTGTTTCGTTGAATGTCCATCTCCTCTCCTGAACTGTTATGTCCAGTTTCACTGAGTCATTGATACTTGGGTCTAATCCACATTCCTCTACCTTATGGAATATTATATTGCAAGCCCTCTGATTTTTAATGTAGAACCTGTAGTGTCATGCGTAATCTTGACTTTGGTTCCACAAAATTTGAATTGTTTCTTTCTGGCTGCTTGCAGTATTTTCTCCCTGATCTGATAACTCTGGAATTTGGCTACAATATTCCTTAGCATTTTCAGTTTGGTATCTCTTTCATTAGGTTATTGCTGAATTCTTTTGATGACTATTTTACTCTCTGGTTCTAGGACTTCAGGACTTGATGATTTCTTGAAAGATAATGGCCAGGCTCTTTTTTTCATCATGGTTCTCAGGTAGAACAATAATTCTTAAATTATCTATCATGGATCTATTTTCTAGGCCAATTGTTTTTCCAATAAGGTATTTCACATTTTTGTATATTTTTTTCATTCTTTTGATTATGTTTGACTTATTCTTGAAGTCTCATAGAGTCAATAGCTTCCGTTTTCCCAATTCTAATTTTTACTGAATTCTTTTCTTCAGTTAGCTTTTGTACCTCCTTTTCCAGCTGACCAATTCTACTTTTTAAAGAGTTGTATTTTTCAGTGTACTTTTTTTTCCCATTTTGTCAATTGTATTTTTAAACTTTTCTTCTATCTCTCTTATTTGACTTCTCAAATCCTTCTAGAGCTCTCCCAAGAAGGTTTTCTGGGCTTGAGACCAGTTCATATTTCCCTTTGAGGTTTCAGATATATGTATATGTATACACACACACACATATTTAATTATTTTTAGTTTGCAACATTAATTCCCACAAGATTGTGAGTTAAACATTTTCTCCTCATTACTCCTCTCCTCATACCCCAAAATGGCGTGTATTCTAATTGCCCTTTCCCCAGTTGGCCCTCCCTTCTATCACCCCACTTCTCCCCTTCCATCCCCTCTCTCCTTACTTTCTTGTAAGGCAAAATAGATTTCTATACCCCATTGTCTGTATATCTTATTTCCCAGTTGTATGTAAATACAGTTGTTAACATTTTAATTTAATTTTAAAACTAAGTATGTATTTTTGAGATTCAATATAAGTTAGATTTAATTGAATTAATCTCAATTGTAATTCCCTGAACCCACATTTTTTCTCTCTGGAGACCACTTCTCTTAAAGGTATATAATAGGAGGTAAAAATAGAGAATTATGCCCCTACTGTTATTCTGTACAGAAACTTATGGAAAAATTTAAAACAAAACCTATAATTTCGGCTAAAATATAGAGACAAAATTCTTTCGAATGCAATACTCCTTAGTTTTTTGTTATTCTTCAGTCATTTCAGTCATTTCTAAATCTCTCTGATCCCATTTGGACTTTTCTTCAAAAAAAAATGCTGGAGTGTTTTCCCATTTCCCTCTCTAGCTCATTTTTACAAATAAAGAAACTGAGACAAACAGGGTTTAGTGACTTGCTCAGAATCACATAGCTAGTGGGTACCTGAAGGTGGATTTTAACTGAGGTCCATCTGACACCAAAACCAGCATTTTATCTACTGTACCACCTAGCTGCCAAATATTATTTAATTAGATTTTGTTTAACAGCAGTATTGTGTGATGACTGGTTGTGAATGTTTTAGTTGTCCTCAGCAGTAACCCATGATAATTCCAAAAAACTAATGACAAAAAATGCTGTCTACCTCCTAGATACCTAGATACCTGACCCTATCTAGGGTCAGAACTGATGGAGTATGAATGCAGATCCAAACATACTTTTTCTTAAGCTATCTTTTTTTTTTCTTGCCTTTAATTAAAGGGTGGTGTGTCTGAGTTTTCTTTAGAAACATGACTAATCGGGAACTATATTTTTGCATGATTATACATCTATAGCCAATATCCAATTGCTTGACTTCTCAGAGAATTTGACATGCATTCTTTTAAAAGTTACAAATTTTTCATGTAATTGGACAAAATATAACATTTTTAAAAGAAAAAAAAAGGATAAGGACAGAAAAGGCTACACGATTTGTAAATTAAAAGGTCATTGGTAACTCTAGAGAGAGCAATTCTAGTCGAGAGATGAGTTCAGAAGCCAAATACCAAGGAACGGATAAATGATTGAGAGTTGAGAAAATTGAGTCAATAAATATATACAGCTTTTTTTAAAAAGAAGTTTGGCTCTGAAGTGAGTAGAAAGATATAAAATGGTAGCTTGAGCATGTGATAAGATCGGGTGAACTTTTGGGGGCATGAGTTTGATGCGGACATTTTTTATCAGTAGAAGGGAATAAGTCAGTGGATGAAGAGAGTTTGAAAATTTGTGAGAGGGGAGTAATCCAGCAGGCAAAAGCTTTTTGGCAACATGGATGTAAAGTGGGATAAAAGTCTGGAATTTGCAAAAAGAGCCACATCCTCCTCCTCTCAGGCTGGACCAAAGGAGAACAGAATTAGGTGCTGTTGATGTCATTTCAATAATAGATTTAGTGAAAAGAGTTGGCTTGTAACAGATGGCCTCAGTCTTTTTTTTTTTTTTCCCCAGTGGGGTATGTGGCAGAGTCTTCTGTTGATAGAGATGGTGGAGAAGAGAAGTGTAGGTGTCTTGAGGAGAGAAGAAAAGGCTTGCAACAGATGCTGAGGAGTTTGGAATAGACAATCAATCACAAAAGAATAAGAGGATTGGTGTGTGGAAGTGATGATTCAAATGAAATTGCATAACATTCATTTATGGTGAATTCAGTTGTCATAGTTGTTAGAATTCTTCCAAAAAAAATCAACAATAATCATTTAGTTGTAGAGGAAGTAAATGGTCACAATAATCCAGTTTGGGTTCTGGAAAGGGATGTAGGGTGGTAAGGACAAAGGGGCAAGGCGCTCAAAGATCAAAGACTATGTAAAGTTGAGCTACGTAAGTAGGGTCAAGATTTGCAAAGGAGGCCAAAATAGGCATGGCAACTTAGAACAAAAGGAAAGCCAGAATGCAATAGATTTAATGAGGATAGGCATAGAGAAAGGTGTAAGTTTCAAAACTTAAAATCTCAACCAATATAATATCTAGTTATAGCAGGTATCTGACTCAGCTTACAATATATTACTACTTTTTCACACCTGGTATTAGCTAATCAAGCATTGATTGCTGTAGTGCAACTCACAAATCTCATACTTCAGTTAACCATAGAGATATACTGTTATCACTTGGTCCCTGGGACTGTGTTTGAGTTTACTGGCTGTTACTAAAATTGTAGACATTTACCTGTGAGCTCAAATGTTAGTAATTACAGATCTTAATCTCTTTACTAATAATTCTAATAGTTCATAAGCTTTGAAGTTAAAAAAAATCTTCAAAATAGCTTAGTTAATGACATTTTATAGATGAAGAAACTGAAATGCAGATAGCTTAAGTGACTTGCCCAAGGTCTCATGGATGACAAATAGTGGAATTAATTTCCAAAACCATCTCCTCTCATTCCAAATTTGATACTCTCCACTGTGTCATATATTTAAAACCTAGTTGGCTATACATGCCTTATCCAATACAAAACAGAGAAACTGAATTTAGTTTATTTCTCTTTCAATCTTTTCTTCTACCAGTACACTCACAGAGATGTCTATGGTGAATGTCCAGTTCTCTTTGCTTTATTGTTTTCTGCCATATCACATCATGACACAGTAGGAAAAAAGATTGTATTTGGATTCAGAGGACCAGGGTTCAAATCCTGTGTCTGCCATTTATAATCTGCATAATCTTAAATAAGATCTTGGCTTCTCTTGGCCTTAACTTTTCCTCTATAAAATGATGCAATCGAGCTTGATAGCCCCTGAGGTTCTTTCCACCATTTAAATGGGTGGAGCTATGGAAAAAAAGTGATAGCAAGGCATAAGTAAGATCCTGCATTATTTCTAATTTTGTCTTCTTCATTTCCTTTCTGTTAGGCTGGGCTGCCTTAATGATTGTTTTACTGTCATCATAACAACTCAGATTAATATAGTATTTATTTAGTGATTTATTTCATAATTGGCAATATTTAATTTATAGCTCTGTAAAGAAGGTAAAGGAAGTGTAATTATTCCCATTTTACAGATGAGGATGCTGAGGCTCTGAGAAATAAAGTAATAGGCGTGTAGTCACAGAATGAAGTAAATGTAGGTGGCAGGATTTGAATTCAAGTCACCTAACTTCAAATCTAGAACTCAGCCAAATGCTTCAGGTTCTGCTACTCATCAGGAAGATCTGCTTTTGACATCAGTTGTTAGGAATGTCTTTTTCTTTCTTTTTAAAAAATGTATGTGTGTATATATATATATATGTGTGTATATATGTGTGTGTATATATATGCATATATATATATGTATTTAGTTTTCAAAATTCACTTCCATAAGCTTTTGATTTCCAAATTTTCTCCCCATCTCTCCCCTTCCCCCACCCCAAGATGGCATGTAATTTGATATAGGCTCTACATACACATTCGTATTGAACCTATTTTTGAATTAGTCATGTCGTAAAGAAGAATTAGAATAAAGGGGAGGAACCACAAGAAAGAAGAAAGGAAGGAAAAAAAAAGAAAAAAGAGAAAAAGCAAATAACATGCTTCAATCTACTTTCAGATGCCATAGTTCTTTTTCTGGATGTGGACAGCATTTTCCATCATTAGTCCTTTGGGGTTGTCTTGGATTCTTGCATCGATAAAAAGAGATAAATTTATTAATATTAGTCATCACACATTGTGGCTATTGCTGTGTACGATGTTCTCCTGCTTCTGTTCCCCTCACTCAGCATCAATTCATTCAAGTCGTTCCAGGTTTTTCCAAAATCTGCCTGCTCATCATTTCTTATAGCACAATAATATTCCATTACATTCATATAGCATAACTTGTTCAGCCATTTCCCCAACTAGTGGGCATCCCTTCAATTTCCAATTCTTGGCCACCGCAGAAAAGACCTGCTATAAATATTTTTTTGTGCAAGTAGGTCCTTTTCCCATTTGTATGATCTCTTTGGGACACATTCCTAAAAGTGGTATTGCTGGATCAAAAGGTATGCACATTTTTGTAGCCCTTTGGGTTTAGTTCCAAATTGTTCTCTAGAATTGTTGAATCAGTTCACAACTCCACCAACAATGCATTAATGAGGAATCTCTTTTTCTTTAAGCATATCTTTAAAAAGTTAAGACATGCAGAATATATAAGCACATTTTGAACAAATGTATTAGTACACATTTTATCTATAGACCCCTGTAGAAGCAGCATACTTAGGTCTGTGCATTTTCTCTAAGTTATGGCCTATATGATAATATTTGTAAAACATTTAGCACCATGCCTGGCCATAGAAGGAGCTATAATGATAATTCTTATTATCCATTCATGAAGTCAAAATAGTAGTAGTGTTTCTAATAGCTCAATAACCAAATTGTCATCCCTATACTGACAAAGAATTAGTTTGTACTGTTGACTGGCAACTAACTCTTCGTAAAACCTTGGCCAAATCATTTAACCTTTCTTTTCTTCAAGTCTCTTCATCTATGAAATGAAGCTAAGTAAAAATCCCATCTATTTATGTAGGAGTTCATGACTTCTACCTGGACTGCCTCCATCTCTGTTATTTAATTCCTTTTTCAAACTTTGCCCTTTTCTCTTTTGACTTCTCCTTATCTAATCTCTGTTCTCTGTTTTCAAGACTACTGTCTGTTCCTTCTGTTAAGATGCAGATAAGTGAGAGATCTGGGTGGGTGAGGCTTAGACTTGTGAATTTCCATTGTATCTCTCTGTCTATAAATTTATAGAAGAGACAGGGAATACTTTCCCCCCATGATTTCATAATCCCTGTCCCTAACCACAAAATAACAGGTATAAGGATAAGGACTAGCCCCAAGAGTTCCTTGACATACAGCACTTCCAGATGAAGAAACTCCCTGTGCCAATGAAGATTAGTAACTTGAAGTAACAGAACGTTGCCTAGAGCAATTAAGAATTTAACTAAGAAGGAGAATAACTTATTCAGGCAGGACTTGAGCTAAGGTCTTTGTTGCTCTAAGTCCAGCTCTTTCTCTCACACACCATTTTTCCACTTAAAGTGAGGGGGATTCAGGCCATATCATATCATGTGTGCAGATTTCTATGATCTGTAATGTGTGAACACTTCAAATATGCATGTTTCCTGTTTTTTACATTCTATATACTAAGACAAAAACAAGTACTACATTCAACAGTTTTAATCTGTATTCATAATCACCCCCTACTACATTTTTTAATTTATTTTTTTTTAATTTTTAGTTTACAACACTCCATTCCACAAGTTTTTGAGTTCCAAATTTTCTCCCCCTCCTTCTCTTCCCCTCCACCGAAGATGGCATGTAATCCTGTATAGCTTCTACATATAGCTTTGCGTTAAACTTATTTACACCATAGTCAAGTTGTAAAGAAGAATTATTGCCAATAGAATGAATCAAGAGAAAGAAGAAACAAAACCAAAAAAGAAGAAAAAAGATAGCAAATAGTTTGCCTCAATATGCCTACAGACTCCATAATTCTTTCTCTGCATGTAGATAGCTCTTTCCATCATGAGTCCTTTGGAGTTGTCTTTGCACCTTGTATTGCTGAGAAGAGCCAAGTCTATCAAAGTTAGCCATCACAGAAGCAATATGTTTGTGGTTGTGTACCATGTTCTCCTGGTTCTCCTTGCATTCAGCATCATGTCATGTAGGTCTTTCTAGGTTATTATGAAGTCCGTATCTTCCCCATTTCTTATAGCATAATAGTATTCCATTACATTCATATACCACAACTTGTTCAGCCATTCCCCAGTTGATGGGCAGCCCCTTGATTTCCGATTCTTTGCCACCAGAAAAAGAGCTGCTATAAATATTTTCTACATATGGGTCCATTTCCCACTTCTATGATCTCTTTGGCATACAGCCCTGGAAGTGGTATTGCTGGGTGAAAGGGTATGCACACCTCTAGAGCCCTTTGGGCACAATTCCAAATTGCTCCCCAGAATGGCTGCATCCATTCATAGCTCCACCAACAATGTAACAGAAAGTTCCAACTTTCCCACGTCCTCTTGAGCATTTATGATTTTCCTGTTTTGTCTTGTTGGCCAATCTGACAGGAGAGATGTGGTACTTAAGAGTTGTTTTGATTTGCATTTCTCTAATCAATAGTGATTTAGAGTATTTTTTTCATATGACTATAGATAGCTTTAATTTCTTCTTCTACTTCTTAATCAGCCTTCCTGCTCTTTGCTGAAATTCCTGAAATATCTTCATCTTTGAGATGACATAGTGACTAAATCTTGAGTTCTGTTGTCTCAGTATAGATAGAGATAGATCACTGTGGCACATGTCAGCAGACATATTTATTTCATGGCACTAAAATAGTAGAGTGTTCTGTGCAAACTACTTGATATCAGATAAAGGCATGCTACAATTCAGATCTTCATCATTTTCCTTCTCTCCCTCCTCCTGATCGTTGCTGAATAAGTATTATGTGCATAACATTGTTCTTTTTGCTCTAGATTTCTTCCTTTCATTCTTCCTTCTGACTCTTCTTTTCTTTCTTCTTTCTTTTTTCCTCTTTGCCTTTCTTCCCCTCTTCCTTCCTTCCTTTCTTCTTTTACATTTTCTTTCTGAGTGGGTCTTCCTATATTTCCCAGGATAGAAGTTTTATATCCACTCACAAGACTGATTCTAATGCTGATCAACAAAGAATCTTTGATGATGATGATGGAAATAGACCACTATTTTCAACTTGGACCAGTTTGCCCTTCTTTAAATGGCCTAGTGTCATTTCCACTGGGACTTACTATATTGGTGCTAGACTAAGTGCTATGACCCAAGTGAATTTATTACTACTGCAGTTTAGAATCTGAAGCTCAAGAAAACACCTAGCCTCATCCTCTGATGTTGTCTGAATACAGATTGAAGCATACTTTTTTTAAAAAAAATTTTTCTTGAGTTTTTTTGTCTATGTTTTCCTTTACAACATGACTATTATGGATGTTTTACATGATTACACATATATAGCCTATATAGAACTATATATATATTTGTGTGTATGCATATATATATGCATACATATATACACATGTACATATATATATAAACCTATATACACACATATTTCACATACACACTCATATATATGTGTGTCATCTTTATATGTCTGTCTAGGCCTATATATGTATGTATTATACATTTATAAATTATACAATATATTATCCATTTTATTAATATTAACATTAATATTACATGTTTATATATCTAAAACCAAAGAATTTTAGCTTGCTTCATCACACCAGGACAGGCTATTCCCTTAATTCCTACAGTAAGGCTTTCCCTGGATTGTTTTTTGCCTCCTTTCAATTACACAGGTGGGCTATTTCAAAAGAATCCTAAGTAAGTCCTAGTTGTGAAGAGCTGCTTCAAACAATATGGTCGTTGTGTTCCATGGCATAGGAGCTTTGGGGCAGAAATGCTTCAGTTTGCCTTTCAGGGCAGGGCCTTCAGTCCAAATAACAAACTGCAAAGTTGAGCATTCAAAAAGGGAGGTCTTAGCTTACAGTTAAGCATACATTACTATGTTTACACAGTTTTATTGGATAAAAATATTATCTTCAGAGTGACCTAATAGGCACAGCACCAGGCTGGGAGTTAAAAGATCTATGTTCTTATCTTAAATATGATATTATCTACCTATTTATCCACGTTCAACTACTTTTACTCTCTGTGCTACAGTAACTTAAGTGAATGAAAGATATTCTTTCTGCCTCTTAACAAAGTATAAGTGCCATGAGAGTAATTTCTGAGTCCTGTCTGAACTTGAACTCCCTTGGTGCCTAGAACAACGTTCCATACATAGTAGGCACTAAATATTTTTTGTAAGGTGATAAGTGAATGATTGTTGTGAGTATAATTTTTAAAAGTAAAAGACTTTGTAAGATGTGCCCTAATACCCTAGGGCCTGGATCTACAGTAGACTAGGTAGAAACTTAGGAGAAGCCTCCTGAATTATTACTCTCTGGCTCCCATGGCAAGTATCCTCTAGAAAGAATAAAATAGAGTTCATGAATAGATTTGCACAGATATGGGTAAATGGGGCCCCATTTCTTATACAAGCACTCAAGTTATTGCATATGCTGGGTAGTCTTTATTATCAAGAGAAATTGCAGAAAACATGTAAAGGGCTCTTAGAAGCGCATAAATAATCCAAATGATTTTCTCTTCTCTCCAGTTAAGTGTCCCTTTTCTTAGGAACCTTTATAAACCTCAAGTCAAAACCAATGTGCAACACGTTGTCATTCTGGTGACCTATTCTTTTACAAGACCCAATCAGCAATTTTTATGGTTCTATACTGAGGGCTTAGACTCCAATAGAAAGAAGACACTATTGAGCTTCCTAGTCAGACTAGCTGGGGATGATTGTGGCTGAATAACTTGTGGTAATTGCATGGGGGGAAAGTCCAAGGTTTTGCTTCCAAATATCATGAATTAATCTCATCTCCTTTTCCTCTAGCTACGAGGAATTTATCATTCAAAGAAGATGATTTACCAAAATAAAAAGGTATCTCAATTTCTTTTTATTCTTTTTAAAATTTATTTATTTTTAATTTTAATATTTTATTTTTATTTTCTCTAGTTACATGTGAAAACAATTTTAAAAACTTGGAGTTACAAATTCTTGCCCTTCCTTCCTCCCCAAACCCCTCGTTTAGAAGGCAAGCAATTCTAGATAGGTTATATATGTGGAGTCAAGCAAAACATATCTATAATCATGTTATGAAAGAAAATATAGACCAAAAATCCTCAAGAAAAACAAAGTAAAAAAAAATATGCTTCAATCTGTATTCAGACACCATCAGTTCTTTCTCTGGGGATAGATAGCATTTTTCATCTTAAGTCTTTCAGTGTTTTCTTGTCTTTTTAATCTTATAAACTTTGCAATGTCTTATGTATGTACTAAGACTTCACTTCGCTCTGGAATTAGACTTCTTAGAACATGGACTACTTTATCTGAAAACTAATTAGAAGATTTGTTTTCTTTTTAATTTTTTCTTGATTTACTAACCTCATTTATAATTTTTGAGGTTATCTTTTTACAAAAAATAAATGATCTTTGCAAATGATTATATGACCTTACTCCAGGGTTCCCCAAGAGACTCTGGGATCACATGGATGGGCTTCAGTCCTTGGAGCTAACCTGAAATGATCCTTTTTCTCTCTGATTCTTTGTTCCCATCCTAGAGTTTTACTCTGGGTAAATTCTCTTGGATAAATCTTATTTGTATCTCTATTTTCCCCTCGAAATAATCAATCATGTCCACAACTCCTGCAAAGTACTCAATATACAATATTTATTTATCAGTTATGGAGTGAACTTTATTTTCCTTACCAAAGAATATGTATGACACAAAGATACATGACTCACATGAGCCCATGCAGAAAGAGAAACATTAACATTACACTAGAGATTAAAATAGATATTAAACAAATGAAAGAGTTTAAAATAGAGAAATATTAACACTCAAGCAGCCTATTACAGCATCCTCTTCTCCTCTCCATCCTCCACCCTTAGAGAGTAATGATATTTTACTTCATTAGATAACTGAACATGTATTTCCCATTTGCGTTAGCCCTCTTTTACCCAGGTTAGCAATGTTTAGATCTCACTGAGCTCTATTAGAAAGCCATATAGAATGACTTTAGTCCTTGAATTTTAGGGTGATCCTCTGATAAGGATCCATTTCTCCTAAAATCATGCTGTCAAGGACATTTTTTTAAAAAGAATGTATTTTTTTTTTCCTAGGAGACTGATACTCAACTCTCAAACTTACAGCTCTCCACATTTTAGGAACTCTCAAATTCAGGAAACCTCAAATTCACAATCGCCCATGAGGTAATACCAAAGGCATGGGAATGTTCGTTTGCAGGAATTTTAGTCTCTGAAATGTGCCCATGAAAGGAAACAAAAAAGCAGAAAGTACCCAATAACTAGAGATCCTTGAACTCCCCTTTCAGGCCATCTAGTTAAGCACAGGAATCTGACCATCTATTCCTTCTTCTAATTGTCATGTTGTGCATTGGGTAATTGGAGACGAAATGAATGAAACATAGCACTCACTCCTTTGCTTTGTTCTAAAGGAGTGAAAGACTGGAAGGCCACAAAGTAGAGAAAGAGTGGTAGGGATGGGAGTTAGACAAAGACTAAGATATTTCACAACTCATTTTGTATAGACCATGGGGAAAAGATAACTCTTCCTGAAAAAGGGTCTAACCTTTAAAGAGTTCATGATGAAGTAGCTATGCACGTTAGAGACAGCTTCATTTACTGAGGACTAATAAGAGGAGTTCCTTGTGTCCTCACTGCAAAGGGCTAAGATGCATTTCTGCCTACATGAAGAGTGCCCCCTCCAACACATGGAGCTCTGTTGGATGGGGCAGTCCAGTCTATTATAATCTAATCAGGTGGATAGGTATCCTGCTAAATTGAACAAAAGATTCCCCTCCCACCCCTAGTCAGCCCTCCTTAAAAAGTTAAAAGAAAGGATTGCTAGCTTCTTAAGATAGAAGTGTTTCTACCTCCTTGGCTAAGTGGAAAGTAGAATTGGCGACCTAGGTCTAGATTCTTGGTCTTCATTGCTGTGTCTCATGAAGGGAGATATGTTTCCTAATTACAGCGTGTACAGCAAATGTCTTAGTAACCTTTATGGACTGAATTTATCTGATTATTTAGGACAGAGAACTGGTGGCAGGAAGAGTATGTTAATGTTGTTAGACCATGCACATTTTTATCATCATGGAACAATACAGATGTATATCTTGCCACCTAATGAAAACATAACATGTTGGCATTTGAAAGGGAGTTGGAATATTCTTTACTCCCAACTTCCCACTTCTAAACTCTTAATTAGCTGCTATCATTTAGCAGCCTCTATTCCTTAGAAGTTTGTTTTATATATTCACTCCACTTATGATAAGTGTCGTCTACTAGTTCCCAGGTCATTCTTTCTTCTTTCCCGAGGATTTCATTACACTTTCAATTTTTACTGCCCAACTTTTGAGCACTTATATTAGGGGACTTTAACATTTCTGTTGAGGTTCCCTCAAATATCCTAACTTCCCAGTTCCTCAGTATCCTCAAATCCTATTAACCTACTTCTCTACTCTACCTCTGTTACCCATAGCCATGCCCACTTGCCACTTGTGTGACCTTGGACAAGTCATTTAACTCTTGAACCAGTTTCCTTATCTATAAAATGAAAGGTTGATTAGATGACCTCTAATCATCCTTTCCTCTCAACTAGGACAGTAGAAGTAGAGCAGGAAGCGTCATTAAAATCCATTTAGTTTAAGCCTTTCATTTTACAGATAAGTCACAGAAGCTCAGAGAACCATGACTTGCCCAAGATCACACAAAAAATAAATGGCAAAGCCAGGATTCCAATACTGTCTTTGACTCCAAATTCAATGCTTTTTCCATTGTACCATAATGTTTCTTTATGTGGGAACTTAAGTAATTTAATCATGAGAGTTTAAAGGGTTCAATAGATGACTTGCTAAAAGCAGAGGTTTTTTTATTTGGTTTGTTTTTTTGTTTCTTAACCAGAACTATTGGTCCATCTAGAAAATTTTTACCTTTCACATTCCAAATTGTTTTCAGCATTCATCCCCATAACACATTACTCTTCTGAAATTACTATTCTCAAAGACATTGGTCTCTTGAAATCTTGCCTATGTTTATGAAAAGGAAAAAGAGTAGTTTGAATGCCTAATAATTTTTTTGAAAATGCAGGGTAGAAGGAGATTTAAGTGGCTATCATTTAGCACTGTTGTATAAGGAAACCAAGGCAAGACTTAAATTATTAAATCACCCTTGTTTACTACCTAATAAACACATTGCCTGTACTTGGGTTGTGGGAGGAAAGGGCTCACTTTGTCTCTGTTTTGTAAATATTTTAAAATGCAATGTCCATACACACAGTTTGCTTCTTCAATTACTTTTCCTTTACACTGACAAACCATCTAACACTATTTAATGGCCTCTCCTAGAGCGCTTCATGATTCAGAGTCTTCCAGCTGTGACAAATCAAAAGGCACCTATGTATTCTTTGGGGTTTTTATTTGCAAAAATGTCAAAAATTCAATTTAGTTTTGATTTTGAAGCACATAAATCTTCACAACCTTTTATGCACCAATTAACTGGTAAAAGTTGAATGTGTCATTTAGGCCTTTTAGTCTTTTTTTTTTTTTTGCTCTAGGTTTGTTTTACTTTGTTTAATGGTCTTTTCTGTTTTCACATTGAAATGAATTTTAAAAGGCCTCTGTGCAGGCCTTCCTTTTAAAACACAAAGAATCCAATAGACACAGGAGTTTTCCTGGAGTCATTTAAAACCAGGAACATTTCAGCCATCAGAAACAATCAGAATAAGATCCTGTGAGTGACCTCTGGAGTCAAGCCAAAATTGAGTCAACGAGCCATTACTATTTTCTAGGCAGTGTACTAAGGGTTGTAGATACAAAGAGATGAAAAAAAAAGTCTCTGTCTCAAAGGATCTCACAATCTCATATGGGACTCAGAATACAAACAACTATGTACATAAAAGATACATACAAGTAAATGGAAGATAATCTCAGGAGGAAGGCACTGGTGTTAAAAGGAATAGAAAGAAAAGCAAAAAACAGTTCTCATTCTCAAGGATCTCACACTCTAATGGGGGAGGCAACATGTAAATAATAATCTATTTCTATTTTTATCTCCATCTCTTTATCTTCATCTCAATCTATTCCTATAGCTATTAACCATCCAGACAAAATATACTCAGAGTAATCGATCTCTACTCATTCATTTCCTACCTCCACTCAGCTGCCAAAATGATCTTCCTAAAGCAGGTCTGGCAAGACAAACCCCTAAAAAACATGGCAGCTCCCTTTCACCTCCTGGATCAAATACAAAGTCCTCTGATTGGCATTCAAAATGCTTCATAAGCTGTCCACCCTGCCTTTCCCGTCTTCTTGCACCTTCCATCCATTGCTCTCCTTCCTCCATGTACTCTTCAATACGGAAACACTGCCTTTCTTGCTGTCTTCGAACAAGACATGATCTCCTAACGACAGTCATTTTTGCTGGCTATCTCCCATGCAAGGAATTTTCTCTGCTCATCTCTGTTCCTGGCTTCCCTGGCTTTCTTCAAGTCCCAGATAAAATCCCACCTTATAAAGGAATCCTTTTGTCATCCCTCTTAATTCTAGTACAGTCCTTTTGTTGATTATTTCCAATTTTTCTTGTATGTAGCTTGTTTGTGCAGTTATTTGTATAATTCATACATAGTTATTTGCAACCTATTAGGTTATGAACTCCTTAAGAGCAAGAAGTAACTTTTGTCTTTCCTTTTTTTGCCAGCCCTTAGCCCAGTGCCTTACGCATAGTAGGTATTTAATAAATATTTATTGACTGACTGGTCTCAGAGAGAAGACATTAGAATTAAGGAGGACCAGGAAAGACTTCCTGGCAGAAGCAAGATTTTAGCTGAGATTTGAAGGAAGCCAGGGAAACCAAGAGACAGAGATGGAAGAGGGAGAATATTCTGGGGAGGGAAGACAGCCAGTGAAAATTCAGTCAGGAGATAGTATCTTGTGTGAGGAAACCGAAAAGGCTCAAAACTGGTGAGATGAAAGAATGACTAAAAAAAATGGTCCTTACTGCTACCGGTAGATATACCATCCTTTTTTGAAGCTGTAATCTCTGGGTTTCAGTATGGAATATCTCAGAAATTTTGTTTGAAGGAATTCTGTGTAATATCTAAGATAACCCTGGTACCCCACCCCACCCACCTGCACACATTTTATTTATTTATTTGTCCATTCATTCATTTAGTTAGTTAGTTTTATACAAATGAAGAAAATGGAGCACTGAGGGAGTTTAAGACATTTGGCCCTCATTACATAGGCAGCTAGTATCACAATCAGGAATAGAACACAGACTTTTTGATGCTGAATCCAGGGCACGTTCTGCTGTACTATGCTTCCCTTTATTCCCCCAACCATCTCTGTGATAAACGGCAGTGGATTGTAGTGGGGAAAAACACTCATATTGGAATTTAAACCCCAGAATTTGAATCCCACTTCTACTTATGACCAAAGTAACCTTGGGTAAGCCACTTCTACTTTCTGAGATTGCTTCTTCACCAGCAAAAGAATATGCCTCATTATCTATAAGACTTTGTTCCAATGAACCAATTTTATAATCAATGGATTATATTAA
Source organism: Phalanger gymnotis (assembly GCA_028646595.1). NCBI lineage: Eukaryota > Metazoa > Chordata > Mammalia > Diprotodontia > Phalangeridae > Phalanger > Phalanger gymnotis. Next base: position 191,819,568 of record CM053624.1, on the reverse strand, counting down.
TTGTCTATGGAATTTCCAGTAAACTCAACTAGATCTCTACCTTTAAAGTGGCCAGAAACCATGTAGTAAATCAAATTGATCTAGAATGAAAGTCTCTGCCCTTTTGGAAGATAAAAGACATCCTTTAGAATAACCATTAGTTCTGAACAAAATGATAGCTTTTCCTTTCCATAGAATAGGATATTGCAGCTGTTTGGATTTCTTCCCTCAAATTCATCAGTTGGACTTAAATCATTTGTGAAGGCTGCCCTGAGTTCCTCTTTGTCATTTGCTGACTTCCCATTCTCATTCTTTAACTTTGGGAGCCAAGTTTCCACTTAATCTATTATTCCTGGACCTTAGACATGGTAATTAACCCCAAGGATGGAACTTAGTCAAAAATGCTTTCTGAAAACAGTGCTGCATTAGGAAAAATTTTAATTGTGTTCAGCAACATTTCTTAATTTAATCTATAAGGTTACAGTATCTTCCCTATCAATCAATAACCATTTAATTTCTGGATGAAGGTTGAAATGATTTCCTCTGACTGACTTGGCAGAAGGACATATAATTGGCCTCTAGCTCACCTTGAAACTTCTTTACCCAGAATCCTCTGGGTTTTAAGGAAGTGGGGGAGGTTTTGTAAAAGTGGGTCAAGGTATTCTGAGTTGGTAGGCAAGACAAGGAGCATGACATATTTCTTTCTATGACATGGTTTGAGGCTTAGCTCTTATATCAAGCAGGTGGAACACAGGACTAGAAATAGAAAGATTTGGTGCTCGTGGAAAAAAAGGATAAATTTCTTCTTTTCTTTATGTTGTAAATCATATAACAGATGTTTTTGGTTCATAGCCATAAGGCAAGGTTTCTTAACCTGGGATCTGTGAAGTTTTTTTTTTTTAATTTGACGATTATGTTTCAACATCATTAGTTTTATTTGTTTTACTTTATGCTTTAAAAAGAAACTTTTTTTTCCCTGAGAAGGGGTTCATATGAGTCACCAAACTGCCACAGGGGTTTATAACCAAAAAAAATTAAGATCCCCTATTCTAGAGATTGATTGTATCATAGAATGATGAGAGGAATGTTAGGGATCTTAGAGATCTCAGAGTGGATCTCAGAGGCGTTAGAGGACCTCATTTAAAGAATGAAGTGAAGTCATGATAACACATTTAATATGTGAGGATAGCTAATGAGATTTGGTTTTACTTTCATTTTGTTATTTTTAATCAACAAACATTTGGTTTTTTCTCACCCCCTCCCCAATTTAAAAGAAAAAGAAAAAAATAATATGCACCATCATGCAAAGCCAATTTCCATGTTGACCATGTTGAAAAAGGTAGGCTTCATTTCACATCATGTGTGTGCATGCTTATGTGCATGCAAGTATGCATGCTTGCGTGTGTGCATGTGTGTGTGTGTGTGTGTGTGTGTGTGTGTGCGTGTGTGTGTATAGGTAACATAACTTTTCCAGGTTACAGCTTTGATTAGTCTCTTTAAAAGGTGTTTATACTTCCAATGTTGTTGCTGCGTAATTTGGTCTCTTTATTCTGCTCACTTTTCTCTGCATCAGTTCATACAGCTCTTCTATTATCCTTACATCAGAAAAGTGTTTCATAACATTGCTATAAAATAATTTGTTCAGTAGTTTCCCAATTGATGGGCACCCGTTAGGTTTCCAGTTCTTTGCCATTACAAAAATAACTGCTCTAATATTTCTGTACGTATAAGTGGCGTTCGTCTTTCTTTGATCACTGCAGGGTATGGGCAGAGTAGAAGTATCATTGAATAATAAGTATCAACAAATATGTATCGACAGTTTAGTGACTTTTGGGGAGTAGTTCCAAATGGTTTTCCAGAACGGCTGGACCAATACACATAACTCTACCAACAGTACATTAATGTGCCTGTTTAAAGAATGGGCTTTAGAGGCGAATGGGATAATTACTGATCACCTCGTCCAATCCTCTCACCTTAATGATAATATCTAACATCTATATAGCGCCAATGTATGTGTCAAACACTGTATTAAGTGCTTTAGAAATAATATTTCATTTAATCCCTACCACAACCCTGGGAGGTAGGTGCTGTTATTATCTCAATTTTTACAGATGTGGAAACTGAGGCAAACAGAGGTTAAGTAACTTGCCCAGAGTCACACAGCTAGTAAGTGTCTTGTTGTGTTTGTCCTTTATTTTCAAAGAGGACCGTGACTTCAGGAAAATGATGACATTACTTGCAGTTGACTTTGATTTGAGTGAGGGAGGGCTGTGCAAGATCACCAGCCTCACTTTCTCTTCCAGAGCCATCTGGGTCCATTTGTGGCCTCAATCAAAGTGAGAAACTGAAAAGGCCTTAGCCTAAAAGGGCCAGGGTCCCCCATTGCATTCTAGGCCATTTACAGTCATCCTGAGGAAGATCAGGCCACTGGACCCAGATGGCTCTGGAGGAGAAAGTGAGGCTGGTGATCTTGCACAGCCCTCCCTCACTCAAATCAAAGTCACCTGCAAGTCATGTCATCATTTTCCTGATGCCATGGTCCTCTTCAAAAACAAAGGGCAAACACAACCTGTGAGTAGTCTGAGCTGCTTGAATAGGGACACAGTCAGGTTGGGTAACTCAGCTAGATCTCTCCTTTTCCTTTTCTCTAAGGGAAGGTAAATTTTGATGGCTGGGAGGTCTCCAGTTAACTTAGGGTTTAGTGGCTAGATTCCTGCCTTCCTGCCTTCTTGCCTTCCTCTCCCCACCTCTCTCTCTTTCTCTCTCTCTCTTCTTTCCTTCTTTTCTTTCTTTCCTCCCATTTCACTGTGAAGCTCATAGATTGGACCACAATAGGTCCCTGCCCAAGCTCCACTTAATGGCTATATTTTGGGCACTCCTGGCTCAGAGTGAATGTCAATGGTAGCTGTTTCTCTTTCAAGTAACAAAGACCTGAGGGTCTTCCCCTCCCAGTTTATTTTTTTTCTATTTTCTAATTAAAGGGGACATCCCTTGACTCACTATGGATGTTACCTCACTCGAAGTAAGTGTCTAAGTCCATATTTGAACTCAGGCTTTCCTGACTCCAGACCCAGTGGCTCCAACCATACTTGCTCACTACCTCACGACAAAAGCAGGGCTCAAAGCCTGGCTTCAGGTTTAATATTCTTTCCACTACACTTTGCTCTCCTTTCCAACATCTGAAGTTCATTACCACCTTAAGTAATAACCATCTCCAAGAAAGAGATGCCTAAGATGAGCTACCCTGTGTCCTAAACCCTCACTTTTAGGTGTATATTTTCCCAAAGGGCAAAGTTTGTGAGAAAATCCAAGAATATTCATTTTCTCTTTTTCCAGGCCTCTGAAACACAATCTTTTAGCCTTGCTGTGGGCTCATTTTTAATTCTCACCCCTTTCCAGCCATTTTTTTAAACTCAGCCTTGTTAATATGCAGATTACAATGGCTGGTCTTTAAAAGGGTATCAGCTGAGCATTTATCATACAATCCAATGACTTGAGGATAGTTGAAAAGCAAAGCTTGTGGAACACCATTCATAGATAAAGAACACAGGAATAAAAAGACTGAAGGACAAATCTGTTGATTTCAGTACACGTTGTTTAGCAAAGCGTCACCAGAGGCAATAGGTACACAAGGTCAGATTGGCATCAGAAGTGCTAAATAATATTCATTTTCAATCTTCACCAAACTAAAAAGGATGGCATGATTCTGAATGTCAAAGACGATTTGAATAGTGTGATTTTTTTGACCCACAATTTAAGGCAAAGACTTATTCTAGCAGATAATAGAGACTGGATGAATTAGAAGGCTATAGCTGGTACAGAAAGACAGGGAACCTTTTAAAGACTAATAGATGAAACAGACAGTTCAATGCAGATAAATGCAGAATAATGATGCCTTTGATGGGTCTTTATCACAGAAGGCCATGTTCATCATAAATTATGAGCAATAAAAAAGGGAATTTCAGAGTCAAAAGACAACTCTGTTTGTATCATTAATGAGTGATGAGTTGTAGAAAGACAAGAAAACAAATAGGAATACATAAGATAATGACTTCTTTGATGAGTCTATCAACTGTCTGTGCCATATAAAATGTCTGCATTATAAAAAATTGACAGATTATGGGGAAAAAATTAAAGAAAAGACTAAGGCTAATAAAATATGGTAATATGTAATGGCACCCTCCCCTCCAAAAAAGAAAGAAGCAATAGATCTATGGAGAGTAAAGTGCTGGTTTGATTAAAGCTTCGCTGAGGTCAAATCCAAACACTAACATTTTCAGAATTTCTTGGTCTAAAAATGCACCTGCAAAATTTATAGTGGTAGGGGCTTGTATTTAGAGAGACACAGAATAATATCTCTTGAACAACATTATGAATAGTACAGGCATGGCTCTGTTAACACTAGGTGGTGTAGAGGCTAAAGCAACAAACAGTCACTTAAGTGCTCCCTGCCTCAGTTTCCCCATTTGTAAAATGAAAGGAAGAAAGGAAAAGAGCATTTGTTAAGCACTTACTTCTTGCCAGGCACTATGCTAGGTGCTGATGATATAAACTGTAATAAATAAATAAAGACAGTTCCTGTCTTCAAAGAGTTTGCATTCTAAAGGGGAAAGATAGCACACAAAAGGGAACTGAAAAGGGTGGTATAGAATGAAGATATCTGGTGCAGGTTTGGGGAAGAGGGTGATTTTAAAGTCCAGAATTCAGGAACAGGCTTGAACCCTTCCAAAAGTAGAGACCCAAGGAGGAATTTACTGGTAGGAGAAAGGGATTGGCCTTGTGGAGAGATCTTTCAGGTTAAGTAGGTTGCACGATGGTTGGGTCTTCCAAGACGAGAAACCTCCAGATTCTGAGGGAAGTTCCAGGATGAGACAGCAGCAGAAGCAAGGCTTGGAGCCTAGAAGTAAATTTAAAAAGAAACAGGTCTGGGAAGGGAGCAGATATAATAATGAAATAGGGGTAATAATAGCACTTACTTTATAATGTTATTATAAGAAGTAATAATGAGAATAAACTAACATTTATATAGAAAACCTTAAAGGGCTATATAAATGCTAATTGTTAGTAGTTTTATCATCATTAAATAGATATGTTCCTGAAAGGTTGAATAAAATGAAATCATTATTCAAATGCATGAGAAGATTAATTAAGTTAATTATAAAATTAATTCTTCTGTCAAGCATAAATCTTTTTGTGAAGTGAACAATCACCATTTGATACATCTCACAAATCAGAATTTTTATATATTATTTTCCCTAAATTTGAGTTTATAATAATTGGTATCACTAAAATAGGGTTGATTTCACAAGGCATATTACCTGCAACTGAATAGATTGTCTTCCTTGATATTCTTGCTATTTGAAAGGTTGACATTAGTTGGATAATGTTACCTGTTACAGTCATAGGATTTAGAAGCAAGTAGTGCCCCTAGATGTCATTTAGATCAACTTATCAACTTTCTCATTTTATGGATGAAGAAATTGAGGCCCAAAGACATGAAATTACTTTTTTTTTAAGCAGATGTGGATAACTGAGAGAGTTAAATGAACACAAGCCAGTGAGCTATAGTTTTTTTCTCTAAAAAATGGAAACAGCATGAATGCTGATTAATCACTGATTATATTTACATGTTATCATTAAAACAAAATGCTGTTAGAAGCAAAATTTTAAAAATATGTTATCTTTTGTTTTTATATCACCTAGATTTCTCCCTGTATCTCGACCCCCCTCCTTCTTGGAGAGTCATCCCTTATAACAAAATAATAAAAATATAGAGTGAAATAACAATTAATACATAAATAATAGTAATAATGATGATGGAAATAGAACCTAAGAAGAAAATTCAGTAAAAACAATCAACATATAAAAAAATCTTACGTTAAATGTAATATTCAACATCTGTGGACCCTGACCCCTGTGAAGGAGTAGGGGAGAGTGGTGTTATTTTTGTTGTATTAATGGTTTTATTTTAAGGCCAAGCTTGTTCTTTATAGTTTTGGACCATCCAGTTTGGATTGTTTGGTGGTTATCATTCTTTTCATTTGTGGTGTTGTAATCATTGTGCATATTGTTTTCCTGGCTCTGTGTGAAGAAGATTTTTTGTTGTTGTTGTTGGATGTTTTATTTTTAGTTTACAACACTCCATTCCACAAGTTTTTCACTTACAGATTTTCTTCCCTTCCCTGCCTTTCCCCCTACCCCCAAGATGGCGTAGAATCTCATATATATTCTACATATACCTTCTCATTAAATTATTTACACAGTAGTCGAGTTGTAAAGAAGAATTATGACCAATGGAAGGAATCATGAGAAAGAAGAAACAAAACCAAAAAAGAAGAAAAAAAGAGAGAGACAGCAAATATTTTGCTTCAATCTGCATTCAGATTCTATAGTTCTTTCTCTGGATGTAGCTCTCTCTTTCCATCATGAGTCCTTTGGAGTTGTCTTTGAACCTTGTATTGCTGAGAAGAGCCAAGTCTATCAAAGTTAGTCATCACAGAAGCAATATGTCTGTGGTTGTGTACAATGTTCTCCTGGTTCTGCTCCCTTCACTCAGCATCATATCATGTAAATCTTTCCAGGTTATTATGAAGTCTGTATGTTCCTCATTTCTTTTAGCACAATAGTTCATTACATTCATATAGCACAACTTGTTTAGCCACTCCCCAATTGATGGGCATCCCCTTGATTTCCAATTCTTTGCTACCACAAAAAGAGCTGCTATAAATATTTTCATATGTATGTGTTCTTTCCCACTTGTGTGATCTCTTTGGGATACAGCTCTAGAAGTAGTATTGCTGGTTCAAAAAGTATGCACATTTTATAGCCCTTTGGCCATAGTTCTAAATTGCTCTCCAGAATGGTTGGATCCATCCACAACACCACCAACAATGTAATAGTGTTCCAATTTTCCCACATCCTCTCCAGCATTTATGATTTTCCTGTTTTGTCATGTTGGCCAATCTGACAGGAGAGACGTGCTATGTAAGAGTTGTTTTGATTCGCTTTTCTCTAATCAATAGTGATTTAGAGCATTTTTTCATATGCCTATAGATATCTTTAATTTCTTCATCTGAAAACTGCCTGTTCATATCCTTTGACCACTTCTCAATTAGGGAATGACTTGTATTCCTATAAATTTGGCTCAGTTCCCAGTATATTTTAGATATGAGGCCTTTATCAGAGACGCTGGTTGTTAAAGAAGAATTTTAAGATGTCTGGCTGAACACTGGACTGAAAGTCAGGATCCCTAGACCAATAGTTTTGTAATCTTGGCCAAGTCACTTCAACTCTCTTGCCCTCATTTGTCATTTGTCAAATGATGGGACTCAAATAGATAATCTTTATAGTGCTTCTTAGATCTTGAATTGCATAATTGTAAACAACACACCTAGGTACAGATGGGCATCTTCTTTATTTGTTTTCCATTCCTACTTAACATTCTTGGGTTGCCAACTGATTTTATGGTTCTATTCCTGGAGTCCCAGAGTTTTCCAGGTTGTTTTCATTATAGGCAGTAGTGCTTCTGCGTTTGGAATAGTATTGAGTTAAAACAACAACAAAAATCAAAAGTAGATAAAAATAAAACTCTATGGGTGGGCTTTTATACCATTTGTCTTTTGGGAAAGTAAAGCTGGACTTTTACAATCCTAGCTCTATCAGTAGTTCCCAAACCAACTTTCTATGCCAGTTCTCTGTTCTTTGCATGATCTAAATATAAAGCTTTTTCTAACAGCACATTCTCCCCCCACCCAACACAACTCCTCCCTTTTGTTATATAGGTCTATGTTTTAAAATTTCCCTACAGGTCCCAATACATGGAGGTCATGCAGTCCTCTGTGGACAGATAAGTAGTATAGTGCATAAAACACTCAGCTTGGGTTCATACATTTACTAGCTGTGTGATTCTAGGCAAGTCAATCCATCTCTGCTTGCCTCAGTTTCCTCGATTGCAAAATTTGGATATTAATAGCACCATTTCCCAGAGTTATTGTGAGAATCAGATGAGATAATATTTATAATATTTATAAAGTGCTTAGCACAGTGCCTGGTACACATCAGGCACTTAATAAATATTGTTCCTGTACTCTCCCACTTCCAATCAAAACATCAGTTTTATTTCAGGGGAGAAGCCTCTGTGTGATTTCTCTCCAACAACTTGAATAATTTCCATACTTGCCCCTCCTTTAATCCATCTACATTTTGAGGTCTTTACCTGCTTGCCAAATTGCATCCCCCACCCTTCCCAATTCTACAAAGGCTGGTTATTAAAAGTGATTTCTGAAACTAGGCTTTTTTTTTCCCTGAACTGTGGAAACCTATTTTCAACAGAAAAGAACAGGACATCAAAAAAAAAACCAATTATATGGTTATATTCCCTGCACCTGCCCCAGAAGAAGAAGAAGAAGAAGAAGAAGAAGAAGAAGAAGAAGAAGAAGAAGATGATGATGAAGATGAAGAGGACAAAGAAGATGAAGACGAAGAAGACAAAGAAGACAAAGAAGAAAGACAGATAGAAAGGAAGAAAAGAAGAAAGGAAGAAAGGAAGAAAGGAAGAAAGGAAGAAAGGAAGAAAGAAAGAAAGAAAGAAAGAAAGAAAGAAAGAAAGAAAGAAAGAAAGAAAGAAAGAAAGAAAGAAAGAAAGAAAGAAAGAAAGAAAGAAAAGAAATTACTTGCCACAAAAAGACCTCTTGAGTTCCCTTGGACGTTTGATACATTCATTTACACTTATGGAGTCTATACTATGCCTATTGGTGTCAAAATTGCATTGGTCTTGTGGGAAATATCATTAATGAAAGAACCTCATGAGGTTCACATAAAGGAACTAGGGATTTTTAGCCTAAGAAGAGACTTAGGGAAATCACAACAGCTATTTTCCAGTCTATGAATGGCTATCCCGTGAAAACACAATTTGTTTCTGTGGCCTATAGAGGACAGAATGAGGTAAAAGTTAGAAAGAGCTAGATTTTCACTGGATATAATGAAACATTTCCTTAACTGTTGGATCTAGCTTCTTCAAGAGCCAAGTTAACATGCATTTATTAAGCCATACACCAGGCATTGTACTAAGTGCTGGGGACAGAAAGAAAGGCAAAAATAAAAACAAAAACAGCCCCCAACCTCAAGGATAATACATTTTAATTTAGGGGAAACAACATACAAAAAATTATGTTCATACATGATAGGTACAAGGGAAACTGGAGGTAAGTGAGGCAGTGTCTGTCCCTGGAAATCTTCAAGGAAACGCTGGATAAACAGTTTCTAGTGATGTTGAAGGTATTCCTGTTCAGGCATGAGATGGACTAGATAAAATAGAAACCTTCCATCTCTGAGGTTTTTAATTGTGTAATGTCTCTGTATGATATTTTTAGAAGGACGCATGAATTACCTTCCCACCATTATTTTCATGAAGTGGCAGTAATTTTTGACTGGAATTTCTGTTCCTCCATTCATGTAAGTAGCCTGTCATCTTTATCTTACCTCAACTCATCCCATCTATTCTACTTTAATGGTATTTTTCTCCTGGTACTACAGACAATTTCCTCTGTATTTTTGCCACTTTTTCAAGGGCACCTATCTGTTTCTTATATCACTCCATTATTTTCTTTGATTACCTGGACTTTTATTTTCTGTGACCTTTAAGACATTCTCTTTCTTAAAGATTGATCACACCAGAAAACCAGTCACAGAAGAATATACTGAACAAGTGAACTCTGACCACCAATTAATTTCTGATAAATTCCCAATCATCTGAAGTCTGATATTTGATTCCTTTTTTATTTGAGTCTGATGAAATATGAGAAGTTGTGGGAGTCACATCCAATCTTTGATTCTTCAGGACCTCGCTGTTATTCAGTTGATCAATGTTCTAAACTCTTTGTTTCTCTTTCCTTTCCTGTTGCCTTCTTTATGACTATTTCAGTATTCTGTAGTCCCTTCTCCATTTATTTTTTTTTATATGAAGAATGGAAGAGACTAAAGTTAAAACTCAAATGTTTCCACTTGGGTCCTTATTAATATCTCTGCTAAAAATAAGAAAAAAATCTGTTGGTTGAAAAATTTCAAACTATAGGCTACATGAGATTTTTTTTTGTTCTTTTCATTTTATTTTTAATTTTTTTTGGTGATAGTGATGGTGTTGTGTGGGTTTCATTGAGCTATGCTATCCATGATGATCATATAGATCTATAATGGCAAACCAGGAGAACCAGTTTGTTTCCTATTCTAATTTACAATATCACCAAGAGTTTCAGCCTCCTTCATTTATTAAGTTCTCATTCATAGATTACTTCCTTTTTCATCTATCTACAAAAATGAGTCTAAAGTAGGACTACTTAGCCTTTTTCATTTGTTTCATGGACTATATTGTCAGTCTAATGGAGCCTGTGAACCCCTTCTTGTAATATTTTTGCGTACATAAAATAAAATATTTAGTATTAGAAGGGAAATCAGTTATATTAAAATTAAAATGTATTTTACCCCTGTAATTTATTCCCCAGTCTAGAAGATGTGTAGCCTTTGAAGTTATCGTTAAAATGAGCACATTCTAGGAGCAGCTAGGTGGCACAGTAAGTAGAGCACCAGCCCTGGAGTCAGGAGGACCTGAGTTCAAATCTGTCCTCAGACACTTGACACACTTACCAGCTGTGTGACCTTGGACAAGTCACTTAACCCCAATTGCCCTGCCTTCCCCTGCAAAAAAAAAATTAAAATAAAAGAATGAGTACATTCCTACTGCAAGTCATATATAGGAATGCCAAATAGAGACACAAAAGTTCCATATACACAGCACTTTTCATAGTAACAAGGTATTACAAACAGATCATCATTTGGGGAATGACTAAATCAAGTGTGGTATAAGAAAATAACACTATCCAAATGCCTCAAGAAACAACAAATGTGAAAAATCCAGAGAAATATGGAAAAAAAAAACACCTATCTGAACCAATACAGAGTGAAGTAAACATGATCAGGAAAAGAATATACACAAGAGCTATAACAATGCAAATGGAAGGAGCCACAAAAACCAAACCCATAGCTAAGTAATTATACCAATGAAGCTTTTCCCTGTAGAAGGAAAACAGAAATGGACGTTCTTCCTCTCTCTCCACGTTATTTTTAAAATGGTTATTGACCTCAAATCTTAGTTCCTTCCACTTTGAATTACAGCTAGGTGCTGCTTGGAACAAAAAATGAATCCCTTAAAATGGTCTCATTATTTGAATTCACACTGTGTATTTCTATTGAACTAGGAAAATGATCATATTTTAAATAATTGTAACTTCAGATAGTGCAAAATTGAATACCAGCAACCACTTGAGGGCATTTATTGTTCTCATTAATTGGGACCTAGAAGTAATATGTCTCTTATTCTTTTTGGTCAAATCGATAATACTCATTTGAATCGCATAATATTGAAAAGGAAGGATAAGGAGTCTCAGGTATATGACAGAATCAAAGCTGAAATAATTAACCTTCTGGTTAATTATCATATTTGCACGGAGCTGAGGGGGGCTATGGGTGTGGAGCATCACATACACTGTAATATACCGTCACCGGTTGACATATTGGTTAGTGTTTCGGAACTCCTTTTCACTTCCACTTTCTGTTTTATTGTTTGATACAGGGATTGTTCACTCAGTGGGAGAGAGGAGACAGATATATTTGAAAATGAAGGTGATGTTTAAAAAAAAAAGATATCAACAAATTTTAAAAAAATGAACCAGCAGATTGATGGCCTGAAGGGTGAAATATTAAGTTTCAATTTCAGGGTGATGATGTTGCCTCTGTCTTAATCCCTCTTGTGTTTGTTTCAACTGCATAGAGACATAAACACAATCTATCCCCATAGTAGTTTGTGCATTAATAAGCCAGTCATAAAAGCTGCATTACAAATGTGTACTTTTCCTCAAGCTGTTAACAAACGCTAATGGTCTTCGCTGGAAGTGACAGATGCACTGATACCTATATAACCTCCCGGATGAGAATTTAATGAGTAGAGTATTTTCAAAACTTTGGAAACCTTGAGATGGTTGTTTTTTTTAATTTAAATTTTTTTTATTGGTGTGTATGGTTCTTTAGAGTGAAAGATTAGCATTCCTCTAAAGGTAATAATTTACATCTTTTTGTTCATATCTTATGAGAAGCTCAAGAGAGTTAACTCCTTGCTATAATAATAAGAGAAGAGATTCCAGTCAAAGAAATGTAAAGAAGAAAGTACTCACGCTGTGCCACAGAGACCTATCACCTTCAGTGAATCACAGAGAGAACTGTACTGTCTGATCAGCTGAAAGTTTTGGCTCTGTAATTATTCTGAATTCTCCCTCCGATTCCTGGCCTCTTTTTCAACACAGCCAGCACCTGTTGAGGAGGGAGCCCTGCTGGGTGAGTTTCCACAAAGTTAGATGATCCAAATTATATAACATTTTGAGCACCAATTGCACTGGCAGAATATTATCATAATAGCCCTACCTCCTGAGCTTTTCCTGATTACCTGCATCTTACCTCCCAAAGGGAAAATGACTTCAAAGAACGAACCTCTTGCCTGTCTTTTAAAAAGATTCAGCAACTTGAAGCTGCAAACTCTCCCAGCGTGTTCTTGACACAAACAATAGCTACAGAAAAGGAGGGTGAGCCTTCTTAGAAGTCCATGAGTACATGAAAGCCTCACTAGCCCTGTGGATTCACTGTGTCATCAGAGCTGCAGGGCTCTCTCTGGATATGCCAAAGCAACTTATTAGGAGCCTTTTTTTTTTAAAGGGGGTTAGCCTGTGCAACCTTTTTAAAATTCCAATCTCTTCCTCCAGAGTCCATTTCAAAAGTCAACTAGATTTTTAAAAAAATAAATAAATAAAAGGTTTGCAAAACAGTGCTCGCCCAAATCCAATTGAAACTTTTAATTAGTCTGATGTTATTTTTAGGCTGTCTCAAAGCTCCATAATTGAGCCCTTTGCAGTTGTACAAACAAATAGAAACCTTGTAAGATCTTGAAATTCCTGATAGTTTACTAATGAAGTCAGCTTGGAAATTTCTTCATTGAATATTGTAATTTGATTGCCATCTTATTCTGATTGGACCCTGGTTTTGCATTTAAATGAGCACATATTATTTGAAATGCAAAACAGAGTGTTATCTGGGGTATTTTGCTAGAACAGACAAGATTAAAAAACATCTAATGTTCCATTTTATAAAACCATTACAAAATGGAAGTGCAGAGTAGACTTTTAAAATTTATTAGTAACAGCTTACAATAATTGGACATTAATTAATGCCAAATTACAAGACATTTCGGTGGAAATGCATATTACATCCTTTCCATCAGTACTCAATAGATTCATTAGTATTATTCTCCTCATAGTGGATACATACCAAATGCGCTAACAATGATTTCTTACTTACTGAAGCATTTCTTCAGCATAAAATATGTTAGTCTCTGAGTTCAGTCTCTGTTAAAGCCATCAGCAACTAGAGATATTGCAATAGCTGACCTTGAATATCATCCATTTAAAACAACAACACAACAGCAGCCCTGATATAGAGGAGCTGAGCCCTGAAACAGTGTCTGTGATGGCATGTTCCTATGCTTTGATTTTTGTCAGACTTTCTGTTTTTAGATGGATTTGAGAGAATTTTTTGACCCTGCTGTCTGCTAGTGCTATTTCCCCACTGTAGCTCTGTCTACATAGAAAATTGTTTTCCACAGCACTGAGGAATCAGAAGATGACGATGTTTAGGGAAGAGACTATGTTGTCTACCAGCCATCTCTGTATTTGTTTGACTATTTCCTGATCTCTCTCTCTCTCTCTCTCTCTCTCTCTCTCTCTCTCTCTCTCTCTCTCTCTCACACACACACACACACACACACACACTTTATGATGCCAGTTTCACAATCCACATTTCCCTTGTAGGATGCTATTCACAAATGATCACCAAAATGGGGCCTTAGCTAAATTTCTATTTTATCTACTCGTTGAGAAGGATGGGAAGGGAAGGAAAATGGTGCATGGCTTTTAAAAAGTTTTGTTACTGCATCAAGAAAATTGTGATCAAGAAAGTATTGCCTTCTCTGGGACCTCATATATGGGAATGTGACAATCAATTTTATACCTGAGACATTCAGACTAATGATGGTGGTGAGTAATTGGAGAAACCACAGAGTCACAGAATTCATAGAATCACAGGGTTAAAGATCTTGGTGTCCTTTTGGTAAAATCCATTACCTGAACAGTAATCATCCTCTACAAAAGGAGCTCTCAGCCCATTTGATGTGCATTTGTATAGTCTATCGAAGCCTATGAACTTCTTCGAGTAATGTTTTCAAATGAATAAAATAAAATACATAGGTTTATAATGGGAACTCAATACTTTGAATATATATTTATATTTTAAAACCACACATGAACATACAAATACATTCAAATATATTGCATCATATATCATATATATTTTCAAATATTTAGTATATGAAAATATGTATAAATACATATTAAAATAGCAAAAAGAAATTAAATCAACTTTATGAACCTAGGTTAAGAACCTTAGTTCTACAACATCCCATACAATTGTTTATCCAGTCTCTGCTTAAGGAACTTTCGTGATAGAACTCACCTCTCCCAGGGTAGTTCATCCCATTTTTGGACAACTCAAATGGCTAAGAAGTCTTAGGTCAAGCCCAAATTTGCTTCTCTGGAAATCTTTAATCCTTCATAATAAGAGATTATCTCATCCTTAGAACAGAGGAACCTGAAGCCCATAGAAGCTAAGGGACTTGACCAAGTTCACAGACACAATTTATAAAAGAGCTGGGATTTGAAATCAGTTTTTGTGACTCTAAGTCTAGCACTCATTTCACAACCTCGCAATTCCTCCTTCAAGCTCCTAGATTCTCAATACCATTCTCAACCTCAAGCATACCTAAGTATAAAAGGGAAATTCTCTGAGAGGGAAGTAGCTCAGGTTAACTTCCTACCTCCCTTCCTTCTCTCATCTTCCCTTTCTCCCTCCCTCCTTCCCTCCAAACCTCCTTTCCTTCTTCCCTTCCTCCCTCCCTCCCTCCTTCCTTTCCTTCCTTCCTTCCTTCCTTCCTTCCTTCCTTCCTTCCTTCCTTCCTTCCTTCCTTCCTTCCTTCCTTCCTCCCTTCCTTCCTTCCTTCCTCCCTTCCTTCCTTCCTTCCTTCTTTCCTTCCTTCTTTCCTTCTTTCCTTCCTTCCTTCCTTCCTTCCTTCCTTCCTTCCTTCCTTCCCTCCCTCCACCTCTTTCTTCCTTCTTCCTTCCTTCCTCCCTTCTTTCCTTCCCTACTTCCTTCTTTCCTTCCTTCCTTTTTTTTTTTTAATTCTCTTGACTCCATGTCTCACCCAAGCTGGAAAGTATAATACCACTCATAGGACTGATGCTACTACGATTAACACAGATGCTTTGACCAACTCCATTTTCAGTTAACCCCTCCTTGGTTAGCCTTGTGGCTTCCCACTTCTTGGGTTTACTCTATTGGTGCCTGATGAATTTCAGAGCTACTACAACTCAGAGCTCCTGAACTGAAGTGATTCACCAGCCTCATCCTTTGGAATTACAGGGATTCCAGGCATCTACCGCAAATCCTGATTCCTATAATTTTCACATAATGTATTATAAATTTATTTGAAGGCAGATTTTGTTCTCTTTTTCTAGGCTTTTCCTGGGTCAGCAAATTGCTAATTATTATTATGGGGAAGGAATATTTTTCACAGAGACAAGTTGTTAAGGATGAGGGCAAGGAATGGATTGGAAGATAGCAAAGTGGAAATGACCTATGAGTTAAGGCCAGAGTGAAATTTCCAAAGAAGCTTAACTTAACTTTGCATTAGTTTATGTCTTTTCAAGTTCCTCTGTATTCATCATATTCATTTCTTATAGCACAGTAATATTCCATTATATTCCTATACTACGATTTGATTAACCATTCCCCAACAGATGAATATTTGCTTTGTTTACAATGGCTTTGCTTACAATACTTGAAAGTTTGCAAAATACTTTACATGTATATAATCTCATTTTGATTCAAAGCACAACCTTGGATGGCGTATGAGATATTCCTCTTCACATTTTACAGATAAGTAAACTGAAGTGGACAGAGATTAAGTAAATTTGTCCAGAGTCACATAGCTAGTATTTGAGTTACAACTCGAACACAGCTCTTCCTGACTCCACGTCTGTTACTCTATTGAGCTTCCACTGTAGGGGTGGTCATCTAACCAATGTGTTTGGTGGTGGGGAGGGGTGAAGGAAGAGTTTAGGACCTTGGAGAGTGTGGAAAAGCTTAGAGTACCTTTTAAAGGTAGATAAGAGATTGGAGATCACATAGTCCAGTTGCCTCATTTTTTGCAAAAGGGAACTGAAGTCCGGAGAGATTAAATGATCAGCCCAAAATTATGCCTTTAGTTAGCAGAACAGCCAGTCCTAGATGAAAGTGATATATTGGAGAGAATCCAGACAAAGATGACTAGGAGGGTGAAGAGCCTTAGGATCATACCATGTAGGGATCAGCTGAAGGAACTAGAATGTTTAGCCTGGGAAAGAAAAATCTAAGTATTTGAAAAACTATGATGTGTTAGAATGATTACATTCATTCTATTTGGCTCCAGAGGGGACAACTGGGAGAACTGGGGAGAAGTTGCATGGCTACAAGACTAGGCTTGACATAAGAAATGACCTTTATAACAACTACCCCTACCTAAACATGGAAAGCTGTCTTGGGAGGTTGTGGGTTTCCTTATTAGGAAATCAGCAGCCAGTGACTAGATATATTGAAAACAACACAAATGAGTTAGATTATATGGACTTTGAAGTCCTTTCCAACTCTGAGCTTCCAGGACCCTATTTCCTCAATCCTAATCCAGTGATCCATCCACCAGCTTGTTGAATGTATGTGTGCAAGCCTTTGTACGTGTACCGTGTCAGAATAATGTTAAGTGGCAAGGAGAAATGCATGAAGGGAGTGTATATACCATTGATGATACACTTGTATCCTGGATTTGACTTTGTCCCACCATGATCCCCAGCCAAAGAGCAGAGGAAGGGGGCAAAAGGAGATATCTTGGCCTAAGAAATGGTAAGGCAACAAAAGTAGAAAATGGAGGATATGATAGGATGCTCGCAAGGGCATGATGAAATAGCTCTTAGGGTTAAATGTAAGTAGGGTAGCATGGGAATCCAAAAGGGGAGTGATAGACTTTGGGGCCAGAAACCATATTCTGTAGGACCTAGAACTTTTACCTCCAAAAATGCTTACCTTTGGGTCTCTTTATTTTGACTGGTGGTTGCCACAAGCTATTGCTACATCTAGGCTGGCCTCAGTGATGCTTTACTTCATTCTGTGCGCCCCCCCCCTCCTTTAACCAACTGCCTTGCTGCCTTACATGAACACTCCACACTCCCTTTGCATTTTCCAATTCCTGAACCACAATAAAATCACTTCTGTCCTTGCTCCTGGGAAGAATTTTTTTAATCTATTCTCCTATAGTTTTACTCACCATCTTGGAAACTTTTCAAACCAATATACACATACCTCTCTGGCCCTATAAATGTTATTTCCTATTAGAAGTAAGGTCCTTGGGGCAGCTAGGTGGTGCAGTGAGTAGAGCACTGGCCCTGGAGTCAGGAGGACCTGAGTTCAAATCTGGCCTCAGACACTTGACACATGTACTAGCTGTGTGACCATGGGCAAGTCACTTAACCCCAATTGTCCTGCCCAAAAAAAAAACCTCAAAAAAGAAGTAAGATCCCTGAGAAAAGGAACTGTTTTTGTATTCATAGCACTTGGAGAAATATATGGCATGATGAGTAGCTAATATCCACATTTGTTTAAACTCCATGGGCTGGGACAATGGAGGTGGGGAGAGAATCGAATTATTTGTTTTTGTTGCTATTATGTAGTCATTTTTTCAGTAGTGTTTGATTCTTCATGATCCCATTTGGAGTTGTCTTGCCAAAGGTACTAGAGTGGTTTATGCCAGCTCAGTTTAGAGGGAACTGAGGTAAACAGGGTTAAGTGACTTGCCCAGGGTCACACAGCTCGTAACTGTCTGAAGTCGCATTTGAACTTAGGAAGATGAGTCTTCCTGACTCCAGGCCTGGCACTCTGTCTACTGTGCCACCTAGCTGCCCAAATTAAAGTATCACTAGAGAGCAAATAACAGAGTCAATAGGAGTGAGGAAGCAAGAGAGATAAAAAGTAAGAATGTTGTATTAGATAGGTATCTGATAGTTTAACATCTAGGAAAATACTGTAGAAATGCTGAATGGATTTTATTTTTTTTTCCTCTCTGATACCTGTGCAGGGTATTTGTATTTGAAATTGGTGTTAAATTACCATCTGAGGACATGAGTAGGATGATAGAGTCGGGGTTCACAGTGGTACCAAGGTACAGTCTCCTTTTTTTTTCTTCTTCCATTTTTCTTCTTGAGTTGGAAAAGGATGTAACATAAATCTTTGAATCCCTAAAATCTAGCCTGACATTTCATATACTTCTAATCGGTGCTGCTAGAAAATCTGTTTCCTACTTAAAGCCTATAAAAGAGACATGAGAAATGCAGAAGAGGCACTCAGGACAATCAGAAAAAGCAATTTACAGTCAATACCAGTCAAATCTTCCTCCAATCGACTCGATAGAGGTAGATAAGTAAAACCTTCCTTGGTTTTTTTGAGGTCTCAGTCGAAAAATTGCTAAGGATGCACGGGATGATTTAGAATTGGGCCCAACTAGTAGAAAGAGGAACTTTTGAGCCACTCCAGAAGTGGTGGAGAGAGTATCGGACTTGGAGTCAAGAAGACTAGGGATTAAATGCCACTTCACTTAACATTGGGGAGGCCATGGGCAAATCTATTCATCTCTCTGAGATGTAGTTTCCTCCGCTATAAAATGGAGATAGTGATATCTTTCTCCCTGGGTCGCAAGGAGACTCAAGCTTAGAATGTGGGACATTTATTTGTGCCCAGGTTTACCAAAATGCTTGATCTGTGCTCTTTGCATTCCCTTGGCTCCAGTGACACCATGCTCTCTTAGTTATCAGCTAACAACCGGCTATTAGCTGTTCAGACCGGAGCAAATCACAGCCTCTCTGGGCCTCGTTTTTCTCATCTGTTAAATGAAGGGTTAGGCTGATGATCTCAAAGAGCCTTTTGAGTTTTAAATCTATGATCCCATGATCTTAGTTTGTGTCCTGGCTCCATCAAAATCTAAAACAGTTTATGCTTAGACATCATTTTTGGCTTTTCAAATAATATTTTATGAGTTTTGAAAACATTGTTTTGAACTTAGTTGACAGAGAACATACAAAACGGGCCCTGCTGTAAGCTTCTTATCCAGATTGCCACAAAGCCAGTCTAGGAAAGCAGGAAACAAATGGAGAGCCTAAGGGTAGGCAGGTAACCAGAGAAAGGAGAAGCTCTGGAACAGTGTGTTTCTTGGAGTTTTTAATTCGTCTGCCTCACCTAAGGAAGGGTCTGAATAGCATGTTCATGGGCACTTGTGATGCCTGAGCAAACTGCAGTAAGACTGTAACAAAGATGGGTAATTTCTGCATTCATCAACCATCTATAATCAGCACCTCTCTGTATTGTTTTCTCATGTTACCTTGGTTTCCATACTGAAAATTAGTGGCATTGAATTGCTCCATTCTATTCATTCACAGAAGAAGAAGAAAAAAAATGTTCTTTGAAAGGAAGAAAAGCTTCCATGTCATGCACAACTGAGGGCTTATTTGAAGATGGAGTGCCACCTTCTTCCAGATAATTTGAGCCAAATCTCAGTGTGTGTGTGTGTGTTTGTGTTTGTGAGAGAGATAGAAAGACAGAGAGAGACACAGAGGCAGACAGAGAGACAGAGACAGAGAGACACAGAGAGACAGACAGACACACAAAGAGAGACATTGACAGAGAGACAGACAGAGACAGAGAGAGAGACAAAGAAAGAGACAGAGAGAGACAGAAACAGAGAGAGAGAGAGACAGAGACAGAGAGAGAGACAAAGAAAGAGACAGAGAGAGACAGAAACAGAGAGAGAGACAGAGACAGAGAGAGAGGGAGGGAGAGAGGGAGAGAGAAAGAGACAGAGACAGAGACAGAGAGAGAAATGATTGAAGGAAATAGAGGTGGACACAAAAGCAGGGAAATGGAGAGAGAAAAGGGGGGGGGTGTCATAGACATAGATAAATAGACTAAAATTGTTAACCCTGGTCCCTTTGTATTCTTAGATGTCTGTAGCATCTAGTCATTCTGAGGTTTTTGGTTAGTTAATTTTTTGCCAAACTTATGACTTCACTGATACAGGGCACTTTTAATTGGGAAATTCTCTTTATCAGTTTGAGTGAGTAAATGTTCTGCAACTTAGAGACTTGAAGGGGTTACCTGGGCTCCTGAGAGGCCTGGGGAATTCCTGACTCCTAGGATGATATCTATAGACACTCTCCCAGGTTACCTCTCCTTTCAATCTATACTATACATTAGCATTATTACATTATTATATTAGTATATTACATTACTATACTATACACATACTATACTATACATTCGTGGCTTCTGTACAAGTTGTGTTGCCATGGAATGGATGCTGGGGAGAACATATTATGCTTTCTTTTTTGTACTGGATAGTTGTACATTTTTGTCTTTGAGAAGCAAACCACCAAATGAAGACAAGTGAACATCTCTAAATGAGGCAAAGTTTCCTAATAGAACAGCTGAGTATTCGAGCTGCATAGTAGGGTATAAAGACTGCTGTGGATATGTGAGATCCCCAATTAATTAAAAACAAAAACACACAACAACGAAAACAAAGTCAAAGCCACTTAATCTGCCTGAGCCTCAATTTCTTCACATGTAAAATGAAGGGTTGGACTAGACGGCCCATTTGGTCCCTTCCATCTTTAGTTCTATGATTCTCTTTCTATGTGGGGGGTCTCAGTTACCTGAGTACTATAATTTCTGGCTTTCGACAGAGATTGATCAGAATCAGGAGAGGGAAGGTACTCCAAAGGCCTAGGTGCTCCACTGTAGATCCCCTGCCTCCATCTCTCTAAGTAGGACCCTAACAAAAGTACTCCCATTGATCTCAATGACAACTTTTGTGTTTGAAGAGCATGAGAAGACATTTTAATCAGATGCTAATTAAGAACAATTGGAGATGCAAGGCGTGATTGAGGCTCAAGTACACTGATCTGGAAGGAGATTATTCTATTAATATATCTCTGTAAACAGACACTAACATTTTCTCAGTATGAGGGAAGGATAGTTTGAGGAATCCACCCCCAAATCTGGTTCTTAGTTACTGAATGACAAATACAAATTCAACATATTGATCTGTCTAAGGAACAAGAACTAAGAATTTCCCAATGCCATCGCACTTCAGAGGAATCAGACTAACAGAATGTGAGATCTATAAAGGACTTTAGAGATCATATAGTTCAATTCCTCTCATTTTACAGATAAAAAGACATCAACCCAAGGATGTTGAGTGACTTGCCGTGGGTCATATAATGAGAGCAGCAAAGCCAGAAATGGAGGACAGGACTGCTGACTTGTCCAGTGTTTTCGTTTTTGAAGAAGGCCAATGACATCACAGGTGATGTCTTGACTTATGCATGAATTAGATTTAAGTGAAGCAGAGTTGCACGAAGCCATCATCCTCACTCTCTCTTCCAGATTTATCAAAGTCTAGTGGCAAGACAAAAGTCAAAATGACTGGTGTTGGCCTGGGATTCATCAGATGGATCCTTGGAGACTTCGATGTCCGACTGAGCTCTAGGTTCCTTACAGTGCCTTCTTCTGCCACCTTCAAAAACAAATTGTTCTCATCTGGCCATTTGGCCAGGGGAAAATCTTCACATGCTTGGGGTAGACATCCTCCTAATTCATCAGCAGGTTTGAGGCCTGTCAATTGCCATCAATCTGGCTTAGCCTGTCTGCTTCTTCTCTGAATGCTACAGCTTCTTGGAGCCATAAGTGAGAGTTGGGTGATAAGTGGACACCAAAGGCCAATGAACAGCCCTCAGAAGGATTCTGAAAGCCCTCACTTCAGAGGTGCTAGTCCTCCTTGATGTAACAACAATGCTACTTGCCACTACTGTGACTTCGTAAGACCCATAACAGCACACAGGAAGGCTGCTAGCACAGGTTCTTTGATCTGCTTTTCTAAGGAAAGCAACTTTAGGGGTTAACAATCTTACTTTAATTAAACATATATATCATTCACTTAGTTCAGGGGATAAAGCCAGCACCCTGAACTTCAGAGTGTATGCAAACAGAAATTACAAGCATACGTTATACAAACAGAGCAAATAAACACAAAGCAGTAGATGGGCTTCTAACTATCTAACTATAGCAATACATACAGCTACCAGAGAGGGAAGCATCAACATCTAGGTTTTCAAAGTCATGGGGCTCTGTGAAGGCTACCCAGAGTCTCCTCTGGTCAAATCACAGCATATTCTTCCAGTGAGTGAGAGCCCCAAAACAAAACCCCAACCTCAGATCATACATACCCTGCCCAGGGCCCTGGGGCTTAGTCCCTACTTAGCAAAACTGTGTGGTGCCTGGGGCCTGGGGCTTTCTTGTTTCTTAAGCAGGTCATCAAAGACTCTCGATTCAATCAAAGACTCCAGATTGAAACAAAAGCAAGACTCAAAGGCACTTGATTACCTCAGTGCTGAGAAACACTCAAAGAAAAACAGAAAAAAGTCTCACTTTGCTTGCCATTACATTTGAAAGGCAAGACTCATCAAAAGTATTTGAATGCCTTAGCATTTCAAAAGAGAAACCAGTAAAAAAGTCCCACCCTGCTTAACATTACACTTGAATACTCCATACATCCCTTCATTGTGATTATGATTTATTTATAAATTTATAGAGTTAGAAGGGACCTTACATGGAGTCCATTTTCTTCATTTTACAGAGGAGGAAACTGAGACCCAGGGAAATTAAGTTACTTTACTAGGTTCAACAGAGAGAGTAAATGGCAGATTTGTACAAATACCTTGTAACCCACCTGATGTTGATAGTGTGAAGATAGATGAGACAACAGTTATGTAAACACATTGAGGTTTGCTTTTTGTGGTTGTTTTTGCTATTGTTTTTTTTTTTTCAGAAGAAAGACACTATTCAAGTATTACTTCACTGAGTGTTCTTTCAAGGCTCAGCATCCATGTCCTGAACTCTAATTGTGGATATAACCCAGGGATCTCTCTTAGCCTTCCCCCCACCTCTTCACTCCCTTGATAATCTGGTCAGTTCCCATGTGTGTTGTTAAGCAAAATTGTCTCATTAGCATGGCTTTTGTTTCTTTTGAGTGGAAGTACTTTCAGCTGTTAAGTGCTAAGCCCCAGGCCCAGGGCCCTGTCAGGTGTGAAACCTGTGTGGGTGTGGATTG
>CM053624.1:191749719-191795694 GCA_028646595.1 Phalanger gymnotis | reverse complement strand
AGACCATCCAGGCAGACCTGGGCTGGAGCCCTGCTTCCCTCTGCCCCTTTGTGGGTTCTGCAGTTCTAGAATTGGTTCAGAGCCATTTTTTCATAGGTTTTTGGAGGGACTTGGTGGGGAGCTCACTCTAGTTACTGCTTTCCTGTCGCCATCTTGGCTCCGCCCCCGACTATGGAGTTTGAACACCATTAACAGTCTATTCTACCTAAGAAACATTTCCGAAGTCCCATGGTTTCTACACAGTATATGATACAAGGGTCTACACGAAAAGTAAGTTTTACATAGAATGTATGCTCCTTGAAGGTAGATACTATGCTGTTTTGTCCCAACAAATTTATTGAGTGCTTAATGAATTAAATTGAATTGTATTGAGTTGAATTGAATTATCTCTAATTATTGGGCTTGCAGTTACTTTTGGTGTTCGAATCAGGGGAAGGTGGTTTTGCCTTTTTATCACCAATACCTAATACCGTATTTGAGGATTTCTAAAAAAAAAAACAAAAAAACACTCTGGCACATGTGTTCAAAACTTGGAAAATTCCCTGTCAAGATAATCGCAAATGAGGTAGCTTCTCACTACAATGAAATTATTTCATTCACTGGACAGTTTGTGCATTTCAGACACTATGAAAAAGCAAGCAGAGCCATGGTCCTGCCTGTTAGAAAAGCTGAGATCCATTACTGGAAGGTTGTTCTAATCAAGTAATCACTGCAAGCTCTGTTATTGAACTCAGTGTTACAAGCTATGGTAGATGTAATGCTGACACAGTAGAGTTTTCATGTGAGGGGCTCAGTCTGCTTAGAGCATAAGAGTCTCTTGCAACCTTTACCATCTTAAGAACCACTGAGAGATTCAATAGTCACAGGGAGACCATGTGGAATAGACGATTGAGTAAAAGAGATTGTGTAATGAAATTGTTTTTATTATATAATGTAACACTCTATCCAAATAAAAAAAAAACTCTGTGTAATGCATTGAAGAGCATGTTTGTACCAGATAGCCTACGTGGGCAGGGACAGCCTTATACATAGCATAGGCAGAACAGAGAAGGATCCCCCAATGCTCATCTAGAAAATGTTCCCATCTGCTCACTGGTAACTGACATTCTACTATAGAAGCTGGTTTTGTTTAGCTTAAGGCTTCAAATTGTTAAAATGCAAATCTTCTTGCAATGGTGGTAGGCACATTCTAAACTATCAGCCATGTATGGGTCAGTATAAATGCGTATCAGATAAAATTAATTAATTAAATAAATAAATTTTAAAATGGTCTCCCAGGGAGAAATCCTGAATACTTTAGGTACCTAAAGAAGGAAAGAGGGCAGAGATAATGATAGGGAGCAGAGGGCAGAGAATCAGAAGGCTGATACCATGAAAATTTAAATTGCTTGGCATGGCATTCAGGGCCTTCAGAGGTCTAATACCAGTCTGAATTTCTGGTCTTACTTCTTACTGTTCTCTTTCATATGCTCTGTAATCCGGCTAACCTCAAGTGCTTACTATTTGCTGAATGCTACTTCTTTTTTTTCAGCCAAAGAAAAAGACAAAGTTTATTAAAGATTCGACACATTGGGTAGACACTTAGGGAGCCTGAGCATTGGTGACACTAATGCCAGTGGGCTAGATTAATCTGAGCTGAGCTAGATTGAATCTGAGCCCCTTTATGCGTTCTACTGAGCCTAAAATGAGCACAGTGAGAAATCAGAATTGTAAGGGTATAGTGTCAAGAGTTTCTCTCACACGAGTGTAGTACTCAGTTGTCTCCATGTATGGAGCTCCAGAATACATATTTGTGGTTCAGCATCCACTCAAAGCCACTGCTCATGAGTAGGCACAAATATGTTAATTTTTATAAGAATGGAGGATACATTCATTACAAAGAAAAAAACCACACTTAATGAAAAGCATAGCAATTAAAGGACAAGAAACTATGCTCCCCCATGTTACCAAGCCACTGTTGGGGAAGGTATATATACACAGTAAACATATGTGACCAGGGAACACATAGGGAGATCACATGTGCAGGGAACATGTATGGTCAGGGAAGGTACCCGTAGCAATAAACGTATTTTGCCAAAGGTAGATGAATGAAGGCTGCATTCATATTCATAAGTATACATGTGATCATGGCAACCCACATCTTTAACACTGCAGAACCCTCGGCGAATGTGATTTTGTTGCTCTTTGTTATTTCTGGTTTTGTTTATCTATTTTTTGCTAAGCATCATATTTCTACTGGAAGTTGTCTTCACTCTGCAAAGTATTTCTGTTGTGACTGCTGAGCTTCTCTCTGCTACCATCTGCTGGTCTCCAGCTATTTGGCTTTTCCAGCATCTTTACTTTTTTCTGCTACCATCTGCTTGGACAGCACTGCTACTACAAAAGTTCTTTTAATGCATAGCCCAAAGCAATTGAACCACCACATCCATAAAACAGCCAAAGAAAGCCAACAGAAGTACACTTACTAATATTAAGTCTATGCTAATGACTATTTTTCTCTTAGTGGTGACATGAAGTCCTTAGTTCCAGGCATCTATCTGGCTTGAAGTTAGAAAATCCCTCTTGCTTCTATCACTATCAAGCTGTTAGTTTGAACCCCCTCAGATCTTTTTGGGTATTCCACTTAATAAAACTACCAAGGAGCTCTTTGTTTGTCAGGTGATATGGTTCTTAGCCCTTCGTGAAGCTCTGATAGCCAAGAAAATAAGTAAACAGACAAGAACAAAAGAGATTTTTGTTTTGAATCATTTTCCCCCTAAATTTCTTCTTTTATTACACATCCTAGAAGGCAACAAACTCACTTTATCATAATTTAGAATTCTGGCTAGCTAGAAAGTGCTGGTTTCTCTTCATAAAGTACTCCAGATAATGCAAAACATAAGTAAATACCCTAAGAACTAGGATAATTCTTGAAATTAATCAGCCTTAGAAAATGAACTGCATATTCCTCTTCTGTGAACTTTGTTTTGATTTTCAAATATGTCTGAAATACTCTCTATCTTTACCTCTGCCTTTTGAAACCTATGGCTCCCTTCAAATCTTGGCCAGGTATCAACTGCCATAAAATGCCTTGCCTGACTCCTCCACTTGAAAATGTTCCTTCCCAACCCCAAATACTTGAACTACTTTGGGATACTTGGTATCTATTCTATATTTACTTACTTTTTCAAGTAGACTATAAGGTCCTTGAAGGCAAGAACTACATCTTTGTTGCTTTTTTAAAATCCCCGTCACTTCCCAGGTATTTAGCAAATAATAAGAACTTAGTAATTAATTGTTAAATTTAATCGAACTTCTATATCATTGCCCCCTTTTTTCCAGTTTTGACAGGGAGCTGTGATAATGGGGAAACTCAAAATGAATCTGTTACAAGAACAGCTACAAGGAGATACCTATATTCTCCTCTCCAATTTTTATGGAAAGCAGCAGCAGGAGAATTTGAAGATCACTTGATAAAACAAACAAACAAAAAAATCCAACAAACTATTTGCAAGGTTGAGTTAAAAACAGGATTGCTGATAGATATTTCAGGATCTGTCGCTATATGCTTTACCTATGACATTGCCCTCCCTTCGTGGGGCTTCAATAGTAAAGTCTAATTGCAGCAAAAGTCTGCTACCTGAGTTGAATTTCCCAACATTATTTCACCCAGAAAGGGTCTTGGGCTTAGGTTTATTTGTACAGGAAAGCCTGTAGTATTTTTTCCTATTGCTTTTAAAATAGCTATGTATTAAGATATGAGCAATGCTTTATAAACAATTCCCATAAACAAGAATCACCCTTGTTACATCACTATTACAATTGAGGAAGGAAGAAAATAGAAGGCGCGGGAGTTTGGTTTTTTTTTTTTTTTGGTGGGTATCATGTTAACCAGGAAAGGATGAGATTAAATGGGTTGTCAGAAGCACTGCAACATCAACAGCAGTAGCAACAAAAATAACATTGGAATTGTAGTTAGTGAAGCTGGGTTGAAATCCCAAATCTGTTGCTTACTACCTGTAGCATCTTGGTTAAGCAGTTTCACCACTTTTTCTCTTTTCCTGCAATGACAGAGCTGTACTTGATAAACTATGAGGTCCCTTCAAGCCATCTATGATCATCTGATACCCTGATAGCTCCTCCTCTTAATCCCTAAAAATGGGGCAGTCCTTCAGTGAGATTCTTCAGGTCATATAAAGCCACAGCTGCAAAATCTCTGAAATGAGCCTAACTGTAACATGTTTGGGGACAGAGGGAAAGAGGATGGCATAGATAACTGAAGGCAAACTTGAATTCAGCTATTTTTGCAGCCAAAAGAAACTAAATATTTTCCTCTTAGATTTTTTTAAGACTTTAAATAAATAAAATGAATGTCAGAAATGAATAACAAAAAAAAGTTGGGGGACAAAGGGTGAGATGAATAGTGACTTAGAAAACAAGTTTATAATACCCTGCAGGGCTCAAAAGGAAGAATGGAACTCATTTTAAGCATGTCCAAGTCTGTTCCTTTGATTTCTACTTTTCCCCCTTTATCCAGATTACAAGCAACAGCAAATCCGAGAAAAGTATTTTCTGTAGGTCAGACTCTGAAGAGAAGCTATGAATGTACTAGAGTCAACTGTTGTCCTTTTTGGAATTTTATTTGGCGTCATTTCTTTTCTTTTTTTTTTTCTTCCTCTTCTCTATTGTGGGTGGGTTTGTGGAGGAGAATTTTAGCCTTTATAGTTGCTCAAGCAGTAATGAGAAATTCATGTACAAAGTAGACCATTTTTAGTTTCAATTCCAAATAAAGGTTATAAAATTATTTAGCCTTTCAGTGAGCAGCAATGTGCTGCTCTTTGAGTCCAGTGTAAATTATATTTACTGTCAATAGTCATAGCCAAGTGCAAGGGAGTGAGCTTTGGACTTTGGTGAGGACTTTGCCTCTGTGCCTTAGTTTATTGGATCCTAGGATGATATGAATGAGTGTAAAAGCATTTATGAAATGCCAAGCTCTATGCTAATTTCTGAGGATAAAGATAGAAAGAATCCCTGCTCCCAAGGAGTTTACATTCTAATTGGAGGAGATAACTTAGAGAAGAAGAATCAGACATAGTGGCTAGAGGGCTCAGGGGATTCTCAATGCCAGAGAAGATGACACAATCCAGAGGTCCATGAGCCACATTGGCATATCAGATAGCAATGCCTGCCTTCTAGAGGGCTTATTCACAGGTTAGATGATGAGACCTGATAAACTGGAGATCGAATATCATGGCAAATGGTAAGGACGAGTGGTTCACCATCTTAGAAGAAGGACTGTTAGTGATTCCCTGATCATTGCAGCTCTTTGAGCAGTTATGCCCATTTATCAAAAGGGAAGTAGAAAGGAAAGACCTGTCTTAATACATTCGAGAAGGTGGGAATGGGCCAGAGTTGTAGTAGAGTAGGATCTCTAGGTTTTCTCAAGAAGGGGGTAGGGCAGGGAGCTATCTGCACCCAGCCAGTAAAGGGAAAAGGGAAAGGATCATTAGCAAGAAGGTTTGAGGGTATTAGGACCTGTGGGCTGCTTCCCATGGATCCTGATTCAGTTCAGAATGCAGGCTAGGATTTGGGTGGGCAGGAGAGGGAGAAGGCAGCCTACAAAGCCTGCTTCCTACTGGAATCACAAGGCTTAGAGGTAGAAGGGACTTTAGAGATTATCTGATCTGACCCAGTCATTTTATACACTAATCCTAACTCTTTTATCAAGTCACCATCTCTAGAGCCTCCGTTACCTTAAATGTAAAATGTGAAAAAAAATAATGTTTGCATGGCCTAGCCAGAGAGTTGCTATGAAGAAAGAGCTTTGAAATCTTTAAAATGGAAATCTGAGTTGTTTTACAACTCAAAAGTTTGTTGTGAGAAGCAATATAGACACACATAGATTATGGCTCTCCACCATATATGTATATATGTAAATGTAAATGTATATGTGTACGTATATGTATGTGTGTATGTATATGTATATATACACACAGACATATATACATATGTAATATCTGTGCATATATATATATATATGTTAGTAATTATTCAATGTATGTTGCTAGATAATAAAAGCCACAGAATATTTCCTTAGATGGGCAAGATCTTTTATGCTACATTTCTGTCTTTGATATGTTAAGAAAAAATGAAGAAGGCTTTCAGCTTATTCAGACAACAAACAGGAACTGAACGTGATAGGAAGGTTGTAACCTACACCAGTGGAAGCAATGCCCACACCATTTGAATATTTGACTAAAAAGGCTTCATAAATATATCTAAACGTATCACAGAAGAACTGGTTCAAAATGGATCTAATCAAATTTATCTGGTCAAATGGGTCAATTAACTCAAACTATGTTTTTCGAAAGGGAGTCAACTGAGAAGGAAGAAGGGAGAGAGATGGTGACAGAGAGAAAGGCAGAGACAGAGATGGGGAGAGAGACAGAGACAGACACAGACAGAGACAGACACAGACAGAGGCAGAGAGGCAGATAAAGAGACAGAGACAGAAAGAATAGTGTAATATAGTAGATAGTCTTGTCTTTGACTACACATGTCTATATGACCTTGGGTAATTCACTTAACTTCTCAGTGCTCTAAACAAGACTTACATTGATAAAGGAGTTTGGTCTTTGGTGTTCTCTACACCAAAGAAATCACAGATCTAGTTGTGTTGGTAAGCAAAATGGGCTCCTTAGCACTTAGTTCAACAAGTGCCCTTGAAGAGTTTGGCTTTTGTTTTTGTTGAGTAATTCAGTGTATTTCTGTTGAGTCTT
Source organism: Phalanger gymnotis (assembly GCA_028646595.1). NCBI lineage: Eukaryota > Metazoa > Chordata > Mammalia > Diprotodontia > Phalangeridae > Phalanger > Phalanger gymnotis. Next base: position 191,788,936 of record CM053624.1, on the reverse strand, counting down.
ACTAAGTGCTAAGCCCCAGGCCCAAACCCCAATTAGGTGTAAAACCTATATGGGTGTGGATTGGCAACTAAGGTGGGGCCCAAGGTGGGGCTAACTCCAGGGAGGGCCTAGTTTACATGTCTGGGACAGCAGAGGCTTTTAGACCACATGGGTTTAAGTTTCCTCTTTGTGATGATTCTAGGTCACGTGGGTGAGTCGCATGTGTGACTCACCCCTGACACTGAAAAAGATATAAAACTAGGGCTTGGCCTCCTCTTCCTTGGAGCTCATTTCCACAGCAGTAGTGGCTTGCATGACTCTGGGCCAGCCCTTGTTCTGAGCTCCTGGGCTGAACCTAGATGTTGGTAACTATGAATCTGTATTGGGTCTGTCTGTTGATGTTTGTACTTTGTTTGTAATTTGCTCTGAAGTTCAGGGTGCCGGCTTTTTTCCCTGAACTAAGTGAATGATATTTGTGTGCTGAATTAAAGTAAGCTTGTCAACCCCTTCACCTTGCTTTCCTTAGTTAAGCAGATCAAAAGAACATGTGCTTTCTGGGTGCTGGCAGCTTTCTGGGTGCTGGTTGTTGGTGGATCTTGTACCCCCACAGAAGCTACTAGCCAGATTGTTGAAACACTAGTCACTCTCATTAATTACACAGACACAGACACATACACACACACAGATGTGTGCGCACACATGCACACACACATAGAGTACAATATTTCATTACATGTATCTCACATATGAAATATACATATAGATGGAGACTCCATCGATGTTGTGTTTGTTTTATAAACTGGCTTTGGCCCAGCAGGTATTTTGCTTTTTTTCTCAGCTTTAGTTTTACTTTATCATTCTGAAAAAGAAGATTGCTGGTGACAAGGTACTGGAATTCAGAGACCTGGTCAAAGACCTTTCTTCTTTTTCAGCCATGGTTCAGTTGCAGCTCTTCCCAAAGATGATAAAAACAAATCTACAGTAGCCAGAAAAAGGCTGCAGACATGTTGATGTTGTTATGTCAGGTCAGCTGAGCTAGCTTTCAGCTCATTCCACATCACAAGCCTTCACATGGCCAAAGCTCATCCTTTGGAACAGGTCTGTCCCGATATCTATCTTCAGGCTGTGAGCTTGAGGGGGACGGTGAAAAAGGAGTTTGGGGGAACAGAAGCACCAGGGACCAGAGTGAGGCCATCGTAATGATCCTACAGATAACCAAATGGCATACACAGTGCTTTCCTGTTGCAACGTGTTTTAAGAATAAAAATGCAAACATTCTGCTGAAACCTGACATGCTGGTATCTTCTGGGGTTGGGAGCTGGAAAGTAAAAACCCATGAGCTTTATCTTTACACTCCCCTCTTCATTACAAGCTTGAATGTGCCCATTAGACTTACATTAGCAAGCTATAAAAGCAAAGGGAGAATAGCGTCACTGAGCTGTCAGGAAATCAAAGTTCTCCAAGTGTAGGAGAAAACAGATCACAGCAAATTTAAAAGTTGAGCCCTATGCTATGTTCTCTATCCAAATGTAATCTGTTTTTAAATCTGGAGAATTCACAAAGGCAACCTGAGTACTGCTTCTATGGATGTTAAAAAGAGAGAAAGAGAAATCTTAAACATTTCCTCATTGGAAATACTATTGAGACAAGGTAGGGATTTTATTTTGGAAGAGGGTATTGTGTTATTATCTGGTGCTGACCAAGAAGAAGCAAACAGAAAAGGAGCCCATGGTATGCATTTTAATACTTGGTTTTTATCAGAGGATTATTTTGATTTTATTATGTTTGAGGCCATTGAGGGATGAGACAGACATGAAAGGTTTTTAGTATAGACTTGAGAAATGAATGATGAGCAAATCTGACAATTCATATTCTCATCAAACCCTTTTGAGTAGTGCAGAATAGTGGTTTCCTTGAATTTTCTGACATCTTCACGTCTCATCCTGCCCAGAATCAGGAAGCCTTGACAAACATGAAAATGAAAAATACCAAAAAGGCAGTGATTGGAATTTTCTGTACATTAAACCTGGGAAAAAGTCTCATTATTTAGTTTGGGCTGAAAGTTCTCTTGTAGCTGGACCACTTAGCCCTTCCATAGGGATATTCCACCTAGCATCTGAAAATGAAAAACAGCTACTTCTTCCCTACCCCAAATGGAGAAAACTGGTCAGTCTTGTGATGGTACTATCTGCCATTTGCAAATTTCAGAGTATATTACAATGCGAAGAAAGAGGTAGCCAGTGCTCTTGGGTGAGATGCTTCATTTTCATGTTGTCACAAACTCATGAAGTCTACTGGGGCCCAAGGCTTAGCATATTGTAGTCAGTTTAACCTCAGTTTGTAAGAAATCTAACAAAATTCTCAGACTCTTAAAATGTCTCCACATACACTGCACAATGATCTTTGCCCCTTTACAACCTCTTTTTAAAGAGCTTACATGACACGAGCTGCTGTTTCTATTCAAGGAAGCTTATTCTTTCATTTTAGTTATGATGATCGTCACCACCATGGCTAGAGTGCTTAATAAGTGCCCTCCAGGAGTTTGACGTGTGAGTGCCACATTGATGAATAGGGACAACATATGATGCCCCCACCTGATTAGTTCCGAGGAAACTATTAGATTAATCATACAATCTGAAGACTTCCAAAGTTCACCCATTCTATTCCTTATCCTGCATATGAATCTACATATAAAAAAGAGTCAGCGAATTGTCCTTCCCATTCATAGAGACCTCCATTAGCTAACTTCTTGTGCAAAGTGTATTATTCATTGCACAGTGGACATACCATTTATAAACAAATCATTTTCACATCTGACATCCACAGTCCCAGAAAAGACCTTTATAATTTGTGAACTGGCATAAGTGGCAGTAGATGGCTGAAAAAAATGTCCGTACCTATAATGGCTTCCTATATTAACCTACATGCTTTAGGAGACTGGATTTGTGAGCTAGACAATATTGAATCAGCCATTCATGTTAAATGAATAAAATCACAGTTAAAAGGGAGAGCATTACCAATCTTGCTCTGAGTTCCCTTACTTAATTCACTGCACAGAGAGCATGTAATATTTGCTTGAAGTTTAGACCCTGATTGCTGGTACAGGGGAGACAAGAGAAGAGCAGACTAAAGGAAGCAGGTTTTAATGTCCTCTAAAATCTATCGCATAGTTAAATGAAAGCTTGAACATGTGGGCTAGTTTGTTGGGGGAGGAAACAGTCTTTCTTTTGCTTCAGACAAGGATAAGTCTCAGTCACCCGTGTACCCAGACAGTCTGCAAGAAGCAGGTAGGGGACAGTGCAGGAGAACGAAGGGAACATTTTGTACTGCAGTCAGCTTCACCTCCCTGGGAGGCTGTGTGTCAGACAACTGGATCTCCTGCGTTCCATGCCTGGTGAGCCAATTAGCACATTCCCCTGGTTTGGAGCTGAAGTCGCCACTGTATGTGATCTGCATACTGCTTCAACTGAGATGTGACCTTCTGGGCAGAGAGAAACAAGGCACCCAAGTGAGACAAAGCATTAGCCTTGATATTCCTAAACCCTCTTTCTTCCTCTCTGCTCTTCTCCCCTCCCTTTCCTTCCCAGACCTGCTCATCCATCCACCCACCTCTGCTGACTCACTGAGAGGCAGGGTGACGGCTTTATTTCTGTTGGAAGTCTCGAATCAATGTATAGGATGCCTATTAACAAGCATGGCTTGTATCTTCCTCTGCCAATGTCACAGATGGAATGCAGGTAGCAGTGTGCGGCCTGACATCTTCGGCCCACATGGGGGCAGTCCTGGGTAACCAAAAGCCCTCAGTATCTTTCCACAGACTGGCAGAAGCCAAACTTTGAACACAAAAAGCCCGACAGGGTTTCAGACATACAAGATTTTGAAAAGCTCATAGCGAAAGCATCCTATAGAAATTAGGAAGAAAAGACGTCTAACAAATGTCTGTTAGTTAAAACAAACTGGCAAATTATGTTGGAATCTGTTTTAGCTGCTTATTAGAGATAATACGGTTCCTTTTAAGAAACACAAAGTCTGTATAATGCTTTATATTTCAGATCTCTTGTTTACCTACTAATGAGTCTTCTCATAAGACATAAAATAGCTGTTTCCTGCTATGGGGCTAGAAGAGAAAAGAGACAGTCACCTGTGCGCATACATATCCAGTAGAACAGAAGCCCTTGAAGGGTGAGACTTTCAGACGTTTTTGTGCCCAAGCACAGTGCCTTAACCACAGAAGATATTTGTTAGGGTCACAGACTTAGATTTGATCTAGTCAAATTGCCTCATTCTGACAGATAAGAAAACAGAGGCGTAAGAAGTGAAGGTCACAAACCTAGAAAGTAACATACCTACCTTTCCCCAAAGTTTCACACCTAGATAGTTGGGATTAGGACTCAATTCCTCTGAATCTAAAGCCAGGATTCTTTCCACACTGACAGCTTTCCATGCTTGTTCAATTTGTTTGCTGAATGTCCAGAGGAATTATGATTTGTTAAGTGGTAAAAAAAAAAAAAAAGGCATTACTCAGAGGATTGAGGAAGTATGTGCTTTCTACCCGAGGAAGCTGGGCTGGAGTGTGTGTGTGTGTGTGTGTGTGTGGGGAGGGGGTGGAGGGGAGCAGGAACAGGAGATGTTGGAAAGTGTATGGTTTGAGGCCTGGCACAAGAACAGGACCCCATTTAGTCCCTCAGTTATCTGGTCTAGGATGAAGCAATAACAAAGTGTTAGGAGAAAGCAGCTCATTCTTCTTTACCTTCTGACCTAAGAAGCATTGGCTAAGCACCCTTCTTGATAGGTGGGAGGGGAAGGAAGGAAAACCAAAATCTGTCAAGTTCATTCACTGATTCATTCGACACAAAATTGCTAGTCACTTGGTATATTCAAGACACTAAGTGCTGGGAATACAAAAACAAACAATCAAGAAAAACACCCATCTTCAGAGAGTTTATAGTCTTTTTCGGGGAGGGGCATAACACCATACACAAATAAGTCAGTATAATGTATACAAAGCAAATACAAGCTAATTTTGTTTGGTGGGAAGACTAACAGCTGGAAGGCATTGGGAAAGACCTCACACTGAAAATGGTACTTTAACTGAATCTTAAATGGAGTCATAGAGTCCAAGAGACAGGTGTGAGAAGGGTGAATAATCCAGATATGGAGGACAAAGACACAGAAATGAGAGGAGACATTATGTCATAGATGGGTAGCAGCAAGAAGGTCGGTGTAGTTGGCACCTGGAATGCATGGGTGAGGGTGTTAATGTGAAATCCATCTGGAAGGATAGGTTGGAGTCATCTTATGAGGCCTCAGAATCACAGAGGGGTGTATATTTTATCCTAGAGGCAATAGAAAGCCACTGAAATTTTTGTGGAAAGGAACAATATGGTCAGACCACTGTTTAAAAATATTTATGCAGAGAGGACAAATATTAAAAGTTTCTGAAAATTTCACAATTCTCTGCTTGTTCAATTATTTCAGTCATGTCCAACCCCTTACGGAGTTTTCTTGGCAAAAATACTGGAACAGTTTGCCATTTCCTTCTCTATCTTATTTTACAGATAAGGAAACTGAGGCAAATGGGATTAAACAACTTGCCCTGGTTTACATAGCTAGTGACTAAGGCCAAATTTGAATTCAGGTCTTCCTGACTTCAGGTCCAGCTCTTTATCCATGTACCATCTAGCCTAATTTTCTGGTAGGAAATAGAATATTCTATTATTTTGAGACTAATGACAGGGGAAGTAATTCCCTGGGTGCTTCCTATTATATCAATAAAATCACAAGTTCAGTTGAAATATATGTGTACACATGAATATATGTATGTACATACATATATATGAACATACACACATATGGACATGAAAACATGACTGTATATGTATGTTTGTTTTACATAGTTACTTATTCAAGCCTTATAACATGTATATGTTCATTTAAACCATGAAGTTTTCAATGTTATTTTGAAAAGAGCATTTAAAAAAGAAAGCCATTTTGGAGCACATTTTTAGACAAAAAACCCCATCCTAATGCCTTCGTAGGTTAGAAAGGGAAATAGATAAATAACACATTTTTTTTCCTTTCATTTGAATAAGAATTGATTATTATCCACAACTTATGTGATTGATTATTCTCAATAGTTCTTTACTGGCAGTTCCTAGATGAAACAACTCCTTCTGCCAATGTACGTTGGTGTCTTTTCTGCAATTGACAATCTCAGAGAGCTTCCTAAAGACCTGAGAATTTATATAATTTGCCAAGGTCATATATATGGTCAGAGATGGACTAGAACCCAAGTCTTCCTGTCCCCAAGGCCAATTTATCTATCCAATATGCCATGAAGCACCTCTAATGGATAAATAATAAGTAGCATTTCCAAGCATTTTTCATTTTCATTCATTCATTCAATAAACATTCATTAAGCTCTTACTATATGCCAGGCACTGGCCCATGTGCTGGAGATATAAAAAGAGGCAAAAAATAGTCTTTGCCCTCAAAGAGCTTACAATCTGATGGGGGAGATAACACTCAAGCAAATGTATACAAAATAATCTATAGATAGGAAATACTTAAAAGAGTGAAAGCACTGGATTTAAGTGAGATTAGGAGGGGCCAGCTAGTTGGTGCGTAGGATAGAGCACTGACCCTAGAGTCTGGAGGACCTGAGTTCAAATCAAGCTTCAGATGCTTGACACTTTCTAGCTATGTGACCCTGGGTAAGTCACTTAACCTAGATTGCTCTGCCAAAAATAACAACAAAAAAAACCCCAAAAGGCATCAGGGCAGGTTTTCTGTAGAAGGCAGAATGTTTCCACATGTATAGTCTCAATGCTCACATTTCTGTGAAATAAGAAAGGAGTAGTTCCCATTTTATAGAAGAGGAAACCATCTGAAAAAGATAAAATAATTAAACCAGAGCTCGAACTGGGCTTTCTGATATTAATTCCAGCATTCTCACCACTTGACATTGACCTCTCCATTCCTTTATTCAGAAAATTCCATGCAAGTAATAATCAGGCTTCTAACCATTTCAGAGAAGATGAACGCAGAGGTAAAATTACTCTTTCTCTCATCTGGAACACCGACTTTTGTGTTTAGATAGAATGGTAGAGATAGATGTGTTTGAAAATGGGACTGGGATAGGTGCCAAAGCAGGGAACAATGACTCATGGCTCCTGAGGCTAGTGGTGGTGGCACTCTTGAGAGATCATAGAGCTGGAAGGAACTTTAAAGGTCATTTAATCCAATCTTCTTCTCATTTTACAGATGAAAAAAACTAAGGCCCAGAGTTTAGGTGACTTGCTTAATATCATACAGGTCACAAGCAGCCAAACTGGGATTTTTACCCTGTTCCTTTGTCTCCAGTCCCACATTCTTCCCTGAGTACCACAATAGTTCCCTCAGTTGCCATACGTTGCTTAGAATCAGGGCACTGCATTTCAGAGACAGAAAGGACCACTGAGTCTAATCCTCCGCTCCCAGCCACATATACTCTATCCTTTTCTCTTTTCTTCTTCCTTTTGAATTAAACAGAAAATTGAATTCTGACTTCCTCTTCTTCCCCTTTTCCCATTTCCTGTTTCTTTTTCTTTTTTTTTTCTCTCTGCTTATGATTTATATTTTGCATAGGTGTCCAGTAATACCCATAGACATTGCTTTACCCCATTGGTAGTATTTGGGGCTAAAATAGCTGCTGCTCCCTGAAAAGATTTATTTTTCTTATATGAGAAAATACAGTGCCTTCTTCAATGCATTTCATTAAGGGATGTATTGAGACAAGGATTTGGCTCCAACAAAGTATTTGAAAAACACATTTTTTTCATGTACTTGAAAATGATGGTCTGGACTGGCAAGTTGAAAGTGTAGGTCCTATTATTCTAAGAGCTTCTGGAAAATGCAAAAAATGGGCCACGCACCTCAGATTTGGCAAGTGAAACTCCTCTGATGGATTTTTCGCAACCTTGACAGTAACTTGAATGACCTCGGATTTGAGCTTTGCCAGGATTCCATCACAGTGTTCCAGCATGCATTTCGCTAACTACTGATGAGCAAGCGCACCTCCCCTCACCCCCATTGGAAAGCTCCAAGTGAACTTAAAAGCCTTGTACTGCAGCCCTCCAGCTGCCTTCCTCACCATCTTTCTTGAATAAGCATGCCAGGGAGTGTGTTGGACTAGAGAGAGAGAGTGGAGGATAAGCGATGCATTCATCTTTCAGCAACTTGGGCCTTTTGTTTTCTGTATTGCATTTTTCTCCCTCCCTCCGTAACACAAAGTAGAACATAGAACATGTTTCCTATTACTTTCCAGGTGCAGAGAAAGAAGGGACTAATTGAAAACTGCCCTCCTGCTCTCTCCAGGTCATCCAGGCTGCCCATATACACAACACAGCAATAGCTCTTCTAGGAGAGGAAGTCCCCACAGGAAAGTTGTTCTTTGCATTTCAATGTAACCTTCCAGTCTCTGTCTCCCACCCACAACCTCCCCCACCCTTTGCCTCCTCACTCCTCCTGCAACTGGATCATTAACAGGGAGGGAAGAGAAGAGGGATAGAAAGTAATTAATTCACTAAAGTGCAGCAGCAAACGAATTTTTAAAATAAATTATTAATTTTCCCTTTAATATTTCTGCATTGATACTGTTTTCTGTCTGGGGAATTGGTTGAGGGTGCGGGCTGCTTTCCATTCCAGGCTGCAGTACTCTGGGTGGAGATGCTGTTCTTTATTGTCTGTAGAATGTGCTCTGTGCTAATTTGATACTTCTGCTGCTCAGTATCAGCATTCCCTTAGCCAGGAGCATCAGAAATGTGTGTGGGTTTGGGGTTGGTGTTTCTTTCAGCTAGGGGTTTGGGCCATAGAGTCACTAAGTAATGATGTTTCGTTTTCAAACTCCTCTAGCCTCACTCTCCTGAAATAATTGAAACAAAGAGAAAAATGCCAGAATGTACCTGAAATCCTTGGGGGAAGTCAGGAGGGGGTAGTGTTTTCATAAATCCAAAGTCTAACTGTGTTTGATTCTTTTGTCTGCATAGACATAAGAATAATAACTCTGATAGCTGACAACATTTATATAACTCAAAGTGCTTTGCATGCAGCTTCTCTTTTGGGTCTTCCAACAATCCCAGGAAGCAGATAGAGCTGATTCCATTTTACAGATAAGGACACTAAGCTTGAGAGTGGTGAAGGGACTGATTTAAAAAAAAAATCAAATTAATCTGCTTTCAGGGAACTCACATTCTACTTGGGTGAGACAACACACACACAGGAAAGTCCTACTTCATGGTCTGTTCATGGCAGATGGAACCCTACCTAGGATCTGGTAGGGAAAATATCTGGGAGGTGGCAAAATCCTAACTATACAGTGTAGATGGTCCAGCAAAAGTGGATCAGGAATCCACAGGTCACCACGGAGTAGGGCTCTGGGATACTTCTAGCAGAGGTGGGCTTGGGGGTCAGCACTCAGCTGAAACCCAAGAGTCCTGTGCCTGGTGGGAACTGGACGGTGGGGCACTGGGGATTAGGTAGGGGAAAGGTAAGTTGCCCTCTGTAGTGGCAGGTGGTGTTGGTCTATCTTTAGGCTGATGATTGGTAGTTTGGGGAAGGATTGTAAACTAGGCCTTCATGACTCTCGATCTAGTATTCCATCCACTGTACCATGTTGACTTTCAAAGATGGAGCAGTGAGGGGACAGAGGGACCAGAAAAAGGCTGAAAGTGTTCAGAGAGAGGTTCAGGAGAGATAGAAGAGATTCCATACAAAGACAAGACAAAGGGGAAGGATCAGAGAGGCTGCAGAGAGCATTAGGAGGGGCCAGATACACACAGAGAGAAATCATGGTATTTACACTAAAGTGTAGAAAGGGATGGGAGGGAGGAGGATCAGTGGAATAAACAAATCTGTGTATTATTGTCTCACACCAGTGCCAAACTGGGCTAGATGATTGAGCAGGAGGTACAAAACTGGCCTACACACTCTCAGTGATGCTTTGGGGGTACACTTCCAAGTCAAACTAGGCATTCCCTTAGTGATGTCTACCAGAAAAACTTAGAGCTAGAGTGCAGCAAGTGTTTCAAACAGACAGATGAGAATTGTTTCCTTGGTCTGGGTGGTGAGCTTCAGCAAAGGTAAACCAAATTGTCCGGAAGGACTTTTTATACGTACAGATTCCCCTGGGTTACTGAGTTAGAAGATAAACAAAGCTTATCCCCAAATGACTGAGGAGTAATTGAATCTACTTAATGCCTTTGGCATCTCTGTGACCACTTGAGAATAGACTAGGGTGACCTATTCTGTCTATGGGGGAATGCACTGAATGCAGTCTCAAAAGCAGCAGGGAATAAAATTGAGTCACAGACTATCACCTTTTCTTTCTTGAAGAGGGAGAAAGAAGGACCAGCATTTGTGGGTAGGAGTTAAGAGAACTGTGTGGGAAGTGAGGCTGGAAACTAGAGGGAATGGGCAATGATCCCAAAAGATTACGGAAATTACCACTAGAAGACTGCTCGATACAGTAATTAATTTTTAGCTTTTTGTTCAATGACAGTGAAATATTTCTATTGGTTCACCTGTGGAAGCATTTATTTCTAAATTACCTGTAATGATTAAGCACAAGAAGAAATGGGGGTTTTTAAAAGGCAACTTAACAAAATTGAATTTATTCCATAATAATACTTTTGAATTAATGCTTCCATTTTTGTGTGGCCTTTGAGGGCCTGGAAATTTGAGTTACCTAATTCCTGGCAGACGATTTTAGGAGAGAAAATGAAGAAACTCAAACTCCAATTTGGGGGTCAAACATAAGGGAAAACAATATAATGAGCTTCTGGAAACCTAATTTCCTTTTTAAAAGGAGAACTCTTTCTGCAACCTGAAAATCTGTTTTCCCTCAAATATTTCTCTCTAATGCTGTTTGGTTGCCTCTGAAAGCCATTATTTCCAGCAGAGTCACAGAAATCCTCAGCTGTGTAGGAGGTCCCAGTAAATTTAGCAGCCAAGCCACATTTGACATGTTAAGAATAGGCATCCACAAATCTTCAGCCGCTTCTCCTGGGGAGATTAAATCTTTCTTTTCAAGAATTTGCTAAATTTCAAGAAATTCTGTGGCACTACACAGAACAAGTGACTTGTTGGGGAAAAGGTCAGAAAGGATAAAAAAAAATTGGCTTCCCTCTGTCAGCAGATCTAAAGGTTGGAACTCAGGAAAACACCTATAGAGATATGACTACTCTTCTGGAGATAGAGAAGGGATCCAGTTGAGCACGTCAAGGCCCTTGGGTTTCAACTTGGACACAAAGGCAGAGAAGATGATGTGACCTATGCTCTAATGGCCAGTCTGTCCTGAGATGGACAAAATGAAGACTTACTGTGATTCTGGCATTTGTCAGTCAGGATTTCACATTGGATCTTCTTCTCCTATATTTGTGGTAGCTAGATGGTGTGGTGAATTGAGTGCTGGGCCTGGGATCAAAAAGTCCTGAGTTTAAATGTGGTCTCAGACATATCCCAGCTGTGTGACCCTGGGCAAGGCTGATTAACCTCAGTTTCCTCAACTGTAAAATGGGGTCATAATAGTACCTCCCTCACCAGCTTCAAATGAGATAACATTTATAAAGATCTGAGCACGTTGCCTGGAACACAGTAGGCACTTAATAAATGCTTATCTCCTTCCCTAGTATAAATTGTTCTGCTTATTTCAGTCTGCACTATTTCATATGTCCTTCCATGTCTTTTTGAAATAATCTGTCCCCTCATTTTTGTATGACACAAGTTCCTACCACATAGTATTCCATCATATTCATATACCACAACTTGTTCAGCCATCCCTCAATTGTTAGACACAGTCTTAGCTTCCAATTTCTGGCCACCATGTGCACATACACAAAGTTACTACAAATAGCAGTTGTTTGCTGTCTGCCTGTTTTCATATCTTCAACTATGAAAGGAAAGAAAGGGAGAAAGCAAATATTAAGTGCCTATTGTGTGCTAAGCCCTTGACAAATTTATCTTATTGGACCCTCACAACAATCCTGGAAGGCAGCTGCTGTTATTATTCTCATCTTGGGGCAGCTAGGTGGTACAGTGAGTAGAGCACTGGCCCTGGAGTCAGGAGGACCTGAGTTCAAATCCAGACTCAGACACTTGACACACTTACTAGCTGTGTGACCTTGGGCAAGTCATTTAGCCCCGATTGCCCTGCCTTCCCCCCTCCAAAAAAAATAAGTTAGAAAAAACCCAATTATTCTCATCTTATAACTGAGGAAACCAAAGCAGATAGAGGTTAAGTGACTTGCCCAGGTCACAGAGCTAGTAAGATGGACAGAATAATAGCATTTACTTCCCAGGATTGTTGGGAGGATCTGATGAGACAATATTTGCCAAGAGCTAAGCACGGTGCCTGAAACATAGCTGACCCTTGATGAACAATCATTTTTTCCCCTCCCCTAAAGCCAAAGAAAAAGAACCTTTAGATCTAGTCTACGGAAGATAAATACAAAAAGAAAGATCTTCACTTACTAAAATAATTCATAGTAGTATTATTTGTAGTAGAGAAAAAGAAATGAAGAAAAAAGAAACAGGATGATTACTCATCTATTGGGGAATGGCTGAACAAACTTTGGTACATGGATTCAGGGAAATACTATCGCATCCTAAGAAAAATGAGAAATAGGGAATACAGAAAAAGACAGGATAGAATTTGTAATGGTTTCATAGTCAAGGGACCTGGGTTTTAATTCTAACTCTGCCACATACTACCTGTGTGATCTTGAAGAAGTTGTTCTCTTGTTGTGGTTGAGTTGTTTCACTCATTTCCAACTCTTTCTTACTCCATTTGGGGTTTTCTTGGCAAGGATTCTGGAGCGACTTTCTGTTTCCTTCTCCAGTTCATTTTGCAGATGAGGAAAATAAGGCAAAGAGATTTAAATGACTTTGCCAGGGTCACATAGCTAATAAGTGTCTGAGGCCACATTTGAACTCAGGAAGATGAATCTTCCTAACTTTAGGTGCAGCACCATCTGAAGCACCATAGACATCTGCTGTACCATCTGGCTGCCCCAAGTTAGACTCTAAGTTTTGTCAATCTGATGGGTATCCCTTACCTTACCTTCCTCATCTGTAAAATGTGGAGGTAGGACTACCTGGAACTTGATGTACCTTTCTCTCCCAGATTTATGTTCCCTCGCCCCGATAGCTTTTATTTGAACAAATGCAGACAGAGGAAGGAAGAAAAAAGAGAAAAAAAAATGTATGCAACAAATGCAATCAAATGAAATTACACTAAAAGGAAATGAATTGTGACTAAATATAATGCCAAATATTTCCAGAATGTGGTTGATGAAACATATTACTCCTCTTGGAGGATGCAGGTGAATGGGACAAGTGTGAAGATGATATTATGTTCCACATTCTGACCAATAAGGCTGCTTTTTCAGACATTTTTGAGTAGCTGTTTTTCCTTGTTACAAGAGAAGGTATTATGAAGGGGGCACTATACCAAGAAATTACAAAAATATATAAATATAAGTATTCCATTTGCCATTTAGGGCTAAAATACAGTTACTGATCTCTGTGCCAGAGGGATTTTTTCCTATAACATAAAATCTAGTGCCTTGTAAAGACAGACAGACAGATAGATAGATAGATAGATAGATAGATAGATAGATAGATAGATAGATAGATAGATAGATAGAGACAGAGAGACAGACAGACAGAGAGACAGAGAGACAGAGATAGAAAATGAATATGTCATTCTGTTGGATGACTGTGTAAATCTGAAGGGTTGTCATATGAAAGAAGGATCAGATTTTTTCTGTTCACCCTGGAGGGCAGACCTAGAAGACATGGGTAGAAATTATGGGGAGATCCATTTTGGCTCCACATAAGGAAAATCTCCCTGATGATCAGAGCTAGATAGAATGTATTGCCTCATGAGGTGATGAGTTTCCTGTCACTGGAGGTCTTCAAAAGGATTCTGGACTGTCATTTGTCAGGCAAACAATGACCCTCGCTTAGAAGGAGGTTAGAACAGGTGACCTATGAGGTCCTGTCTAACCTTTCTGAATACTTGGCATCATATTATCTCAGAACGCACTTTTCACTGATTTTAGAATTGTTGCTTAGGCTGGTGTGAATACCCCTGATACTTTGCCAGAACATAATATTCCCAATCCTTCTCTGAGTAGGGGCAGGGGGAGGGGATTACCATTCAGTGAGCCATGAAAGCTGTATCTTCAAAATGCTAAAACCCCCAATTGGACAATATAAAGTTAAATTAATCAACCAGTTATATTATGGGTGTGTAGAGTTAGCAGTCTATGGCATATGTCCTTAATGTGTCAGAGATGGCTTTGAATTGATTTGTTAATCAATTGACTTTTCTCTGTCACTGTTCCATTTCCCACATTCCTCCCTCTTGACTTCCTGTTTCTTCAACTCAAGTCTTAATTTGTAACCCATTCTTAAACCTAGTGTTTAATGTGGCTTTGTTGTCTGACTAACTCTCAGTTAAGCATCAAGCAAACACTGCTGATGTGGCACCTAGTTATCCAAAAAACAAAACATCAAACCAAACCAAACTAAAACCAAAAGAACCTAGCTAAAATGGTAAACAACCAGATAATGGACTTCTCCCACCCCCTATATCTTATTTTCCAGAAACCACACTCTAGATAAGCTTTTCCCTGGTCTCTTACCTACCATATCTCCCTTCCCAGATTACAGGAATTCATTAAGTCATCTGATAAAGAATAATGACGTTTTGATCTGCATCAAAAGAGGGAGTAGAAACAGATAAAATCATAGACCTTGGAAGTATTGTAGTAAGTCAATTTCATTAATACATTTTTGACTCCCATGTCACACTGTTGATTCATATTGATTTCATAGGCTACTAAAACACCAACCTCCCTTTCATGTGAAAGGTCTATTTGCTTCTTGTCCATTTTGTACTTAAAAATGCTTTATGATCTCCATTCATCTCCATTCAACTCTGTGTGTGTACTATTACCCATTAAAGCTGTTCACCCCTATTCTTTCCCCAGTAAGACCACATATCACATTGGGACAGAACATTCCTTTTCATCAGCATCAGTATGTTAGCTCTTTAATTGCAATATATGTTGCCTGGAAGAATCAACCTGAAATTATATTTAGAACAGAGTGACTGACAGGTAGATAGTGGGAAGCAGAGAAGAGAGTTAGGTCATCCTCAGTTTGTCTTGTGCTCAGAATCCCTATGAGTGCTTTAGAGGGATTCTGGGTGGAGCAGCAACGTATCTCTTTGTACTGGCAGAACTTTCAGAGGTGAGAAAAAGAAGGCTCTAAATACAGTCATTCTATGGTCTTGAAAGGGATTGCCAACAGTAGTTCTGTTTCTGTCTATGCTGCAGTGAAACTAATTTCCTAACAAGGAAAATTCATCAAACCACTTATTTGGAATTATGAAAGTCACTTAATCTCTCTGGGGCTCAGTTTCCTCATACGTAAAATGAAGACAGTATACTAAATGATCTCATGGTCCCTTCTGATTCTAAATCTATAATCTATGAACCTATTGGTCCATGACCCATCCCCAATTCCTATACCCTCTACCCCAATTGCTTTTGCCCTCCTTTCGCTCTGGTTATATAATCTAGAATACTAGAGCTGCAAGAGATTTTTGACCAAGGGTTCTTGACTTTGTTGTGTTATCGATCCCTTTGGGCAGTCTGGTGAAGCAATTAAATACCATAAATATAGATATTTGAATAATTTTGAAAACAAGTTCACAGATCTCAGGCTAAGAATACTTGTAAGAGATTATCTACTTCCAAATAAGAAAACTGAGGCCAAGAGTGGTTAAGTAATTTGCCCAAGGTCTCACAGATAGTCGCTGTCAGAGTCTAAAGATCTCAGCTTCAATACATAGAAAACAGGTTTTTAAGTAAGAAAGGATTTCCTCCTTTAATATTTTGGGGGTGGTTTGTATATAATTGCTGATTAACTATGGATTATTGACTTGATTCCCATTACTCTTCCTCACATAGCTGATGTTTTAGCCAGATTGTCCTACTTGTGTTTGCATATACAGTACATACATAGGCTGTCCTCATGCCTATAATGCTCTGTTTCCCCACCTCTTGGAATCTCTAGTTCTCTTCAAGGTTCAGCTCAAGCCTACCAGAGACTTTTCCTGGTCAAATCACTTGCTCAACTCTATACCTAATCTTCTCATTCATCCCGCACATCCAATATTATATTTACCATTTATATATTTTTCATTTATTTACTCATGTTTGTATTGTTCCTCGCTATTAGAATGTAAGTTCGTTGAAGATTAGGATTGAAATATTATACATACAAATATACATGAGCATGTGTATATATGGATATGTACATATATATACATGTATCATTTATAAATTGTTGAGCTGCTGAAAGTATTTTTTCCAGATCTGATAGAGCATTTTTCATCCAATCCAATCCAATCAGATTCTATATGCATTTAATAAGCTCCTATTATTTGTCAGGCATTATGCTATGGGGAAAGCCAAAAAAAAAAGAACAATCCTAGACCTCAATTACCTTATATTCTAATGGTGAGGAACAATATACAGATGAGTACACACATATACATACATATATGTGTATATATACACACATATAGATATAAGTATATAAACATACATAATACATACATATGCACACATGTTTATTAGGTCCTTTTCAAGATCACTTTGAAGAATAAAGAAGTAAACCCAAACCCATTCCTGAGAGATAATGAGAAAAAAATATATCTGTCACTTATTTCTTTAACTTAATTTATTTTGAGTCTTAGCTCAGTATTTGCCATTGGCTATCTATGTGATACATGTGGAGGCATTTAAAGTCACTGTATACCCATTTGCTCATCCACAAAAGATAAGTGGTTATACAATATAGGGGTAAATCACATCACGCTAGAAATACGGCACCTGGGGTACTAGTCCTATGTCTGCAACTCTTGGTATGACCTTGAACAAGTGACAGTAGCCCAGAATTTAGATTTGTTTGTTCACTTTATCTAAGTCCTCAATTAAAACAAAACAAAAACACAAAAATGAGGAAACTGAGATTAAGAGAATTTAAGGAATTTACCTAAGATAAAAGAGGTAGGACTAAGATTCCAATGGTGCCTTTGACTCCAAATCCATTTTTTTTTTTACTATTATACTATGTTACCTCTTAATTTGCTCACCTATAAAACTGTGATGGGGGAGGAGAGTTGGAATATATATATATATATGTGTATGTATATGTATATATATGTATATATGTATATGTATATATATGTATATATATATACAGTTTCTGCTGGCTCTCACTTTCTGTAATTTATGTATCTTATATTAATATTTGATCATTTACTTTTGTAATAGTTAATAATTACATAGTATTTAAATATTTGCAAACTTTTAAACATAATGTTACAACAATAAAATGTTATAAAATAGGGACCGTTATAATACTCATTTTACAAATCAGGAAATAGAGGCAGAGGAAGGCAAAGTGACTTATCCAGGGTTCTACAATTATTAAATGTCTGTGGCAGGATTTGAACGGAGGTTTTCTTGACTCTAACTCCAGTACTTTCCACAATACCACCTAAGTGCCTCGATGTAATGCCTTTCTCATGGGAGGAGCTCAATAAATGCATGTTGAGTTCAGTTAATGTATTATAAGCTATTTTGATAATGGTAAACTGCAGGAATTCTGTGATTCTAGTTTTATATTTCTTTCTGAATAGATACAAAGTGCTTTTCAAGTATTGGATTTTCCTTTGTTGGGGAAGAATGATCCCAGTTCGCCAAAGAAGCCCCACTTCTTTGCTTACCATCAGTGACATTTTGTCTTTGGGATGCTAATCACCATCTTGGCTCCTTGAAAGAGTTAATTCCTCTCATGTGGAGAAGGATTTTTTCTCCCAGAGAGCTTCATTCTGGTTTCCCCCAGGAACACAGCCCTTGTAAATGAATTTCAGAGAAAAGTTTTCAAAAAATGGACGTGGAATCATAGAATAATGAGAGAGAAAGTAATAGAGAGAGAGAGAGAGAGAGACAGAGAGACAGAGAGACAGAGACAGAGAGAGACAGAGAGAGAGTTGCTTAATTCCTTTCAGACTCTCTTCATCTCTTTCCCTGTCCTGTTACCCAGAAGGCAGTGCTATGCCTTCCCCTGAATATGACTTTCAGGTACATATCATCATCTGTGTTCCCATCTACCTCCCTGTAACTCAGCTTCAAAGAGAAGGCTAATTTAAGACCTCTGGTGTGTTTCAAACCTGTAGTTTCAGATAAGGATTCTCCTTCTTACATAATGCATTTCAAAATGAGAGTGACAAGCCCAAATCAGTTTTGGATTGCCACTGTTTATCTATGGGTATTCTTTAAACCTTAGAAAGGAGATAGAACACAGAGTCTTTAAGCTAGAGTAATTAGTGCTGGGGGGCAGTAGGGCTGGTAGCAGTGGTGATGAAAAGAAACCATAATTTGGGTTCCATTCCTTAGGGGTCTGCCTTCTGAAAAGAATTCTTGCAATGTTTCTTTTTTTAAGCACGGATCAAATAACTTCAGCAGACTGTGTGACAATACCATTTGGAGGAAAGAAACTTATAGAATGACTCACCACTGAAAAGAGACTTGCTTTTTGCCTTGCCTTTCTAAGTTTTCTATGTCAACTAATTTGTTTGGCCACCTGCATTTGAAGGCCCTGCTGAGCTTCCCCTTTTGCTTTCTTTCCCTATCTTTTCCTATTTCCCTTTTCTTAGCAGAGATAGAATAATAGACAATTCAGTGCTTCTTCACTGAGAGGGTTCATATGCAATTCAAAATATCTCTCTAGCTTAAAGTGGGAGATACTTAATGTACTACTTGTTTCAACAGAATTCATCCTTCTGTGGTGAAGCAATGTAGTTCAAAAGGCAGAGGATACGGGTTCAAATACCAGCTCATATGCCTATTTTCTGTGTGACCTTGGGTGGGTAATTTACCTGCTGCCTTACCAGTTTTCTCATCTGTAAAATGAGGAAGTTAGTCTTAGAGGGCTTCTGTGATCCCAGGTCTGTAATCCCCAAAGACCAACAGAGAAATCTATTCTGCCTTTAGAAGGTTCCAGTCCAATTCAGAGACTCCTAAATAGCAAAATATGGGATACATACGTACCCTGTAAAGGTTGTACTGAAGAGGCATCATGGTTTGGTGAAAAGAATATTAAACTTGGAGCCAAATGTCTGAGGGTCAAGTCCTGTTTCTGCCACTAAGTCACAACTCCTCTAAGCCTCAGTCCCCTTCTCTGAAAAAAATTGGGCATAATGATAATTTTCTACCTGGCTCACAAAAATTGTGAAAATACAGTCAGGCCACATGTGCAGAACACTCTGCAATTATAAAGTGCCTTGTTAATGTTGGCTACTTTTTTTTTTTTACCTTTTCATACAATAGCAAATGTTTACAATAATACATGAAACTATTTCTAGAAATGTTACTTAAAATCCAATCCAACCCAACAGTCATGTGTTAAACACTTAATAAATATAAGGCTCTGTTCTAGGCACCGGGAACACAAAGACAAAACTAAAAACCCAACTTTGGCCCTTGAAGAGTTTAAATTTTTACCTTGGGGATACAACATTGAAACAGTTTGACAAACACACAATCAATAATTTGAGAAGGGAGATAATATGCACAACCAGTGGGCTAGGGAACGTCTTCGTATAGGGATCAGTGCGTGAACTAACCACTGAATGCATTTAGAGACAGTGATGAGGAGAAAGTGCATTGTAGGTATGGGGAAAAATTTGTGCAAAAGCAGGAAAGTGGGAAATGGAATACAGAGGTTAACAAACACCAAGCAGGCTAGTTTGACTGGAATGTGGGATGTTGGGGATGTTGTAAGTCTCAGAAGGGATAATGGATGTAAAACACTTTTCAAACCTTAAAGTGCCACTTAAGTGCCAATTTTTAAAAATTATCATTATAATTAGCCTCCAGTCACCAGGCTGGTGATGACTTCATCCCTTCAGTTTCTATTCCAGTCCTATGAAGTTTCAGAAATGTTTATGGAGCAATATAGGGGTGTGCTGGTAAATGTTTAACAACCAGAATGGGGACCAGGGGGAGGCAAAAAAAAAATATGGACACAGACTTTTACATTTAATATGTATTATTAACACTTTCCTAGGTAAAGACAATAAATAAAACAATAAATCAGGCCTTGATTTGTAGAGATTGCTGATTTCCCTGGTATAGAGGGGTATTGTTATTGTTGTTGGTCCTTTGTTCTCTGAGAGGACCAGGAAAGAAGGTAATGCCATGATTTGCAAGTGAATTGGACTTAAATGAGGGATGGCTGTGCAAAGCCACCAGCCTCACTTCTTCCTCTGGAGTCATCTAGATCCAGTGGCAAGATATAGATCTGGATGACTGGAGATGGCTCTGGATTTAGTGGGAGACTTTGGCCTTCTTAAGTTAAGGTCTTTAACAGGTCTCAGTTTGACTGAGGCAACACCCATTCAGTGATTAAAGGCTAGGTAAGAAAACAAGCGGAGAATGGCCTCTATTACCTAGTCGATAAAAATAAAAATTAAAAAAAAATCAATCTGGGAGGGGAAGACCCTCAGGGTTTCTGGCTAAAACAGAAACAATTGCTATTTACATTCACCATGTGCCAATTAGGGGCCAAACAATGACCACGGTGGGTCTTGGCTTAGGTGATTTGGGTTTAAGGCAAGGTCCTTAATAAAAAATCTAGCCCATAAACAAAATAACTTTCAAGGTTTCAGTGATTAAAGTTTACATTTTTTTGGGCAGAGAACCCATAGATAAGAGGAAAGTCAAGCCCCACTTAGTCATTGTTTGGGCCCTGATTGGGTCAGAGTGAGTATAAATAGTGATTGTTTCTGTTTGGGCCAGAAATCCTGAGGGTCTTCTCTTTTTTATTTTTATCGACTAGGTAATTCTCTGCCTCAATTGTTACCTAACCATAATCACTGAATGGGCATTGCCTTACTTAAATTGAGAACTGTTAAAGATCTAAGCTGAAAAAGGCCAAGGTCTCCCATTGCATCTGGCGCCATCTCCTGATCTATATCTGGCCACTGGACCCAGATGGCTCCAGAGGAGAAAGTGAGGCTGGTGATTTTGCACAGCTCTTCCTCATTTAAATCCACTTCACATGGCATCACTTCCCTGATGTCATGTTCCTCTTTGAGAATGAAGAACAAACAACAACAGGCCTTTATGGAAAATTAAATAATCTATACAGTAAGCTGGTTAGAGCTGGCTACAACACACTTCTGAATGGGGAGTTTAATTCCAAAAGGTTACACGTTATGATTCTGGCTGCTCAGGCATCTTATTATAAGTAAAGGCTTCTGTCGGGTATATAATCAGGGAGAAATTATTTTGGAGCTAGGAGTGGCTTTGAGATGATCTAAACCCCATCCCCTCTTTTGCCAGAAAGATTACAGTCAAATTGTTTTAAAAAAGATGGAAATTTGTACTTAAGATTTATATACATCAGTTTGCATAGTAGAACACTGCTGGAAAGTTGCATGTGAAATTCTTTTATAATTCAGTTCTGATTTTTAATGTCTACAGAGCTAGATATTTCAAGTAATTCAAGAAATTCAGAGTAGAAAAGGACCTTACTTCCAGTTTCTTGTTCAAGGCTTCATTTAAGAGATGGGAGAATTGAGGTGCAGAAAAGTAATGTGACTTACTCAAGGTCCTACACTCTGATCAATAGAAAGATGACCCATGATTCCAGAGGACAAGTAAGAAAAAATAGAACAAACTTTCTGACAAAGAGGTGATGGACTAAATAAGCACGAGGAGACATATCTTTTAGGACATGGCCAATGCAGAAATTTGTTTTGTTTGACTCTGCCTGTTTGTTATATAGGTTTGGTTTTTCTGTGTTTCCCAAGTATTGGGGAAGGCATGAGAGAGAGAAAATAAATGCTTATTAATTTTTTAAAAAAATTCATTGAAATATTTAGCAAGTGATTACATATGTGAGGAAGAGAAAGGAGCGAAGAATAACACAAAGGCTATGAAGCTGGCAGCCTAGAAAAATGGTGGTGCTCTGTACAGAAATAGATATGTTTGGGAGAGGAATGGATCCAGTCATATGGAGTTTGATATGTCTTCAGAATGTAGTTTGAAATGTCAAATACGCAGTTGGTGATGTAGGACTGGAAGTCAGGAGAAACACTTGGACAGTATATCTGGATCTATGAGTCATCTGCATAGAGATAAATATTATCATCACCCATCATCCTGACTTTTATCCTGCCACAAGACTTTGATGACTCTGGAAGAGACAGTGAGGCTGATAGCTGTGCAACTCCGCCTCACTTAAATCCAACTCACTCATAAGTCAAGATGTCATCCAATGATGGCATTGGTCCTCTTCAAAAACAAAGGACAAACAATGACAACAATACCTACCAAAAAATTGTAAAATTGAATACAATAAGTATTTATTAAAGGCCTATTATGTGTAATATACAGTGCCTTCCACATGGTGAGCACTTAATAAATGCTTATTTCTTGACTGGCTAACTGTTAGACCCTGAGAATACAGGACAAAAATGTGATAGTCCCTTCTCTCAAGAAGCTTGCATTGTGATATCTGTACACAGATAAATACAATCAGATCTACAAAACAAATACAAAGACATCTTAAGGAGAAGGCAGCATTGACTCCTGGGGGAATCACAAAAGACCTCATGTAAGTTGGTGGCACCTAAATAGCTAGAGATTCTAAATTCAAAGGTAAGGAGGGATCTGGTAGGTTCTACTAAGTGATAATGAGCCTCGGGCCTAGGGTTGGACTCAGTTGTCAGAGGCTCACCAACGTGCTAAACACAGTGTGAAAAAAAAATGTGCTGGCTTCAATAGCTCTAAAAAGCCATGGACCAAGGTGAAGCATTGGGGATATGTATTCTGCCTTGGTAGAGGAAAAATCCACATCCATAAATTCACAGCTCTTCAAAGTATTGAAATGTTTATCTTCTATATTTGCCAAGTGTTTCAAGTAAGTTTTATTCAACAAAATTAAATAGCTGCCAGATGAATGGGTGATGTTTTTTCTGCCAACCATTCCAATCCAAGAAACATTTATTGTGGCCCAAGAGGAAGCCTGACATGGTGAAGAGAGTGCTAGACTCAGAGCCAGGAAGAGCTGAGTTCAAATCCGGCCTCTGACACTTGCTAGTTATGGGATGCTAGCCAAGTGTCTTAACTTCTGTATGAATCAGTTTATTTAACTAAAATAAAGAGATAGCCTCTAAGGGTCCTTCTAGCTCTAAGTATATGCTCCTATGATCTTGGTGTTAGAGATATAAAGGAGAAACAACAAACAGACACATACACTATTACATGACCTCCCGAAACTTATATACCACTGGCACAAAACTCTTGTTTGGAAAAGTTAAAGATGATTTCCAAAGGTCTGAACTCTGTTCAGTTACACTTGTTCCCCTAAGGGGAATGTGCTTTCACATTTGTGCTATGGACTGTACGGAGCTGTGCTGCAACACTTAGGAATGGCTCCAGATTGACATCTGGCAATTTAAAGTTCCCCTAGAGTTACATAGGATGAGAATCTGGCTTTTATTTCCTCTTCTCCACATAGCTGTTTGTAATGACTTGTCTATCACTGGCTGTTAAAATGGTTGGCACTGTCTGGCATACATAGGAAGATGGGGTAAGAGAATCAACTTGCCTTGATTGGTTAGCTATGGAAGGATGCAGCTTTCATTCAGTTTCACAGTCCAGGCCCTGCTCAAAGCTAGTTACTTAACCTCTTAGTGACCGGTTCTCCCATCTGTAAAGTGGAAAGAGAGATACTGACAAACCTCACAGGGAAGCTGTGAAGCAGAACTCATCCACAATAAGTACCAAACTCTTTGGAAATAGAAAGGCCAATGGAAATGCTCAAAATCATTTCAGGGACACCATTTGGCATGGAATGTGTGTGGGGGGTTCAATATATTTCTACTTAGCAAATATGGGATGGAAAAAATGACACTAGCAATGTAGCATTTGGCTGTTGTACTAAAACTATCTTTCCAAAATGAACAGAAAAGTAGGAGAGAAAGATGGTAAACAAAGATGGTAAACTGTATGATGCAATTGTTGTCATAGATATTCTCTCCCCCCTTTAGATGGAAGCTCCGTGAGGACAGAAGCTATGTATTCTACAGTTACTCTCTTCTCTTCCATCTCCTCCAAAATGGCACCCAGTACAATTCTATGAACATAGTAGGCATTTCATAAACATGGTTGATAATGAGGATGATGACTTACTTAATGGAAGAGAGAAGCTATAGATTACCTATTCATTTAAAAGACTGCTTTTAAATCTCTTATGGTCTTAGTCTCTCCATTTGCTGTTGGAATAACTCGAGGGTCTGGCTAGTTGGGGAAGAGTGAGAAGAGGAGGAATGTTCCTTTGTCTAGCTTCCAGATTCCTCCAAAAATTATAGTCTACTTTGGTTTGCACTGCAGAATAGCTTCATTACTACTTAAAGTCAGACTTCAGTTTACTTTGACCAAGAGATAGGCCGCTGGACTCCCCTTTTTCCCTGATCTGTGGGACACTTTCATACTATTGTGCCAAATTTTCCCTCCACAGGAAGAAGAGTAAGGGTGGCTGCTGGCAAACATATTCTTTATGAAATTCATCTATTGGGCCAGTGGAATCCAAAGGGTGTGGGGAAAAGCTCCATTCAAACTTTACACAGATCAGACCTTGAATAGTACATTCAAATTCTAATGATCTTAAAAACTATAAATAGGTCATTCAAGGTGTGAAAACTAAGAAGACTCCAAAGGGACTGCCACAGATCAAGGGTGTGAGAGAGAAGACAAAGGAGGGGGATAACCAAACAATATATAAGCTCATTTGGACCCAGATGACCACCATGCTTTGAGGGGAGTCAGGAACCATAGAGTGGCCCAGAAATGCATCAGAAAAGAGGGAGTGTCTTCGATTAAAATCCTAAGATGGAGAATCCCTAGGAGTCACCATCAGTGAGCAGGCCCATTTTTTTTTACCCACCAGGGAACCAAGGTTACACGAAAGTATGTTTCCACTTTCACCGTGACTGGAAATATGGGAAATCAATCTGAAGACTCCATAGAATTCTCTCCAAAATTTGAAATGAACTCTAGTCATAAAGCTATAATATCTCTTTTATCAGATTTATAACTGACTATAGTGTGGTCCCTAGCACCCATGTTTTCTCCTCCCCCCGACTTTTCTTGAGCAGTCCTAGCTCCTTGACTCTGACCAATATATGTAAATATAAATTCTCTTATGCACATATATGTGTGTGAATGTTTATGTTCATCTACATACATGTATATGGGTATTTGTGTATATTGTCATACTATATATATGTGCCTATATATGCATATATATATATATATACACTTATGTTTATATATTTAAATGCTTATATGTTTGTATGTATGTATGTATGTAAACCCTTAGCCCCTTTGGCCTTCACATGGAGTAGGGCTAGGGAGACACTGCAGGTTCCTAACTAGCTTACTTTGGCGCTCACGTTCTGAGGCAGATGTTACAAATGACATGACTCCTCTGCTCAGGGCCTCAGTGTGGAAATTATTCACCACAGTAGACATGGGCCTTTCTGTTTTACTGCCAGTTATGAGCTTGTGAATAACACAGCACACTGCTCTGATTAGTGGATGCTTTCACTCCCTCCTCATAATCACAGGGACTGGAATGGAATGATAAGGAGAGCCTTCATGATAGACTTAGTTGAGAGAGACAGACCTCTCTCTTTTCCTCCTTTGTTCCCTTGTTCCTTTCCAAATGCACTAGACCATTTGAAGCATGATTTTGTGGTTCTGACCGACTCACCTGAGCCACTCAGTTCCTCCCATTTCCACTGCAGTTTCCTTATCACTGTCCTCACTGAGGTTTGAAAGCACCCATGAGAGAGCTTCAAGATTAGTGCCGTAGCTTTTGGGTTGTACAATTCACTGCTACATGCCAGTAAATGTTGATTCTCCTTTTGTGCACCATGAATAATCTCCTTCATTTTTATTAGAGGTTTATCTACAGACCTTGCTTTGCTTTTCATGGTTGACCTAAGGGGTTTAGGGTATTTAAAATGCCCAGCTTTGCTTTCTTGGGAAATTGACCAAGTATCTGAATCTGTTCTCTTCTTGATTTTTTGTTTTTTTGGGATAGGGAGCAGAAGGGAGACGGGGTGGGGAGGAGGAAGGCTATCTGGATTATTAATGTTATCCAGCTGCACAACACTGTGTCATCTGATCTCAGTACTAGGTAAAGAGTTCACACCTAGCTTTTTAGAAGACATATATAAAAAATAAGGACCTGAATGAGGGTCCAGTTAAATGATAGGGGATTTTCCAAAATCAGTGAAAATTGACCCATACTGCAAAGAATTGGTTATCAAGGGGACTACTTGCCTTATAAAGTATGTGTGTGTGTCTGTGTCTGTATGTATGTATGTCCTTAAAATTGATGTATTTGATAGAATTGTTGAAGGCACTATATTTATATATATTTCTCCTAATAGCAAGGCTGATTTCTTTTTTGGCTATTTATAATTACATCGATGATGTCTTCATTTTGAGCATTCTAACCATGATCCATGAGCCTCTGGAAGTCAGAGAACAGCTGTTGGTCTTTGAGGGAAACTGAGCTCCAGACTCCATAAACAAATAGTAATAGACTATGTTGGTGTAGTATTTTGTGGTTACTAAATATTTCACATATATTATCTCATTTACATATAGTATCTCCTATATTTACGTATATTCTCTCATAATTACCTCATAATAATGTTGTAAGGGAGAGAGCACCAGAATAATCACCCTCATTTTATAGATGAGGCATCTGAAGCTCAGAGAGTTCTACAAATTTTAGAACATCACACAGCTCTCAAACAGAAGAGCCAGAAGTCAAACCCAGATTGAAAGAAACAAAAAATGACTGCTCTCCCCAAAATGTAGTTTGAATTTTTATCTTTATTCACATTTTTCCCTGACAAAAAGCTAAAGAAAAGAGTGTGGCAATATTGAACTAACTACTATTGAAGGAAGTTGAGGAATTGTCCTGATTATGGGATTTACTCTCTGAGATATGTATTTGATGTTTTGTGTTGCTAAGCTTAACTTTGGCCAGTTGGAAAGGAGGGCCTGCATGACCAGTTATGTCTGAGATTATCCCCAATTCATCCTTTATATATCTTGTTTGCACATAGTTATTTGGATATTATATTCCCCTCATTAGACTGTGAGCTTCTTGAAAGCAGGTAAGATTTGTTGGTTTGTTTGTTTTCCCTTTCTTTCTGCCGTGCTTAATGCTGTGTTTGACACATAGTAGAAACTTGTTGACATGACTTGACTTGGAGAGGAGGTCCAACATGCTGAGTTGTGTAATGCAATAAAATGCTTGTGGTAAAATGTCAACCATGTATTTGACCTTAGATAGCACAAAAATAAGCAGAGATCCATTTTAGCTCTTAATCTATAACTCTAAGACTGCATTACCAATTTGCTATAGCTCAGTTGACCTATGATACAGATTTTATTTTCAACAATATCATAGTCATAAAGGGTAATATATAGTAAGCTGCATTGCATGCCTTTTGCTTAAAGATACTCTTCCTCCATATACTCATTAGAATGCACCCATACAGTGGTGATGATACGCTGTTGTATATAATCTAAGAGGAAGCAAAACCTGAGGCAAAAAAAGGGAAGACCTTGGGAACTTGCCTATATTTTATGAGAAATCCCCTGGGTAAATTATCACAACCTTGGGGAAGGAATCAATTACAATTTTAGACAATGGTATACAAACAACATGGCGGGTATAGCTGACACGTGGCTAGAAGTATGACTTCTGTGGGTGACATTAGGTGGCCTATTGTTCATCAGCATGAGATCAGCTACAGGGGAGGATGTGGGAAGTATGACATCCTTTCATTCAACAACAAAATCTTATTAGGTGCCTATGTATTCAAGGCACTCTGCTAAACATGAGGGAAATACAAAGATAAATAAAACTTGCCCCTTGCCCCTGAGGAGTTTTCAGTCTGGTAGACTTTACAATCTAGTGTAAGATATATACACAAATAATTAGAATACATAGTGAGATATGAGGAATACCATATGAACAGGACAGCTAAGTTCCACAGAAGTTCAAAAAGAGGCTTTTTTGCTGTCTGTGAGTGAAGCCTCTTTGGAATCTTGCCCAGATGTGAAGAGAGAAACGAGAGCCCGCTGTCACATGCATTAGCCATTAGATAGCTGTGATTTCCTATATTTAGTGATCAGACATATTATTTAAGTTATTCTCTCCCAAATACTGGTGAAGCACACATTTGTTTCCTTGGAGACAAATTATTTAGCATAAATAGAGATATGTGCCTTGGTCATAGTTCTACTAATATGCCCTTAAACAAATCACTTGGCACTTTTTGAGCCTCGATTGCCCTAACTCAAGGGAAGGGTAAGTATTTGTATGATAAGTTCCGTTAAATGCTTTGACTTCTTTGGGGGAAAAAATGGCTCTTACCTATTATTAATAACAACAAAATGATTTAGAATGGATTGCCATAATCTTTCTGTAATTATTAATATGTGTAGGGTATATGGGTATTTAGACAAGGGAGAATGTGATAAACAGACTCCAGGATTCACATTATAGACAATGGATTTCACATTCTTTTTCTTTCACAATCAATGGAATTTTCTTAGTAGAAAAAAGAGGAAAAGCTATTACTTTTTTTATTATTTCTTTCTTTTCCACTCTCTCCTTCCTTTTAAAAAAATAGCACACATAGATAAATAATGGCTAGGTAAAACTTTCTAAAGAAAAAAATCACTCAGGCTAAGACCTCATTTTCAGACTTTAAACGAGCTGTTATGACAGAGTTATAAAGACTGGTAAAAGGGGCATTATAATGGAAAGCCTGACAGACCCTTTAACTACTATATCGTACTCCAGATTTGAAGGTCAGAGATCTTATGTATTTTTCTTGGTCCACTTAACTGCATCATCTAAGCCAGATAAAATGACCTTGTGCCTGTAGCCCTTGTCTTGGAAATATTAGGATGTGCTGGAAAGTATCTCAGTATGGAAGGCAGGCAAGCTCTTAAAGGGACAGGAATTCATGGAGACCATTTGCTCTGGAGCTTGAGGGTTGAGGATGGAGGCTCTAGGTGGAAGGGAGAGAGTCTGAGTCAATTAAAAACAAACAAACTTCCAGGTCCAGTAACCAAGAAGCCTACTATTACAAGGCTGAGAAAGCCAAGAAAAAATCAATAAGCTATTGAATTGGGTCCTTTGGGGGAAAACACAATGCATTTTGTAATTTCACAATAGCTCTTTTATTAGGAGACCTTGCTTGGGCAAAGCCGACATTATATGTATATGAAATACAAGCCAGGCAACATCCAGGTCTATTTTAAAATTAATAGAGCTTCAATCTTTCGTTTGGGCAATAAACTGAGCCCTAATGCCTGCTAACTCTGTCTTCTTTCTGATTTAGTAAACATTTATTAAGAACAATTTTATATTTCTCTAACCACGTCACCAACCCCCATCCCTATCCCCTGGACACCAAACGAAATAGAAAACTGATTGCAGGAAAGCTAAGCAAATAGATACTTAATTTTCCCTACCAACGCATATGCGTATAAAATAAATGTCATGCTGCTGGGGGTTGGTGGGGAGGGGGGGAGTGGAAGAAAGATGGTTTATGTGTAGGTTTAGTTATCAAAATCCACAGCATATAGGCTGACAGCTTTTGAAATACATAAACTGTTTCTCTCCTCTGTTTCCATAGCAACTGAGTGCAGAAAGCCTTAGTTTTTGCACAGAGGGGGAAAAAAGTGGGAGTTGAGTCTGGAATTGTCTGGAACAAAAGAAGATTGCAGAGAATGGAAAAAAATAAGTATCTATACCCCCCTCAAGAGACTCACACTTCCTCTAGTCTCCTTGATGCAGTTTTGTAAACACATATACTGGGGAGGGGGACAGAGAAGATGCAAAAATTATGTGACTTTTAATCACCTGGTCACGAAATTAAAGCTGATGAATATTTCCCTCCCTTTTATTCTGCATCAGTGAGATAGGACGATCAATAAAAATGACCTATAACCACCTTTGCTTTGGAAGGTGTCTGTATTTCTCCTTTTGAAGTATTCCCATTGCAACCTGCTTGATACCCTATTGTTCTCAGCATTATACAATACCTCCCTTCAGCCTGATCATTTCAAGTCTTTCATTTTGGGCATTTTTTCTTCCAGTTCATTAGCTTTCAAGGCCCTATAATAAGGCTCCAAATTGAGACCGTGTAGGAAAAACATTTTAGTTGCCCGCTTCACTTAAAAAGCCTTGGGGATGAAGTATGGGGTTCCTGTTGACATATCATGGATGTCCTGAAAGTTCTAAGATCCCCAAACAACAAAGGGCAATGGGACACTAAGAGTGGTGATAATTGTTCCAATCCCATTTTTGTCTCCCTACTATACTCAAATATAGTTAATATTTCATCTAGTAAAATGATATCTTTTATGAGAATTTGCCCACCAAACTCCTATTTCTTTACCTAAATTCCAGAATAGAAAGGTCAATACAGGTTTTAACAACCTTCTGCTTGTTGGCCCCCTAACTCATTCTGCAGTCCAATGACCCACCATCATGGGCTACTCTGTAATTTACATTTATTTCATATCATGTTTGTTCAGTTGTCTTTAGGGACTTCGTATTTGTCCACCTTGGTGTGACTTGACTTAAAAAAAGGCAGGAAAGAATCTGGTTGGGTAATTTTCATTTTAAAGTGGCTGACATAGGTCTTGCATAGACAGAATTCAACCAACTTACCATAATGGTTTCCTGGTCTGTCCCTATTTCTTACTTTGATATTTCAAATGACCTGTAATTTATTTGGTGTGAGGGTCCCATCACTGATGTAGATCACATATTGTTCTGTCCATACCTTAATTTCATGACCAGCCTTCTAGGAATCATACTTCTCAAGCCTAGCTATGCTTCTACTACACTGACACTTAACCTATGAGCCACATGTTTCTGGGCCTATATTTGGTGCCTTTCCTGGATAGAAGAACCTTCCAAATGTGACATTCCATTGTTATAGCATTTGAGAACTTGGTGGCCCCTTTAGTCTATGAAGAATCAGTCTTATCAGTAAACTGTAAAGCATGCACTATGTGCTGGGCACTGTGCCAAGTGCTGGAGATACAAAGAAAGGCAAAAGACAGTCCCTACTCCTGAAGAGGTCACAATCTAATGGAGGAGACCACATGTAAACAACAATGTACAAGGCAGCTGTAAATTGGATATAATCAACAGAAGAAAGGCATTAGAATTAAAGGGGCGGAGGTCAGGGGTGCATCCCTTCCAGTAGAAGGGGTGCTATCTTGAAGGAAGCTAGGGAGGGTAAGAGGCAAAGTTGATGCAGAAAAAATATTCCAGGAGTAAGGGACAACCAGTGAAAATGCCCAGAGCCAGGAGATAAAGTTTTTTTGTTTGAGGAATAACTAGTTCACTGAAACAGACTGCAAAGTGTGTGGTATGGGTAGAAGGTATAAGAAGAATGGAAAAGTGGTGAAAGGGGAGATATGAAGGGCTTTGAATGCTATACATAAGATTTTATATTTGATCCCAAAGGTGATGGGGAGAGGGACAATAATATGGTCAGAAGAGCTTAAGTAGAGTTTCTCACTTCATGTGGATAAAATTTAAAAAAAAAACATACAGCGACATACATTTAAGCTAATTCTCTCTTCAAGGGGGAAAATGAGCCTCTCCACTTCTCTATAATAAGCAAAGATTAAATAGAGGTGAGCATTGCTCCCCTGCTAATATAAGGGCCCTATTCTTTGAATCAGTTTACTGACCTACTTTTAGTAGAACATGAATTAGGAGTTATTTTCCCAGTAGTGGGAATGAAACTTCATTGATCCAGCCATGTTCTTTCATCCTGTCTCCTTTGTGGCTGACAATGCCTGCATGTAAGAGGACTGGCCAAGGTTAGGGGTGCAGTATGTGACAAGGACTGGGGTGAAACAGGGTAGACCGAACTGTTTCTTCCATGGAGCTTCCTAGGCCAAGTAGTTATTAAAAAGGTTGCTTTTGTTGTTTAGAAAACCCAAATAAATTCCAATCAATTCGGATAACAGCAAATTTAAAGTACACTACAGTGGATCCTGGCACTATGTGAAGGGTTCTCAGAGGAATTTTTTCTATATTAAGGACATGTCCTAAATACATATTGACATGATTGACTGGATTGGCTCAGTTGAAGCCATTACTGTCTTTTAGGTAAATAATAGACCTTTT
Source organism: Phalanger gymnotis (assembly GCA_028646595.1). Classification (NCBI taxonomy): domain Eukaryota; kingdom Metazoa; phylum Chordata; class Mammalia; order Diprotodontia; family Phalangeridae; genus Phalanger; species Phalanger gymnotis. The sequence continues at coordinate 191,756,572 of CM053624.1, read as the reverse complement.
TAAGAACCATATGAATGAAAACATTTAACCAATAGACTGCAATGATTCCTGAGGGACCTTTTGGGTTGATTGGGAGAATAAATAAAACATGTTTTCTAATATTACCAAAACATATATTGGCCCATTAGATCACAAAGAAAACTCCCAGGTTCAGAATTTGTGTCTTTAAAAACAAAGCCAAGAAAAATGCTGATGCACCCACCTTCCCCCGATTGTCTCTGAAACTTAAAAAGTTTAAGAAGTTTTCGGATTATACAATACCAAACACATTTTATCCTTCACCTTACCAAATAGATTTTTGCCAGAGATGGGAATAACCTACAGTGGTCTATCCTCAAGCTAGTCAATAACTTTCTCCAGCTATCACTAACATTTCTGTTGTTTCTCTTGCAATAATTCAACATGAGCTGAGAGAGGACTCATCTTTCTTCTCAGCTTCCCAGTTTTCTTCTACTTCCAAATATTTCTTTTACAAAAAGCATTTATCAATATTTCTTTTTACATTCAAACATGAGAAGTGTCTTCTAACAAAGTAAAATAGGCAAAACTAATAACACAATGAGCTTGCTTGAAATGGTATGCAACATTTCACATTAGCAACACCACACCCCCACTTCTCTATTAAAAATAAATTAACATAAATCTATTTTGTTTTCCCTTCACCCCTCCATCTTTGGGGGAAAAAAAAGAAAAACAAGTTTCTTGTAATAAATATCCATAGTCAAACAAAATAAATTCCCTCATTCTGCACCCTAAATCAATTACCTCTTTGTCATGGACAGCCCTCTAGAATTATGAATGGTTATTGTATTGATTATAGTTCTTACAGCTTTGAAAGTTGTTTGTTAGTACAATATTCTTGTTATATAAATTGTTTTCCTGGTTTCTCATATTTCATTATTCAGTTTATTCAACTCCTTCAAATTGCTTGTTTTTATAATATTGATGATATGTGTTTCAATATTTATTTCTCTTCTGGCTCTGCTAACCTCAATCTGCATCAGTTCGTAGAAATCTTTCCGTGCCTCCCTGAAATCATCCATCTCCTCATTTCTTACAGCATCAGAACATTCCACTATATTTATATACTATAATTTATTTGGTCTTCCCTTAATTGGTAGCTAGGTGGAGAAAGCTCTGGGCCTGGAGCCAGGAAGACCTATTAAAAGCCAGCCTCAGACACTAGCTGAATGATTCTGGGCAAGTCGTTTAACCACTATCTGCCTCAGTTTCCTTAGCTGTAAAATGAGGATAACCCACCTCACAGGGTTGTTGTGAGGATCAAAGGAGGGGGTAATTTTGAAGCTCTTAGCAAAGTGCCTGACACATGCTAAGTGCTATTTAAATATGAACTAGTAGTGTTATCATGGACATCTATTTTGTTTTCCCTTTTGTCCAATTATTTCACGGCTCCACTACTGAAAGCCAGGACAAAGTTGTAGTAGGAGTAGTAATAGCAGCAGCAGAAGTAGTGTAATGGTAGTGGTAGTAGTAGTAGTAGCAGGAGTAGTAGTAGCAGTAGTAGTAATATTAATAATAATAGTAGTAGTGTATTAGTAGTAGTAGTAGTAGCAGCAGTAGTAACAGTAGTAGTAATAGTAATAGTAGTAGTGTATTAGTAGTAGTAGCAGTAGTAACAGTAGCAGTAGTAGTTAATAGTAATAGTAGTAGTGTAGTAGTAGTAGTAGTAATAGTAATAGTAGTAGTAGTAATAGCAGCAGCAGCAGCAGCAGGAACAGGAAGAGCCGTCATAGCAATAGCAGTAGCAGAAGTATTGTAATAGTAGTAGTAGTAGTAGTAGTAGTAGTAGTAGTAGTAGTAGTAGTAGTAGTAGTAGTAATAGTAGTAGTAGTAGTAGCAGTAGTAGTGGTGGTGGTGGTGGTGGTAGTAGTAGTGGTAGCAATACAGTACAATAATGATGCTCATTGAAATTATATAGCATTTTGAAGTTTGCAAAGTTGTTTGCATGTCTTGTTATTTGACTCTCCCAGCCCCCTCTGTAAGATGGATACCATAGGTATTACTACCTTCTATTTTTCAGGTGAGGAACCTGAGACTCAGAAAAAGTAAGTAATTTGAGGGAACAGTTCAGCTTTTGTCTGTAGATCCCACAGTTCTTGGAATAGTGTAGATGTTTAATAAATAACTTTTGGTTGATGAGTTAGCCAAGTAACAAAGCTAGTAAGTACTCAATGCAGGATTTGAGCCCAGTTCTTTCTGGTATCTTTATATCTTAGTGGTCACTAAGTCCAATATTGCATCCACTTTGCAACATTTCTTTTAAGTAAGTAGAGGGAAGTGTCCTGAATCTAATTTTGGAGGGGCACAGAGGGGTTTTGAAGTAAGAATATCCAAAGCTTCTGCAAGGAGTCTCATGTGCTGAAAGACCTTTTCATCACCCTAGTGTCTGGCTAGTCAAGGGTCCCTGGGCTAGAGGATAGAAAAATTCAAATGGCTAGCGGCCCTTCAGTCGCCAAACCTTGTCTCTCTACTTCCACATGGAAGTCCAAAAGGCAACTCGTGCGCTATTGCTCCAGACAATTTTTCAAAACTGTCTTTGACTTCAAATGCTTTATTTTCTGGCTGTATGACTATCTCTTTTCTTTCACTCAACCTGAAATGTTAAAATCATCTCCCTCTTCCATCACCTAAAATACCTCCTTTAAGGCCTACTCTTGGTTCCTCTTGTGTTCTTCAATGATTTTTAAATTGCTCATCAGTAAGACTGTACATCGTTCATTTCCTGTGAGGATACTCTCCTTCATTTCTTTCTTCCCTTCATACTCCTTTCACTACACTCTCTCTCAGTGGATGAAATTGCATTTTCTGGGGACCTAGAATGTATCACTGTAATGATGCCTCATTTATCTTAGACAACTCTTGAAAACTCTAAGCTACAAGTGTGCTGCAATCTCTATCAGTGGAAGGAGTTTCCACACCAACAAAATCACAAGTTAGTGATACATTTAACCTCGTTTGCATGCAGGTGGCTAGAACAAAGAAGTGTTGTTTATTGAAAAATCAAATCTGAAAAGGAAATGGAAGGCATCTTTTGAGATCACGTAACACAATTACTTCATCTTATGGATGGGAAACCTGAGAAAAAGCAAAAATTTGCAGTGTCAAATATGTTCTATCTTGTTGCCTCAGTATCTTTTGACATTCCTTTTTTTTAAGGGGATCATCTTAAGTAGTTCCTTGGAGCTATAGAAATCAGACTTTCTCAAGCATCTCCCACCCTGCTTCAATTTTCTTCTCACTTCAGTCTATCCTCCATAGAGGTGTCAGATTGATATTTCTAAAGCATGTCTTTACTGGGTCGCTCTCCCATTTAATTAGTTTTAGTGAATCCCAGTTAACCTTTGGACAAAATACTTTAAAAAAAAATTACTAACAGCCCTCTATAATCTGGCTCCAGCCTGCTGTGTTCTTCTCTTCTTTTTGAGGCAATTCAGGTTAAGTGATTTGCCCAGGGTCACACAGTTAGTAAGTGTCTGAGGCCAGATTTGAAAGATGGTACTCCTGATGTCAGGGCCGGTGCTCTATCCACTATGTCACCCAGCTACCCTTTCTAATCTGTTATTTTGAAGTGTTTCACATTGTTTCCTTTATATATTTTGCATTCTAATAACCTGGCCCAACTGCTATTGCCTATTTGTGACATTCTAGAATTCACCTCAGTGGAGAATTCACCCAGCTCAGAGCCTAACATAGCATAAGTGATTCATAAATGCTTGCTGAATTTAATGGAGGAGAGGAAGCCAACTTACTAATAACTAGTTACCCAAAGCACAGTAAGTTATTCCAAGAGATCTTCAAGGAGAGGACTGGTTATTCCCTAAGCCTTCCTCACTCCGGCCTCTTGGGGTGATGTCAAAGTGTTAGTTCAGCTGTCATTCATTCAGTCTTTTTTTTTTTCAGTTTCTAGTTCTTATATTTTTAAAATTTTTTTGTTTCTTTTATTTATTTTTCTTATTTTTAGTTTACAACACTTAGTTCCACAAGTTTTTGAGTTCCATATTTTCTCTCCCTCTCTCTCCTTCCCCTTTCCCCCCCCCCCAAGACTTACGTGATCTGATGCTGAGTGAGGGGAGCAGAACCAGGAGAACATTATACACAATCACAGCCACACTGTATCTGTGATGACTAACTTTGATAGACTTGGCTCTTCCCAGCAATGTTAGGTTCAAAAACAGCTCCAAAAGACTCATGATGGAAAAACCTGTCCACATCCAGAGAAAGAATTATGGACTCTGAATGAAAATTGAGGCAAACTACTTGCTCTCTCTCTTTTTTTTCTTTTTTGTTCTTTTTTGGTTTTCTATCTTCTTTTTCACAATTCATTCCATTGGTTATAATTCTTTTTTACACCTTCACTATTGTATAAATAAGTTTAATGTGAAGGTATATGTAGACCCCATATCGGGTTACATGTTCATTCATTCTTGAAAAAGAGCAGACATAACTAAGATGGTGTCTTGACTTGGGCATGAAATGAATTTAAGTGATACAGAGCTAAGCAAAGTCTTCAGCCCCACTCTCTCCTCCAGTCATCAAAGTCCAGTGGCAAGACAAAAGTCAAGACGGGACAGGTGATGGCCTGGGATGAAGTGAGTGACTTTGGACTTTCGGAATTAAGGTCTTTCTTGGGTCTCTGTTGCCCTGAGGCAACCCCCACTCAATTACTAAGGGCTATGTAAGAATTGAGACATAAGGTCATCTAATTTATCATCACAAAAATATCAGTTTGGGAAGGGAAGGCTATAGTTGAGCTATCAATTCTTACATCCTTCCATGATTTCCCTATCTATTAGTGCTCATTTCTTTTTCCTTCTAATTATCTATTTGTATTTACTCATTTGGGGTATATCCCTCAAGTAGAATATGAGCAGCTTGTGGGAAAGGCCTTTTTTTGAGGGGGGGAGATCTTCATACCCCTGGCATTTATCAGAGTTCCTCACATATAATACGAGTTCAATAAGTGAAAATTGAATTGAATTTCTCGATTACTGGGGTTTCTGATATAACATGTAACTGTGCATATTCACCCATTTTTTTTTCTTTCTCATTTAATGTTTTTATGTGGGCCTAGGGTCTCATATCTACATAGGGAATAAAGTATCCCAGTTGGTAACATGTGTTTTGTTCAGCATAGCACTGAGTCAAGTCTGGCATTCAATGAACCAGGACCTTACTGCTGCTGGGGATGAGGATGGTGAAGTCTAAGTCTCTGTCACATTTGCCACCAAGCAATCCTATTTCTAGCAGCTGTGACCCTGGAATGCCACTGTCAGCAATAAGACACACAGCTCCTTCTGCCTCGCCATGCCAGCAATGGTTTGGCCTTGTCCCCAAGGTCATTTTCATGTGAGGCATAGCAAGGACAGGCTGCCAACTTGGAGCTAGTGCATCAGAGCACTAATTTAACAAATGGTACCTTGGTGACTTAGAAGAAAGGCTATGACATCCATGTGGAGAATGATACACATTGGGAGAGCGTTAATTAATTAATAAATGTTAAATGAGGTCTAGGATCAGCAACTTTTTGTGCCAACTTTTAAGTATTTTACATATATATTAGTAAATTCACTGGATACCTCAAGGAGGGGGAAGCATACACTGAGAATAGAAATTCCAGCTCTCTCTAGATGAGCCTAATTTTCCAGACTTCAGTTTCTCTTCCATCATTTCTTAAATACAGATGTATTCCCCAAAGTTCTTTCTCTAACTTCTTTCTCCATTTTCTCTCAGTGATCTTAACTCTAGGATATATTTTTTAATACACCTAAGATTTCATTGGTAAGGGGGAGCTCCTGGTATGGAAACTACCTCTACAAATTGGAACAGTAGCTTGTTCTATAATTTATAGTCTTAAATTGTTGCTTGAATATATGTCAGATTGACAGAGTCAAGACTTGAACTCAGATATTTCTAATTCTGAGGCCCTCTATCTAGTCACTATACCATGATGATTCTCATATTATTATAAGATATTAGATTCCAGGGGGCGGAGCCAAGATGGCAGCTGGAAAGCAGGGACTAGCATGAGCTCCCCCCTAAGTCCCACCAAAAACCTATAAAAAATGGCTCAGAACCAGTTCTAGAACTGCAGAACCCACGAAGTAGCAGAGGTAAGCAGGGCTCCAGCCCAGGACAGCCTGGATGTCTATCCTGCAGGGAGTGGAGGGGAGCAGAGCAGAGCCCAGCGTGGGTGATGCGGACCAACCAGACCAGGAGCCAGGGGGAGCGTGCTCTAGCGCCCTGAATCAGTGAGCTGTGGCACTTACCAGACTTCTCAACCCACGAACACAAAGACAACACAGAAGGTTAGTGGGAAAAGCTGCTGGGGACAGGGAGTTTGTGGTTCGGCCACCGCCCCTGGGGCAGCGGAGGTGGAGCAGCTTTAGAACTACAGTTGCAGTTGCTTCTGGCCCCAAGCCCACCTGGTGGCGGTAATTAAGTGGCAGATCAGAGCAAGAGTGCAGAGCCTGCTGAAGATCTAAGTCCACTCCAGGTTGGGGGTTCTTGGGGAAGGAGGAGTGCTGGTGTGGCAGAGCTGGCATATACCCCCAAGCTTGGAACATAGAATTCTGTACTCTATAAGCAGTCATACCCCACTGAAAAACTCAAGGGTCAAGTAAGTTGTCTGGGAACATGGCCAGGCAGGGAAAAAGCACCCAGATTCAGTCTCAGACTCTGGAATCTTTCTTTGGTGACAAAAAAGACCAAAACATACAGCCAGAAGAAATCAACAAAGTCAAAGAGCCTACCACAAAAGCCTCCAAGGAAAACATGAACTGGTCTCAGGCCATGGAAGAGCTCAAAAAGGATTTGGAAAAGCAAGTTAGAGAAG
>CM053624.1:191729276-191749219 GCA_028646595.1 Phalanger gymnotis | reverse complement strand
AGGGCAGACTGGGGAACGGGGCAACCAGAGTGTACGCCATCTTGGAGTGGGGGGGGTGGAAATGGGGAGAAAAATCTGTAATTCAAACGCATGTGAAAATTAATGCTGAAAACTAAAGATGTTAATAAAAAAAATGAAATGAAAAAAAAAAAAGATAATTATCATGCCCAATCTGCATCTTCTCTCCTCTAGGCTGAACATTTCCGGTTTCTTCAAACATTTCTCATCTGACATGGTTTTGGGAACTTTACCTTCCTGCTCAGTTTCCTCTGAATACCCTGAAACTTATCAATCATGATTTCAATTATCACATCTAAGCAGATATGATTCAAATTTATATCTGCAGATCAGAGCTGTCTCCCAAGTGCTAGTTTCATATTTTGAACTAGCTACTCTACATTTCCATCTAGCTTTCCTAGTAACATTCATAATGGATTTTCCTAAACCAAAACTGATAACATTCTTCCCACAAAATTAGCTGCCCTTCCTGACTTTCCCATTTCTGCTAACAATACTGTGATTCTTATAGCCACAGTCTTTAATTCTGAATATAGAGATAAAATCTGAAAGTCATGTTTAACTTTCCTTGACCCTTGCCTTTGAAATCCAATCAATGGATAAATCCTGATCATTCTTCATTATCAATATTCCTTTATATTCCCACTCTTTAGTCCCTTGTTATATCAAGCCTGGGCTAATATTCTAGTTTCTTTTAAGAAATAATTTTTTGAAGTTAACATGCATTTAATAATTTTCTCTCCCTACTCTCACTGAGGATGAAAATTAAACAAAAGAAAACCCTTATAACAAATATGCATAATCAAGCAAAATAAATCTTTAGATTGGCTATAACCAAAAATGTATGTCTCATTCTACATCTTGAGTACCTCTAGCTGGAGGTGGTAATGTTTTTCATCATGTGTGCTTTAGAACCATTTTTGCTCCATGTGTTGATCAGAGTTCTTAAGTCTTTCAAAATTGTTTTCGCAATTTTCTTGTTATGAAACTATGACTCCTTAACTATTCTGTCTCCTGTCTTTCCCTTCTCTAGTCCAAGCTGCATGTTACATCATCAATATTCCAATAGAACTACTTTTATTACATAACTTTCTTGATCAAAATAATCTTCAGTGGCTCTTTCACTGTGTACATATACAATGAAGTCTAAAATCCTTGGCCTAGCACCGCCACAATCTGGCCCTAACCTAAGTTCCTAGTCTTGTATCCAGTTACTGTCCTACACATATGTTCTAGTTAAATTTGCCATTTCTTGGAACATGAGTCATGCTTTCCTCCCCCCATACCTTTGTTCATTCTTGTTCCTTTACTTGGAATACCCTTCTTCTATTTCCATTTGTTAAAATATTCCAAGTTAAGCTCAGATGCCACCCTCTCCATGAAACCTTCTTTTCCATCCCAGCTGGAAATGATGTCTTTCTCCAATAGTTCTTTATGTGTACTTCTTATGACATTTCTCAATGTAACATTCCATTAGGGTAGCTTTGGGGGATTCAAAAGGCTTCCAATAAAGTCTTTCCAGCCAGTGAATGCTGAGATCATTAGAATTTTATTTGGTAGATTTTAATTCACACAAAGGAGAGTGCAAGACTTAAGAAGATAGATAATGGAGGGTAGAGCAGGAGGAATAATGGGAAAGGGATAGAACCAGTGGGTTATCAGCCAGAATAGCATTCAGGCCACATCAGAAATGTTAGAAAAACAGGAAAGGGATTTAGTGATTTTCCTATGGCAAGATTACTATTTAGGCTTAACGTTCCTAAAATCTCACCAGCTCTCCACAAACATCTCTTAATTGATATGGGAGATGTCTGGAGTCCCACCTCCTCTAATCAAGAAAACTTATCAAACTCTGAGCCAGAATCTGGAGCTTATACCTCCAAAACAAGGACATTAGGTTAATGGCCAATTATGTAGCTACAGGGACAATATTGAACTCTAAGTTAGCTTAGGATACCTCACCTAAAGTCGTAGCGGCAAAGCAGGTAATAGTCAGGGGTGGTATCTCACTGGAACGAGCTTGATGGGTTTCCCAATTCTGATGTCACAGAAAAGTGGCATGCCATGGATTGGCTGACAAGACACAAATTTATTGTTGTTTTTTTTTTAAGGGGGGAAGGCAGGGTAATTGGGGTTAAGTGACTTGCCCAAGGTCACACAGCTAGTAAGTGTGTCAAGTGTCTGAGGTCAGATTTGAACTCAGGTCCTCTTGACTCCCAGGCTGGTGCTCTACACACTGCGCCACCTAGCTGCCCCAAGACACAACTTTAAACTATGGGCTTGGATATTTCCAGCAGTAGAGGATTCCAGATAAAGGCAAAGCAAAAGGAACCAAGTGTGTCTAGAGCAATTAGGTTGCTATCAAGCCAAAGTAAAAAAAAAAATCCCAAAATACAATGACAACAGCGACAATAAACCAAAAAACCCAGAGAGGTGTTTGGGCCTACCATCCTCAAACACAGCCTTGTATTATTGTTCTGTATTCATGTCTTATTTCAAGTACTACATTAGAGTGACCATATCTCATTCATGATTAACTAGCTAAATGAGTAAGTCACAGCTTCTCTGAACATCATTGTCTTCATTTTTAAAAATGAGAGTAGTGGAATTGAGAATTCCCAAGTTTCTGTCCAGTTCTAACATCTTGTAAAACTTGTTAAATCTTTATGTCACCAACATCTGGTATTTGTTCAATCATTTCAGTTGTGTCCCACTCTTTGTGACCCCATTTGGGATTTTCTTGGCAGAGATTCTAAAGCAGTTTACCATTTCCTTTTGCAGCATATTTTACAGATGAGAAAACAAAGGCAAACAGGGTTAAGTGACTTCCCCAGAGTCACAGAGCTAGTTAGTGCCTGAGGTCACATTTGAACTCAGATCTTCCTGACTTTGGGCTTGGCGTTCTATCGATCATGCTAACTAGCTGACCCATCCAGCATAGTTACTTCGGAATGAAGATTTCCTCAATAGATGTTTATTAAGTAAAGAAATTAGCATGAAAGAAAGTGTCTTCAAGATTGACAATCAAAGAAACAGTATGTAGGAGACAATAACATAGTAGAAAGAGTAATAGTGTTGGAGTAAGAAGATCTGGATTTAAGTGCTGGCCATTTGCTGGATATGTGACCTTGACCAAATCATCTAATTCATCTGATCCTCTGTTTTACCATCTATAAAATGGAGATGATAATACCTTGCAATTCTTACCTCCTAGGGTTGTTGCATTCTGCATCAAGTGAGAAAACATACCTGAAGTATTATATTGAAATCAATCATCATTATAATCATGGGCTTTTAGAAAGTTCCCTTCCATATATGAAATTTCTTCTCTCTCCAGTTTTATGACTATGTATTCCACAATTAGGCATTCCTTCTTTTGGCTTTATTATGAAAACATGGGGTTTATAGCTTATGGGGACTTTAGAGATCATCTATTCTGAGGCCCTCCTTTTACAGATAAAGGTAGTGATGTCTAGAGTGTATAATTCTTTCCCAAATACAAATACTGAGTTGTAGTACTTACTAGAATTAAGGCTTTGCCTACCGACCTGCTATTTTAAACTACAAATGCTTTTAGGAAGTGACCACAAGAAGTCTTTTTCTTTTTTTTTTTTAGTTTAGTTTTTTTTGTGTTAATTTATTTTTAGTTTTCAACATTCACTTCCATAAATTTTAATTTTCTCTCCTTTCCTCCTCCCTCCCTTCCCAAAACAACATGCAATCTGATATGAACACTCCTATTATACACATTTTCACATTAGTCATGTTGCATAGAAGAATTAAAAGGAACGGGAGAAACCATGAGAAAGAAAAATAAAACAAAATAAAAAAGAAAATAGTCTGCTTCACTCTACATTCTGACTCTATAGTTCTTTCTCTGGATGTAGATGCCATTTTCCATCATGAGTCCTGTGGACTTGTTTTAGGTCCTTGCATTGCTGAAAAGGGCTAAGTCTATTAAAATCAGTCATCGCACACTGTGAGTATTACTGTTTACAAAATTCTGGTTCTGCTGGCTTCAATCAGAATCAGTTCATATATGTCTTTCCAGGTTTTTCTGAAGTCCACCTGTTCATCATTTCTTATAGCACAATAATATTCCATTACATTCATATACCACAAATTGTTCAGCTACTCCCCAATGGATAGGCATCCCCTCAATTTACAGTTTTGGGCCACCACAAAAAGAGCTGCTATAAATATTTTTGTACATATGGGGACCTTTTCCCATTTTTATGATCTCTGTGTGATACAGCCCTAGCTGTATTACAGTATAGCTGCATATTTTTATAGCCCTTTGGGCATAGTTCCAAATTGCTCTCCAGAATGGTTGGATTAGCTCACAGCTCCACCAACAATGAATTAGTGTTCCAACTTTCCCACATCTTCTCTAACATTTAACTTGTTTTGTTATGTTAACCAATCTGATAGATGTGATGTGGTATCTCAGAGTTATTTTGATTTGCATCTCTCTAATCAATATTGATTTAGAGTATTTTTATATGACTATAGATAGCTTTAATTTCTTCCTCTGAAAACTTTCTGTTCATATCCTTTGACTATTTATCAATTGGTGAATGACTTGAATTCTTGTAAATTTGACTCAATTCTCTACATATTTTAGAAATGAGTCCTTTATCAGAGACACTAGTTGTAAAAATTCTTTCCCAGTTTTCTGCTTCCCTTCTAATCTTGGTTGCATTGACTTTGTTTGCACAAAACCTTTTCAATTTAATATAATCAAAATTATCCATTTTGCATTTCATAATATTCTCTATCTCTTGTTTGGTCATAAATTCCTCTATTTTCCACAAATCTGAGAGATAAACTATTCCTTGCTCTCCTAATTTGTTTATAGTATTAACCTTTATACCTAAATCGTGTACCCATTAGCATTTTATTTTGGTATAGAGTGTCAGACATTGGTCTATGCCCAGTTTCTGCCATACTACTTTCCAGTTTTCCCAATAGTTTTTGTCAAATAGTGAGTTCTTATCCCGGAAGCTGGGGTCATAGGGTTTATCGACAATAAATCTTTTTTATGACATCTGGGAGAGGTGGTAGCTATGCACTAGACTGGGAATTAAGGACATTGAATTCAAATCCTGGTTTTGCCATTAAAAAGTTCTTCCCTTACTTTCTCAAGCACTCAGTTTTCTAGTTAAGAGACTGATAGGTATAGAGATGATGTCAGAGGTCCCTTTCTAGATGACTTTTTTTCACTTTGTTTTGCATATTGGTCTGAATGATTTTTATAAAATCCTTTCCTAAGAATTAATTTTGCAATATAGCAGGGTGGAAAAGGCCTGAGGAAAAGGGGTATCCAGAAGTAGGGTGGGAAAGAGATGAGCATTCAACTGGGGTTGTTGTTGTTTGTCCTTCATTCTTGAAAATGACCATGATATCAGGGAGGTGATGCCATGACATGAAAGTGAATTGAATTTAAGTGAGGAAGGTCTGTGCAAAGTCACCAGTCTCACTTTTTCCTCTGGAGCCATCTGGGTTCACTGGCAAAATATAAATCAGGACACCTGGAGATGGCCTTGGATGCAGTGGGAAATAGGTTTTAACTGAGGAAAGCTACTAAGTAAGGAAAGATAGGACAACTTAAGTTTGTGTCCACCTGGCAATTTTGTTGAGGGTTGGCCCTTGTCATCACCTTCTGGCTAGAGGTGCTAAGTTGGAAGTTGCTGTTCTTTCTCATCTCAGGGAGAAGAACTGTTATTTCACTGATACTGGGGACTCCTGGCATTTTCCAATGCATGTCAGCAGCCTCTCTGCATCTTGTAACCTTAGAAGCGCAACTTTTGGTCTCACTGCCTGTAGCATCAATGGGTTGTGCCTCGTCCAAGGTCATATAGCCAGTGTGTGTTTGGAGCTGGACTTGAATTCAGTTCTTACTGGTTTTGAGGTCATCTCAGTAACCACTGCGTCACGCTATCCCTCTCCTCTTTCATGTCTTGTGCTTTGCATATTTAGTATTGAAATTAACTGTGAGGCTTGTCATTCAGAAGCATGATAATGCTTGGATATCAGTGAAGTATTGTATTGTCGTGTTATGATCCTGACCTCACGTGCCTCCTGCATGCACAGTTCCTCAGCTTGTAGAAATTAACAAATCCTTACACAGGATAAGAGGGCATTTTATGTTTCTCTGTCTTTGAAGGGAATGTCTTCTTCCATGTATTCTCTTTGCTATTAAGGCAGGAATGTTTGATATTCTTATGGTGCATACATAAGAATCTGACTAACATGCCCCCAGAGGACAGTAGATAGGAATTTCTTGTCAAGAAATCTTCACCTTGAGCTATTCCATTAGATTTATGGCTACTCAGCACCTTGGTCAAATTTGGCTTGTGGCTCTGAATCCATTTTTCTCATAATGATGCTGGTAATGTTGTAATATATTATTCTAATAGGATAATGCAGTGAACTCTAATTTCTAAGGTATAAATATATTCTCTAACCCCCTCACTGGGCACCGAGTTATGGTCCCAATGAGGTATGAGCAAAGGAATAACAATTCCTTACTGAGACTATGAAAGGAAACCTGGCAGAGTGGATAGAGAGATAAAAAGTCAGGAGGACCAAGGTTCGAGTCTAATCTCTGATTCATACTAGATATGTAAACCTGAGCAAGTCCCTAAGTTTCTCAGCGCTGGAGGCTTCTCTCTAACACAAGTTATAGAGAAGCTTCTGACATGCATTAGTAGAGGGCATTTCCTCTTGTGGGGGTTTCCTACAGCAATGAAATCACAAGTCTAATCCTTGTCCCTGTTTTGACCATATGTAAATACTAATTTATGGAATGAATGGTTAAACTTTCTCCTGCTGCCATTTGTACCCTCTGCTGGTGGGGGAGGAAGAGGACAAAACCACTTGAAACAAATAGGAATTGTCAAACAAAACAAGTTGCTACATGGGTACTATCCAAAACTGTGTCTTATTCTGCACATTCAGTTCTATTGCCTCTCAGTACTCAGGCAACATGTTTCATCGTCAGTTCTCTGAACTTATAGTACGTCATTGCATTGATAATGCAATTGATCAGTCTTTCAAAGTTGATTGTCTTTACAATATTGTTGTTCTGGTTCTGCTCACTTCATTTTGAATCAGTTCATACAAATCTTTCTAGTTTTCTTTAAAACCATCTCTTTCATTATTTCATAATGCACCATTATATTTCATCAAATTCAGTTACCATAATTTGTTCAGGCATTCCATAATTGATGGTGTGAATGGGGTGCTTAGGGAGGTCTAGATCCTCTGGTGCGTGGCCTTGCTGAACACTTTTCAGGGCTGATCATCCACCTTTGGTTTATACCTATTGCCCAACTTTCACATGTGGCTCCAAGAAGATGTAGTCTAAACCAAACTGAGTGTAACTGACAGGCCTCAAACCCATTGGTAAGTTAGGGAGACATCTACTCTACGCATCTGAATGCTTCCCCAAGTAGAACAGGTGGATAAGAACAATCTGTTCCAATGTCCATGAAGGTGGCTAAAACAGCCACTGTGGAATTCTTAGAGTTTGGTCAAACATCCAAAAAGCCAAGGTCATCCACTGCATCTCGGGCCATTGTCAGTCATTTTGACTTTTGTCCTGACACTAGACTTCAACGACTCTGAAAGAGTGAGTGAGGCTGATAATTTTGTCTAATTCTGCCTCACTTAAATCCAATTCATGTGCAAGTCAAGACATCACCCATCATATCTTGATGTCATTGGTCCTCTTCAAAAATGAAGATCAAGCAGCAATGACAACAACCGTAACTGATGGCTACTCTCTTAGTTTCTAGTTCTTTGCCACTATAAAGACATGCTACAAATATTTTTTATACAATTGGCTCTTGTCCTTTAAAAAAAATAATTGGGGGTATAGGCCTGATAATGGTATTGCCGGTTCAGAGAAGGAAAAGTTTAATTCTGAATGTGGGGAATAGCTCCAAATTGCTTTCCAGAAATACTGTACTAATTCACTATTCCACTAATGTGCATCCATGTACCTGTTTTCCAACAGCTCTCCAATATTTGTCACTGAGGGTCAACCTTAGAGTTTCTTTACTTTTTGAAATTACCTTGCTGTATTTGTATTTGTGCATAGGTTTAAAGGCCAGCAGTTTCTAAAGGGGAATCTTCTCCTACTCTTTCATTTTGTAACTGAGGCCCATAGAAATGAAGTGACTTGTTCAAGGTCACACAGGTAGTGTACGCATTGGTAGCCTAACAAATGTTCTCTACATAGGCCAAATGAATAAGAGAGTTCAATAATGAGCCAGTGAATTTAGAAAATCAATGAGGAAAATTCAAGGTCTAAAACCCCCTCAAGGTTTATTGCCTAAATGGTCTGGATAATTGCTTTAATTGTCTACTTCATTTGACCCATGTTGACACAGTCATAGATTCTCAGTCTAGAAGGGGAACTGAGGTTTTCTAGTCCTTGTTGCCTCCTTTAAGCAGAGACACTTAAGCTGTCTCAGAAATCTGAGACAATTATACTCTCAAATAACTCTAATTAGGAAATCCTGTAATGCTAAACAATTCATTTGAGAGTTTAATGACTCTGATTGCCAGGAAAGTCATTGGCAATCATAGATCTAGAACTGAAAGGGAATTTAGAGGCCATCCAATCACCTCCTCCAATTTTACAGGAAATTGAAATCCATGGAAGCTAGATGACTTGTCCAGGGTCTCAAAGATAGTAAGCACCAAAGGAAAAAAATTTAATTGGAGGTTTTTTCCAGTACACCATGCTGCCCATTAAGTCCAAAATTTCTTTAATGCCAGGTCAAACAACTTATTTACTATTCTTCTGTGAAAAATAGTTAAGACCATAGCTTTAGAGGGTTCTTCAAGATGATCTAATCCAACCCCCTATTTTTCAGATGGGGAAACAGATCCAACAAGCTTAAATAACTTGCCTTAGGTCATACAAGTTCTTAGCAGCTTAGCTGCTATGGTCATGTAACTTCTTCATATGCAATGATCTTTCTATTGTATCACACTGCCCTTAGCTTCTTTAGAAACTTCATAGTGAAGTTTATCCAGCATTCTGACTCACTAAGTTCACTTTGCTATTGTTCTGTCCCAGGTTCAAGTCCTGTCTCTAACATATACTGAGAGTTTGCGCCTAGGAAAATCATGATAACCTCTCAGTGCTCTGGTCACCTCTAGATTCTAAATTACAGAGAAGATGCAGATCTGCATTAGTAAAGGGAGTTTTTTTTTTCATGTAGGAAGTTCCAATAGCCATGAAATCACAGATCTAGAACCTATCAATATGCATCTTTCCATCTCAATAGACTAGAAATGCCTTAAGAGCAGAAATTGTTTCATCTTTTTTTTTGCCTCCCCAACTCCTAGCAGGGCAACTTGTGCAACTGAAGTACTTAATGCATGTTTGTTGAATTGAAATATACAGGATTCTTCAACTCCTAAGTATTTAGCAAGTGTCTAAACTATAAGTATCGTTGCTAGCCTCTGCGGAGGACACAGAAATGTGAAGGGTATGGTTACTGCCATAGCAGGATTTACCATTATGTTGAAGAACAGAGCCTCTTTTCAACCTTCACACAAATGAGACTCTTAGGCCAACACCATCCAGGCAAACAAAACAGTAGCTTTAACTTCCAGTTCTTTGTGTCTCTAGCTAGGTGTTTTCATACTTTTCTAATATGAATAGTTTTCTACACCCTCTCTTCCATGCCCATTCATCATTGCTCCTTGTTAGTAATTTCCACCAGTATTCATTACATATTGAATCTACTTAGTAACTTGGCCTTGAACTTATCAACTCTGACCTTTCAAGGAGAAAACATTCTGCATGCCAGGAAGTACAAACCTGGGAAAATAAAGCTAGTTTCAGCCATAAGCTTCACTATTCCCATTTTTCACCAACATTCCTCTTTCCTGCAGGAGTTTGTGCCTGATTAGACCTGCTTTTTTGTGCTAATTCAGCTCTCTGGGTAATAAATATTTTATCTTATCAATAAACATGAATTTCAGTGATCCAAAGATATTTAGATTCTTAATTAGATAGAACATCCAAATTGGTTAATCAGAGTGTTTTTTTGGCACTTTCTGCGTCAAAGTTACACTTCATCCTCTGTTAGCCTTTGTAATATTCAGCCTGAGCAACTTAAAATTCTTAGTTCAACTACTTACAATCTGTGTTAATCAAAATACTGTAATTAAATTGAGCATGGACTTCTTCAGTAACCTTATCCACTCTGCATTCAAGTTGTCTCTACATGAATGTTTGACACTGGTATAGTCTTTAAATATTAATGCCAAACCAAAAAAAAAAAAAGAAAAGAAAAAGAAAAGAAAGAAAATAAAAGAAAGATGAAAGTAACAGCTGGAGTCAGCAGAAAATAAAAAAGATAACAAAGGACACTCGTAATAAAAACAAAGCAAAACCTTTGGAAACTTCAGCAAAGGATGCAAAGACAAATAAACTTGTCAGGCAGCCAGTTACCAGCATACAGGGGGACGATTTATATGCAATTTGAGGCTCTAAGGAATGGATATCGATAGTGAGCTTTTGGACCATAAAGATAAGAATCTCTCTGAAGCAATAATTTCTTTTGGTGTTTTTCTGTTCTGAATTTTACTTTTAAATAGCCTTCCAGATACTTTATAGGTTGAAAAAAAATGAAACATACATCTGTGTGTGCGCTCAGCCAAGAACACACACACATACACACTCACATACACACACAGTACTTTCATGCACAAGGGGAGCAGCACACATCAGAAAGTTTCATACTGCATCCCCCGGAAAGTGTCTTTATGACCTCTATATGTAATTGTGTAGGACAAAAAGCAGCATCTTAAAATAATGTTCCTCCCTCTTGTGCATTCAATAGCGGGCTTCTCAGCATAATCCATAAGTGTTTTGAGTGGGTATATTGCCAAGTGGTTTGGATTTTTTCAATGAAAGAGGGACAAGACTAGTGTGTGAAACAGAATGTATAGGGAGTTACTACCCTTTTGCCAGATAGAGAAATTCTGTGTTGAGAGACTGCACTGTTGAGATTCAGGGAGAGTATGCCCTCAATTTCCCTGCAGCGTACTAGTGTTCATTCAGCTGATGAAGTTCTCAACTCAAAGGGCAGCATCCACTTTGTTCTAAGTTCCTACTGGAATGGAAAAGCTGACAGGGGAAAACTTACACAAAGGATATTATGCTGTTAAAGTTTGTTCAAAGCCACACTTGTCAGATCTCTTTGAAATGAAATTGAAAGGGAAAAACCAATTTTCTTTGAGGACAAAGTTCATCTCATTTGGTGTGTTGCACCTGTCTAATTTTCTTCTTTGGAAAAGAAATCTTGACTAGGAAAATTTGAGAAAATAGTTTATACCCGCGCAGGTATGTATCATAGTGTTTAATTCAGGCTGGTGTTACATTCTTGGACAATAAATATAAGTGAATTACCGCCTGTTGGAAGCTGTGATAAATACTGAGGTTGACTGAAATTATTAGACACCATTATTCTGTCTCCCCAAATGTCTCCCTCAGAAGGGCAACAGTCAGAACTAGCTTGGAATGGGAAATTTCTAGTGTTTTCCATTGTCAGGGATATACGGATGGATGCACAGTATGCTCTTGAATACCTTATCAGATCCAACACTGAGATGGATCTCTCAAAAGCACGTCAGGGATATATCGTATTTGTACTCAAAATTTATAAAAATATATCATGTTTGTACTCAAAATTTATAAAAAAAATTCATTCTCTATTTTTAGGATCACATGCTTATCAAGGTGAGTGAATATATTGCAGTAAAGAGGTAGCTGATTATAGAGTCAGAAAGAACTAGATTCAAGTACCACTTTGGACCTATACAGACCAACCAAGGAGGGCAAGTCACTTAACCTTTTTGTGTCTCTGGAGGCTATTCAGGATTACACTGTACAACCCAGTTGAAGATCTGCATTGCTGGAAGAGCTTTTCACCCCCCTAAGTTCCTAATCCTGATGAAATTCCTGTTTGGACACCCACTAGACACATAAACAGGTTTCTCTCTCTCTCTCTCTCTCTCTCTCTCTCTCTCTCTCTCTCTCTCTCTCTCACACACACACACACACACACACTCACACACATACACATTCTCTCTCTGTATGTATGTATGTATATACAGGATATATATAGTTAACTATATATAATAGTCTAGTTACCTTTATATAATATATACAATCACCCTTATATAACAGCTAGCAGTTATATAGTGCTTTAAGGTTTGGAAAACACTTTCTTTACAAATTCTATCTCATTGTGTCTTCACAACTACCCTGGGAGGTAGGTACTATTATTATTTTCATTTTACAGATGAGGAAACTGAGACAAACAGGATTAAAGTGACTCATCTGGGGCCACGTAGCAAGTTACTCTCTGAGGCCACATTTGAACTCAATTCCTCTGACTTCCAAGGCCAGTGCTTTATTCAATGAGCTACCTAGATGCCTAAATAGGTAGTTAATTAGCTATAAGGCCAACTAACTAAATATGGATATTTGGTGTTGTTGTTCAGTCTGTTTTCAGTCAAGTCTGACTCTTCACAATCCTATTTGGGATTTTTTGGCAGAGATACTGGAGTAGTTTGCCATTTCCTTCTCTAACTCATTTTACAAATAAGGAAACCGATGCAAACAGGATTAAGTGACTTGCCCAGGGACTTATAGCTAGCAAGAGTCTGAGGCTGAGTTTGAAATCAGGTCTTCCTGACTCAAGGCCCAGCACTCTAATTTGCTGTGCTACCTAGTTGCCCAGAAAATATGGATATATGGATGTATGTATTATAAGTATATACATATATGTATTATTTATATTTGTATTATATTGTATTTGTATATGGATTATTTGTAAATCTTTATATCTCTCTATATTTATTATATATGTACACGGAGAGAGGGATAATGATAGATATATAAAGATATGGGCACATGCATATAGGTGCATGCAATTCCTATAACGAGAATAGCAATTAATTTCCAAATTATAATCAATTAATGATTTGACTATTTTTTCCCTCACAGTGGACAAACAAACAAAAAGAAACAGGATACTTTTCTCTTTTAGTGTGTGTCAAATCTCTTCTTGCTCTGTCTTTTTTGATCTTTCTCCATTCATTCTTTTTCACCCTTGCCTAAGTCTCTCTATGTATCCCCATTCTCTATTTTGGCACTATCTATATAATTGAAAATGGTGAAAACTCTTTGCAAATCTAGAAGACAAACAAAATCACCTTGGATCTGTTTGATCACGAGAGGCAAAACGAGCTGAAAGGAACTCAGCTTATGCCAGAATCTCTCTCAGGAATTTCCTTCTCAGCATCATTCTTTGTGTATCTGCTCTTTCTGGGGCTTGATTTGCCAATCCCTTTGAAATAGCCTTGTGTCCCAATGCATGGTCCAGCTGGATTTTGCTCAAGATTTTGCCACATATATCTTTCCAACAGATTGTTTCACATTGCCATCCTTTGTTTAGCTTTAAAGCTAAATTAAAGCTAAGCTTTAAATTCAATCCTTCACCATGACCTCCTGGGTCAGTGAGCAACTGTCTCCATTTCCGGATGGCCATTTCCTTTTCCATTCAGAATCGAAATCCAAGTATGGAAGCCTTCAGAAATAGAGAGAGAAACCCCCAATTCCAAAGAGAAAATATCACCCAGGTGAAAAAAAAAAAACATGCTGATTTCAGTATTCAGAAGGCCAAAATGTTTCATCTAAAGAAAGGAATTCAGAAATTAACTATTTCTAAGAGTGTTTCTTTATATTCTAAATATATGGGATTTCTGTGCTCCATATGTATAAAAACAAACAAAAAACCTGCACATTTTTGCAACTGGAATGGTGTTCCCAGTTGGTGATCATGCAGAAGGAGGATCGTGATCACTGCCATGCCAAGAGGTGGAGAGATCCATGCTAAGAGACAGTTGGTACAAGTGATAAGTAGTTGTGGAAAATTTCTTGATCTAAGCAGAATAACCTGGCTAACGAGAGGAAAAATTAAATAGAAAAAAAAGGCTATGAAACCGAACACTGACACACAATTCCATCCACTTTCTAAATGTGCAATAATGTGATTTTTCAGAAACAGTGACTAAACCCTGCATCAAAAAAAAAAAAACATAAGAATTGAAAACACTTGCCTGGAGACTATAACTAATAACTTTATAAAGGGGCAAGTGGGAGTCCCTTATCTTCCATTAATAAATCCATACTGTATTTCTCACTTTGGAAATCTAATTTTTTTTTACAAGTGACTTGGTAGGATATATAGAAGAGGGGGTACATCGAAAGTCATGAGACATTTTGATTGTTCCCAGAGTGAGGGACATAAGTCAATAATTATTAGTAAAGAGAGTCCTCTAAGATTAGATCAAGTCTAATTTTTAGAGAAAATGGATCCGTTGACATAAGGGTTATATATTTGTTGAACAAAATTGTAATAAATTGTTGAATCTGTGTCTTTTCAGACAGTCCATTTAGTCCATTCATTTGTTATGTTTGTAGAGAATGTCAGACTTTTTAAAGGGATTATCATGGGATTTGATCCTCAAAATAGACTACTGTTATAATAAGGGCAAGTTGATTTATCTATTTTCCAAATGAGAACTCATAGAAGTCTGATGACAGAGTCATAGGAGCCATTTAGTCACTAGGCATAGACACAGGCCAGTAATCCATTCTACTAGGTGAGGTTGAGGTTGATGAATCACTTGAGTTCAGGAGTTCGAAGCTGAAATGGGACTAAAGCTATAATGCCTGTACCAACATGGTGATGCCCATGTATTGGTGTCACCAGGATGCTTAAGATGGGGCAAACTGTTCTGAGCCGGAAACTTAAAAGGTCAACACTTTTATGTTGATAGGAAATGGTGTTACCCTGTGAGTGGTCACCATACTTACAGGCTAGGTGAGATAGAGAGACTCAGTTAAAAAAAAAGATGGAAAGAAATGAAAGAAAGAAGGAAGGAAGGAAGGAAGGAAGGAAGGAAGGAAGGAAGGAAGGAAGGAAGGAAGGAAGGAAGGAAGGAAGGAAGAGGAAAGGAAAGAAGGAAGGAAAGAAGGGAGGAAGGAAAGAAGGGAGGAAGGAAAGAAGGGAGGAAGGAAGGAAGGAAGGAAGGAAGGAAGGAAGGAAGGAAAGAAGGAAGGAAAGAAGGAAGGAAGGAAAGAAAGAAGGAAAAGGAAAGGCCATTTAATCCAAATTCTTATTTTATTGGCATAAACATAATAACTAGATGACAATTTCATTATATACTTTCATGAAAATGTTTCCTCCATACCACAGATTCTTTTCCAGATGAACATTAGTGCTTAATAATAATGATAGTAATAATAATTCACATTTTATAGTTTGTTTCAGTCTCCAAATTTGCCTTAAGTTCAAATCCCCCACTAGGTAGATAACATTGTCTATCCCTGTTTTGTAAATGAGCCGACAACTTCAACAATGATATATGGCTTACTCAAAGTCAAAGTGCTTGAGTTAGCACTCACATCAACATATCTAGGGCTAACTCTTTACATTCACTAAATCAGAAAGCATTTGCTATGTTTCTACCAGGGGACAGCGCTATGCTGGGTGCCGGGGGCACAGAAACAAAAATAGCATGATGAAGTGAAAAGAGTTCTGATGTTGGAGTCAGAGGACTTGCCACTAGGATATATGCACCCTGAGGTAGAGGATTGTTTCTGGTTTTTTTTTTTTTTCCCTGCCCCTTGCAAAGTGATGCAATGGATGGAGTGCTGGTCTAGTAGTTAGGAAGAATTTAAATATGACCTAAGATACTTAATAAAGGAGTGACTCTGAGCAAGTCACTTAACCTCTTCTAGTCTCAATTTGCCTCATTTGTAAAGTGGGAATGATAGAACCTACAGCGGGGGTTGTTGTGAGGATAGAAAGGTAATATTTGCAAAGCTCTTTCCCAACCTTAAAGCACTACACAAATGCTGTTGCTTCTGCTACAGCCACTATTGTTACTACAATAGTAATAATGAAGTATCATCGTCACCATCATTACTTTACTGTATTATTATTGTTAATCTATTATTATCATATCCATCACTTTACACAATGCCAGGCACGAAGAGAGGGCTTTGCGGATGTTTGTTGACTGACTGCTCTGCTACTTGCTTAAGGGATGATCTTGGGCAAGTCTTTTGGCTTCTCTTTGCCTCAGTTTCCTCATGTTTAAAATGAGGGCGTTGGTCTAGCAGATCTTTTAAGTCTTTCCATTCTCTATATCTAGGACCCTATAGTCCTCAAAGAGTTTAAATTTCATTGGGATCATGTCTGTACTTTGAACCAACAATCAATTGCGTGTCAGTCATGAGATATCTGAAAATGATGCCTCTCCTTTCCTGTTTTTCCTACCAGTAAAATTTTACCTCTTACTGGAGTGATAACTATTCCTGTAATTTGCTCACCGGTCTATCACAATGAGGAAATTAAGGAGTGATTTTTAGAAACTGTGACTCTTTAGTTCAAATCTGAGTCAATTAAAAAGAAAAAGTAAGCCAAGTACATGATAGCCAAGTTTTTAGTCAACGTTCCAGAGATGGAAAAATTTTGAGGTGTAATTTTCTGGGTGCAATATTGGTGCTACTTTAAGTTAGCTAGACTATGCCAAGCATGGAAAACATCCAGTGGGGAAAACTGAAAAGGTTGTGAAGTTGACTGCACTCAAAGTAAATTAGAGCAAGGCCCGGCAAATTTGCCCTTTTTTGGCTGGAAAATAAATTGGTTGTCATGACGACTGATATAGGTGATTAAATGAACTTAAGTCAGTCTATGAAATAGCTGAGGGGAATTCTTAAAATGGTTATTGTCTATACGAATGTTGAGAGGATGATTCCCTGTAGAGAGGGATGTCCAAGATGGCACAGTGGCTAGAGTCCTAGACTTGGTGTCAGCAAGATCTCAGTTTGACTCTGGTCTCAGATACTTGTGTTGTGACCTTGGAGGAGTCACTCAAACACTATCAGCCTCAGTTTCCTCTTTAGTAAAATGGGAACAATAATAAAAAATACCTCATTGGGGTATCATGATGATCAAATGAGATAGTGTGTGTGAAGAGTTTTGCAAACCTTAAAATTCTATATAGAGTATGCCTATTACTACTATTCTGATCTGTCATTTCCCCTTGCCTTGTGGTCAGAGATCTGGCATGCCTGCAGAAATTCTCAGATACAAGGAGGCCCAAAGTCTGGTGAAAGCAGTATGATATAGTTGAGAAGGAAAAGAGGAGGAGGAGGAGGAGGAGGAGGAGGAGGAGGAGGAGGAGGAGGAGGAGGAGGAGGAGGAGGAGGAGGAGGAGGAGGAGGAGGAGGAGAGAGAAAGAGAAAGAGAGAGAGAGGGAGAGAGAGAATTAGAACTTTGTCAGAAGATTAGAAGATCTTGGTTCTAATCCTAGCTCTGTAGCTTGCTTCCTGTTGCACTAATTGCTTTTCATTTTATCTCCCCAGGTTTTGATTATTTCATCTATCAAATAAGGGGGTTGGACTGCATGACCTCTGAGGATCTTTCCAACTCCACTTTTTTTTTAGTCACTGAATGTCTTAAAAAAGAGAATGAAGTATTATACTTTTTCCTCTGGGAAATAATTCCTTTATGATACTTATTTGGAACCTAATACTTATATACATTTTCAGGAAAAAAAATTGCTTTTTGGACTGGGAAATACCCAACATACCTATTTATAGATAAGAACTAAATTAGCTGTTCTCAATAATGTCTTAAAGTAATCTAGAGTAGAGTTTCTTTGTGTGTGTGTTTGTGTCTGTGATAAAATCTTTGGGCAGTATGTTGAAGCCAGTGGACTCCTCTGAATAATATTTTTAATGCATTAAACAAAATACACAGAATTATGAAGGAAATCAATTACTTTGAAATACAGCTATCGAAATGGACCATAAGTTAAAAACCCCTGAAGAAAAATAGATACAGAAAGTGACAATTTCCTTCTTGTGGTTGCTCTCCCATCCCACTATCCATCCAAAATATCATTTAATTTCTCAGTTCACTGAAACTGGTCAGAGTTGTCTTGTTTCAACAAGTCAGAAACTCTTATAAATTAGACACCTTCTCTTTTCATATTTCTTGTTTTGGTATCAGGCACATGCTGCCTAGTGACTCAGGCATAGACATATATTCAGCAAATCTGGCAGTGGTTGACTGTTATTGAAATACATATACAGTGACAGCTGGGTGTGGTGGTATATACGTATAATCCCTGTTCTGGGGCAGGCTGAGGCTGGTGGATTGTTGGAGTCTAGGAGTTCTATGCTACAATATGTTAAATCAATTCAGGTGTCCACCTAAACACCTAAGAATGGGAGGGCCACCAGGCTGCCTAAGCAGGAGCGAACTAGCTCAGGTTGACTGACATTCTGATCACTGTGGGATCAGGTCTCTAAATGGACACAGTTGGGGAAGATGCAGTCTCAGAAAACCCCCCAACAAAACAAACAAAACAATAAAACTCTATTAGCTTTTCCCTGCCATGTACCATTTGGTAAATTCCAGAAATTGGAATTGGCTTCCTCATAGCTACTGACAATAAATGGGGCAAGCTCTTACTAGCCAATAGCATTCACGTAGATTGAGTATAATTCCAATTCTTTGGAATTGAGAAGAAAAGAAAATGTTTTTAATTTCAAAACAAAATACAAAAACAAAACAGTGGTGGTGTTAAGCTTTCAGAATTATTTCAACTTTGACAAGTTATCTTGGAAAGTACTAAGATAATATGTCACAGGATTTTAGCATTTCTGAATTACAAGAGCCTTTGAGTCACTTAGTCTAATGTATACCTGAACAAAACCCTCCACTATGTGTGATGCAGCTGACAAGTCATTGCTCAGCGTTTTCTTGAAGATTTCTGATGAGCAGGACTCACTGCTTCATGAGGCAGCCCATTCAAAATGTCTCTGTCTCTCATTACTAGAATGTTTCTTTCTTACATTAAATCTAAATCTTGCTCTTTGCAACTTCCATCCACTGCAGCTAGTTCTCCCCCCTGGGACCAAGCAGAAAAAAGTCTAGTCCCCCTTCCCCATGGCAGCTCTTCAAATACTCAAGGCCAGATATCATGTCCTACACAAGTCTTCTCTTCTCCAGGCAAAACATCCTGAGGCTATACATCTCTATCATATGAACCTTCATGAGTTTGTTGATGGACCACAGAGAAAGAGTGACACTGATATTGTTTAAGAGAAAGTGAACTGCTTTAGTTCCTGGAGCATGAAATTGGTTTTATCTTAAGAATGACAAGAATTAAGCAAAATGAGGCACCAATGTCTCCCTTACCATGGGCAAGCTACAATCGAAAGACAATTAGGCACTACTTGAAGATTTACTTACTGGTTCAGGCCACCAGACCTCTGTGCTTAAAAGACTGCTTCAATGCAAGAAATGGTAAATCTCTGATTTTTAAAGAGATAAAAATGCTTCAGTATTTATTGAATGCTTATGATATAAGCAATACTGTTCAGTGTTGCGGTAGAAATGGCTCTGTCCTTGGAGACTTTACAGGTAGTAGTAATAAAAAATGAATATATATATGTATATATAATATATATATATATATATATGTGTGTGTGTGTGTGTGTGTATGTGTGTGTGTCATACACACACACACACATGAATACTCTGACCACGTTGTGTTGCTCTCCCTCCAGGCCTACCCCGCCCCCTACCAATATACATGCTTATTTACACAATCTTTAGAGGCTTCCTATTGCCTCTAAGATCAGATACAAACTTCTCAATACTTATGGTTAAGATGGTGACATAGGGGGTCCTATGGGGGCTAGGTCTCCCACAAATTCATCATCAATCAGCTGAAAGGACACCAGATGGAACAATGGCCAAGAAGACTAAAAAGAAACACCAGTAGGCACCTTTATCCAACCAGAA
>CM053624.1:191711776-191724276 GCA_028646595.1 Phalanger gymnotis | reverse complement strand
TTCTTCTAGTGAGATTGAACATGTACACAGTTAAACAAATTTAAAAATATAAAGTAAATACAACAAAATTAAGGGAAGGAAGACACTGACATCTGGGGTGAAGGACCAGGAGAAGCCTCATGTAGGAGGAGGTACTTGATTTGAGCCTTGGAAGTAGCTAAGGCTTTCAAGAGACAGAAATAAAGAGGAACTACATTTCAGGAATGGGGGACAGATTATTAGAAGGAATAGAAACTAGAGATGAAATATTATTATGAGGAGCAACAAGTAGGCTATTTTATCTGGATAGGGTTGGTGGGGGAGGGGAATATGAAACCAGTCTGGAAATGTGGATTAAAGACAGATTGTTAAGAATTTTAATTTCCAATCAAGAGTTTATATTTTATCATATTGGCAATGAAGAAACACCAAGAGTTTTGAAGAATGAGAATACCTTGGTCGGACTTGTGTTTTAAGAGTACTGACATCATTTGGGAGGAGTCTGAGGCCATGACCAAAGATATAGCCCTGTGTTCTCAGGCAGTTCTACATCCATGTTTGTGGTATCTGAGCTTGCCCCATGCTCCTGTTCTTATCACTAGGTCAAGAATATATTGAGCATCTATTATATGCTCAGCTGTATTAGGTGGCATGGAAAATGAAAAAGAATATGAGACATGGCTTTTGCCCTTGCAAGATCTCATAATCTCACTTCAGCAACAAAATTAACATAATTGTTTCAATTAAAGCAAGGGAACACACATTTTTGAAGCACTTACTATGTGCGGAAGTTGTGATTAACGTGAGATAAAAATATAACAAAAATATAATCCTTGCCCTCAAGTAGCCTATATTTTGATGGGGAAAACAAAACACAAAAAAGAGCTACAAAGGGTAGAGGTTGGGGGAAAAGTTTGTCCTCTGGAGTACAGTTCAGACATCTGGAAAATGAGAAACAGAGATATGAGGGGAATTAAGGTTGGCTGGCCAAGGTTACTCCTCCAAAATAGAGATGCCAGGAGAAACTCAGCAAGGGGAAAAGAGAGCCTGTATGGTGAAGAGAGGCAGCAGAGTAAGAAGGCCCCAAAGAATGATTTAGGTGGTGGTATTAATGACTGTGCAATGGTCTGAGAATACCTACAATAACTGGAGAAAATGCATCCATATTGCATTATAAGTACCTGGCACATAGTAGGTGCATATTGGTTGAATGCAACTGGATTAGTTTTCTCATCCATTAAGAAAAGCTTTCTTTTTATTGTTACTATGTGAATCGTTGAGGTGTATTAACACCATTTAAAACATTATCTGTGAATTCTGCATCACTAGCCTAATGAGCCATGATAGATACCTCCTTGTCAGCCAGAACCCACTCTTCTTTCTCACCTACAAGAAGCTTTGTCAAAGGTTATGAGGAGAGAATAACTCATTATTTTAACCATTACTGGATAGTGGTCAGGCCTTATACCAAAGGCTACAAATGATTTCTCAGAAGAGGACACTTCTGATGACATGCCCCTGGTAGTAAACACCAAGCCCTTCTTTATATTTGCTTGTCAACAAAATACAAAGCACATGGACATTCAATATTGCATCTTTACCATTACAAGGTAATTGCAAATCCTGTGTTGCTTCTATATGATGAATTAACTTTCCCATGAAATCTCTTCTGGTGCATCATTCTTTCTTCTGTATTTATGCCTCATCTCTAAAATTTGAATCAGCAAAGTAACACTTGGGGTAGGTGGGGAAAGGTGAAAAAAAAGAAAGGAGGGGGCGTAGAAAATGGTAAAAACAAATAAATGAATAAATTAATTGTAGGTTACTATAATTAAGATATAGGGTTCAGAATGAGGGAAATAACTGTCCCACTATACTCTGCCTGATCATCTACATCTGAGTTACTATGTACAGTTTCAAGCCTTACATTTTGGGAAGGAGCCAGAAAGACCTTGGTTCAAGTTCTATCTTTGACACATAAGATACTTAGCTTTTAAGAGCTCTAGTTGGGAAGAACATTCCAGCCTTCATTAGTAAAGGGAGTTTCCTCATGTGGCATTCCTTAGGTCAATGAAATCACAGGTTTCATCTCAATTCCTTTTAACAAATTAGAACATAATTAGATAGGTCATCCAGGGAAGCAAAGAGACTAAAGAACATTCTATATGGGGATCAGTTGAAAGAACTCATAATAGTGACTCTGGAGAACAACTTAGGAGGGAAATTATAGCTATCTTCAAGGGTTTGAAAGGGCTGGTGCATGGAAAAAGAGTTAAATATATTGTTCTTGGACTCCAGAATGAAGAGTTATTGGCAAAAAGGAGCAGAAATGCTGATTGGAGTTTCATGTAAGAAATCATCTTGAAATTAGATAGAATGGCAAGCCTCAGGTCATCTTTGGAATTAAATAGTTGAAGGCTTGATGGTCATTTTGGGGAATGTTGTAGATGGGACACTCGATCAAGTAAGGGGTGGGCTATAAGAGCTTGGAAGTCTTTTCTAATTCTACCATTCCATAAAATAGAGAAAAATTCAGGTAACCCTTATATTACTAGGAGAAAAAAAAATAAAGATAAAAAAAATAAAGTCTCCAAAGCACTGAAAAAAAAATAGTATAGAAAAGAGGCTTTAAGGAGCCTAAGGCCATTGAGCGACAGCATCTTTATCAGCCCAATTGATTGAAATTTCCCTTGGGTAGTACTTTGCCTTACTCGGGTCTGATAGCTATAAGGGAGTAGAGCTCAGTGGCCCTCAACCCCACAGCACCCACTCTCGTTCCTCTCTTTTGAACAGTTGAAGTCCACACCAGAGTTTGCCTTTTAGATTTTCTCTTTCCAGACTTCATAAAAGAGGCATTTGCAAATAAGTTTTTTATCATCATTAACAATACTATCACTAAAGGGCATATGTTAAGTTTTATGATGGTTTAGCACATTAATATTTTACAATCAGGCTTTAACATGCTTTTATCTTTTTTACACAAGATTAATATCCTGCCTGAATTAGTTTTATTACATGCTATTTCAATTTTCACTAAGCTGCTTTTCCTGCACTAGAATTTAAGCTCTTTTCCATACTATTTTTTTCCCTCTCACTTGTGGGATTTAATTCATTTTTCCATTCTTATTTCTTTTCTTTTTAGTATTGTGAGGATTTTCCCAACGTGATGCCATTTACAAAGTATTACTGTCAGTTAATCATACTATTAAGAGCCATCATAGGTACAGGACAACCTCCTAATTTGTACCCATCTCAGGTATATTGGTCATTAAGTCATCTGGACAAAATCTGCATGATTCTGGCTATGTCTACACAGTATTGGGTGAATTATAAATTTAGCAATCAATGGATTAATTTGGTTTGGTTCAGATAATCACCTAGATAATTCAGGCCCAGTCTTCTCCTTTGAGACACAGTTTTCAACACCTGGGAAGAGTGATAGAATGGTTACTTAGCCAAAATGGAATCACAGTGGACGAGGCAGATTTAGAGAGGAGAGGGATCCTGAGAAAAACAGATTTGAAATGGAAGAGTGAAATAAATACTTTAAGTCGAAATTTTAGCCTAAATCGTCTGGTTCAGCTGTCTACACAGATCAAATTAATTTAACACATGACAGTACTTCTTTTTTCCGTAAGTAACAGAGAAAATATCAGGTTCATCTTGCATTTTGGCATGTAAATTTAGAAAATAAAGTTCCCAACATAAGTCCCTGAGAACAAATGATGAAATTCATTTCCTTCATCTTGATAATGAGATAGAGAAATATGAGTTCAAATGCTGCACACAATATTAGATGTGTTTCCCTTTTCTTGATAAAAGGGAGGATTCACTGAGGAGTAAGGCATCCCAATAAGTGACAGTGGTATAAAAACCAAAAGACATCAAGAAAACTTTAGAAAAGGAAAAAAAATAGGTTTCCAGGGTCATAATGACGGATGAAAGTCAATTCTTTGATAGAGCATGCTGTATACAGATGGACTTTTCAACCCTGGAAAGAAGCATAGAATGATAGGGTAGGAGAAAGGTTGTTAGAAATATAACCATGTGTAGGCTAACGTGTCAAGATGGAAAGGAGTCTTGGAGATACAGCTGCTGCAATTGATGGTTATTTAAGGTAAATTGCAAATCAATCACCAACAAGTATTTTGCCCCAGTCCATTTGTCTTCAATAACTTCCCTTTTTGCACCACACCATCCACATCAGGGCTGACATTTTCACATTGCCCCAACTTACCGGGACTCATTCCATACATGTTGCTCTCCTACCCAATTTTCAAGTCCTTTCTCAGTCCCTTTCTTTCCATCAAATTTTGTCTTTCCTGTAGTTCCATTGCTTATGTCTTTACAAAGTAAGTGATCAGCTCGTGAACTAAACAAAGAAACCTGAATTCTCATTGAATGAAATCTGTGTCATCTTCTTGCTAGGGTTTCCATTTTATAGGACCTTTCAATACCTTAAACCAAAGGAATGAGTATTTAGATTTAATGGGAATGTCGATGAAGAAAGTCAGTGAGAGAAATATTTTGGGCTTATAATTGCTTGTGCCCCTCAACTCACCTGTTCCACCTCTGTGGTGGAATCGAACTGATTTGTTCTTCCTAATAAAAGATTCTTTCTTTTTTTTTTAAAGTTATCTCTAGTTTGTCCCCTTTCTCTTCAAGAGAACACCTCATCAGTCGGTCCTAGGATAGGCTTCTTTGATTTCTTTCATCTAAATATGACCAAGAATGACTTCTAAGTGTAGCAGAATGCCTACCAAGTCTGATGATAATAAAACTAGCTCACATTGGCATAGTGCTAAGTGTTTAAATTTTTATCTCAATTGATCCTTGCAACAACTCTGCAAGGCAGGTGCTATTATTACCCCAACTTCACAGATGAGAAAACTGAGGCAGAGACTTTCCCAGGGTCACCCTGCTTGTAAGTATAGGAGGCTGGATTTGAATTCAAGTCCTCATGACTCCAGGCCCAGACCACCTAACTGCTCCTGATGAATTTAAACCAACAAAATATCACCACGAAAATATTTTGCCTTTGTTCATAGATGCTATTACAACAACTTATCTTTATTAAGCTTATCAGGATGATGATCACAAATTGTTAGAACCTCTCTGCTGTGTTTCTAGCTAGCCTTGACATAGCTATGCCATTCTAAACCGTGATTGAATGGATGCCAGTGAGAAGAGTTCAGTTCTACCTCAGGTGGAAAAAGATCATGCTTTTTTAGTGACCGAAGACAACTGAAACGCTTCTCTATTTGATGTCTACTAAGTGCAAAATCTCTACCAGAGCTCCTGATATGTTGATTCCTCATGTTCATTCCTTCCTTCGAGTTATTCTCATACCTAACTTCATATCATGCTACCATTCTGCTGAAATGTGCATCTGTGGCCCAGGAACACTGGAAGGATTTATACCTTTGGAAGATTAAACAACACTGAGAATATGACAGAAACACTCATTTAAACAGAAACCTCTTTCAAACAGGATGTACAATAAATACCAAAATTACATGGGGTCTAGTCAGAAATAAATAAAGTTGCTTGTGGTCTGGCAGCTTCCTTGGAAGGTGGAAAGTTTAGGTGAGAATTCAGCTGTAAGATTTCTTTGCAGAAGAGAAAGCAGGACCATCGGGCTGAATTATGTGGCATGAAATCTTTGCTTTTTGGATTTGATGGGAAGGGAGAATCTCATGTGGCATTTGGTCCATAGGTTGGCGGCTGCTCATTCCCTTTCAAGATGGATGCCATTGTTTATGAGGGAGCATATGAGTTCTGAGCCCCAAAAGGGTAGCTGGCCATTGCACAGTACATATTAACTACGCCACTCCCAGATGAGCCAGTGGAGGGGAGTCATAATTAATATTATGGATGATAGGAAACACTGTGGGGGATTTCCAATTGTGGCAATGAAGATAAGGTAACTCCAAAGTGCCAATTCAATTACTGTTAGAATTCATCTGCTACTCTCCACTCCACTTCATATTTAATTATTTCAATGAAGAAGTGTGAGAGAGATTCTTATCATCTCCATTCAATTCCCCAATGCACTTATTTCTCCCCTGGACACATTTATTCTACTGTATTCTTTGCCGTCTTAGTGTATGGATTCTGAAAATGAGCTGAAAAGCTCAGACAGCTGAGGATAGTTGGTATCAGACAGCTTTTCCCTGCAGATAAAAAAGAAAAAATAAATGCCTTTCTGGTTGTGGTTGCCTCTTTCAAAATGTAACTATTTAACTGAGCAAAGCAGTTCAGACTTTTTGTTTCATGGCTGTTTCTGAAAGTCTCTGTATTTGCTTTTAGAAAAGTCAGGCTCCTCTTATCAGTGAGTCCTCCTAGCTCCTGTTTTGAACACTGCGTATAAATTTAAGGCACCTCCATTTATTATTCTTTGTGAGTGAGAGAAATAAGAAATCAGACATTTCTGCAGCTGCTTCCTACTGAAGGGCTCAAAGCATGGAGAGGAGGCGATCTGCTTATGCTGGATGCCTCCTGTTGTGGATGGCCTGTGGTGGGGATTGCTGATCGATTTCAAGTTACTTATTGCACTGGACTAGAGACGGAGGTCGTTATGGCCTTTGTCCATGAGGCGCTCACTGTCTAAATTCAACTGACATTCGGAAAGCAGATAGGGGCAGCACATACAGCAGTAACACATTAGAGGAAAGCAGAGCTACAGATCTAGTTTCTTTTCCAGCTACTCAATCTCTGTGAACTATTTTTATTATAATTCTTCAGCTCCCAGGATTCTTTCTACTTCCTGTCCCTCTGAGTTGCTTTTCTATGTGAAAGATAACAATACAGGGTAGAAGCTCTTCTGGCCCAAAAAAGGAAGTCTTCTTTGAGGGGTAGGGGTGGAGGCAAGGATCAAGAAGGAAGCGTGGTATACTGAAAAGGGTCCTGAGTTTTGAGTCAGAAAACACAAGGTCAAAGTCTAGGTTTCTATCAATATCAGCTATTTGCTATGGGATCTTGGACAGGTCATTATACTTCTTTTGGCCTCAGTTCCCTCTTCTGTGAAAATGAAGGCTGAGCCATATGACTGTAACAACAATGTTGTTAGCAGCTGCTCTGCAAGCTAAAGACCAACACAAGACCAACAACAAGAACACGCAAAAGGGCAGCTAGCACAGGTCCTTTGATCTGCTTTCCTAAGGAAAGCAACTTTAAGGCATTAACAATCTCATTTTAAGTAAACATACATGTGTCATCCACTTAGTTCAGGGGGGAAAACCAGCACTCTGAACTTCAGAGCAAATATAAATAGAAATTCCAGACAGAAAGAATGTAAACAGATTTCTGTCTGACCAAAACACAATACATAGTTAGCAGAGAAGCAACAACATCTGGGTTTTTCAAAGTTGAAAGGCTGCTTCAACGGCTTACCCAGAACCTCATCACCAACACTCTTTCAATGAGTGTGTCCCCAAAGGCAAACCACTAACCTCTGAGTTTATATATACTTCTTCAGGATCAAAGGCATCACAATCATGAGAATCCAACCTATTTGAACCAGGTTTTTTTTGTTTCTTAAGCAAGTCAAAGACTCTTGATTCAATCAAAGAAACAAAAGACAACAAAAAATCCACTTTGCCCATTTGAAAGGCAAGACTCATCAAAAGAATTTGATTATCTTAGCATTCTTAAAGAGAAAACAAAAAAGTCCCACTCTAATTACCATTACAATGACCACTAAATCTCCTTCTAGTTCCAAACCTTTGATGGGGGGCGGGGCGGGGTATACATTAGTCCTTGATTTCCTTGGCTTGGGGCACTTCCAGGAGAGAAAACACCCTCTACTACCACTGCAGCTCAGCATTTTGTTCAGTTGTATCTGACTCTTCATGACCTCATTTGGGGTTTTCTTGGCAAAGATACTGGTGTGGTTGCCATTTCCTTCTCCAGCTTATTTTATAGATGAGGAAACTGAGGCCAACAAGGTTAAGTGGCTTGCCCAGCATCACAAAGCTAGTAAGAGTCTGAGACTGGATTTGAATTCACGTCTTCCTGACTTCCTGACTCTATTCACTGTGGCACCTATATTCTCTACAATTCATAGTCTTAGAGAGTTGCCCAGAGTACTGAGAGGTTTAGCGACTTTCCAAGGGTCATGCAATCAATATATGTCAAAGGAGGGACTTGAACCTAGGATTTCTTGACTTCTAACCCAGCTTCCTATCTACCATGCCAGTTTGTCTCCCAGGTAATCTTTGAACTGGTTTTAAATCTCCCTACAGTATAAAATGCACCTTGTTCTCCCCATCATCATCCACATGGCATGGTTAGTTTCAGCAACATGTACTTAGGTCATGTTTCATTGCTTCATCATGTTGTAATTTTTATACTTTGAAGGGTAATATAGTTTAAAAAAATAGGGAAAGAAGAATAACGGCCTATAAATACAGACATTCATTTTTAAATGTGTAAAATGCAAATATCCAAACTACCAAATCGCTAGACATGCTTTATTTGTGAAATGCTAAGACAAGCCTGCAATTCTGAGAATAAGCTTTGAACACCCAGTTTTGGGCTCTATTGATGCTTTTTTAAAAGGAAGTGCTTACCTAGGGCTGCGCATAAAAGAAATCAAATCCTAAACATCCTGCCCTACCTCTCCTTTCTACTTCCTTTCCAATATATTAGAAGGCACCCATGTTTAGTCATTGGATTTGGACCCAGAAGATTTGAATTTGAGTCCCTGCTCTAGCTTTATAAGTTTTATTACTGGGCACAGGTGAATTCATCTCTCTGAGCTTCATCATTTATTTTTTTAGTCATGTCTGTCTCTTTGTGACCCCATTTGGGGTTTTCTATACAAAGATGCTGGACTAGTTTGCCATTTCCTTTTCCAGCTCATTTTACAGATGAAGAAACTGAGGCAAAACATCATTAAGTATCTGAGGCCAGATTTGAGCTCAGAAAAAGGAGTCTTCCTAACTCCAGGCACTCCATCCACTATCC
Source organism: Phalanger gymnotis (assembly GCA_028646595.1). Taxonomy (NCBI): domain Eukaryota; kingdom Metazoa; phylum Chordata; class Mammalia; order Diprotodontia; family Phalangeridae; genus Phalanger; species Phalanger gymnotis. The sequence goes on along the minus strand of CM053624.1, from coordinate 191,715,330 downwards.
TACCTAGCTTTGGTTTCCTCATAATAACAATATTACCCTCCTCAGAGATGGGAAGATTAAATATAAACAGCATTATTAACAATAAAGATCTACAGAAATGGCAGATATAATAATCTATAGTGACAACTATAGGCTGAGATTTGATTTTAATAACCCCCTTTATCGATCCTGGACCTCAAATACTTTTTGGATGAGCTTTCATAGGTGGTAGAAAGTTGTTCCAAGATATTCTTCCGATTTCCACCCTGTTTTCTGTTCCAAAGAAGACCTGTTAAAGCCTGGAAAGGAACAGCCAGCTAAGTCCCCAAGACTATGGAGACCCAGCTGTTCTCAGCAGCCAGTTATGACTCAGGCTTACTCTGAGGCTGGCATTAAAGGCTCATCGGTGGAAGGGGCAGGGTGGGATACTAGCCCCTTGGTGTAAGAAATATGATAAAGGAAGAGGGAGTAGTTGGGAATAGGAAGAATCAGTGTATGTGAGAGAGAGGAGCTATCATTCTGTGTTAAGACTGGGAATTATTGTGTGTTAAGGAAAGTTCTGCATTCCCAGCAAGCACACCGGACTTGATGCAGTGAGAGTGCATCCAATGGAATTGGGGAATAACTACTGGGACTTGGTTTCAAATCTTACCTCCGACACTCATTACCTGTGCCTCCTTAGGCAAGTCATTTAACGTCACTGGGTTTCAGTTTCCTCACCCATTAAATGCAGGGGTTGGAGCAAATGGCCACTGTAATTGACACCAGCTCTTAACCTATGATGCAGTGATGGAGGGTTGTGTTGTCCTAATGATTCCCCCATTCCAAGCAGAAGTATCAGGTTTGGGGAGCAATGAAAGTAATGTTAGTGTATGTGCTAGATTCCTAACTATGAATTAGTCAGGACTTCACTCTCTAAGATGTTCTCTTTAATCTAAATGTATCTGCAGTTCTTGTAAAGAGGAAAATACTACATTCTAAGATTGAAAGAAATGTTATCAAAATCAAAAGGCCCAATGCTCCCCAGAGGGTCTCCACAACATTGTTCAGTGTTCAAGGAAGAAACAAAGTTCCTAAAATACTTTCTAGTAATGAGCCACTAAAACTGTCTCAAATGACTGATAAAGGAATAAAAGTTTTAAAATCCTCATCCATGCATCAATCCTGCATTTCTAGTTTTATTGTACTGATTAATCATATGCTCAGAGGAAGTTGGCAAAAGCTATCAAAAGCCAACTCATGTAAGTTGAATGCCAACTTCAGAAAATAATCAGGGTCTGGTGGGATGCGTAATGAAATATGGCAGGCTGGGTCATTCCAATGTACTTTGGAAAGAATAATACATATTCATTCCCCTCATTTAGCACCTGAATGACAAAAAGCAGGTGAGAATATCAGCACCAAGGCACCAAGCAAGATGGTTGCCATTATGAACAAAGCATAAAAAGGAGTGACAAGGGTGAAAAATGGGAGGGATGTTCTTCTTGTACCTCATAGGCACTGTTCCCTTTCGATAGTGAAATGAAGCTCTCTGGGAGAGGGTTATGTTTTAGAGTCATTGGATGGGATGCTTTGGTGACAAATTTACATGAAATACACATTTCTTAATAAAATTCTTCACTAGTTTTTTTTTTTTAAAGAGAAATTGGAAGGGGAGGAGAACTGCCAATCTCAACTGAGTGTTTTTCTTAAATACTGAGTATCTTCTCTGTGCAATGGAAGGCTAGATTAATCACTAATGAATGCCTAAATGCCACTTCCAGATGAAATAATGAAAGGCATAATTATACCATGACACCAATGAATGACAAAAATCAACCTCCTTGCCTAATTCCATAGTGTGTTATTGGATTGCAAGGTGCTGCCTCAGAGGCATAAAATAAATAGCTAATGGCATCTTCCTGTGATACACATATCCCTTCCCCCATCCCATTTCTGTGCCTCAAAGAATGATATTGACAAGAAGTTGTCTGTAATCCTTCATGCCACTGTCACGGGCTGACACCTCCTCACCAGTCAGGTCTCAAAACAGAGGGAGGACTGCCTTTTTTACAATTAAGACAACACCATTTATAACCACGTCTATGTAATGGTACCGCTAAGCAAAAAGAAAGGGCTTGTTCAGTCTCTGGAAAGTGCTAGGAATTTCCCCAGCTCTCCTCATGCTGGCCTTTACCCAAGGATATTTAGGAAGTCAGTTAGATGTCTGAGACTAAAATCCAAATGCACAAACAGAATTAAAAAAAAAAAAACATGGAAAAGAGAAAAAAAGCTATTTTTACTATGGTAGATTCATATATGAATTTATCCAAGAAAAAGACCACAGGAGATCAAAGAAACAAGGATTCAAAGGAAAAATAACAAACTTCTGTCCTGAGAACACCATTGCAGTGACTAAGAAAAGCTCTTTGCAGATATCTAGCTTAAATCATTTCTCCTTTGTGCTCAGCAATTCCTCCTGGTCTAGCTGCTTTCTACTACACCTGATCCCTTTCCTTTTCTCATGATGTTAATTTGAAGGTACTTAGGGAAACTAAAACAGAAGGCTCAGAAGATGTGATCACTGTGGAAGAGCTGCCTGTTTGATGTCAGCTGCCGGATGGGCCTCTCATATTGGCTGCTTTGTCTTGTGGGCTATTGCTTACGTTTTTCTTCATGCTTCTTTTTCCATTCCTGCTAGCTTCTCTTCATGTAATCTGGGCCAGGGCAGACCTGGGATTTCATTAATATAGGGAACTCCAAGTGAGGGAAACTCCTTTTGCTGATGCAGATTGGTAGCTGTTCTGCAATTTGTAGTCTTAAAACAGGGGTATTTAACCTAGGGGGCTATAATTAAATAGACATATATGCATATATTCATATACATATGTATATGTGTCAGTATGTATGTATATGGATATTTGCATATGTACATCTACATATATGTGTGTGTGTGTGTATGAAGAGTTGTGTTTGTCCTTTGTTTCCTTCATTTTCGAAGAGGACCATGACATTAGGAAAATGATGACATTACTTGCAGTTGACTTTGATTTGAGTGAGGGAAGGCTGTGCCAGGTCACCAGCCTTGCTTTCTCCTCCAGAGCCATCTGAGTCCAGTGGCTTGATATTCATCAGGATGACTGGAGATGGCCCAGGATGCAATGGGAGACCCTGGCCCTTTGAAGCTAAGACCCTTTCAGGTTTTCACTTTGAGTGAGGTAATACTCATTCAGTGAATAAGCCTCTTTAAGAAGTGAGTCAAGGGGTGGCCCCTTTAATTAGAAAAAGGAGAAAAAAAATCAAACTGGGAGGGGAAGATCCTCAGGATTGCTAGTCAAAGGAGAAAGTTACCACTGACATTCACTCTCAGTCAGGAGTGCCCAAAATATAGTCATTAAGTGGAGCTTGGGCAGGGACCTATTGTGTTCCAATCTATGAGCTTCAGAATGAAATGGGTCAGAAAAAAGAAAGAAACAGAGGAAGGAAGGAAGGAAGGAAGGAAAGAAGGAAGGAAGGAAGGAAGGAAGGAAGGAAGGAAGGAAGGAAGGAAGGAAGGAAGGAAGGAAGGAAGGAAGGAAGGAAGGAAGGAAGGAAGG
>CM053624.1:191695808-191711676 GCA_028646595.1 Phalanger gymnotis | reverse complement strand
AGTGGAAGGAACACTGGACAAAGTCAAATTAGAAAATCAGAATTTATTAGTTTTGAACAAGTCATTCAATCCCTAAGAGCCTGTTTTCTAAATTGTAAAATGGACTTAATACTAAAGATTAAATAAGTGAATGTATGTAAAATGTTAATTAAAAATATATCTGCATTTCAATATAATTTATTTCATCTGTAACCTTATGTCTTTTATTTTATGTGTTTAAAATATTATTTTCAAAAGCAGCCCATAGTTTTCAGCAGGCTGCCTAAGGGGTCCAAGACCCTGATGGAGTTTAGATTGTGGGAGCCCCCTTGAACTCCCCTTGAATCTTCCTAATAGATGAGGTGTTTGCTGGAGGCCATAAGCCTTTCATTATTGTTAGGCCCAAATCTCTAGGCTAGGTTCCTGTTGTCTGGCTAGCTTCTGGCCCTGATCCTATCAAAGTGTCTAGGCCCAAATCTGTCATCCTTAAACCAGCATTGGCTTAAATCCTTAAACCTACATTGTCTGTTATCTTCAGGTAGCCTTCAGCTACTTCTCACCCTTAATCCCATTCCTGAAGCCTGAACTCTAATCACCCCAGTCTGATCAAGCTCCTTCTCACCACTCTCCCTGAACCCCTCTTCTCATCACCCCAGGACCACCCTAGATCCCTCCTACAATCCTTGTGTATATAAGTTTCATCTTACCTCTATGAAGCTACTCAGGTTCCATCTATCTCAGATAGAATTTGGCCCACTTGTGAAAAGGAGCATCACAAAGGGTGAGATTTCTTAAGACACCCCAATATGGCGAACCTGTACTAAACTTTGTTTCCCTTTGGCTGAGAGAAAGCTTGAGTTGAATTCATTCCAGCAGGACCCTGCATGTTGGTATTTTGGAGTCTCGAGCACCCCTAAAAGCATATAGTTCCCTGACCTCTTTATATGGTTCTTCAACCCCGTTAAAAAGCTCTGTTTTAGAAAGTTCTTTGAGTCCCTAGGGGCAATAGGTAGCACGGCTGATTTGGAGTCAGGAAGGCCTGAATTCAAATGGGACCTTGGACAGTAACTAGTTGTGTGATGTGGAGCAAGTCACTTAATCTCTGTCTGCCTTAGTTTCCTCTTCTATAAAGATAATAGTAACATTTACCTCCCAGAGTGGTTGTAAAGATAAAATAAGGTGATATTTATAAAGTACTTGGTACAGTATCTGGTACATTGTAGGCACTTAATAAAAATCTGATTTTTTTTTTTAATTAAGTAATTTGCTCAAGATTGTCAAGATAATATGTGTCAGGGTGGAACTTGAATTCAGGTCTCCCTAACTCTATAGCTGGCTTTTTACTCACAACACTATTCTGCTTCTGGCCTCTCTTAATTATTTGCTAATTCAGAAAGTATAACTAAAAGACTATGGGACTAGCTGGGTGTGTGGACACACCTATAATCCCTGCTGCTAAAGCTTTACATACCAGGCTCCCACTAGATTGTAAATTCCTTGAAAGCAGAGCTGTCTTTTGCTTCTTTTTATAACTACAGAGTCTTGCACAGTGTCTGGCACAATGTATGTGTTTAATAAATGTTTGTTGATGGCTTGATGGCTTAGCAGAATTAGGACAATTTAGAAAACAGGCTCTTAGGCATTGAATGACTTGTTCAACACCAATATTTGAACCCATGCCATGTGTTTCTAGATTGAGTGATCTTTCTCCTGTACCATGATGCCTGTCCTCCCTTGTCTTATTGTATGCTAACATGAAATTCTATAGGTCTGTCACATCCTCTCATTTAGCCTCCATGGAATCATCTCTCATCACCTCCTGCATTAATTGCTCTTTAAAATTGAATGTTTTATTAAAAAACTCAACATTGAATATCAAAACAACCAACTTAGCTTGCTTGGTGACTATTTGCATTTAAATGAATGAATTTTAATGCATGAAAGGCATCATAACAATTTTTAGTTGCTCCACATAAAATGCTCATCAGAATTGTCCATTTCCATTGAATTTTCATCTTACATGATTAGAATTAATGTATATTTCTTTCTCCTGGTACTTTTGTTTTTCCTTTGCTTTTTGCAAAAATGTCTTTCCCTTATCAGTAGAATATTCCATGGCATGGATGTGCTACAATTTCTTTAACCATTTCATTCCTCTATTTGGGGGCACCAAATTCTTCTGTTTGGGGGAGTTCTATTATTTCTTTCTTTTTACATTTATTATGAGACAGCTTTTTTTTAATAGTAGGATTCATAACAATTATTACCAAATGTCTCATTTACCTTCATTATTAATTATAAGTAATGAGTTTCTTACAATTTCTTTTAATTGTTCTTAACATTATGTAGTGAAAGTCTTAATTATTGAAGCTATTTCCAGGGAGTCATTTGGTCCAGTGGGCCCATTAGTATACAATGTTTGTCTGTTTGTCCTAATGCTCTCCTGCCTGTATTGAGGAATTACAAACACTAGCATATGTGGGAAAACTTATGTTTCTCTCCATACGGGAATTTTAAAAACTTTCATGATCTTGTCCATTTTGGATTATTCAAAAGCCTTAGGAACAGTGTTTTTATACAGTACCTAATACACTTAGTAACACACACACAGCCAAAATACTTGTTGGATCATTATTTGAAATACATTCCCCCCCCCCAAAAAAAAAAAAAAACCCAGCAAATTTATGTCAGTTGACTAGAGAATGGCTGTACAAGTTATGGTAATACACTAATATGATAGAATAAGAATTCAGAGAAACGTGGAATGTTTTGTCTGATGTGATGCACAGCACAGAACACAGAGGTCTAAGAACAATGCATACATTAACTACAGTAATATTTACAAAGATAATACTCCTTGAAAATAGAATTCAGGTCAAACACGATAATCAAAGTTGTTTCTAATCAATATACAAGCTTTCATCAATAATACACGTCAAATACTGTACTGGGCACCTAGGATATAAAGATAGAACAAAACAATAACTGTCCTTAAGGTGTTTGCATTTGTTCCAAATGACTGATACTAAAATACGTTTTCTTCCTGTCTGTTAACCTATAATTGTAAAGTCATATATGCTATTAATTATATTGCTGTGTCAGTTCTTTGCTAAACCTTTTTTTCAGGTGAAAGTATGTGGGGGTGGGGTTGAATTATTCCTGGTTATTGAGTCTAAGCAAAATTTATTAATAAGAAAAAAAAATTCCCAAATTCAAAATGGAAGATTTCCTCAAAGTCATTCAAAGAAATGCAGAAGATCTCCCTTACAAACACTTTTTTCAGTGTGCCCAAATTTTCAGCAGGTATCTTCCATTCTTCCCTCTTTTGTTTACTGAAATGGAAGAGTCATAGTATTAGAAACATACTCACATTGTCTAGGAATAAGCAAGACTCGTTGGGAAGTCAGGAACATTTTAATTAAAATTTACATTTATTCCCCCTGAATAAATGGGTACCTCCCTTGAACAGAGTACAGGAGAAAGTACAAAGGACTCAGATGGACACCAGTCCTTTAATAGACCCTCACCTTGAATCTCCTGCCAGGCTCTTCATTGGCCAGATACAACCCCTTGACTGCCTAGTCAGGCCCTCCTCAAATGGCTCATTTAAGCATGCATACAAGCCTCTGACCTTTCACCTGACCAACCTGAGGTTTGGTTTCTGCTAAAGCTGAGGTGGTGGAGGGGGTGAAGTACACCTTCAGTTCTGTGGAAACAAAACTCCTCCCATTTCTTACAATAGGAATTACATTAACTTAGAATTGAAAGCAGAAGGGAAATGTGAAAGGACATAAGCATTTATTAAGTGAATACTTTGTTCCAGTCAATGTTGCTACATGTTCTATGGATACTATCTTATTTGGTTGTTACAACAACCTTGTGAGTTAGGTTGAGGGTGAGAGGGTTATTACTCTCATTTTACAGTCAAGGAAACAGAGGCAAAAAGAGTGACTTGTCCAGCATCACTCAGCAAGTGTCTGAGGCTGTTTTTGAACATAGGTCTTCCTGACTGCAGGACCAACCTTGGATACCTAGAGCCATTCAGTTGTCTCAAGACAATAGATCGTTTAGTCCAATTCTCTCATTTTGCAGATGAGTGCCAGAGAAGTGAAGTGCTTTGCCCTCATTACAATGCTAGTTAATGGTGGGCTAGGACTAGAAATAGAGTCTTCTGATTCTCATTTCAATATTCTTTCTACTGAAGCCCAGTGTTGCATCTGAGAGGAAAAAAAAATCATTTTTTTCAAGAATCCTTACATTTGTATGGTACATTTGGGTTCAGAAAACACCTTTGCATTTGATCGCCCCCGTAATCCTGTAAGGTGCATGAGGCAAAGGGAATTATGTTCATTTTACATATGATGAAGCTGGCACTTGGCTTAAAATACTTTTTTTAAGGTCACAAACCTGCTAAGTGGCAAAGTCAAGATGTGAACCCAAGCCCTTTTTTCTAATCCTTTTTTTTTCACTGCATTAAGTTACTTTTGAGGAGTTCTTTCAGAGCAATAAGTTGAAATATCCATTTTTATTCAAATTCTTGCTTGTCTCATCTAATTTCTTTCTGCTCTCACTTATGTTCTATGAAGTATATTCTTGGATATAATTGATTTATGTCATAATGGACTATTATTTTTCTCATACTTTTTCAAAAGAAATCTAATTATGAGGTCAAGGTCATAAGTTTTCTCCCCTTAAGTGTCAGCTAGATTTACTAGATTCAGTGATCGCAGACTTCTGCAACCCTACTTCTAAACATTCATCAAAAGATTTAGGTGGTCTCTGAGGTCCTTTGCAACTCTAGAGCTCTCTGGTCATTTCCTTGACAGCCTCAATAAATGCTATTATTATAAATGATTTTTCATTCATTCAGCCTCTGATTCTATGATTAGATAAGAAAATATGGATGGACCAATGTGTTCATTCCAAATTAAGTAAAAGCCGAAGCATGAGTCCTGCTAACTGTGGACATCAGTACCTCTACGGACATAAAACAGCTCATTCTAGCCTCTAGGCCACATATCCATTTCTGGGATGCCACAATGAAACATCTAATTTGTAAAACTTCCAGTAACAATATAAGGCTTTTCAAAAAAAATTTAAGATATTTTATTTTTAGTTTATAACACTCAGTTCCACAAATTTTTGAGTTCCAAATTTTCTTCTCCTCCTTCTTCTTCCCCCTCCCCCCCAAGATGTCTGATATATGTTTTACATATACCTTCACATTAAACTTATTTACACGATAGTCAAGTTGTAAAGAAGAATTGTGACCAATGGAATGAATCATGAGAAAGAAGAAACAAAACCAAAAAAGAAGAGAGCAAAAAAAGAGAGAGAGCGAATAGTGTGCCTCAATCTTCACTCAGACCCTATAATTCTTTCTCTGGATGTAGATAGCGCTTTCCATCATGAGTCTTTTGGAGCTGTCTTTGAACCTTCTATTGCTGAGACAATATAAGGCTTTTGATAAAGCTCTACAGGAAAAGCACCAAGTTTATTGGGTGAGTTACAAATGCTATACAATTCGCCATTGGGACCCCAAAGTCACATTGTCTAAGTAAGATTCCGGGATGCTTACTATATTTCCCCATGTATAAGAAACACCCTCTTTTGAAAAATTTGGGGTCTAAAACTGGGTGCATCTTAAACAGTGGTTGTAGATTTTGTTTTACTTGCATTTCCTGCTTTTTGGCGCTTGTTGTCTTTGCATTCATTGTTTCGCATTTGTTATGAATATATTAGGTTACGTTTTGCCATGTTTTGCCCAGAAATGGCTCAGAAAAGATTTTCATACTGTGTTGAATTCAAGTTAAAAGTGATCCAGTTTGCAAAAGTGAATGGAAATCGTGCTGCTGAATGTAAGTTTGGCCCTCCTCCAACTGAGAAAACAATCCAAGACTTTCTATGGGAAGAAGAAACCCTACTGAAAATGCCACGGCAGAAGAAGGCCATGAGAGGGAAGTCAGCAAAATGGCCTGATTTAGAGAGGGAGTTCAAGATAGAGATTGAAGAGCAATTGGAATTCCTGTGTCCACAAAGATGGTTCAGCATGAGCAAGAATTGCTGATGAAAAAGAAGTTACTGATTTCAAAGGAGGACAAAAGTGGTACTTCAGGTTCATAAAATGGAATGGACTAAGCATGCATACATGCACCAGATTTGCCCAAAAGATGCCTGAAAGCTATGAGCAGAAGGTCCTTGAATTTCATTGGATTATTGTATGAATTTTATGAAGAATAAAACTTGAGTTCAATAACTTTATGAAATACATTATTTTTTTCAAATTTCAGGCCCCAAAATTAAGGTGTGTCTTACACATGAGGATATATGGTAGTTAATTTCACCCCGCCCCCCCCCCATGTCTCATTATCTCTTAGAGATTGAGTTGGGTGCAACTTGTTTGTTCTTCTTTCTCAGCATTAACATTTTCTGTTCTTAAAAATCATACTAACACAAAAATATATTGTATATTATTACTGCTTCCAGATTGCTAATATTCATTAGATTTAAGAACTCTTTTTGGTATTGTCTTAAATACTTAAATAGAATTTAGTCTCATCAGTTAGGAAACTACTAATATTTTAAATATACTAGTCCGGCCCTATCAAAATGCCTCTTTATAAGGCAAGAGTACAGCCGTCTGGTAAAGGCATGGATCCCTTCTCAGAACGATGTTTTAAAATTATAAAATAAAATACATAGGATTATAAGGAAAACAAACTACATTTAAATATATTTGTTTGTTTTCTAAATTCAGGACCCACTGGAAGCTTTCCACAAATTTCTTTCAGGTCCATGAACCCTAAGTTAAGAATCCCTACCTTAACAGTAATGCTGAGACCTTCCAATTTGGTTTCATCCATTTTCAGGCATCAGGGACAGTGCTCAGAGCTCTTTGAAAGAGATAGGTGGAGGTACCTGCAATGCCTGACTTCTCAGGCTCTCAGGCCGGACTTACAAATGCTTGAGTGGATAATGAAAGAACTGGGCAAGGGACAAGGGTTGTTGAGTGCCATAAGATAAGGCAATCTCATCAGCTGGCTCTCTTTCTTGGTTTGAAGCAATATGCAACTCAGAAAGAGGCTGACTAGATTCCAAGAACTACCCCAAAAGGATTGGTTGACATATAGAAGGGTCATAGACAGCTTATATCCTCATCTACATAAACACATAGAAACACTCATCCATATACTTAGGAAGAATGCCCCAATCTATCTACATAAAAAAGAAAGTATGACATTGGCTGGTAGGAGCTTTCATCAAATGTTCCTTTTGAGACCAGTCTCAAAAAATAATGTTTGAAGGTTTAATATGGTTGGAATAGATCTTCTACCCAAAGAAAAATCAAAATAATCCATAGTTTAGCTTTCTAAGAGACACTTCTCATTTCCCTTAAAGCTGAATACAAGTAACTTCATGGTTCATATAATTATAGGAGATATAACCTGCCTGTCTCCTTGATACAGAACATTTGTAGGAGATAATTTTGTTCTGGAAAACAACTTCTACTGCACATGTTCTTAATCTGGAATTCTTGGATCTCCAAGGGGCCTGCAGATGGAGTCCAAGGGATCCATGAACTTAGATGGGGAAAACATATCTTTATTTTCATTAAATTCTATCTGAAATTTAGCATTTATTTTTAAAATTATTGTGAAGAGTCCTTAGGTTTCACCAGACTGCCAATAGGGTCCATAACACAGAAAATATTAAGAAATCCTGGCCTATTCTGACATAATAGGGTAAAACTAAGCACCTGGAAGATCAGATGTTAGAGGCAGCAAGCCTCCAGAGAGGACCTGGTCACCAAGATATTTAGGTAGCTAAAGGCAATGAATAAAAAGAACTGTTAGAACCCCTCAAAGAATAAGCAAGGGTCTGTGCCACCATCTGCACGTCGATCAGCAACAAGAATATGCTATTGATAAGTTTCCTGTTTAGCTCTGTGAGGGATACTGTTGTTGTGGTTATTCAGTGGTTTTAATCATGTCCGACTCTCCGGGACCCCGTTTGTGATTTTTTTGGGCAAAGATACTGGAGTGGTTTGCCATTTCCTTCTCCAGCTCCTTTTTACAGATGAGAGAACAGAGCCAAACAGCATCAAGTGACTTGCCCAGGGTCACATAGCTGTTAAGTGTCTGAGGCCAGATTTGAACGCAGGAGGCTGAGTCTCACTGACTATGCAGAAGGATAAAAACACTGGTCTTACCTTCATAGTGCTTAAAGTTTCTTTAGAATAAAAAAAAAGACATACATATGTAACAAATTATACACACACATATATGTATATTTGTGTATGTATGTATGTATATATTGATAGTCCTCAAATTTCAATTTTGGATCCTTACTCTTCCTTCTCTCTGGTCTTTCTTTCTGAAATATTTCTTGAAGAATAGATGAGGCTGGTCAGTACTGTTAAAGGCTCTACTAAGGCTAAAGGCATTCTATTTTTTTTAAGGCTATGGGAGATTTTGGTCTTCTGATTTCAATGATGTGAGAAATTCCTAATGTGGAAACTTTCTCTAATCATGCTAATTAGCACCTCATCTGTAGCTTAAAGTGCTAAGGAGAAAGTAAATGGCGAAGAGGTAGGGAGAAAAAAAAGATATTCACCATAATGCCTACAGATAAGAAATTTAACTTCGGAAAGCTAAGAGGATGTCATTCGTTTGTTCACAGGGGAGTACAGAGCTTGGACCACATATGTTGGTACACCTGGGCACACCTAGCCCACACTCTGTATATACTTTTGCATATGCTTCTCTCCTGGAGGCAGAAGATGGGGAAAAATGAATTACTTAGAAGAGGGGAAGTCTATTTCAGTTGTTTTTAGGTAAAGAGACTAGCAAGTTTTCAGGAAGCAAACATTGTGTCAAAGACCATTTGGGATGAAAGGACTCAGAGTTTGAACAAAGGAAACATTAAGAAGGCTGAGAAAAGGAAAAAAAAATACATTGGGAAAATCACAGACCTGTCCACAGTCTGAGAAGTAATAGCAGACAAAGAAACAGCTGTCCTCTTCCCACTTTATGAGGAGAAACAAGTAGAAGTAAAATTAATAACAGCAGTAGAATGCCTAGAGCCTAGAGAAATTAGGGTAGGCAGAGGGGGGACCATTCAGATCACCTGGTGATTTAGGCTTGGCTCTGATGCTTGTGGGTTGACACAAATGGCTATACTCATGTCACAAGGCCCTCCCTTCTGAAACTTCGAGATGATAAGAAAATTAGACCTTGCGAGTTGCCTGTGCTCATCCTGTGGGTTTTATTTTACCTTCCTTACAAGAACCATCACTGTCTTTAGCCATCCTGGAAACTTTCTCTAAACTCTTTTGTTCCTAGTAGTTAGGAACCAACTAAGGGAAGAAGTTCTTGGGAAAGAAAAAAAAAATCTTTCCTTCTTCAGAATTTACATGTGTACTAAAACATACTTACTTAATAGACGTAGACTAGAGAACACAAAGTATAAGACTTTGAAGATTGTATTTATGTACAAATTCATCATGAGTGACTCCTGAATGCCAGGCATAGTACCTGTCACTGAATAGGTGACTGACTGATGGCTCCCTCAGCGTTATTCTTAAAACCCAAAGAGTGAATTTTAAATGATTGGGAGAATGCGAAGAACCAAATTGAAATCGACAACGTGGCTATTGATGATCCCCACGTTTGGGGTTTACAATATTTTGTTTTCGTATAACAGTCCTATTGAAGGTATTACTTCTGTGGTCTAAGAATGGGCACAGATTTCATTACTGGGCAATTTGTTGTGTTATCATCAGGACTCATAAGACCACACAGGAGGAAAAGGAAAACTTGAACTGGGCCTAAAATTTGTGGCCCTGTGAATTACCTTGCGGATGAACCATATTGCTTTAAAACAAATAATTTACATTTAAATAACTTATCTTCTTTCACCTAATGTAAAAGTCATCTTTATTCTTTCTCTACAAATCCCCAAACCTATGGACTACTTTGATCATATTTGTGCAATAAAATTGAAATTTCCAGATATGGTGGGTAATCAATTTTCGTCACCTCATCTGTGTTTCCAATCTCATTACAGATTGCAATTTTCAGTGCAGATTACATGATGACCCATCAGTGGCTTTGTTGTTTCTGAATTACCGATTCCTTGCCTACTGCCAGATAAGAACAAAGCCTATGCATCAGCCTGACAGCTTGCAAACAGAAAATGGGCTTGTAGGATTGGATTTAAATCCCAGGTGTAGGGGATAATTACCACATCACTCATGCAGTAACTGAAAAATGGTATTTCAACAAGAAAAATTACATTCCTTTTATAGTGCCAACAGAAATCATTATTTGAGGCTTCACACTGATTCAGTGTATCATTACATGTGCACTGTACTCATTAAATGTAATGTTTGTTGCAACATAAAAAAAGTTATTGTTTTAGGTACTTTGGTGGAGCAGGTAGCTTAAATTTAAGGTTTGTGGGACCTTGACGGCATAGAGGTCATTTGGACCATAATATACCCAGTGCAAGAGAAATGACAACCTGACGCAAAGCATTCCAACTGGCTGCTATTATGGGCCAGTCAGATAGATAGTACAAAAGGAGAAAAGTATAAATCTTGCATTTCACAAACCCCAGGCATTTAACCCTAGAATGTGTCCAGAGAAATAGGACAAACTCTAAGATTCTGAATCCCTTGACCAACCTGTATGTCTTTTACCTCAGCTGTGAATTCACTTTTACCTAGATTTATGGTCTCAGAGGTAGAAACAATAGGGTGTGAAAGAAAGGACTATCTATCTATCTATCTATCTATCTATCTATCTATCTATCTATCTATCTATCTATCTATCTATCTGTATTAAAGAAGATAGTAACTGTTCTTAGAAATACACCCCTACCTGGGCCCAGTTCACCCACAAGGTTGGAATTGTTTCCCAATGATTGTGCAGGCACTAGACTAATGAAAGCTAGATTCAGCACAGTAATCTGTAGGTGCAAAGGGTTATATATTGACTGCTGAGAGCAACAAACCATATTGTATTAATCCTGAGCCCTAGTTATGTTTATGGCCAACTGGCTTTCTCATTAAAGTGATCAGAATAGTGTAAAGGAGTCCACTGCCCTAGTTTGCTGCATTCTTGCTTGGGCTCCAAACATATTTTGAAAGGTAGCTATTTCATAGTGTAGCTCCTTTGCTTTTCACCAGAACCTACTGAGTTTCTACATAATTGTGAGGAGATTGTTTTTCCTATGAGGTAGGAAGAAAGGTAACTCTTGTAAAAAGGCTGGCCTCTGTCATGACTGGGATGGAGTAGGAGTTTCTCCTATGCAAACTCTTCACTTTCCACATCTTTCTTCTTTCATTTTATTTCTTTTTGTAAAAATTGGTCTTCTTTGCCCATTTGATGGGTACAAGATAGAACCTCAGAGTTTCTTTAATTTGTGTTTCTTTAATGATTAATGACTTGGAAGATTTTTTTTAAATGTGGTTATTGGTTGCTTAGATTCCTTCTCTTGAAAACTTCCTTTGATAATTTCTGTATTGGAAAACGTCTCTTGTTCATAAACATTTGAGTCAGTTCCTTATATATCTTGGAAAGACATTTTTATTAGAAAAACTTACTGTTGATGTGCCCCACCCCACCGCCACATTCCTGCCCCAGTTAGTTGTTTCCATTACAATTTTAGCTGCATTGATTTTGTTTGTGCATTTTTTTCAATTTTATGTAATCAAAATTTTCCATTTTATATATATAGTGAAACTCTCTATCCCTTGTTTGGTCATACTTTTCCCCTGTCCATAAGTCTGAGATATCTTTTCTTCCTTGATCATTTAATGTTTATAACATGACCCTTAATATCTGTGTCATGTGTCCATTTGGAGCTTATTCTAGTATATATATTTATATATATATATATATATATATATATATACACACACACACTTATATATATATATACATGCATACACACATATACATATACATACACACACATGCAAACATCTCTCTCTGTATATATATATATAATATATATATATGCATATATACATTATATATATATATATATACAATATATATATATCTTCTGCATTTCATCCCAGAAACTTTTTAGGGTCTATGATCTTATTGACATTGAAATGAGAGCCCTAACTGTAGGAGGAAATGTCAAGAGGCTCTAACTCTACAGTCAAAAAGTTCCTCGTTGACAAGAGATAGGAACAAGATTCTGGATATTGAACCCAAAGATGTCCTTTAGCTAAGAACTTCAAAGCATCATAATTATCATCATCATTATTATGATTGTCAATAACAACAAATCATTGTGCTAGTGTCTGGGCATACAAAGTGGCAAAAGTTGAGTTGGGATTAGAGACCTTCCATTTAGAAAAGAGCTTATAATCAAGTTGAAAAGAGAAAGAGGGAATGCCCCTAAGCAGGTAAATAGGTAAGATAAGTGCAGAGAAAGAAAATATTACCTAAGTTAAGTCACAGAAGCCTTCATGGAGAATATGGGACTTTAGCTGGGCTTTGAGTTAAAGTCAGACCTTAAATAATTAGTCACAGACAGGGTGAGTACCCTTGGCCTAGGGAGTAACATGATCAAAGGCATGAAAACAATAATACACACAGATTGTTCAGGAATGGATGAATTAATGAGTTGCAGCAGAGGTTTTATCTTAAAAATCTAAGATAGCTTCAAGATAAATTAGGAGGCACAAATGCCAGGACAGTATCCAATAATTTTGTATCATATGCCATTAAGAGTGATTTCAAGCAAATATCATTTTCCAGATTCCACAGACTGAGAACTGGTGGTACAAAAAGTGAAATGATTCCTCTAAGCCTGCTCTAATATTGTAAAGCTGTGAGTCATAGAACATAAAACCTCAAAGAGTTCAAATTCAGAATCACCCTAAGTGTCATGGAGGAGGGCAGAATGGGCATGAGTACCATGAAATGTATTGCAGACAAAGAATTATAAAGGAGAGGTAGAGGTAAGGACGTTATCAAACAAATGCATGAGCCAAGAAAAAAAAAATAGAGTTTAGTTTCCACATGGCAGAAGAAAGAATAACCAATGGACAGCTCACATACTCCTTTACTATTCTTATGATGTTAAAGGAAAAGCATGGTTCTCTTCCCTTAGAAGGTCATGTGGACTTATGAAGGTACACTTAGCACATGGAACAGCCAGTCTTCCGTGGATTTTGATTTGCTATCTTTAGGGGAAATACCTTTATTGACATGCTCATAGATTCATTTGAGCAGCTAAGTTTAAATCTACTTAACATGGCAATACAAGTGGGAGTAGCAAAGGCCTAAACAACAGAAATCTCACTCATTTAAGCTGACAAGTATCCTATACTAACCACCATTTATTTATCATATGACAACGACAACTAGCATTTGTGTAGCTCTTTGAGGTTTGCAAAACATGATACCTTAGTATGTTATCACTATGCTATGTCTGCTTTATATAGATGCTATTATCTCTATTTTTACCGATGAGAAAACAGAGGCTAAGAGAGGTTTAGTGAATCAGTCAGAGTCAAAATGCTAATGAACATACAGGATGGGATTAAAGTCAAATTTTCCCAAATCCAAGTTCAGTGTTCTAGCTTGGGTATCATCTAGCTGCCTCATGTTCTCACAAAAGGCACAAACATCACTTAACCTGAGACATCTGCCATCAACATGCATTATTTTGATGGTGGTTATAAATATGACAATTTCAGAATCACATTGATAGTAATGATAACATGAGTCTTTGCTCTAGGTCTACATTTTTTTTGGGCAATATGACTCAGATTTTTGGTTGTGTCACAATTTAAATTCCAAGTTTGTTCTATTTCTTGAAATGCAAAGCATAACCTATTCCACCCACTCTGGAACACAACAAACTTATAGAGACAAGTCCTGCTGTAAGGAAACCGCCTGGTATTTCTTTTTTCGGTCTTATCAAGAAGTACAATGTGGGCTTGGGTGTGGATCAGGTGGTCATATTAGAAAATGCATTAAAATGCAGGCTGAGGAAGAGGCCTAAATGAGAAATTACCATTTTGGTTCTGCTCTGGAAGCCATCCTCCTGACAGAACTGTGGAGAATGGGATTTAGTTGCATTCATGCCACCAGTGCCTTACATGTCATGGCTTAATCAGGGGTCATCATGTAACTTCACTGCAGATGGTAAAGCTGTGTTTGCAAATGAAAGCTGACTGAACATGAAAGCATACCCCTTACCTGATTGCTCCATAGGATTTCCAGGAGAAGTTATCCACATGGTCATTTTGGCACATACTTTTTCTTTTTACCCCGTCATTTTCAGCAATGTCTTTCATAAGGCCTTTCCTCATACCCTCTTCCCCTCACCTTAGTGCCCTCCACCCCATGAAGCAGAACAGTAAAACTGAACATTTGTCTAGGTACATGTTGCATCTCTCCAGAGAAGGTGAGGAAAGAGACTTGTTTTTTGTCCTTCCATCCTTCTTGTCTAACATACATAAAACACATAACATATATGCCTTGCATTTACTCATTCACGAGGATCTTAATTTGGCATTGCCCTGCACAGATACAAATTGGAAGACATCTCTATCTCTCCATACCATCCTGCCACTGCCCATGTCCTTCCATAAGTTTGCTGAAGGGATTTCTATGCTAGGAGTCCTCTAAGCTTTCTCTTGATTTAGATTAGAAATGCCCAGAACAGTGGAGCATGGGCACTATCGAACATGTATCCCTTGCTTTTACCCTACCACCATTTTCATTCCAATATTTCTTTGATGACTTCCTTATCTCCCCATCCTCATTGTTTGGCTGTGAGTCTTATGGTGCTGGAGAAGACTTTTGGGAGTCCCTTGGACAGCAAGAAGATTAAATCTGTCAATTCTTAAAGAAATTAATTTAGACTACTCTTTGGAAGGACAAATATTGAAGTTGAAGCTTAAATATTTTGGCCACACAATGAGAATACAGGACTCATTGGAAAACAAACAAACAAACAAAAACAACACCTGATGTTGGAAAAGATTGAAGGCCAAAGGAGAAGGGAGTGGCAGAAGATGAGATGGATAGATGGTGTCATGGAAGAAATGAACATGAGCTTGGACACGCTTTGGAGATAGTAGAGGTTAACATGGTCTGGTGTGCTATGGTTCACAGGGTCACAAAGAGTCAGACATGACTGAGTGACTGAATAACAACATATAACCCTGAACTGTCCAAAGAATAGAAATTGAAAATTACCTAAAAGACAATGGAGAGGCACATGGCTGACTTGAACAGAGCAGGATTTCTTAACCTGGGGTCATTGAGCTTGGGTTCTTTTTTTCCCTCTGATAATTGTATTTCTATATGACTATTTTCCTTTGTAAGCCTATGTATTTTATTTGATACATTTAAAATATTATTCTGAGAATAGATCTCTATAGGCTTTGTCAAACTGTCAAAGTGGTTAATGAGACAAAAAAATATTTAAAAGCCCTTGAATGGATTGCAATACATTGCAAGCAAGGAAATACAACAAAGGAACATGATAAAAGATGTCATCAATATATGAACCTTGCACCTAATGGGTACTTAAAAGTTTTTAAAATAGAATTAAATTGTGCTTTAGCTGAATTGTCTCATTATGTAAGAATCAAAGCAATAGCATTCATTCAAAAATCTTCCAAGCTGGGAGATTGATCTGATGCACTACCAATGGTAATCAATTGACTACATCCTGTGTAAGAAAACCGGCTATGTATTTTTTTTTAATTTTTTAATTTAATTTATTTTTAATATGTTTAGTTTTCAGCATTGATTTTCACATGTGTTTGAATTACAGATTTTCTCCCCATTTCCGTCCCCCCATTCCCCTCCCATCCCCCTTTCCCTTACTTTCTTAAAGACTAATTATATTT
>CM053624.1:191666736-191695308 GCA_028646595.1 Phalanger gymnotis | reverse complement strand
GGTGTGTTTTCACCGTCTGGCCATGTTCCCAGACACTTTACTTAACCCTTGAGTATTTCAACGGGGTGTGACTAAAGAGTTCTATGTTCCACTCTTGGGCAGATGCGCTGGCCGCACTCCTCCTACCCAATAACCCCGTTCCCGGAAAGGGCTTGAATCTTCCGCAGGCACTCCTGCTCTGATCAGCCACTTAATTCCTCCCACCAGGTGGGCCTGGGGCCAGAAGCAACTGCAGCTGAATTTCTAAAGCTGCCCCGCCTCCGTTGCCTCACTAACCCCCTGCCCCGCCGCTTTCCCCACTAACCTTTTGCTGTTTGTGGGTTGTGACGTCTGGTACATGCCACAGCTCAGTAATTCTGTGTGCTAGGGCACCCTCCGCTCCACTCCAGGTCTCCTCGGTCCGCGGTCTCCTGCACCGCGCCGCGCCGCCTCGCGCGCTGGGCTCTGCTTGGCTCACCTCCGCTCCCCTTGGCTGGGGGCTGGGAGTTCTGTTCGGGACAGACCTTACCCCGAGACCATCCAGGCTGACCTGGGCTGGAGCCCTGCTTCCCTCTGCCCCTTCGTGGGTTCTGCAGTTCTAGAATTGGTTCAGAGCCATTTTTTCATAGGTTTTTGGAGGGACTTGGTGGGGAGCTCACGCCAGTTACTGCTTTCCAGTCGCCATCTTGGCTCTGCCCCCCGGCTATGTATTTTTAAAAGGGATGTGATGAGAATGAGAGAGAAGCAGACAGAGACAGAGATAGAGAGACAGAGAGAGTGTGGTTTTCCAGTTATCAAGTGTTTTCATTTGAGCATGAAAATAAATGGATCTGGCACCCAACTTCAGCTCAATTCTTTCTCCTGGGCCT
This sequence comes from Phalanger gymnotis, assembly GCA_028646595.1. Classification (NCBI taxonomy): domain Eukaryota; kingdom Metazoa; phylum Chordata; class Mammalia; order Diprotodontia; family Phalangeridae; genus Phalanger; species Phalanger gymnotis. The sequence continues at coordinate 191,694,460 of CM053624.1, read as the reverse complement.
GGAGGTATTGCTTATTTGGCCCTGTGGCGTGCCCTCCTGATAGCTGTGGGAAAAGAGTTGTTTATATTACTTGGAATAACTCTCTTCTAAAAGCCTCTCCTTCTTCCCGGATAGCTTTGATGCTCAATTTATTTATTTTTTCCCCTTGAGCATATCAGATGCTGCCTGTTGGTACTCCTTCCTTCAGTTTCATAGTTCACTATTTTGTTAGACATTGTCTTAGTGATCGAGAATGGAGCTATCCAAATTGACCAGTGCATTATCTCATTTGTCCAGGTCTGCTCTTTGTGGGGAAGATCTCATAGCGCTTTGAAAGCTGGCATGCACTCAGCCTAACCACATGCTGAAGGCAGGAGAGAGTAGGAGGTGGTGTGATTCTTATACAAAAAACCTGATGCTCAAATAAGTTAAATGACTTGCCTGAAGTCACACAGCAAGGCAGAGGCAGGAACATAGCTCAGGAGAACACACTCCCACATCTGTGCCATTAGCATCATATCACTATAACTTCTCACCCTTTGCTAGAATGGCAAAAGGACTATGGGTTTCTATGACAAACAGAAGGTTTTCCCCAGGTGGAGTTATGCATAAGGTGGAGGGAAAGGTTTTTTTTTCCCCTTCTATTTATAAGACAGTAATCAACAGAAACCTGTAGACACAGAAGCCTGTTCCCTCCTATTCCATCCTGAATCTTCCCACTGTGAACATAGGATCACAGCTTCGTAGATGTCGTCCTTTGAAATACAGTGGGGAGAAAAGGAGAATTATTTTGTTTTGTTTAGTTTTTCTAGATAACAAGAGTAATGATGAGAAAGTAGAGGATATTCTACTTACCATGGCTTTGTACATGGGAATAGGTCTTTACATAATGAGAGGCATCACAATGGACTGTTGTCACAGAGTTGGTCTGTGAGTCAGGAAGATGTAGATTCAAGTTCTGCTTCTGATACATGATTGCTGTATGGCTCTAGGCAAACTATTTAACATCTTGGTGCTCTAGGGAGCTTTCTAAGAATATAAATTGCAGAAAAGACACTGAACTACATTGATAGAAGGAAATTGTACATCTGGGAGTACCTTAGATTGATGAAATCACAGGTTTAATCTTTGTCTTTTGCATGACTTTTTGCTGTGGTTGTTGTTCAGTCGTTTCAGCCATGTCCAGCTCTTCATGGACTCATTTGAATCTTTCTTGGAAAAGATACTAGAGTGGTTTGCCATTTCCTCCTCCAGTTCATTTTACAGATGAAGAAACTGAGGTAAACAGCATTAAATGACTTGCCCAGGCTAACACAGTAAGTATCTGAGGCCAGATTTGAACTTAGCTCTTCCTGACTCCAGGCCCAGTACTCTATCCACTGTGCCACCCCCTCCACCTCTCTGCCCCACCTTTACATGACATGGGCTCCTTTAAGGCCTCTGCTGATTTCATCTGCATATAAAAGAAGGTAAGGATGGCATTTAGGTCGGTAACCCCCTGGGCTTAGCTTGTTTCAGTGCTTTACCCCATCCATATATCTACATGGAAGAATAGAAGAGATTTGGTCGTTGAGCATTGGGGACCCTTAAATAACAGAGAAATTTGGTAGTTATTAGGTCAAATAACCTCAAATAGCTTACAATTTAACCTTCAGAGATTAAGTTTTAAGGTAATATAGAATGTTCTCCATAAGCCAGGCTGAAGCTCTGACCAAGGTACCCAAGCCCCTAGCCAAGGAGTAGAGAGAAAAGACTAAGCTTTAAAGAACATCCTTCTTTCTTTAAATATATTGGTTCCAAGGTCTGAGATGCTCCTTCAGGGAAGCTGAGAGTCCTCAGTAATCCAGACACTAAGAGAACAAAAAAGAAGAAATCAAGGGATTACAGATCCCAGGTAAGCAGTTCTGAATTTTCTAAGAGAGCTAGGGGAAAAAATCCATGGGGTTTAAGCTTTAAAAATCATAGCAGCTCTTGCTCTGGAAGAGATAGCCAAGGATTTTAGTGGAGCCAGAAGCTGGAGGCAGTGGGGACTACAGCCAAGTAGCATCCAGCAGTGTAGGATCTGGTAGTGAAGCATCCAATGTGGACTCCAGGAGAGGAATAGCCAGCAGAGATGAGTCGAATGGAGACTATAAAACCAGCCAGGAACAGGTCTGATGGGAGCAGTATAGTTACATCACTAGAAGACATCGGCAGTCACATAGAATTAGATGTCTGAATCATTCCTCCATGTATTCTTTAGACAAGCACACCTTCAACGATATGCCCTTGTCATACATGTTACTTACGTGTGTGCCTCTTCACATTTATTCCTATAGGAATTCACTCTTCTCACTAGGGGTGTGTTTTAGGAGAGGATACCTCAGGTTTATGGAAGAAATGTTTTACTGAGGGACATATATACATGTGTGTGTGTATATATACACATATGCACATATATGAACACAGAGATACATATATACAGACATGTATATATGTGTGTATGTATATATATATGTGTGTGTGTGTGTATATATATATATATAAAACCGCCTACTGTTGCTGTTTGTCTTTCGTTCTTGAAGAGGACCATGGCATCCTGAAGGTGATGCCATGAATATGCCAAGCACTAAGCCCAGCTCTTTACAGATATCCCTTTCAATCTTCACAACCTTGTGAGGTAGATGCTGTTAATATTCTCATTTTACAGTTGAGGAATTAAGAAAAAAAACCAGAAGTTAAGAGATTTGCTTAGGTTCGTAACAATTAGTAAGTGTCTGAAGCTGGATTTGAACTTAGGTCTTCCTCACTCCAGGAAAAATACTCTATTCACTGTGGCAACTATTTGTTTCTTGGTACTTTTCTAAACATGCCATTTCATTTACTTTGAACTAACTGTGCCATCTGAATGACTATTAAAAGTAAACACACAAATGGGGGCTCCTGAGCTATGGTTTTACATGGTATGGTGACTCATAGATTATCTTTGACCAAGGGTAGTGAGCCTGTGAGTTGGAGGATATCCTCACAGTTCCATATATGGCTTTGAAAATGGTTCTATTGCAAGGGTATAATTTCAAAATATGACCTTTGTTTGGAGGAGGAAATGTGGCAATGACAACAATTATTGACTTATTTTCTAGAAAGCTCTAAAAAGTTCAAAGCCCTACTGGACATATGTGAGTTTTACACAATTCTCACTCAGAATTTAGCAAACCCACAGCCTTCATTATGATCTCAAACCACAAATGAGCTCTAAGCATTCTTAATAATTCCCGAATCTCTTCTGGTTTTATTTTTAAATCCTGGATGCTTGTTATTGGCATCAGTTTAGAACAGGCAATCCATCCATCTATCCATCCATCCATCCATCCATCCACCCATCCATCCATCCACCCATCCATTCATTCAGCATAGACACTGAATAGCTAATATGTGCAAGGCACTATTCTAGTTGTTACAGAGATGAATTAGACAATCCCTATCCTCAAAGAGTTGAAAATCTGGAGATAAAATATGAAATATATACAAATAAATACAATGCACAGCAGTACCCAATAAGTAATATAAAAAGGCATATGAGCAAAATTTTTGTGGACTTTAGAGGAAACAAATAAGTCACTTTTAACTGGAAGAATTAGAGAGAGTGTCACAGAGGGTAGGAGAAGGAACAAACATTTATTAAGGGTTTACTATGTTCCAGACACTGTGCTAAATGCTTTATAAATATTATCTCATTTGATCTTTGGTAAGTGTGGTTATTATTCTCATTTTATAGTTGAGGAAACTGAGGCAAAGAGAAGTTAAGTGACTTGCCCTGGATGACACAACTATTTAGTATATAAGGCCCTTCTGACTCCAAACCTAGCACTCTATCCACTGTGCCACCTAGATGCCTCATTGGAAGAGGTACCATTTAAATTAGACCTTGACAAATGATTAAGATTTTGATAAGCATAGTTGTGGGTCTGTGTGTAGTTGTAGGGGTGTAGAAAATCAGTGTGAGAGATCTGCATAAGCAAAGGCAGAAAGAATTAGGATCTGGAATAATAGAGTGTTAGATTGTTAAATCAAGTGGGGACCTTGGAGGTCCTCTAGTCTACCTCCTTCATTTCATGAAATAAGGAAGCTAAAACTCCTAAAGGTGACCCGTTTAGAAAATAACGAGTCATTCAGTTTGGCTGGAACTTAATGCACATATGGAGAAATAATGAGAGATAAGGGTAAAAACTTAGGACTAAATCAGAAGGGCTTTGAGTGCTTGGTTATGCAGTTTGGAACTTTATTTGGCAGGCATCGGGAAAGGTTTGAGCAAGAGAATGACACAATCAAAGCAATGCTTTAGGAAGGCTATTTTGATGGCAAGGATTAAGACAGATTGGGTGGGGGAGAAAGTGGAGGCAGAATACCAATTAGGAGGTTCTTATAACTGTCTAGATGTGAGGTGATTAGGATCTGAATTGGAAGGGAAGCGGTGAGAATGAAAGATGGAGAATATGAGAAACATTGAAAATAAAGGATTACAAGGACTTGGCACCTGATGATAACACCTTATGTTTGCCCAGCATTTTAGAGTTTCCAAAAGTGTTCCACATAGATTATTTGATTTTTTTTCCTCACAGCAATCCTATGCGATAGATAAGGCATTTTATAGATTCAGAAACAAAAAAGCCAGCATGTCTAAGTGAGTTGCCCAGTGTCCATGCTAGTAAGTAGTAAATTCAGGACTGGAATCCAGATTTTCTAATGAAGAGTTCAGTATGCTTTCTATTACAACATGCAGCCTCTAATGGAATGGCCAGGGAAAAGAGAGAAGAAACGCTCAAAGATGACTGACTACAGAATGATGGTAGAATTAACAGAAACAAGGAAATCATTGATTCAGGCAGCTTAGTAGGGAATATAATGAGGTCAATTCTGGATGAGTTCAATTGGCAGTAGCAATGGGTAATTCTGGTAGAAATGTCTAAAGGGCATTGTTTGATGTGTTGAATGGAACTAGGAAAGAGAGGTTGCAGCTCGAGATATCTGTTTGAAAGCCGTCTGCACAGAGGTGATATTTGAAGTAAGGAAAATGGATGAGATCACTGAGGTTGTAGAGAGAAGAGAAAAGAGGGTTGTGGATATTATCTTGAAGAAGACATTTATTTTATAATGAGAAAGAAATGAAACTAGCAAGGAAGACAGGGAAAGAGTGGTATATGACAACAGAAGAGAACCAAGGTGGTGTACCACAATGCAAAAGAAGAGATAGATAGATTAAGAATTGATTAAGTATTTACTATGTGCCAAGCATTGTACTAATGAAATAGTGATCATAGAAGATATGATCACCACACACGGGCACTGGGAATACAAATAAAAGGAGAGGAAAAAAATGATAACCCCTATGCTTAAGATGCTTATATTCAAATGAGGCAAAGCGACACATAAAGGGGTATATGGAAACAAGTTTTAGACTGGAAAAATAAAAGTAGAAGAGGGATTCTAGACAGAAGAAAAGATCCTAGAGGATATATAAAGTCTAAAAGTCTTAGGATATTTTCAGTTATTAAAGTATGGGAAAGGCAATCAAAGCAATGATAAAGGCAATTAGGAATGGAGGAAGATAATATCTTGATGAGACAAAATGGGAGGAGGAAAAGGATGGCAAAAAATGCAGAGAGATTTTGAGTTAGAGATGAGAGATTTTAAAGAAATTTTTACTGGAAAGACTGGACCTTCATAGAATCATGGAATGTTGGTGCTCTCAGAGTAAGTAAGGGGCAAGCCCATCTTCTGAACATGAAGGATATAGAGATAGATTTTGGAGCATGACAAAAATTGAAAGGGTATAAAATAGGCGAGATAAAATGTTAACAGGAAATGAACCAAAGATGGTGTCAGAAAGCCCCGAAGCCAAGATTTATAACTTTAAGGGAAAGACATTCTCCTTTTTGCTTTAACCATTTGGATCCCTCACTAATTGTTTTACAGCCAGTTCATTAGAGTCTTAAATATAAAAGTCATTCTCAGAGTCCTTTATTAGTGTCACTAACCATCATATCCCCAGAGTCATGCCCTTATAATTAGGATAAAAAGTAGGAGCCTTTGCAATGATCCTGGGCTTGAAGCAAACAGCAAAATGTTATTCACAAATAGGAGTATTATCTATAAAGAATCCCACTTCTATCTTTCTATTTGAGTTTTGAGTTAGATATTCTCTATACAGGATCGACTGTCTTTGGTGAGCACATATCTCACTACTTATTGTCTTCTTTGATATTTATAATCAATTAACAATAATTTATTAGGCTCCTACTACAGTTGGAGTCATTAACTAGGAGTCAGGAAACTTGTTTTTAAAAATATTTTTTTTTCCTTGCAGGAGCCAAGATGGCAGAGTAAGCAGTAAATCACCATAACTCTCCCATATTCACTTCCAAATAATCATAAACATAGCACCCCAAAACAAATACTAGAATAGTAGAACCAGCAAAAAGATGGAGTGAAACAATCTTTTAGCCCAAGAAACTTGGAAGATTGGCAAGAAAAGTTGAAAGGTGAAAAAAAATCATTCTATGAAATAGAAGGATTTCAAGCTTTCATAAGGAGAAGACCAGAACCAAACAAAAAATTTGACCTTTAATATCAAGACCCAAGAGAAGTGTAAACAAGCAAAAAGGGGAAAAGAAAACATAAGGGATTCAATAGAGCTAAACTATTTACATCCTTACATGTGAAAATAACTCTTGTAATTCTTAAAATTGTATCACTGATAGTGATTATGTACCTAGACAGAGGGTATCGTTATAAGGTAAATTTGAGGGAATGACACAAAAGCTTTAAGGGATGAGAAAGAGGAGTACAACGGGTACAGAAGGAAGGGATAGGTAGAGTGGGGTAAATTATTTCACATGAAGGGCCACAAAAGACCTATTACAATGGAGGGGAAGATAGGACGATGGGCAACAAGCATCGTTTGAACCTTACTCCTATCAGTATTTGTTCAAAAAGGTAATCACACACATAATCAGTTGAGTATAGAAATCTATCTTATCTGACAGGGAAGTAGGAGAGGAGGAGATCAAGTAAAGGGGGATGTTGGGGACTGACAGAAGGGAGGGTAAATCAGTGGAGGTGGTAGACAGAGGGAAAACCCTGATGTGGAGGGAAAGGGTAAAAGAAGACAGAGGACGGACAGGATGACGTATAGAATAGAGGGAAATACAGAAATAGCAATCATAGCTTAAATGTGAATAAGATGAATTCTCACATAAAAAAAAACCATAATCCTACAATACGTTGTTTACAAGAAACAGACTTGAAGCAGAGAGAGACAGAAAAACTAAAGGTAAGAATCTATTATGCTTCAGCTGAAGTAAAAAAAAAAGCAGGGGTTAATTAAAAGAGATAAGGAAGGACACTACATCTTGCTAAAATGTACCATTGGCAATGAAGCAATATCAATACTAAACATACATCTACCAAGTGGCATCCAAATTCTTAAAGGAGAAGTTAGGTAAGTTAGAGGAAGAAATAGACAGCAAAACTACACTAGTGGGGGACCTTATCTGTCCCCATTAAAAATTCAAGAAATCTAACCAACCATAAACAAGAAAGAAACTAAGGAGGTAAATAGAATACTATAATTGTTAGATATGACAGACCTTTAGCATGATACAGACATAAAAGTTGACACCATAAGCAAATTGTAAAAGCAATGAGTAGTCTTTCTCTTAGAGCTATGGGGAGGGGAAGAATTCATGCCCAAACAAGATAAAGTATCATAAAAAGTAAAAAGAATTTTGATTATATTAAATTAAAAAAAAAACTTTGTACAAACAAAATCAGTGCAACCAAGACTAGAAGGAAAGCAGAAAGATGTGAAACAGTCTTTATAGCAGGTGTCTCTGATAAAGGCCTCATTTCTCAAATATATAGAGAACTGAGTCAAATTTGTAAGAATATGAGCCATTCCCCAATTGATAAATCATCAAAGGATATGAACAGGCAGTTTTCAGATGAAGAAATATAGGCATAGGAAAAAATGCTCTAAATCGCTATTGATCAGATAAATGCAAATTAAAACAACTCTGTGGTACCACCTCACACCTATCAGATTGGCTAATATGACAGAAAAAGAAAGCAATAAACTGGAGAATATGTGGGAAAATTGGGACACTAATGCACTGTTGGTGGAATTGTGAACTGATCTAAGCATTCTGGAGAACGATTTGGAACTATGCCCAAAGGGCAACCAAACCGTGGATACCTTGTGATCCAATAATGCCACTACCAGGTTTGTATCCCAAAGAGGTCATAAAAAAAATGAAAGAGACCTGAATGTGCAAAAGTATTTATAGCAGCCCTTTTGTAGTGGTAAAATATTGGAAATTGATCAGATGTCCATCAATAAAGGGATGGCTGGACAAGCTGTGGCATATGAATGAAATGGAATACTGTTGTGCAATGAAAAATAATGAAGAGGCAGTTTTCAGAAAGACTTGGAAAGTCTTGTACAAACTTACACAAAGTGAAATGAGCAGAACCAGGAAAACATTGTACATAATGTCAGCAACACTGTGTGATGATCAACTATAAATGACTCAGCCCTTTTCAGCAATACAATGATCTAAAATAAGTACAAAGGACTCATGAAGGAAAATGCTATCCATATCCAGATTAAAAAACAAACAAACAAACAAACAAACAAACTTATGGACTCTGAATGCAGATCAAAGCATGTTTTTTTCACTCACCTTATTCTTTCTCTTGTTTCTTTTTGATGTTTTTTTCTTTCACAACTGTATTTAATATGGAAATATTTTTACATGAAAGCACATGCATAAACTATATCAAACTGCCTACCATTTTCAGAAGAGGGGAGGTGGGGAGGGAAGGAGAAAACTTTGGAACTCAAAATCTTGTAAAAATGAATGCTAAAAATTTTCTTCACATGTAATGGGGGAAAAATAAAATACTATTCATTAAAAAATTTAAAAATATATATTTTGATAGCTGCCTTTGTAATCCTATGTATTTTATTTTATCCATTTAAAAACATTATTCCTAGAAGGAGTCCATAGGTTCTACAAAGTTGACAAAGGGTTCCATGAGACAGAAAAGGTTATGAATCCATTTATTACAGTGTCAGGCACAGTTCCAGGCTCTGAAGATACAAATATAAGAAGTGAGACAGTACCTGCCCTGGAGGAACTTAATTTTTATTGATGAATTAGAAGTTCAGTTAACAGGGTTTTCTATACTTTTGCTTTTTTTCAAGAAATCTTAAAATAAAAAAAATCTTAATATCTCTTACTTCCCACTTGCTATGCCTCCTCCTGCTGAAGGGGAACATATCCAAGGAAGAGACATCATAGCAAGATATACTTTAGGGCAGCATTTTGCATTACTAAATTAAATGCTTTTTAGTTGACAAACAATACATACAAGGAGTCTTATATTCTTGAATCTTTCAGTCAATTTTATGACTATAAAGATGAGGCTTGCTATAGATTTTTTAATGAACACTCCTTCTTTGCTTCTTACGCTTTCCATAAGAATATGAAAATTGTTCACATAAAGATTTTGTAGAGTTGAGAAAGTAGACATATAGGTTGTTGGTCATTATTTTCATTTTGCTGGTAAGACCATCTCATAAGAAACAAAATCTCTCAAAAAGCTTTAGCCTATAAACAAACCACATAGGTTAAAACAATTGGTGAAAAATGTACACAGTCTTGATTAAGATATGCAGTTGGATATACAACTGACTCATCAGTACATGCATCATGAGTACATTCTGAATATAAACAATGAACTGGGCCCTCAATGAAAAAGTAGAAATCCAAACTGATCTTTATTTGGGAAATTATATGGCATTTTTTTATTCCAAATTTCTCCCTGAAACAGAGCTTCATTCTAATGATTCTGTATGGCTTCAAATCAAGGGATACTACAGTCTTAGGAGAATTAAAATTTTAGGTCAAAGAACAATTGGTATGCATATGATAAGTGTGAGAGTAGACTACAGAATATTATTAATGAAGACTAGACAGGACAGGACATGTTTAAATAAAAAAAGTGTTCAAAGAAATAGATAAGCAGAAAAGGAGATGAGCTAGTTATATAGCAAGATTGGTGAATAACAGAACGATGGCCTATGTATTCCCTTGGTAATTCAGTCTCTTAATAAACATTTATTTAATGCTTACTATATGCCAGGCACTATACTAAGTGCTAGTTTCCATGTAATGTCAAGATCTAAATAAGAAAACGAGAAGCTATATGTAAGACAGTTTGTAAAACTTAAAATACAACATAAATATGAATTATTATTATTGACTAAAGAAAAGGTCCTGACATATTAGATGATTTATAGGAAGATATGAAGAAAATCACAGAGGGTAAGAAGTCTTCAGTGGTTTCCTGTCTAAGGGAGTATCCACATTCATCAGAGTTATCAGGCACTTATCTAGCATCAAAGTAATTGGAATGTAATCATCATCACGACTATTACAATGAACAATTCAATATGGAAAATAGCCAATCAAGTGGCAAGCATTGGTGTTTGCATGTCAGAAGAAGGCTAGGTATATCAGAAGAATACAGAAACAACAAATACTATACCTACTAGAAATGTTTCAGAACAGACAACACTAATACTAAATCAGAAAAAAAATTTGAAATTGAATGATAATGTCTAAAGATATTAACATCTTCATGTTCCCATATTAAATCATTACAAAGATGTTATCAGGGAACATATGTGGCCAGGTCATATGCATGAAGAGTTGCACCCATGAAGAAAACGTATGACTAGGGGCAACTCATACCTCCAATTCCAATATCTCTTAGTGATGTCATTGTACTCCCTTTTCTGGGCCTATTCCCAGCTAGTTTCATAAAATTTGCCTGACACTCCTGTAGTGGATGTATGGTCTCTACATGATCATTTGCTGAAAATTACTTCCTGAAACTCTATTGCCACTAGCTTATAGTTCAATTAAAATCCTTCTCTCTCTCTCTCTCTCTCTCTCTCTCTCTCATACACACACACACACTTTCTCTCACATGTGATAAATAGGAGGTGAGGTTCATTTTGACGCTTAACAACGACATATGACATCATATTTCACAGCAGCAAGCTTGGTTTCATGGATAAAAATTTGTCTTGGAGTTGGAAAAATTAGGTACAAGTTGCAACTGTTCCACTTAACTAGTTGTGGAATCTTATCCAAGTCATGCTTGCTTTATTAGTCCTCAGATTCCTTTTCTGTGAAATGACTAAGTTAGATTAGGTAATCTATGAGGTGCCTTGTAGCCCTGGTGCTCTGTAACAACGTCAGCAATATCACACACAGCCTTTTAGGGTGGCACACTTGTGAGGTAAGTAAGCTCATTGCAAGTCAAGATTGTTTTGGAATATAGTGGGCACTTAATGATTGTTTGCTGCTTGATTAATTGATCCCCATTTTACAAATGAGGAAACTAAAGCCCAGAGAAGTTGAATGAGACCTCCCCAGGATCACATGGCAAGTATGTGGCCAAACCAAGACTGGTATCCACGTCTTAACTTTCCTATTCCAAGTTTCTTTAAAAAAATCCCTGCTGTCATCATTCTTACTTCCTTCAACACTCAGTTTATTATATCATAAAATATTAAAGCCAAATAGAAATAATGATCAATATTTGTGTGCCACTTTAAGATTTAAAGCACTTTATATATGTGAAGTGGATACTATGTTATAGGCTTTATTCCCTCCTTTTCTAGATAGGGAATCCAAATCTCAAAGAGGTTAAGTGATTTGTTCAAGGTCATACCACCAGTAAGACTGTCTGTTCACATATTTTGATTATTTATTAATTGGGTAATGCTTCTTAGTCTTATAAATTTGAATCTGATTATTATATCTTAGAAATGAAACCTTTAGCAGAGAAATTTGCTGCAAAGATTTTTTGTTACCCATTTCCCTTCTAATCTTAGCTGCATTCAACCTAATTTTAGCTTTATTTTATTTTATAAATTGACAAATATTTTTATTTTTACACTCCACCTCCTCTCTCTTTGATTGAAAATGAAAGAAAAAAATTGCAATAAATATGCACAGTCAAGCAAAACAAATCCTGCATTGGTCATGTTCAAAAACATACATGTCTCCATGTGCAGCCTAAGTTCATCAGCTTTCCTCATAAATCCTCTGGAATCCTGATTAGCCATTGCATTGATGAGAGAATATTAGGGTGATGATTAGCGTAGTACTTCCTTTACTCCATCTTGGAAGATCTCTGACTTCTAGCTCTTCCTCAAAGAAAACAGTGGCTGTTGTCATGTTCTTTAAATTTAGAAACAGCCCACAACCCTTTTCTCACCATATCTCTCTTAGAGAATGCAGAAACACTCACTTGGAATTAGCAATAACACTTATTTTCTTTAAACATTGTCTAAAGACTCTCCTGTAACCTACTGAAAATTATTTGAAGCAGAGACCAATCTCTTTTGAATAAATGCCAGACTCATCTAAGCTGGCCAATGTCCTTAATATTTTCTTTGAACTAAAGTTTGTGGTTGCTGGCATTTGGGTCCTCATAGAAAAGAGCACTCTAGCTCATGACAAGCATTCCATATATTGCCTAGTTTTAATCTCTGAAGGTTAGATAGACAGATAGACAGACAGACAGACAGACAGACAGACAGACAGACAGACAGACAGACAGACAGACAGATAGATAGATAGATAGATAGATAGATAGATAGATAGATAGATAGATAAGTAGATAGTATTTATTCATCCGATAACTATCAAATAGCTCTAAAGCCTGGGAATTCCCCAGTTTGCAAACCATAAATCTTATTCTCCCATGTAGATGAGTGTGACTGAAAAAATTTCAGGGACAAAGTTTAGCCTGAGGATTATGTCATCTTCTTTTCTATTAATTCAGCCTAATTCCTGGTCCTTTCATTCATTTCGCAGGCTAAAGCTTGAATGAAGCTTTAAGGAACACACTCACAAAAACAACAAAAAGAAATATTACTCTGTACAATTGGCAGTGAGGTGGCAGGGAGACTTCTGACTATGAAGGCATGGACAGGTATAGAACCAAAGAAATGTATTTTGGGGAAATCACAGAAAGATACCCCTTGTGCTTGTATTACATCTCAGTATTTGGTCATTTATTCTATATCATTCTTTGATTTCTCTGGACTTTTCCAAAGGACCAGAATGCTCTCCTCGGGTTATTTGAAAACTTAATTGCACTGGTACCCAAAGAATAGCAGTTCTTATCTAGTGAAATGTAACAGATATGAAATGGTACTCAAATTCTGTAGAAACACATAAGAGTACCACAAAGATTCCCGCAAAGGATTGTGGAGCAGCTTCCAGAGATAGAGCCTGTGGAGGCAAGGAAATCATATCTATTGTTGGAAGCTCATTTAAAATGTTAATTTGTTTATGTCAGAGGGTATACTTTCATTATTTCATGCCTAATTTGATTAGCCTACAGGAATGGTGACATGTGTCAATAAGAGGGATGCTAGTTAAAAATTGATGGCTTGCCAAGACAGCTTAATGATACAGTTGGTTTATCCTGGAGCTAAATATTCTGAGTAGATATTCATTCTTGCAATGGTGCTAAAAACCCTGATCAATAGTTAGAGAAGGAAATAAATATGAAAGGGAATGAGACGCTATCCTGAGCCCTCTTCTCTTTTTTATATTCTCTTCTTTGGTGAACTCATCCATTTTCATGAATTTAATTTTCATGCAGATAACTCTTTAGGTTTTATGTATAGCCTCAGTCTTTCACCCCAGTGCCATTCCCAAATTACAGTTATAGAATGGACATCTCACACTGGATATCTCATAGATATTTTAAACCTAACATGATCCAACCAGAATTCATTTTCTTTCCCCATAAAACACATCCTTCTACTAAACTTCTCTTTATCTGTTGAGAGTACAAGTATTCCTCCAATCTCCTGTCTTCATAATCTCAACATTCCTCAGTTCCTCACTCTTCATTCCTCATATCCAATCAGTTGCTGAATCTTTCCTTTTCTACCTCTACCACATCTCACATTTGTCCTTCTCTCTCTACTCATAGGGCCACCACCTTATTTCATCTAGACTTGTGAAATAGCATCCTAATTTGTCTAATCCATCTTCCACATGGTTACCAAGGTGATTTTCTTAAAGCACAAGTGTGATCATATCACTAATATCCTCAAGAAACTGTCTAGGGACTCTCTATAACCTCTAAGATTAAATATGAACTCCTCTGTTTGGGATGTAATGGTCTTTATTACTTGGCCCGAATCTCCTTTTCCAGCATAGGTCACTCTCTTTTACATACTCCATGGGCAATGTGATAAGACTGCTATCTATTAAGTTACTCTTTCCCCTTAAAATAGAGAGTAGGCTAGATTTTCCCTTGAGGCAGCTAGGTAGCACACTGACAAGAGTTCTGGGCCTGCAGTCAGGAAGACTAATCTTCCTAAGTTCAAATCTGACCCAAAACACTCATCAGCAATGAGACCCTGGACAAGTCACTTAACCCTATTTGCCTTAGTTTCCTTATCTGTAAAATGAGCTGGAGAAGGAAATGGAAAATCACTCTAGCTTCTTCGAACAAACAAAACCCAAATGGAATTATGAAGAATCGGACACTACAGAAATGACTTAACAACAACAGCAATTTTCCCTTAAATGTAATGAAGCCAGAATTCGATTGATCAAGGAATGGGGCCAGCCTCGAGGGGTACCTCCCTTGAAGCAGCTTCTTGGTAGCTTTCTTGACATGGCTTTCTGGTCACTTGGGGTTGCTGCCTTTTAAGCCTTGTGGATGCTCAAATTTCAGTCTTGGCTAGTGTCTGAAGACCATGTTAAGTTACTACATGCAACCCTGTGGAACAGATGCATTTCCATATGTAAATGAAGGAGGCCACGTCTACTGAAGGCTAAGTCCTACTGTACCCTTCTTGTATATCTTGTTACATTAGGGCTAAGTAAATATCTTTTTGTTAGCTGCTCAATGGTGTATGAATGTCTTATTCAGAGTTACGTAGCACTGGAACTAACAGGATTCTGGAGTCAGGCCTACCCCTAATAGACGACCAAACTTCTTTTTACTGGAGGCAGCCAACTGGAGTGGTGGTTAGAGAGCTGGGCCTAGAGTCAAGAAGACCCGAGTTCAAATTCCCATTGATATACATACTAGCTGTGTGAGCCTGGGTGCTCAATCTTTATGTGCCTCTCTTTTCTCAACTATAAAACCGTGATAATAACAGCACCTACTTCATGAAGTTGTGAGAATCAAATGAGATAATATTTGGAAAGCACTGAGCACAGTGTCTGCCATATCATAAGCACTTAATAAATGATTTTTCTCTCCCTTTTACTATGCCTTCACACGTTATAGTTCTTGCATCTCCATATCTTTACATCGGCCATCCTCCAAAGAGTGGAGGTCTTTCTCACCTCTAGGTCTCTTCAGATTGTTTCGTGCAAGACAGTTCAAATGCCAGCTTCTAGAAAATAGCTTTCCTGGTGCCCTAGATTTGTATTTTCTCTCCCTGGATGCTTTATAATTATTTGGTCTACTCTGTATATACATTTATATTCATGTAATTACCCTCTATAAAATATAAGCTTCTTGAGGGAAGGGATTATTTAATTTGTTTCTCAGTATGTCCAGTGGTTAGTATAGTGATCAGAACAGAATAGGTGTTTGTTGGTTGATTTATTCATATTCAGGCTTCTCTCAGTCTTTGCCGGACAAGAACTCCATGACTGGTCATATCGTTGGGCAAAGTTTCACAGGACTAGGTCATGGAGTGCATCCTGCGTGAGTCTAGAAAGGAGAGAAATCTGGTACCATTTTTGGAAACATTTGAGACTTATCATTCCATAAATGTTATGTGTAGTTGGATGGAACACTAAATTTAGAGTGAGAATGATTGAGGGAATAAATGAATGAGAGAATGATAACATAAATTAAGCAATTACCATGTGCCAAGGACTGTGCTAAGTTCTAGAGATACAAAATGAAAACAAGATGGTCTGCTTTTAAGGAACTCACACTAATTGAGGGAGACAACATACATAGAAGACTTTAGCTGTAGAATAAATTAAAAAAAAACCCCAAACTCAGGGATCCTGAGAATATAATTGGCAAGATGGATGGCAGCACTCAAGATTCCTTAGGATACCCAGAGTTAGTATCTCTGAGATCCACACACCTGTCCCCACCTACCCAACTCCCCTTTCCATTACACATTGCATGGCCAATAATGACTCCTCCTTATATAAGGCTCCTTTTCGCTGGTTGCCACAGGATCTCAGCTGTTATTAATTAACCTACAATCTGCAAACCACCTTACTCCTCTTACTTGATTTCTTTTAAAAAATTATATACCCCAAGCCTCAAAACTCACTGTGGACTGTCAATATTAGTGATGATGTCTATGGATCTTTAGATAATTCTACTTCACCATTGTCTTCCCATGTCACTGGAGACATTTGGGTTGAAGAAAATTCTAAAAACAAAAACAAAAAATCCTAGAGAACAGGATATTTCTTGAATTGGTCATGAGGGGACCAAAGTATAAATGCACCAGAAACAATGGGCACTTACCAGTCAATACTGAAAGAGGGAAAAAAATCAGTCACCTGCAGTGAGATGATGCCCAAAGTTGTTAAGGTTAGGTCTCAGGTATTGTAAAAAAAGCAAAACTCACTTCCAATGAAGATGTTTCTAGGGTGTCTCAAAGGAAATGCTTCTTGTGTTAAAGTGACCTGATTCTCAATGTCTCTTTCTTAAAACTTAACCTAGACCCCATTTTGTCACAGTTTGTTCCCATTACTCCTGGTTCCCTCCCCAGACGCCACGTTGAACAAGGTAATGTTACCTCTGGGAATGATGTTACAGACTTGGAAAGTCAGACTTATCAGTGTGTCAGGCATGCTGGTATGGCAGAAAGTTTTGGTTTTTTTTTTAATGTCCACAGGGAAAGATAGAGCCCAGGAATGATTTTAAACTAAATAGTGACATCATCATAACTATGGTATATATGAAGACAGTAAAGTGTGGTTGAAACAGTACTGGGGGAAAAGAAAATTACAAGACCTAGATTTAAACCCCACCTTTGTAACCTGATAATTAGTTGAACTTGGGCAAGTGACTTAATCTGATTTGGCCTCAGGCTCCTCACCTGTGTAATGAGGAGTTTGGACTAAGTGTCCTCTAAGGTATTTTCTAGCTTGGGAACTCTATGAAGCAAATCAAATAAACAGATATTGAATTAGCTACCACAAAGCTATCATCAAAGAAATGTATTAATGAAATGGAATATGGGTTGATTATGTGGCAAGCATGAGGGATAGCAGATGGGCAGTTCACATGTAAAGTGGTGACCTCGCGAAATCAGGAGATTACAGAATCATAGATTTAGAGCCAGAAGGGAAGAGGTCAAAGGCCATGCAGTTCAGATGTTTCAAAGGCCAAGTGTGACACAAATCAGATTAAAATGTACAGCAATTGGGAAATACTTTAAAAATAAATAAAAATACAATAGAACTAAGATAATATTAATAGGTGGTTTTCTAAGGTGATATGTGGCCCTAAAGGGATCCATATAGATTATTATGGCCCCTCATTTCTATTTAAGTATAACACCACCTTTCTAATGCAACCTTTATTTTTCATATGAGAGGCCTGAGGTGGTTAAGTGACCTTCCCAAGGTCGTCACACAAAGTTGTACCCTCCCACCCCTCAACACAGTTAAAAAAACAAATAAAATAAAAATACTCATGCAGCCCCCAGAATCATTCTTCCCACTTTTTTTGTGAATTTGGCAGGAAGAGTTCATTTTCAAGTATGCCTTCATCCAATCTTTACTTCACATACATTAAACTTAGTTATACATACAACGCATGTCCCTTTAACAACTCAGGAGCTAATTTCTAATGAAATTCTCTAGTACCACTGGATATATTGTCAGCAAGGATTTTTATATAGTAATTCAAAAGGGAACTTTGGATTTGGTCAGCGGATATATGTTCCTTTTGCACTGGCAGCCTCACTAAAAAATGTATTTCTCCAAAGAGAAAAAGAATGGCTCCATTCCCCAGTCTGACTTCTAACCTCCTACCCCCACAACTTTTCTTATATTCTGTTGATCGCCAGCTCCCAGCTTTAATGTGCTTTCTCCCTGCCCAGGGCAAAAACTTGAAGTAGCTTCCTGGTTGCTTGGTAGCCTGGTAACTGGCAGAGGTTGCTGAGGACTTTCAAAACCGTAGCAGCGGAACTTTTGTCACACGTTTAGATGCAAAAAAAAAAAAAAGTGCATAGCAGCGGAACTTTTGTCACACGTTTAGATGCAAAAAAATGTTGGGGCAGTGTGATTTCTGATATCATTTCTGAGTTCTCAGACTATCGACCCTCCCTTCTTGAGTGTAATATGAATAAGCGGACCTTCCACCAAGACAGTTTGGGAGCTACAACGTAAGGTGATAGTTTGGACAGCCACCATACCCAGAATGAGGAGGAATATTTAAAGATGGGATCTCCCTTCACTTCTCTGTATCCATTTTTTATATTGGGGTGTATTTTTCCCAGGGAATTTTTTTTAAATACCTGCTTTCAGGGGACTGCAGCATACCATAGCCCAGCATTCCTCCATCCCCCTGCTTTGCATGTGTTCAGTGTATACCGACATTTTAGCATTTTAAGACATTCACCAATAAAGTCCCCGACATCGTTCAGAAGATGGGGTTCCATTCAGAACACCTAATTACAGTACTCCCTTGCTCGCTTCTCTCTCGTAAATGACAGCCATCAGATGCCAAGTTATGGTAGAATGACATCTGGCTCTTTGGCAGACACCTCCGGCAATGGCGCTAATGACTTTGGAGAAGGCTCTGGATCTGTAATGCTGTTAAGTTTGTTGCCTGGATTACATTATCCTCTTTTGCATCTTTTCCCATTGTCCTCTAACCCGTTTCTCCTTCCTAGGGACCTCGGCGCATTTATCCAGATTTGCTCACTGCCTTTCATGAACTTCGGCATGCAAGTTCTTTAACATATTTTCATTTCCCCCCACCCCCCTGCGATTTTCATAGAGAGATGGATTTAGGTTTTACAGGCAGTTTAGGTTCTAGTAGGCAACTCAAAAGAAAAGGTTTTCCATCATCTGGGAAAAAAAAAGTTTTAGTATTTGCCCAAATTGCATTTTCTAAGATGACCACGTTTGGGACTCCTTGTGAGACCAGCCTAAATAAAGAAAAAATGCCTCAGTGACTACATATGCTTTGAATTTGAAACCAATATGTGATGCTTCATTAGCTCCTAAAATGAATTGTAAAAAGGCAATGAATCCAACCGGAGCGCTAGTGGCACTGACTGAGCAAAATATATACATTTTAATTTTTTTTAAACAGGTATTAGAAACAAAGTCTTAATGTGGTTTCAGAAATTACTTATTTGCACTTTGTATTTTGTTCTCTTTGTCCACAGAGAGCAAATTGGAGGCCTAACTGGAAAAACTCCAGAATAACACACACACATACATATGAATGTGTACACACATATAAGAAATAGAAATGTGTTTTGTGAGTATACGTATTTACATGTATTTATACAATATGTATATTTATTAGCACTATAATACACAGGAGTGAGTATCTCCAAGTCCTCAAATCTTGGAGGTAGCACAGTGTATTGGAAAGAGTGTTGGAGTAAGAAGGAGAGCTTTGTTGAAAAATCAGCTCTGTCTTTAATAACTATGGGACTTAAGTCTTTTCACACATTTATTTGTAAAATGTAATTGGACTAGATGACCTTTAAGTTTATCATCCTAATTTCATTCTCCAAATATTTATTAAGCACTCGCTATTTGTTAGTTACTGTGCTGGAAGCTAAGGATCCAAAAAGAAGAAAAAAGAAATAGTCTTTGCCTTCAAGGAGCTTATTTCCTTCTAGAGGAAATACAGTGTAGTTTAGTATGCCTCTGAAGGGGATCTTCCCCTTAAAAAATAGCAAGTATGTGGGAAGAACACAACTGGCATATTGAAATGTAAACTCAATTTCTGGATATCCCAAGCTATCTGATTATTTGTTAAAAAAGAAAAAAAATAGACCATATTATGTAATACTGATACAAAACGGTCTAGGAAGGAAGAACATTTATCCTTAAGGATTATGCATTTATCATGTTTAATTGGGAATGAATGAAAAAAATATTTATGTTATCTAGATTTGTTATTGGTATTCATCATCATAACATATATTATATCTACTTAAAAGGTCAATGGAAACTATAGATACGAGAATAAGAAATGTTGAATTTAAATAAAAAAAACCAGCCAATGTAAAGATGTTAATTAAGGGAGTTCTTCTACAATAATATCATAACACTGTAATTCACCAAATTGATGTTTTGTGTTGTTGGTGAACAAAATAATTTATCCTACATTAAGTGTTAATTTTGGTTTCTTGCATTATAAAATCCAAATTACTTTGTTTTTTCTTGGTCTTTCTGGCAACCTCCAGACAAAATAATAAGCACCCCAACATGGATATTAAGGAGATGGCAAAATGACTTTCAGCTATTAATTAGCCTAATTAGGAATAATGAAATCTTTGAGACAGAATCAGCCTTTAGCCAAAGGATCTTGTGCCTCAGTTAACAAAACTTCAAGCCCTTTATGTGAATGTCTCTGTTCAAGGTGTGAACAGATGTTTTATCCCTACATTGCGTGCATAAATGCAAGGACTCGGATGTAAATTGATCAAACCGTAGAAACAAATCATTTAAGATTTGTGCAGTGATTAATAACAGAAGCCAGTAATCAAATCTCCCTGCCACCAGCACATCTGTTAGGGAGAGTTTCTAGTTTGCCCTATTATGCAAATGTGCAATAAAACAAATACATTACTTAATTTAGCAGCTGGTTCAAAAACATTATTTTAGGTGCTTTCTTTATGTTCTGTGGACTTTTACCATTGATGATTGTTAATGTGGACTAATTCAATTATTTATATGTTGAGGGCTTAGGCACAATAGACAGCCCCTGGGAAAAGTCAGCCTTTGGGAAAGTGATTTTGACCCCTTGTG
The DNA here is from genome assembly GCA_028646595.1 of Phalanger gymnotis. Lineage (NCBI taxonomy): Eukaryota > Metazoa > Chordata > Mammalia > Diprotodontia > Phalangeridae > Phalanger > Phalanger gymnotis. The sequence continues at coordinate 191,673,404 of CM053624.1, read as the reverse complement.
TCTGAAAAGCAAATTGTGCAGAGTAATTGCTCTCAGACCCAGCCAGCGTTCTAATACCATTAGATCTTTGAAGAGGTGAAGGTCTTCAGTTCTCCATTCTTTCCAGGGTCATAGGATAGTGGGTTTAGCATTGGAAGCAATCTAAGAGATCATCTAATCTAATAAACTGCACATAAGGATCCCTGATAGCCTCATATTGACTTGGAAAACAACATATTAACATTACCTATGTTTTGTTGTATATTTATTTTGATAAATATTTCTCAATTATACTTTATTCTGGTTCAGGCCCCATTGGGAGTGTGGGCATCAATGTAGCCCAGCTAGTGTTTTCGACCTCATTAGTTTGATAATGAGAAAATGAGAGTTCTAAGTGGGGAGTCACTAACCTCAAAATTATGCAGGTTAGTATATAGCAGTGGAATGATTCTAAGCAAATACTCAGAGTCCAAATCCAGCACTGCTTCTACTCTGTGTTACTCTCTCCTTGTGATTGAAGGTAAGATGTTATTTGTAAACAAATGGGTGGGCTGGATGACTTGGTAGTTTTTATAAAGTTTTGTTCTTGAAATGTGACAAACTCTGCCAGAAATACTAGACCATAGTTTTTATTATTTGAAGTGGTCAGGAGGAAGGTAGAAATAAATTGCTCATGTTGCCATTGACACCCAATGAAACATCTGGTTGGAAGCATCAGATGGCTGTATAAAAGAACATAATTTTGGTGCCATAAGTAATCTGAGTGAGGAAGAGAGAAAGTTGGAAAATCTTTGGAAAATGCAAAGTTCTTTTAATAACTTCAAGTTCTCCTTGAAATGAAAGCCCCTCTTTTAATAGTAATATATTTCTGGTGATGTTGTATAATTTTGAGTCATGGAATATCACAGTCATTGAAGAATTAAACTCACAGGTTATCCGAATGTCAATGGGGAGGTTCATATTTGATAAAAGTAGGCTACAGCATATTAGACATGAGAAATTATGCAGGAGAAGCAGAGTAAATGGTATTATTAAAAATGTAATTAGAAAAAAGATTGGCCAATCATAATGAGAAAAGAATAGCCAAATGGCATCCCCAGTGTTCCAGTAGTAATCCATACAAAGCCAAGAGAACAAGAGGAAGGTCTCCAGAACACTGGGTGATAGGTTTATGGAAGGACATGGATGAAAATTAGACAGGAATGGATGGGTTGTGATTTATGTCATTAGACTGAGTGCCTACATTCATGTGATCAAAGCTCTAACAGAATAAATATCAAAATAAAGGCCTTAATTTAAGGTCACCTCTACTGATGCATTTGTTTTACAGATGAAGAAAATTCAGCCCCAAAAGATGAAATGACTGGTTATGGGCATAGAATCTAAATACAAGGTAAGAGATGCAGGCAAAGGCTACCTAAGCCAAAGGCCATTAAGATGCTTCTAAGCAGGGGTAACGGAGGGAGGGATTGGATGTTGATGTGCCAATCCATTAGTTGTATAGGAAAAAAGACAGGTAGATTTAAGATATACTGTTCACTGTTCCCAGCAATTTAACAGTGGAAATGAGTCATAGTAGTTTATGGGTTTTTTTTTCCAACTTTTAAACATTTTTATTTAAAGTTTTGTGTTCCAAATTCTATCCCTCCTTCTATCCCTGCCCTCCTTTCTCCCCAAGATAATAAGCAATCAGATATAGGCTATGCATGTCCAATTGTGTAAAACATTTACATATTAATGATTTTGTATAAGAAGACTCAAATAAAAGGAAAAAATGAATAAAAGTGAAAAAAATAGCATGGTTCAGTCTGTACTCAATCAATATCAGCTCTTCCTCTGGAGGCAAAGAGTACGCTTCATTATTAGTCCTTTGGGATTTTCTTGGCTCATTGTATAGCTGAGAAAAACTAATTCATTTACAATTCTTCATATTGCTGTTACTATGTACAATGTTCTCCTGACTGTTCACTTCACTATGCATCAGTTCATGTAAGTCTTTTCAGTTTTTTCAGAAATCATCCTGTTTGTCATTTCTTATAGCACAATAATATTCCATTACAATCATACCACAACTTGCTTAGTCATTCCCCAATTTATGGGCATCGCTTTGATTTCTAATTCTTAGCCACCACAAAAAGAGCTGCTATAAATATTTTTTGTACAAATAGGTCCTTTCCTCTTTTTTTGGATGTCTTTGGGGAGTAGACCTAGCAGCAGTGTTGTTAAATCAAAGGGTATGCACAATTTTGTAGGCCTTTGGGCATAGTTTCAAATTGTTTCCAGAATGGTTGGATCAGCTCACAACTCTACTACTAGGGCATTAGTGTCCCAGTTCTCCCACATCCTCTCCAACATCCAATATTTTCCTTTTTGTCATATTAGCCACTCTGATAGGTGTGAAGTAGTACCTCAAAGCTGTTTTAATTTCCATTTATTTGATCAATACTGAATTAGATCATTTTTTTATACGACTATAGATAGTTTTGATTTCTTTATCAGAAAATGGCATGTTCATATCCTTTGACAATTTATCAGTTAGGGAATGACTCGTATTTTTTATAAATTTGACTCTATTCTCTATATTTTGAGAAATGAGGCCTTTATCAGAGATAATTGTTGCAAAAAAAATTTTTCCCCTGGTTTTCTGCTTTCCTTAGAATTTTGGTTGCTTTGGTTTTGCTTGTGCAAGAACTTTTTAATTTTATGTAATCACAACTATCTATTTTACATTTTTGTAATACTCTATATCTTCTTTGGCCCTAAAGTCTTCCCTTATCCATAAATCTGATGATATACTACTCCATGATCTCTTAATTTGCTTATGGTATCACCTTTTATGTATAAATTATGTACACATTTTGACTTTAAAAAATCTTGATATATGGTGTGAGATGTCAGTCAATATCCAGTTTCTGCCATATTGTTTTCCAGTTTTCCAAGCAGTTTTTGTCAAATAATGAGATTTTGTACCAAAAGCTTGGATGTTTGGGTCTATCATATAGTAGATTACTATGATCATTTATTATAATGTAATTTGTACCTAATCTGTCTCACTGATCCACCATTCTATTTCTTAGCCAGTACCAGATTGTTTTGATTATTTCTATTTATGATACAGTGTGAGATCTGACATGCCTAGATTACCTTGTTTAGCATTTTTCATTGATTCCTTTGATATCCTCAAACTTTTGTTCTTCAAGGTGAATTTTCTTATTATTTTTATAGCTGCATAAAATAATTTTTTGATAGTTTGGTATAGTGCTGAATAAAGAGACAAATTTAGGTAGAATTGTCATTTTTATTATATTGGCTCAGCCTACCCATGAGCAATTACTATTTTTCCAGTTGTTTAGATCTAACTTTATTTGCGTGAAATGGTTTATAGTTGTGTTTGTATAGTTCCTGGGTTTGTCTTGGCAGGTAGACTCCCAAGTACTGTATTGTCTACAGTTATTTTTAATGGAATTTCTCTTTCTATCTCTTGCTGCTGGATTTTATTGATAATATATAGAAATGCTAATGATTTATTTGGGTTTATTTTGTATCCTGCAACTTTGTTAAAGTTGCTAGTAATTTCAAGTAGTTCTTTAGTTGATTCTCTAGGATTTTCTAAGTATAACATCATAGCATCTGCAGAGAGTGATAGTTTTGTTTCCTCATTGCTTCTTCTAATTCCTTTAATTTCTTTTTCTCCTCTTATTGCTCTAGCTAACATTGCTAGCACAAGAGTAAGTAAAATGTGATGATAGGCATCTTTGCTTCAACCCTGATTATAGTGGGAAGGCTTCTAGCTTATCCCCTTATATATAATGCTTGCTGATATCTTTAGGTAAATATTATTTATCATTTCAAGGTAAGCTCCATTAATTCCTATGATCCCTAGGAATAGGGAGCTGCATTTTGTTAAACATTTTTTTTTTGCATCTATTGAGATGACTTCTATCGGTTTTGTTATTTCTATGGTCAATTTTGTTGATAATTTTCCTAGTATTGAAACAGCCCAGAATTCCTGGTATAAATCCTACCTAGTCATAGTGTATGATCCTTTTGATATATTGCTATAATCTCTTTGCTTGTATTTTATTTAAAATTTTTGCATCAATATTCATTAGAAAAATTGGTCTATAATTTTATCTCTCTGTTTTGGCCCTTTCTGCTATTTTTCTTCTACTTCTCTAATTTGCTTTTTTAAAGCTTTTCTAGGAATTCTTTTGTGCCTTGAGACAAATTATATTTTTCTTTGAAGCTTCATACATAGACATTTTGGCACTACTGTTTTCTTCTAAGTTTATGCCTTGATCCTCCCTATCACCATGGTAATTTTCTAACATCAAGCTTTTTTTTTTTTGTTTCTTGCTTTTTTTTTCTGCCTTTTTTCCTGACTTGGAGTTTTTATGTGAGAGTTGGTCTCTGCACTATCTCAAGCTTTTTGTGCTGGGGCTCTGGGTCTTACTGCTGGCTTTCACTGGGCTTCAAGGGTTAGCTGCTTGCTTTCTCTGGAGGGTAAGCTGCTTTTCTTCTTGTATTGGGGGTGGAGGAGGGACCAAACTCCCTACTGGCTTCTCCTAGGTGGGGAGTTTAGCTGCTGGCCTGCTCTGGGGTGGGGCTTTGCTGATGGGTTGCTATGGCCACTAAATCTTGTTGTTTCTGGAGGCTGGCCCTGGAGGAGGGATCTTGTAGCTGATCTACCCCAGGCCTTACTGCTGGATTGGTATGGAAATAGCAATCTCTCAGCTGGTAGGCCCCAGGGGCAAGGTCTTGATATTGGCCAGGACCAGGACTGGGCTTCACTACTGATCAGCAATTGGGTAAGGGCCTCATTGGTGGCTTGTGCTGGGGTTGGGGTCATTGGGGTAGGTCCTTGCAGTGCCTCAAAGACTAGGGGGCTGCTGGCTTGCAGGAGGGCAGGGCCTCACTGGTAGATTGCCCCAGGCTTGGAGCCTTGTGGCAGGCCCCCTGCTATACATCTGGCTGCTGCTGCTGCTCTTAAATCTTGCTCCCCTCCCACCCCAGCAGGGTAGATCTTTCCTGCTAAGCTGGTAATCTGCTTCTCTGCTCCTAGATCAATTCTGAGGCAGTTTTCTAGTTATTTGGAGTGGAATTTTAAGGACTTCAGAGGGTCACTTCCTCACTGCCATCTTGGCACTAGAAGTTTGCAATTTATGTTTATTAAAAAGTATTTTTATATATGTTATATTATTTGATCCTTTAACACTTCATTGTAAGTTGTATTTATTTTTCTCATTATTTTATAGACAAGGCTTAGAAAGACACATAAAGTTAGCAAATGGTAGAGTCAGAACCGGAATATAGGCCTTTTGACTCTAAGCATAATGCCTTAATTTCCATGTGGTAAACAGGGGAAATCCTAGTTCTCCAGGGATGATAATGGGAACAAAAGAGAAGACTAATAGTATTGATTTGAACAAGGGAATGGGGGTGACATTGACCAGAGAAATATGAGCCTTGTCACTTCAACTTAAGATCACACTGGTTTTTATGGCAATCTTGTGGTCCTCTAAAATTCCCAGACTGGTTTCAGACAAATTATCTAGCTACATTTCCAACTTAGTATTTTAGTAGTAACAAGTGAGTAAATGGAGAGACAATATTACATAGTACGCAGAGACAACCTCTGTATCAGAAAGAATCGCCTTCAAATTCTGCCTCTGAAACGTCCTAACTGTGGGAGTCTGGGCAAGTCCTAGACCCTCTCAGGAACCCCAACAATCCTTTAAAACTTTAAGTTGCAGAGAGGTTGCTCAATCAGTGTTGATGGAGGGAGTTTGGGGTTGAATGAAATCATATTTGGACCAACAAAATAAACAAATTACACAACAAGATTTAGTATCATCAACAGCTTTAAAGTGCCTAAAATATGTAGGACGATGCTAGGCACTGATTATATTCATATTCCTCATGTGTTCATTGATAGGCATTCTTTTTCTTTGATATCAACTGAAGAAATACAATAGTTTGAAGAAACCTTTTTGAGTTTGCCTCACCTACCATGACTCTTCTCAAAGATGGTCAAAGTTTAAGCTCCATTTTTCATGAAGATTTCCCTGATCCTTTCTGTTCATAATAAACTACTGCCTCGGACTTCATACATTAACTTGTTTGTTCATGTAGTATATAATAAGTCCATATTTCTAAAGCACTAAAGCATATATTTTGTAGTATTATCTCAGTTTTGACTTTGTATATGCAATGTGTAGCATTGTATCTGGCAAATGGTAGGAGCTTAACAAACGCTTGTAAATCGATCATTTGGTTGGTGGATTGGTTATTGTGTATTATAGTCACCTAAGTATGTATCTTATGCCCTTATTAGATTATAACTTCCATGAAGGCAAGGACCTTGTTTTATCTAAATATTGTATCTCCCCTCAGTGTCTAGGATGGTGTTCTCCACAAAGTTAAAGCATAATAAAAGCTCAGGTTGTGTTTGTCTTTCATTTTCGAAGAGGTCCATGACATCAGGAAAATGATAACATGACTTGCAGTTGACTTTGTTTTTTTTTATTTTATTTTATTATTTTATTTTTTTATTTTACCTTTTATTTTATTTTTGACATGTTTGGTTTTCAGCATTGATTTTCACAGGCGTTTGAATTAAAATTTTCTCCTCATTTCCTCCCCCCCCACTACAAGATGGCGTACACTCTGGTTGCCCTGTTCCCCAGTCT
>CM053624.1:191621322-191666236 GCA_028646595.1 Phalanger gymnotis | reverse complement strand
TGGGGCCCTGCTTCCCTCTGCCCCTTTGTGGGTTCTGCAGCTCTAGAATTGGTTCAGAGCCATTTTTTTATAGGTTTTTGGAGGGACTTGGTGGGGAGCTCACGCCAGTTGCTGCTTCCCAGCCGCCATCTTGGCTCCGCCCCTGACTTGCAGTTGACTTTGAGTTGCGTGAGGGAAGGCTATGCAAGATCTAGTGACCTCATTTTCTCCTCCAGAGCCATCTAGGTCCAGTAACCTGATATTCATCAAGAGGACTGGAGGTGGCCCAGGATGCAATGGGAGACTCTGGACCTTTTAGGCTAAGGTCTTTTCAGGTTCTCACTTTGAGTGACGCAACACCCATTCAGTGAATAGGCCTCTTTAAGAAGTGAGTCAAGGGATGGCCCTTTTAATTAGAAAAAAGAAGAAAAAAAGCCAACTGGGAGGGGAAGACCCTCAGGGTTTCTAATCAAAAGAGAAAGAGTTACTATTGACATTAACTCTGAGCCAGGAGGGCCCAAAATATAACCATTAAGGGGAGCTTAGCTTCAGAGTGAAATGGGTCAGAAAAGAGAAAGGACCAAAGGAAGAAAGGAAGGAAGGAAGAGAGGGAGGGAAAGAAAAGAAGGAGAGATGGAAGAGAAGGAAGGGAGGAAAGAGGGAAGGGAGGAAGGAAGAGAAGGAGGGAAAGGAGGAAGGAGGGAAGTGAAGGAGGAAGTAAAGAAGGAAGGAAGGAAGGAAGGAAGGAAGGAAGGAAGGAAGGAAGGAAGGAAGGAAGGAATCTAGCCAGTAAACCCCAAGTTAACTGGGCAGCTTCCAGCCCTCAAAATGTACCTTCCTTTAGAGAGGAGAAGGAGAGGGAGAGGATGTGCTGAATTACCCAAGTGGCTGGGTCCTCATTCAGGTAGGGTGGACTACTCACAGGTTGTGTTTGTCCATCGTTCTCAAAGAGGACCGTGACATCAGGAAAATGATTGCATGACTTGCAGTTGACTTTAATTTGAGTGAGGTAAGGCTGTGCAAGGTCACCAGCCTTACTTTCTCCTCCAGAACCAACTAACCATAGGACTCAGAATTGAAAGAGACCTTAGTACATCTTTTACAATGGTCTCATATCACTATGAAGGAAACTGAGGCTCAGATAAGTTTTAGTGACTTGCCTGAGTTTGCATAGGAAGTATCAGAGCCAACATTTGAACCCAGTCTTGGGATTCTAGACTTTTTTTTCTGCCCTATAGCAAACTGTTCTTTGTGCTTATTACACTTAATTTAAGGGAATTGAATTCAATAGAATTGAATTGATTTCAATGCAATTTCATTGTGCCTTGAAACAGGCCTTTCTAAACTAAGAGTATCTGGAAATTTTTGTTTGGTGGAAAATGTTCCAGTTCCTTTCCCTCCACATAGAAATTTGGGGATATCCATGGGGATTCTCTGTCTGACTAACTGTTGTATGCTTGCACAGGGGGAAAGATCAGCCCTAGATTCAGGTAAACAAGATGTATCCAAATTAGTTTTAGGCAAGCAAACAGCTTAGCTTCTGGGAAATGAACAGTTCAGTTAATGTTAATCCCAAGCCGCCATCAAGTTGGAAAAGTATAACTCAAAAATATTAGCCAAAAGCAGAGCAGCTTTATATTTTCCTGGAGAATCAGCCCTTATCTTGATCTCTGAAACCAATCTATAGAGGCCTAATAAAGTAAAAGATCTCCATCAATAATGCAAATGCAATGTCTTCAAGGGGCGTGTATAATTAATTAAAAGGCTGGGGATATAAATACTGCAGTAAGTGTAAGTGATTACCAGAGGGGCCCTAGCTAATTTAGAAGACCTTTGGCTGAGCTAGAAGCAAACAGCATAAAGTCACTATCATAAAAATAATCTCCCCTCCCCCCCCAAAAATGCAGGATCCAAGGACTCTAAAAGAAAGACGCCCACTGCATGACAGTCCCTTGATAATGTTCATGCATCTTAATGCATTGCAACTAGTACAGTGACCATACTATTTTTCCAATAAAAATCAAGCTAGATGTAGGAGGGAATTTTCTTCTGGTCAGAAGTTTTTTTTTCTTTTTTGTTTCACAGAATGGCATTAATGAAATTATACTGTCATTTGGCACTTGTGAATTAACATCTCCTGTCACTTTGTAGGGTCAGGAATGTAACTTTTCCCCTTCCTACTCTAACAAGTTCAACTTAGAAAATATTGACCTCTTGAATGAACACTGAATTGAAGAACTAGGGCATGAGCATATTAAAAAAATGGAAAGGGGATAACGTTGCTTAACGTAAAGAATGAAGACTTCTCAGACACTCAGTGAAAAAGACATTCTGTTTCCTAGTACATCAAGGAATATCTTAGGCAGCTAGGCTGCATAGTGGTCAGAAAGATGCATTTGGATTCAGAAAGGCCTGAGTTCAAATCCCAACTCAGACACATACTCAAATGGGTAAGTCATTTAATCTCTCTCAGCCTGTTTCCTCATCTGTAAAATAGTGATAATGATAGCACTTACCTCAGAGGGCTGTTATGAAAATTAAATGGCATACTACTTGTAAAGTATTTTGCAAACCTTTAAGCACCATAGAAATACTAGATATTATGTCCATGTATAAGTGGGTCATGAAAGGATCTATAACTGTCACCTTGGTCATATTCTATAAATGTCAGGGAAGAGATCAGTAGGGGATTTTTTTTTTCCTGTTAGCTCTTTTACAATTAGACAAATTCAACAAATTTTTGTGTAGCATTCATTCAGTTTAAGGTACTGTGCTATGCATTGAGATTATAAAGACAACTAAAACATAGATCCTGCTGTCAAAAAGCTTATAAAATATTAAAGGAGAAACAAGCTGTATAAATAATTATTAAATCACCTGCTTTATAGAAGTTACCTAAGCAAAGGACAGAGAGATACATGTGGGGTCTGGAGAAAAGGGATAGACAGCTCTTCAGATGCTCCCTAACTGTGTTAGTCAGAGCCTTGGTTGGCTTATCTATAACATTGGAAAAAGTCAACAAACTAAAAAAAAACAAAACATTTAATAAGCACTTATGTGTCAGACAGTGTGCTAACAGGACTTGTACTGCCTTCCTCATAGGGCTAGTATTAGGAAAATTCTTTACAAACCTTAGAGCATTATATAAACATTACCTTTATATGAGAATATTAAATAAGAAAGCATTTGGGAAGCGAGGTGGTACAGTGGCTGGAGTGCTAGGCTGGGAGTCAGGGAGACTCATCTTCCTGAGTTCAAACGTGGCCTCAGACACTTACTAGCTCTGTGACCCTAGGCTAGTCTCTTGATCCTGTTTATCGCAATTTGCTCATCTGTAAAAATGAGCTGGAGAAGGAAATGGCAAATCACTCCAGTAACTTTGCCAAGAAAACCCCAAATGGGGTCATGAAGAGGTGGATAGGACTGAAAAATGACTGAACCACAAGAAAACTTGATGAGTTCAAAGATGTACAGACAAAACTACGTAAAGTTTAAGGAGGAAGAAATCACTTTCCCCTAGGGAGTGATGGGGAGCATGTCAGCAATGTTTCCATGAAGGATATAGGACTTTTGTCACAGTAAAGGAGAAAAATTTGGCCAAATAAACCATTTCTTGCCATCATCCACTATACCTAGAATGTGTTCTCTCCTCATCTGTGGTTTAGAGAATCCCTCCCTTTCTTCACTGTACAGCTGCTGCAGGAAGCCTTTTCCCACCTCCAAAACCTGCTAGCATCCTCATTCCGTAACCACATTCTATTGGATGACTTTATACTTACCTGTATTTGTGGGAATAAACATAGTACATATTTATGTACTTGTCTTTCCCATTAGAATGTAACCTCCTTGCAATTAGAATTGTTTTATTATTTGTATCCACAGTATAATGTTTATCATAAAGAGGCCATTTAATACAAGCTTCTTAATTGATTGGGTCTATACCCCAAAGAGATCAAACAAAGAGAAAAAGGGCCCTTATATACAAAAAGATATACCATGCTGTTCTTATTACATAAACTGTTCTTCTAGTTCTGCTCATGGCAGAACTTCATAGGAGCTTTCCTAAGCTTCTCTGAAACCCTCCTTTTCACCATTTTTTACAGCACGACACTGGTATATGAATGTTATAAAATACTGTTGTGCTGTACACACACATGCAAAAGATGGTAATTCACAGGCGGAGCCAAATTCGGCGTACATACACATGCAAAAGATGGTAATTCCTAGCCCCTGCAAATTGTTGTCCCAGTTCTTTTGTTCCTTCTGTGGGGTTAGAAATGATGGAGCATTATAATGGGGTTATTGTTTGATCCTGAAACTTCCTCTCCTCAGTGTGTATAACTTAGGAGAAGGAAGAGGAAAAAGAGGAAGAGAAGAAAGAGGAAGATGAGGAGAAGAAAGAAGAGGAGGAGGAAGGAGGAGGAGCAACAGGAGGAGGAGGGGGAAATAACTTAGGTGCAGTGGCATTCTGGTAAATATTTAACATTTGGCTCATTTGAGTTTCCAGAAAAATTATATCTTGTAGGACACGTTTTAAAGCAGAATCTGTACCACTAATGTATACACCGTCGCTTTCTTAAGTCTAAACGATCCACAAAACGATAACTCGAGTCCTGTTTTATAGTATTTGCTGATTTCTTGCGGTATAACGCTCACTCTGAAAACCTAGTAATTGGCTCTCCTGACCCAATTTGAACTGGCTCCAGCACACTCCTGCTGGGGGCTATAAGGAAGTCAGGGCACTTCAAAAGATAGGAGAGGGGCAGAGTTTTATTTCATTTTAATTATTTTGTTGGGGGGTGGGGACTGAGTAGAGATCAGGAGGTCTCATTTGGCAAGCTGACTTGGTACCAGCAGGGCAAAGTGTTGGAAAAATACAACTGGAACTCTGGGGAAAGGTTGGAGGTAGAGATAAAGATTTGGAAGTCATCTGCATAGAGGTGATAATTAAAGCCATAGGATTAGATAAAATCACCAAGGGAGTGATAGGAGGTCATTAGCGAACTTAGAGAGAATCTTTTCAGTTGACTGGTAGAGACATAAGCTAAATTGCAAAAGGGGCTGAGGAATAAGTGGGTGGTGAAATGGAAGCAGTGAATATAGACTCCTTTTAAAAATGTTCAATAGACATTTTGAAGTGTCTTCTATGTGCAAGGCATTATTTAACTTCTTAGAGTGCCAAGCAACTCTAAAACCACAAACTTACAGAGGAGTTGCTGATCTGTATTCTCAGATGATGTTTCCACATGAGAAGTTCCCTACACTATTAAAGTCAGAAATCTGAGGAGGAGGGAGAGAGAGAGAGAGAGAGAGAGAGAGAGAGAGAGAGAGAGAAGGGGGGGAGAGAGAAGGAGAAAGTGGGGAAGGAGGGAAGGAAGGAAGGAAGAAAGGAAAGAAGGAAGGAAGGAAGGAAAGGAGGGAGGGAGGTACAAGGCATCTGAAAGGTGTTGATAATATAGAGATGAAAAAAGTAGTTTTTCTCTCATAGTTTACATTTCACTGGGCAATGCATGACAATGAAGAGGAGAAGAGAAAGAGGATGATAACTTTAGCCAGTAACAGGATCAAAAGGTTTATTTTAGGCTAGGAAGACTTGAACCTATTTGTAGGCTGAGGGAAATGAACCAGTAAAGAGGGAAAGATTGAAGATGTATGAAAGATAAAGGTGATTGATGGAACAAGGTAACAGGAGACAGTGTGGACAGGATAGAAGCTACAGGCAAAAGCAATAGCTCTGGCAAGTAAGAGGATAGCCTCTTTCTCTAAGACTGGAGTTAAGGAGCAAGGAATACACAGGGTATTTGTAAAATTAAGACGAGTAGATGAGAGAACTGAGAAATTTGACATCCATCCCCTTGGCAGAAACTGCTCCATAAAGGAGTAAGAAGATTTTGCCAAAGTCGGAAAGGGTGTAGAGCTGTGTGGATGGGTAAAATTGCTGCTTCAGTCAGACAGCCTTGGTCTGTGTGATATGTTTTGCTAGTGTACTCAAAACTGGACTGGAGAAACAGGACACCAAGACAAGAACTGTCATTCTAGGTTTGAAATTTCACATTTTATAAAGAATCATGCATCATAGACCATTGGAGATATGAAGAACGTTAGAAATTATCTAGCTTAAGCCTCTCACTTTAAAGAGAACTAAATTGAAACCAAGTGATAGGAAGTCACCTTAATAACTAAGATGTAGCAAAACCAGGACTTGTGCTCAAGTCTGTTGCCTCCTAATCTAGAGCTCTTCTCAGCACATCACATTTGGAAGAGAGAAGTAAAGAAGAAAAAAAATAAAGGGGTCTTTGTATTCCCAAGGCATCCAATATGCAGCTGTGCCATCTGATTCTCTGGCCCTGGAGGGATGCATTCCTAGTCAGGCATGATCCCAAGACAAGACTGGTTTGCCTTATGTGCTGCATATATAGTCAAAAGATCCCTAAGCCATCTTTTATGAAAGGAGGTTTGGTAGCAAGGCGAATGTTTTGTGTGCATTATTGATAGAGTGGTCTATTGAACAATCAGCACGTTTGGATTCATCAGCCAACCCAGACTCCAGCCTTCACAGGGCATGCCCTAAGAAGGAAAAGAATTTTTTTGCAACATATTTGCTGTACTTTTGCTCTGCCCCCTTAAAAATCAATGATATTGAATCATTCACATTTTTGTTTTGAGCAGAAATCAGTATCATACTCACTCTTAGATCAACTCACTTTCTGGATAATTCCACCAGCTAACCTTGCCCAGGTACAAATGTGCCTCCCTCTTCTCTCCTTCCTTTCTGTTGCCCTCCCCTAGCAGAATATAAAATCTTTGACAGTATGATTCATCCTGTTTTCATGGATGTGCATTTGTGTGCATGTGTGTGTGTGTGTGTGTGTATACATATACACCTAAATGCTGGGGATACAGATCTCTCTCTCTCTGCTTTCTCTCTTTCCCTCCTGAACCTGAGTTCAGATACTTACTAGCTGTGTGACTCTGGGCATTAATTTCTGTCGCAGTTTATTCAAATATAAAGTGGGGATAATAATAGCACCTTCCTTCCAGGTTAGTTGTAAGTATCAAATGAGATACTTGTAAAAGTACTTAGCACAGTGCAAGGCACCTAATAGATTTCACATTATATCCCAATAACAATAACTCATATTTCTGCAACTCATTAATATTTACAAAGCACTTTCTTGTCAAAAACCCTGTGTGGTAGGTCCTCATTTACCAGATGAGGAAACCAAAGTTCCCAGAGGTTTTTACCTTCCTAGGATCACAGTTATTAACTGTTAGTACTGAGATTCAAACCTAACAACAGCAGAAAAGAAAGTATATCCTCTTCGTGTTTTCAGGTTTTAAATCATTTGTTTTGAATTCTGAAACTTGAAATTTCTTTTGAAAAGTCAGTCAGAAAATTGTAACAATAGGGCAGGCTGAGATTGTGGGAAGTGGGGGTGCCCCACCAGGTCCTTATTCTAGGGAGTAAGATGAAAATTTCTAGCCAGTTAAATAGGATGAGAACCTAGTTTCATAATCCATTTTTTAAAAGCTTGTGATTTTGAAGGAGCAATAAACCATGAAAAAAATATGCAGCATAAGCAGGGGGGAAATATGCACAGGGAAAACATTCTTTCCTCTTCCTCGGATGCCCTCAGGTCTGCTTTCTAATAATAGTTATTTCTGCATTTGGTTAACGACCTGTATGGTCACTCATTTAGCTTAACTTTTGCCTTTGTATTAAGAGGTATAAATAACTTTGGTTATAGGGATACCAAGTCTTTTGACCTCCTTCCCAGTTCTCTAGGGTATGGATTAGTAAACTATGGCATGTGCAACAAAGATGGTATATGGGTCAATTTCCAGTGGCATATGAACCTCTCCTCCTCCTTCCCAGGCCACTTGTGAGATTCCACCTGCTGCCACTTGTGAGAGCTCCTTCATTCCCCCCAGCTCAGGCTCCAGCTGTGAAAATCAACACAATAGAAGAAAAAAAGAGGTCATAACCTTGGCACACCACCTTAGAAAGGTTGCCAACCTTTACTCCGGACCTGAGCTGGGCACCATCTGCAGTCATGCTTCAAGCAGGATCCAGGGCAGAGAGCCTAGCTGTATACAAACAAAGCCTGTGTACTTGATTACCACCAGGGAAATGGAGAAGAGTTGGATGGTAACCCTTGCAGAACTGTCATATGGGTGTGTTTTCTTGCTTCTGCTTACCAGGGACAGCCCAGGTTTAAAAGGATAAGACCTTTTATATGAACAAACAAAACTTTCTATTATGTGTGCACAGTACACTATTGTATTGATTGGAGGAAAATGGTGGTGATAGGGAGGGGAGGACAGGGATATAAAAGAAGGTGAAAATATCACTGGCTACCAGGAGGAACTCAAGAACAAAGGAAGTGGGGAATGCCAGTAGTGTGCCCAGCAGTATGTATCATGCACTGGGGTAGAGGTGGAGAAAGGCAGAAAAGGGAAGCAATATTATATGACTTTATTACTACTTCTTTCCTTATTTCATTCATTTTATCAATTAATTCAAGAAGTATTTATTAAATGCCTGTTATAAGCTAAAGAATGGGCTAAGCATTGGGATGCAAATATTGAAAGAAAAGAAAAATAAGAAAAAGGAAAAGAAAGAAAAGAAAAGGCTTTGACTTCAAGGAACTTACAGGTGTTTTAAAAATAAAATATATACTTTTTTGGAGTGGGGGGACACTAGCAATTTGGGGAGGGGGCTCAAGATAAATTTCTGTAGGAGATGATCCTTGAGCAGAGATGAAGAAGATCAAAGAAGCAGGTTTGGCTGAACCATAATAGTGTGTGGAGAAGAGAAATGTCCTATAATCTTGATAAGGTAGTCCAGAGACAGAGAGGACTTCAAAAGCTAAAATGAGGAGTTTGTAGCTTATTTGAGAGTAGAGTATCTTAACCTTTCCCATGTCTACAAATCTGACAGTCTAGTGGTTCTCTTCTCAGAATAATGTGTTTAAATGCACAGGATAATATACACAACATTATAAATGAAACCAATTCTATTGAAATATAATTATCGAAATATTTAAAAGGAAAAAAAGTTCACAGACCTGAGGTCAATAATCCCTGTTATAGAGGAAATAGGGAGCTGCTAAAGGACCTTCTTAAGCAGGGAAGTAATCTTTCAAATTCATGCTTTGGGAATATCACTTTGGTACCTATATAAAAGACAGATTGAAACAAGGAGATCCAGAGGTAGGGAAGCCAAGTAGGAGTGTGGGTGGAATAGAATGAACGAAGTCATGGAGATCTTAACAAACAGGAAAAAAAATTCCTAAGGATTGGAGTGGAAAAAAACTGGAAAAGGAAAGTAGAAAGAGGAAAGAGGAAAGTGCTGTCTCAGAAGGAGTTAGTTTCCCTCTAGGAGGGTTTTGAGCAGAAATTAAATGACCACTCATTGGATACATTATAGTCAGTATTCTTTCTATGTTTATGTTAGGCTAAATGGTCACTGAGGTCCCTTCTAACTCTAAAATTCTGTAATTCTTTGCTTCTGTGATGTTGGTTATGCCATTTTATAACTGAGAAAATACAGTCTATCATATTTAAATTTCCTCCTAGCATATGTTGTGTATAGATGACTTTGTTTTGTTTTTTCATTTTGTAGATTGTCTGTACCTAGCAGAATATGAGCTCCTTGATGACAGGGATTGGATTTTACTTTCTTTGTATCTTCAGCTCTTTACACAGTGTCTAGTGACTGAAATGCTTGTTGAATGGAACAGCATTTTTTCTATATTTGCCGATATTTTATGGAACTGTTACTTTTTAGGTTTGACCAGGGACAGAGGCCTTCTCTTTGCTGACAAGGTGCATCAAGGAAAAAGCAAAACCAAACAAAAGTAAGACCATTCCATCCCCCACCCCGCCCCAGCTTGAAATCATGCCCAGTTATCTTTACTAAGCATGAACCCTTACTCTTTACATTCTTCTAATGTGTAGTCAGTAGGGCAAAGATAACAGCAAGTGACAGCTGTTTCAGGGTTGCCACCATCAACACTGGGGTTATTATCAAGCTTAGAAAACAGAAAAGGTAGCTAGAAGTGGCAATATAAGTAGCCCCTGTAGCTTCATTCTAAATTTGAGGATGTTTGAACAAACTCTATGATTTTCTGCCAATCCAGAACCATCCCAGGTAGATGGTAATGCATCAATCAACAAAACATTTGTGAAGTACCTACTACAATCATGGAACCATAGATTTAGAGCTGTGAGGCATTTCAGAAAGCATCATGTCCAATGTTGTCATTTTTACAGATGAGAGCAAATTAAATGACTTGTCCCGGGTTATACACCTAGTGACCTTCCTGACTTTGTCCAGTACTCTGTCCACCAGGCCACCTCCTATGTGTAAGGAGCTAGATGTGCTGTCATGCTGCTCCTGCCCTTGTCCCCATTCCCTGATGACTGCCCCTAGCTATAGTGAAGAGTCTAATTTTTTTTTCCAGTCTCTCTTGATAAATATAGCCACATTAAACCTGAGACTTTTCTATTGGAAACAGCATGGTACAGTAGAAAGAATCAGAAGAGGTGAATTCATATTCCACCTCTTACTATCCACCACTTGCTGTCTGTATGACCTTGGGTAAATCACTTGACCTCTCTTGTCCTCGGTTTCCTCAAGTGCAAAAGTATCGGACTAGACAACATCAGAGGTCCATCTCTGCTCTAGATCTACAATCCTACATTTCTTTCTAAATAAAGGGGTAGTTGAGGGAGAGTATGCATTAAATGTCTAGTACACATCAGGAACCATGTTGAGTGATTTATAAATATTATGTCATTTGAACCTTACAACAACCACTTGAGGCAAGTGACATTATTATTGCTGTTTTCCCTATATTGTCAGCTTCCTTGTAACTGCCACCCTTTGCTAAAAGCAGAGCAGAAAAGAGTCATCATTTCCATAGCAAATAGAGCTGGAAAGGACCCTGGAGGTCACTGACTCCAGCCCACTCATTTGATGACAGAACTGTGATTTATAAAAAAGGGGAAAAAAACTTACTTAGACAAAATGAGGATCAGTCCTAGTGCCTATGAGCATGGGATTTGGGGAGAAACTATGGTGCTCTAGTGACTTATCCAAGGTCATTCAGTTAGTGAGAGAGTTTAGAATCAAACTCAAATCCATTGACTCCAAATGAAGTATTCTTTCCCCAAGAAGTCTCCATTGTCTTCCAGTCCAGTCTCATTATTTTATAGGTCAGGAAGCTGAGGCCATGAAATAAGTGACTTATCCAAGGTCAAAAAGGTCTTGAGTATCAGAACTACTAGAGATTCAAATTCCATGACTCTTAGTACAAATCCAGCACTCTGTCCATTGCATAGTGGGAGGAGGTTGCTTGTTCAAGGGGAGTATGGGAGCATTAGTTCCATGCCTATATTAACTAGATGATTAATTCATTTGTTTATTAAGAACTATTTGCCATGTGCCAAACCTGAAGTCAAATACTGAAAATATATAGAACAAAACAAAATAGTCCTAGTCCTCAAAAAACTTCCATTTTATAGGATGAAAATGACTGGCACATGAATTAAGTCAAAACAAAACAATTGCTGGGGAAGGGAGCAGCAAGAACCAGGGGATCAGAAAAGGCTTACTATAGTTGGCCCCTGAGCTAAGCCTTGAAGGGGCTCCTTGGGCATCTATGGGGTGTGAGGTGATCACCCCCCTCCACCAAAAACCTGTCAATTCCAATTCGTGTTGCTTTTCTTCTTTATTACTTCATGAGAGAAATGTTGCTTTCCATCCTCTTGCCACCAGTTACCTCCTCTGAAGTCTAGTCAGATATACAGGAAGTAGAGGTGCCATCCTGTTCCCATTTTAAATATAAACCCCAGTGGTGATTTACTCTGCATAAAAGGTACTGATTAGGGGAGCTTCAGGGAGGGATAGGTGGGGCTGGGAATGAGCATGCATGTGTGTGAGTGCCTTTATGTGAGTATTCATGTGTAGGGGGAAGGTAAAGGGGTGTGCATGTGTGTGTGTGTGTGTGTGTGTGTGTGTGTATGCATGTGTGTGTGTCTAGATGTATTATTGTTCTAAGATACCTGAAACATAATACTAATCACAGGGAACAGCAAATACAGGTCCCCAAGAAGCAAATTTCTTTTTTTCTTCTTTAACGAAACAGAACTTGTGCCCCTCCTAGGGGAGCTCTTTACTTCTCAGCTGTTACCAGGCAGCAGGGGACTTTTCCTCCCGGTAATTTCTTACTGTCTAATAAGATGATGCCTGCCTTAGTCTGTTACACTGGGGGCTGCCCTCTATCTCCCCAGAATCACCATCATCTAATCTCTTTTCCCCATTTTCTCCTTTCCTTCATCAGCGATCAGAAAATCTGATCCCCTGAGAATATCTAGGGTTAAAAAGCAAGCCGGCCCAGGAAGAGACTGTTAGTCCTTCATAATATTTAAGAAACTCATCTTTATTGATCGTGTACCATGTCATACAGTGTTATTGCACTGTACTGTCTCGCAGATATAAATTTCATACCAGATCTGCAGTGGCAACCCCTACCCAGTAACCAAATATGACAGTATTTCAATACTAAATTAAAGAACACATTACTTCCAAACTCTGGTTTCTGGAGACTTTCCTAAATAGATATTTTTGCTTTCACAAACTGTTTAAGACAAATCATTTAATTCTATCATATATGAACATCGGAAAAGAGTGTAACTACATGAACACACACACACTCTCTCTCTGTAAATTACAACCAATCCTCCCCCCATCCCCCACCCCCACCATTTATCCACTGTGAGATGCAGGAGAATAGAGACAGAAATTGACCATAATCATCCTATGCCTTTCTACTGTACATCAGATATGTGCCATTATTATTTCAGTTTTTGATGCTTTCATGGCAGCATCATCGCCAGGAAAAATAATAGAGTCTATTATTTTCAATGAGCACCATCAGTAGGTTTCAATGGCTTTGCTATCACTTGAACAAAGACATGTTGGGAGGCAACACTGAATTCTTGTCCTCAAAATAGCTCTGATTTTATGTGAGGCCAAAGGAGATCCTCTCCCCTTTTCCTTTATAGTTCTGGTGAGGCTATGGAAAGACAAGAAATGTAGGTTTGAAAAGAGAGATGTTTTGCCCATTTTCTTACATCCAGATGCAAATACACACTGCCTTCCCTTCAAAGAACTGACAAGCCTAGTAAAATTGACAATAGCAACAAAAAAACTGGCAGAATCCTGATGGCAGTGAATGTCCTGATGGCTGCAATTCAGATGAACTCCTCCAAACTTCTTCTCCAAACAACTATAAAACAATGACTCAAATAAAATTTTGGAGTAGCAGAGTCATCAAAAGGTCTGAGTAAGACATTTTGCCAGCCTAAGACAGTTCAGCAGGTCAGCTGGAGAAGACTGTGACACTGGGTTGGATGACTGTCTGGGCTGCAGTGGCAGCACTAGCACCATTAGTGGACCTTAGAGGCAGCTGCAGTAATGGCAGCTGCAGTAGCAACGGCAGCTTCTGGAGCTCTGATCTCAGAGACTGCAAGGGGGGTTACAAAGAGATTACAGGGGACCCTTTGCTGAAGAAGTTTTGGGTCACAGTTCCAGGGCAGAGAAGAGTGCTTGTGGTTGGTCACAAGGGAACACAGGCCCTGGGACCAATTCTAAAGCAGAGACACTAGCACTTGTCGATACAGAAGAGTAGGGGGGTGGATCACAGTTCCAGGACCAAGAGGAGCTCTAGGATTTGCAGCTGTAGGGGAGCAGGAGCCTTTTCTACATAAAAACCAGAGTACAGATCAGGAGAGCAATGACCATACATCTACCCACATCACACCACCTTAGAAGTACCCCAAACTTGCAGACCCCCAGAGTTAGCTTTGAAAAAGGAGCAAAAAATAGCCCAAAGTTTGAGACAGTGCCTCCTCATCCCAAGGTGAGCAGAGCTAAACTTTAATATAAGGTTCAAAATCAAGAAATAGTCCAGAAAAGAAGTAAATAGAAAAAAAAAGAATTTAAACATATAAAGCCACTAAGGCAGCAGAGAAGACAAAGACACAAACTGAGAAAAAAAGATAGCCCCATAAAAACCACTAAAATGAAAGCTTCAAAAAAAAGCTAATTGGACATGAGTACAATAAGAATTCTGGAAAGAATTAAAGGAAAAGAGAAGAGAGGTAGAGGGAAAAACTGGGGAAAGAAATGAGAGTGATGCAAGAAAATTATGAAAAAAGAATTAACAGCTTGGTAAAAGAGATACAAAAGTACTGAACAAACGATACCTCAAAACACACACATGCGATGCGCGCTCGCATACACACACACACACACACAGATTTGGCCTAATGATAACAAAAATTCAGTAAAGAAAAGAATTCTTTAAAAAAAAAAACAGAATTAGCCACATGGAAGAAGAGATACAAAAGCTTACTGAAGAAAATAATTCCATAAAAATTAAAATCAGACAATCAAAAGCTAATGACTCTATGAGAACATCAAGAAATGACAAAACAAAAGTCAAAAGAATTTAAAAAAACATTAAAAGCTGTGAAATATCTCAGCAGAAGAAAAAAACAGCTGACCTGGAAAATGAATTGAGGAGAGATAATTTAACAATCATTGGACCACTTGAAAATTATGATAAGAAAAGGACCATAAACATCATATTTCAAGAAATTAGAATGACAAACTCTTCCAGCATCTTATATCCAGAGGGTAAAATAGAAATTGAAAAAAAATCCACTAATCACTTCCTGAAAGACATCTCAAAATAAAAATGCAGGAATATTATGATTCCAGAGCTCCTGGGCTAAGGAGAAAATATTGTAAGCATCCAGAACAAAAAAAATCAAATATGAGGGAGCCACAGTCAGGATCATACAAGATTTCACAATTTCCATACTAAAGGACTGGAGGGTTCAAAATATGATATTCTAGAAGGCAAAGAAGCTAGAGTTACAACTAAGAATAATCTATACAGCAAAATTCAGCAGATATTTAGTGAAACAGAAAACTTTCAGTCATTCCTGATGAAATAATGAAAGCTGAATTGAAAATCAGATATTCATATACAAGACTCAGAAGAATAAAAAAGTAAACATGAAAGAGGAAGCATAGCGGACACTACGTTAAGCTATTTATATTCCTATATGGGAAGACTGTTAATAGGGCATGTAGAAGGAGTCTACAGAGAGGGCAAGAGTGTTAATTGATTATGTTGAGATGATCTCACCCTCCCAAAAGTAAATAATTAAAAGAAAATTTGATTCATTGGAAAAAGGAGGAAGGGAGAAATAGAGTAGCGAGGTTTTTTTCTCACATAAAAGAGGCATACAAGAAAGATCTTTTATGGCGGAGGGGGAAAATGGTGGGGATGGGGAATGCTTGAGTCTCATTTCATAAAAATTGGTTTGGGGCAGAGACAAGATGGTGGAGTAAAAACAGGGACTTGCCTGAGCTCTCCCCAAAGCTTTCCAAACACCTGTAAAAAATGACTCTAAACAAATTCTAGAACGATAGAACCCACAAAATGACAGAGTGAAGCAAGTCTCCAGCCTAAGAGAGCCTGAAAGATCAATGGGTAGGGTCTATTGCATCGGCTGGGAGCAGAGTGCAGCCTAGCATGGGCTGTGCCCACACAAACCAGGCCTGAGTAGTCCAGGTAGAGCAGGCCTCAGGGCACTGAATCACTGAGCTGTGGTGTTCCAGACTACTTAACCCACAAATACCAAAGACAACTTATCAGGGCAGGGGGAAAACTCTGTTGAACCTGAATGAGAGAAAGGCCTGGTCTGGCCTCATCATGGGGCAGCAGAAGGATCTGCAGCAGCAATGGCTGCTTTCAGAGCTCCAGGCCCACAGACTGAGGCGGGATTAAGCCCATGATCAGAGCAGGCGTGCTGCCCCTGAGGCAGGATTCTCTTGCTTTGCCCTGCTTGAATCTGGGTCACAGTCTTGGGTAGTGGTCCTGGGGTGAGGAGAAGTGCTGATGTGGCAGAGCTTGTTTGTGGTGGCTGTGGAGAGGGAGTCCTCCTGGCAGTTCCAAAGCAGAAAGCACTGCTTGAGGTCACTTACTGACCAGACCACAGGCTAGGAGAGGAGTAAACACCTCTCCTTGGATCATACCACCTCAGAAAAACTGAAAATTTACAGTTGCCTACAAATAGCTTGGAAAACAGCAGCACAAAACCCCTGTAGCTTGGGATAAAGCACTCTCCATTCTGGAAGCAGAGTCATACCTTGACAAAGAGCTCAAAAGTCAAGTAACTGGTGGGGAAAATGAGCAGACAGTGTAAAAAAAAAAACTAGAACCTTACTTTGGTGAGAGAGAAAATCAAAATATACATCAGAAGAAGACAACAAAATCAAAGCTCCTACATCAAAAGCATCCAAGATCCTGTCAGATTGGCTAAAGTGTCAAAACAAGAAAATGATAAATGCTGGAAAAAATGTGGGAAAATTGGAACACTATTGTATTGTTGGTTGAGTTGCAAACTGATCCAACCATTCTGGAGAGCAATTTGGAGCTATGCCCAAAGGGCTATAAAAGATGTGCATACCCTTTGACGTAGCAATACCACTTCTAATGTACAAAAATATTTACAGCATCTCTTTTTGAGGTAGCAAAGGATTCTGAATCAAGAAAATGACCATCAAATGGGGAATGGCTAAACAAATTTTGGTATATGAATATAATGGAATACTATTGTGCTACAAGAAATAAGCAGATGGAGTTCACAAGAACCTGGAGAGTCTTATATGATCTGATGATGAATGAAGGGAGCAGAACAAGGAGAACACTGTACACAACCACAGACACATTGCTTCTGTGATGACTAATTTTGATAGACTTGGCTCTTCTCAACAATTCAAGGTTCTAAGACAGCTCCAAAAGACTCATGATGGAAAAGGCTATCCACATCCAGAGAAAGAATTATGGAATCTAAATGCAGTTTGAAGCAAACTATTTGCTCTCCCTCTTTTTTTCCTTGCTATTTTATTTTATTTTATATTTGGTTTTGTTACATCTTTTTCATGGTTCATTTTATCAGTTATAATTCTTTAAAACTTGATTATTGGGAAAATAACTTTAATGTGAAGGTATATATAGAACCCGTATAAGATTACATACCATCTTGGGGGGGAGGGGAGAGGAGACGGAGGGGAAGAAAATTTGGAACTCAAAAACTTGTGGAACTGAGTGTTATAAATTTAAAAAAAAATGAATTAGTTTTTAAAGAACCCTCCAAGAAAAATATGAATTGGTCTCAGGCCATGGAAGATCTCAAAAAGGATTTGGAAAATCAAGTAAGAGAAATAAAGGGAAAATTGGGAAAAGAAATGAGAGGAATGCAAGAAAATCATGAAAAATGAGTCCACAGCTTGTTAAAGGAGAGACAAAAAAATACCTTAAAAAATAGACTAACCCAAATGGCAAAAGAGCTCCACAAAGCCAATGAGGAGAAGAATGCCTTAAAAAGCAGAACTGGCCAAATGGGAAAGGAGGTCCAAAAGATCCCTGAAGAAAATCATTGCTTAAAAATTAGAATGGACCTCTTCAGTTGTCTGTAAGGTGCTCGGTTCTTCTTCGGAAGCTAAGGCCGCGTTGGGGTGACCCCTCACTTCAGCCGGCGACTAGCACCACTACAAACAAGTCTCCTCTTCCATCTGCTGAAATGGCCGTCTCCGAGCTCGCTTGCATCTACTCTGCCCTCATCCTTCATGATGATGAGGTTGTGGTCACGGAGGATAAAATCAATGCCCTCATTAAAGCAGCAGGTGTAAATGTTGAACCATTCTGGCCTGGATTATTTGCAAAGGCCCTGTCCAATGTAAACATTGCAAGCCTCATCTGCAATGTAGGAGTTGGTGGACCTGCCCCAGCAGCTGGTGGTGCTGCCCCTGCTGGAGGTGCTGCTCCTGCTAGCACAGCTGCGTCAGCTGAGGAGAAGAAGAAAGAGGAAGCAAAAAAAGAAGAATCTGAGAAGTCCGATGATGACATGGGCTTTGGTCTGTTTGACTAGATATTTTTTGTAACATTAAATAAAAAGCTTGACTCAAAAAAAAAATTAGAATGGAGCAAGTGGAAGCTAGTGACTTTATGAGACATGAAGAAATTATAAAACAGAACCAAAGGAATGAAAAAAATGAAAGACAATGTGAAATATCTTATTGGAAAAAATCACTGAACTGGAGAATAGATTCAGGAGAGATAACTTAAAAATTATTGGCCTATCTGATCACAAAAAGAGCCTAGACATCATTTTTTAAGAAATTATCAAGGAAAACTGCCCTGATATTCTAGAACCAGAGGGTAAAATAGAAATTGAAAGAATCTGCCAATCACCTCTTGAAAAAGATCCCAAAAGGGAAACTCCTAGGAATATTGTAGCCAAATTCCAGAGTTTCCAGGTCAAGGAGAAAATATTGCAAGCAGTTAGGAAAAAACAAAACAATTCAAGTATTGTGGAAACACAATCAGGATAACACAACATGTAGCAGCTTCTACATTAAGGGATTGAAGGTCTTGAAATATGATATTCCGGAGGTCAATGGAGCTAGGATTAAAACCAAGAATCACCTACCCAGAAAAACTGAGTATCATGCTCCAAGGCAAAATATGGATTTTCAATAAAATAGAGGACTTTCAGGCTTTCTCAGTGAAAAGGCCAGTGCTGAATAGAAAATTTGACTTTCAAATGCAAGAATGAAGAGAAGCATGAAAAGGTAAACAAGAAAGAGAATTCATAAGGGACTTACATTCCTACATGGAAAAAATGATGTGTGTGATTCATGAGACCTTTTTCAGCATTAGGAGAGTTTAAAGGAATATAGACAGAGAGCACAGAATGAGTTGAATATGAAGGGATGATATCTAAAAAAATAAAATGAATTTAAGTGGTGAGAGAGGAATATATTGAGAGAAGGAGAAAGGGAGAAATAGAATGGGGTAAATTGTCTCACATAAAAGTGGCAAGAAAAAGCAGTTCTGTTGGAAGGGAAGAGGGTGCAGGTGAGGGGGAATGGAATGAGTGAATCTTACTCTCATTGGATTCAATTTGAGGAGGGAATAATATACACCCTCAATTGGGTATCTTACTCCACAGGAAAGTAAGGGGAAGGGGATAAAAAAGGTAGGGATGATAGAAGGGAGGGCAGATAGGGGTAGGAGGTAATGAAAAGCAAACACTTTTGAAAAGGGACAGGGTCAAGGGAGAAAATTTCATAAAGGGAGACAGGATTGGATGGAAGGAAATATAGTTAGCCTTTCACAACATGAGTATTGTGGAAGTGTTTTACATAATGATACATGTGTGCTCTATGTTGAATTGCTTGCCTTCCTAGGGAGGGTGGGTGGAAAGGGAAGAAGGGAGAGAATTTGGAACTCAAAGTTTTAAAAGCAGATGCTTAAAAAAATTGGTTTTTTTTTTTTTGCATACAACTGGGAAACAAGATATAAAGGGAATGGGGCATAGAAATCTATCCTGCCCTACAAGAAAGCAAAGGGAAAGGATATGGGGAAGGAGTCGGGTGACAGAAGGGAGGGCTGACTGGGGAATGAGGCATTCAGAATATATGCCATCTTGGAATGGGGGGGAGGGTAGAGATGGGGAGAAAATTTGTAACTCAAAATCTTGTGGAAATCAATGTTGAAAACTAAAAAAAATTAAATAAAAATGATAAAATAAAAAAAGAGTTTTACCCTCCACCCTTTGCTCTCTTCACAATCTTTCCTTCGGCAATCTTATTCAGTCCCATGATTTTTAAAACTACTCTTTTGCCCATCAATTGGGGAATGGTTAAACAAGTTGTGGTATATGAATGTAACGGAATACTATTGTGCTATAGGAAATGAGGAGTAGACAGATTTCATTATAACCTGGAAAGACTTATATGATCTGATGCTTCATGAGGGGAGCAGAACCAGGAGATACACGATTACAGACACACGGTATCTGTAAGGACTAACTTTGATCGACTTGTTTCCTCTCATCAATGCAAAGTTCAAATACAGCTCCAAAAGTCTCATGATGGAAAAATCCATGCACATCCAGAGAAAGAATTGTGGAGTCTGAATGAAGATTGAGGCAAAATTTTTGCTCTCTCTTTTATTTTCCTTCTTTTTTGGTTTCATTTCTCCTTTTTCATAATTCATTCCATTGGTTATAATCCTTCATTACAACTGGACTATGATGTAAATAAGTTCAATGTGAAGGTATATGTAGAACCTATATTGGATTACATGCCATCTTGGGGGGTTGGGAGGAGGAGTGGGAGGGAGAGAAAATTTGGAACCCCAAAACTGGTGGAACAGAGTGTGGTAAACTAAAAATAAAAAAAAAATTATTAAATTAAAAAAAACAAACAACTACTCTTTCAATATAGATGACTTTCCAATCTGTAATTCTATCCCCCCACCTCTCTTCTGAGCTCTAGACCTACATCTTCAACTGCCTAAAGAATATACACCTTCGATCCCACTGGCATCTCAATCTCATTACAGCCATAACTGAATTTATTATCTTTTGTGCTAAACACTCCTTTCTGACATCATTATTTCTGTGTGACAACACAATGTTGACAACACAACACAACATGACAACACAAGCAATGAACTGCTTTTTCAGCAAACATTGTGTTATCTTCTTTCTTTTCTCTTTCCTAGCCAATCAGTTTTCATAGGCTATCCATTTTACTAGGCAGCTAGGTGGCACAGTGGAGAGAGGGCTGGGCCAGAAGTCAGGAAGACTCCTCAGTTCAAATCCAGCCTCACTTAAGCAGCTGTGTGACCCTGGACAAGTCGCTTAATCCTGATTGCCTCAGTTTCTCTTTTGTAAAATGAGTTGGAAAAGGAAATGGCAAACCATATCAGTATCTTTGCCAAGAAAACCCCAAATAGGGCCAAGAAGAGTCAGACATGACTGAACATCAACAAAAATCTATTTTACTTCCACAAGATCTATTAATCTTCCCTTTCCACATTATTCCTACTACTATTTCCTTATTTCAGACCTTGTTACCAGCTCCCTTGATAATTGCCATAGTCTAATAACAGGTCTTCTCACCACTGGCTTCTCCCTTTTCAAATAAAAACTTTATACTACTACTAGAATAATCTTCCTTATAGATCATGAAAGTCTGTCTCTTTGCTCAAAAAACTTCAAATGTCCTCTACTGCCTCCCAAGTAAAATCAAATTCCTTGGCTTGACATTCAAGGTCTTTCTAGTTCTTCAGTTTTTTTTTCCTTATATTACTTCACCTTGTACATGCCACTGTCCAGATAAACTAGACTGCTGTTTCACAAACACATCATACATCTGCCCAGTGAGTGTCTCTGCTTGCATTGCTTCTTACATATAGATTCCTTCCTTCCCATTCCTCACCTGATGAATTCCAATCCATCTTTTAAAGTACGACTCATTCCCCATTAAGCCTAACTTGGTCTGAAAATCAGTAAGGACCTTTTCACAAGAACTTCAAGGAGAATTTTGTTTCTCTTTCTTTGATATAGGAATAATGCAATGTTGTGCACTAAACTTATCTGTGTCTATGTTATATGATCCCTACTAGAAACTAAGTTTTTGTTTTTAGAATGAGGGGGCATCCATGTTTTATCTGAACTTTTTATCTTCCCTAAGGCCTAACCGAGCAACAGTAGGTACTTAATAACATTTAGGTTTGCTGAACTTTCTAATAATTTGAGATGTTTTCCATTGAAATAGATTTTCTTTTCCTTTAGGCAGTGACCTCCCTACTACTCGAAGCGTTCAGAAGTACAATTTCCTGGCATATTTCAGAAGGGATTCCTGCATCAGGTTAAATCAGTTAACCTCTAACATTACTTCTAATTTTTAAGATTCTAAGACTTCGTGAAACTCAAAGCTATAGCTAAGAGAACAGAGAGACAAGGTTTATTATAATTTTCTAGCTCTGATATTTATTTTTCATCCATATTTTTGTGGCCCTGTCTAATTCGTCTAGGCCTACTCTAGCCTTGCTTTTTATTTATGACTTTAAAATTGGGAGGGAGAAAGGGAAGCATGAGGCAGCTTCTGTTTTACGCACAGGAAAAAAAAAAGAATCTTGGCAAGCCCAGATCAATTTCTTTGAATTTCCTGATATAGAAGATTATAAACACTGTGAGTTTCTATGTGGCATCTTTCAGAAGAGCTCTAGTTGCACAATCAGCCCCTATGCAAGGATTGGGACATCAAAGGTGACTCAGCTTTGCCAAAGCTTAATTGAGAACATACTTTGCTTCCTTTTGTTTGCATATTACAATTATGGAGAATAAAGGCTGTTAAGGAATAAATGAACAATTTACTTTTTTTATCCTGAACTACAGTTTTTTTTTTTGTACTTTTTTGAAGGGAACATAAACAGACAAATGATACTGAACTCAGCACAACTCAAAATGAAGTATCTTGAATTCTTTTCCATAATGAACAAAAGAGAATATTTTCCGTGTGTCTTCCCAGATGCGTGCAATCAGTTCCTTGCTTTTCCTTGCCTTGAGGGGCTACATGAGTATCCTGTAGAGGAGAGTCCTTCTTAGCTACCAAATAGAACCGATGACCTGTGAATTGCCTTGTGACTGAAATTTTCAAACAAAGACTTAGAATTCCAAGCAATTGTTCATCTTAGATCAGGGAGAAAATGGCATGTTCCTCTCTCCAAGATCATTTCCCATGAAGGATGCTGTGAAGGCATCTTATCACAGTGCATCCAGCACTGTGGACATCTAGGCAGGATGGAGTTCATATTAATAAAATATCTAAAATATCTCATGCTTTACAAGTTATAAAGCACATTGTTCATACCAGCCCCATGGAGGCAGTAAGAAGTAGAAACATCCTCTCCATTGTACAGTTGAGGGAATTGGGACGCAAATAAGTCTAATGATTTGCCCAAGATCACACAGATAGAATGCAACAGAGCTGAGACTCAACTGCAGGTCCTTTGAAATAGAGTTTAATGGTCACATGGCCTCATGCTCATACATAGCACTGGGAAGACAGCCTTCAAAGAAGGTATAATAACCTTAGCATGATGGGATGAGACTGAGATAGCAAGCACATCTTTAGGATACTGCTGCAGGCAGAAATCCCAGCTAGCTCTCCAGACTTCTATCTTATTCCCCTCTACATTCTCTATGATCCAGTAAAACTGACCTCTTTATTTTTCCTCACGTAAGTCACTGGATCTCAGGATTGCAATCATTTTCATGGGCTGTCCCTCATGCCTGGAATGCTCTCCTTCTTTACTTCTTCTTCTTGGTTTCCTTGATTTATTTGCTTCCATTCTCACCTAAAATCAGACATTTTGGAAGTAGCCCTGATCCCCCTTAAACTTAGTGCCTTTTAACTGAAATGATTTCCAATTTATCCAGCATCCCCGCCCCTGTCTCTTTCTCTCATATATATATATATATATATATATATATATATATATATATATATATATATATACACACACATATACATATATATATATACACATATACATATATATATATGTGTGTACATGTATGTGTGTACGTGTATGTGTGTACATATATATGTATATATACATAAATACACACGTACATATATAATTTTGCTTGCTTGGTTCCCCCAGTTATACCGTGAGCCCCTTGAGAGCAAGGGCTGTTGTTTTTTCTTTTCTGTGAATTCCTAACACTTAGCACAGTGCTGGACACATAGTTGGTGCTTAATTTATTCTTGTTGACTTCAGTTAACAGTATCTATTGGTACAACTCCACTACAGGGCTCTTCTTTCAGAGCTTCACCTATAGCTGCAGTTAATCACTTCTCCAGGTCAGCCAGAAGGATAGTCGGTATATCATTATTGGCATTGACACTGTCCCCTTCAGTGATCTAGGTTTGTGGAGGAACCAAGAAAAGTTATGAAGTCTGAGTCTCCTTTTCCCAATGAGTTTACATTCTATCTGAGGAGATAAGATAATTAGAGAATGATACCATTTAGCAGATAATGGCATGGAAGGCATGGTACTATTTCTCATTGGTAGTTTTTATATCCCCAGTAGCCAGCACAGCGACATACACAGAGGAGACACTTGATAAATGCTTGTTGGACTGGATTGAATTGGTCCCAATTGCAAATATTATAATGGTTCTGAGAACAGATAAGATAGCTTGGACTGGAACAGACAAGATCATTTTTAGGGGACACATTCTCTGAGCCTATTTCTTCCCCATAATAATGTTAGTATTATCTAGACTCCCCAGGGTTGTTGTGAAGATCAAGAAACAAATTACCTACTTTTCTTTATAACTGGAAAATGCTTCTATTGGGTCATAAAAGAATGGATTGTGGAGTAGACAGAAGAGAAAATTACAGGAAAGGGGAATATAGCATAAGGAAAAGTGGAGGAGATTTTTTGCCTTTTCTTTATATTCTAGGTTATGTAGCCCCATAAACTCATGTTGCATAACATACTTCCAGTTAATTATAGGTGACCATTCACTTCCTGGCAGTCTGTTTTCATATCTCCTCGGTAGGGATAACATAGAGCTTAAGAATTGTGGTAATTCCTCCTGCTGTGTTAAATGCATCAGACCACATTGATGTCAGAATAAAGAAATGAGTATCCTGAAGGACATATCTCAACTTTCTCAAGTAATATATAATGTCCATGTCCCCAAATGGATTGGCAAACTCTTCCCAAGATGCTGTCTTCTAGCTTCAAAACTCTTAAGAGTGAGACAGTGTTATGAACTGGAAAGAATGCTAACTTTGGAATTACAGGACCTAATTCAAGGACTGTTAGCTGCATAGCTCTATGTTCGCCTTAGTTCTCAGGGGCAAGTCTGGCAAACGACAAACTCTGGGAAGCTTCTTCTTAAGTTGGAAATACTTTGGAAATGGACCTGTTGACTATATACCTGATACCTAAGGACCAATCTGACTGAGTTCAGGATGGTTCATTATGCTTAGATTTGGTCACAGGTATAAAATTATCTTAACCACAGCTATTGATCAATCTTAAAATAATCTCTTACTATAACCTATGAATTGTGCTAACCACTGAGGATACAAAGAAAAAGCAAAAAAAAAAAATCCATCATCAAATAATTTGTACAATTTAATTGGAGACATTGTCTACTATGACCAGAAGGATTTAAACTCTTGATTGTTTCAGGACATATTTATGTTAATGAAGTACTAGAATATCCCTTTAAAGTACTTAAGTGAGAGTGGACTTTGTATAGGTCACTGTACGTCTCTGAGCCTTTGTTTTTCTCTAAAATGTAGATAATAAAAACCAGCAGTCTTCACCACACAGGGTTGTTGTAAAGATCAAATGAGGAAAAACTGCCATTCTTTATTAGATGGAGCTTATAAAAATATTTATTATTATTAAAGTGATAATAAATCTGGAAAATTTTCAAATTAATTAAAATTGTGCCAGAATAAGTGATAAAGGACTTTAATTTCAGCATTACACCACTGACAGATAAAATATAGAAGGTTCATCCAAAAGGCCATGGAGAGTCATATGTTGGACATGAATAAGTTGTGTCACATGACCAAAGAAGAAATGCTCAGGAAAAGATGTGTAAAGGATGTGACCAGAGAATGAGGTAGTCTGGTCATGTAATCTGATTGAGGAATGACTGATGGAACAGTCTAGGGGTTCCATTGATTGATATACAATTGATATACAATGAAGTTCAAGAGAACTACAAGTAGGCTCCTAACACATTGGGATGTGTTAGAGATGATCATGGGACGATACGCACAGGAGTCACACAGGATCAGAGGACAGGAATTGATTTTAGTCTGCACAATTGGAGGGAAATCTGACCACGATGGGCTCTCAAATCCAAAGCACTAAAGGATCACTACAAGGATGGCAAGTGGTTTAGGTAACTGTTGGTAGTGAGAGGTATTTAGTAAATGTTATTCGACTGACTAAATATCTGTGTGACATTAGGCATCTTATTTATCTCTCTGGACATTGGATTCTTTCTCTGTTAAATCAGGGAATTAGATTAGCTTATCTTTAATGTCCCTTCTTCCTAGAAATCCTATGAGTATATGAAGACTCTTGTTTAGTCCTCTTCTAGACCCCCAAATCTATAATTTTAAGTCTCTGGATTCTAGCTTATGGCTATGAAATCACAAGATTAAAATCAACAAATCACACCAAATCGACAAATCATATAATATTACAGATGACGGCAACCTTAGAATTCAATCCAACTCTTACTTGGAATTGTCTGAAACAGCCCTACATAGTCACTTAGTTTTTGAAAGAATCTTTTTTTTTGTGGCAGCTAGTTCCATTGTTGGGAAGTTCTTTCATATCTTTGACTGAAATCTGCCTTCCAGTAACTTCCATCTATTGGTTTTTGCTCTATGCTCCTATGTAACACAGAAGTCTATCACTTCATCTAGATGACAGTTTCTCAAACATTTGAAGACAGGAACAATTTGACCTCTAAGTCTTCACTTCCTTAGGCTAAACATTCCTAAGTTCCTTTAAATGTTCCTTACTTATTATAGTTTTCAGAATTCTTATCATCCTCATCATTGTTCTCTGGCTGCCCTCCAACTTGTTAATGTCTTTCTTTAAATGTGGAGCCAAGAATTGAATAATATGTTCTAGTTGAATCCCACCAACTCTGTATTCTAACAGACCATATTATTTAGCTGCTACTAATTACTTGGCAATTCCAATTGTCAAGTTTGGTTCATGAATGGTCCTCCATTTATTTGAATGCTACCTGAAGTTTGACAGAATCAAGTCCATACATACTCATCACATTGACTGTATTCCCAGAACTAGTAACCCTTGATGTCTTATCACAAAATCATAGAACAACAGATTTATATCTAAAAGGGACCTTAGAAGCCATTGAGTCTAAGTCATTTTAAAATGATGAAACTAAGGACTAGAAAAGTCAAGTGGCTTGTTTAGGGGCACATAGTATCTGAGGCAGGATTCAAACTCAAGTCTTCCCAACACCAAATTGAGTACTCTACATACTACATTACCTAGCTGCCTTATCTTCCTTATTTCAATTCTACCCCCTTCCTCAAGACTGAAGTCTCCAACTGATCGATCAAAAAGTAATTGTCCTGCAAGACAAAAAAATTCAATAATTTTACATTGGCCAATTTCCTTTAGCACACTGTATATTTGTTCCTCTGTTTCCCAAGAGGAATAATAGAAGCAAAGTGGAGTTAACTCTCTGTTTATGTGGACAATTTGGAGTAAGGGTGAGTGTTTCTTCTGCCAAACAGTGGCTAGAATAATCAATAGTCACATGACACTCACATATTCCACCACCCTTCCTCATGCCTGCCAGCTATCATGAGACCAGAGAAACTGAAAACATCTCCTTTTCAAGAAAACATTAGGGAAAGCAAGGGAAGGGAAGGGAAGGGAAGGGAAGGGAAGGGAAGGGAAGGGAAGGGAAGGGAAGGGAAGGGAAGGGAAGGGAAGGGAAGGGAAGGGAAGGGAAGGGAAGGGAAGGCATGTTCAGCATCATGTAAGTAGGAGGATACAAGATTTGGATAAGCCAGTGTTGGGATTTGGAAAGAAAAGGATAAGTAAGGATAGGACAAGGAAATAAGGAATTTAAGGGTAGAAGATAGTGTCATGTTGAACCAGTTAATTATAAGATAAAGATTTCAAAGAGAGAGAAATGAGACAAAGATAGGATAAGCTGATTGGGGAAGCAAGGAGGGGTAGAATCTTTGGAGGTCATGATGTCAAATACTACATTTAGAAAAGGTGAGAGGAAGATAAATGGATATGATAGTACAATATCAAGTTCTATATCATAGAACTTGAACCTACATTCATGTGAACCTAGGTGATGGTGAGATGAAGGGTATGACCATCCCTGTATGTGATCTAGATCTTGAGTTTAGAACACTGATCATGTGCATTGATTGATATTCTTTGCACCCCCAGCATTTAACTCAATTCCTGGCCCATAATAAGCATTTAGTATGATTAATAAATGTTTGTACTTACTGTTTAGGAGAGCAGGATGTGTTAAGGGATGTGAACCTCTACTGTTAAGTCTCCATTGCATGGGTTAGGAACATGGTGCCCCTGTGTTCAGGATAATCCATGTAAGGTTTTTTGGCTTCTTTTCATACCAGAGAAGAAATCTGATTTTCTTCTTCTTTTTCTTTTATGGGGTGTTTATAGTACGTTATTGTAAAACTTGGGTTAAGTATTTTGTCATAGGCTCTGTATTATGTGCTGGCCTTCATGTATCATCTTCAGCTTCTGAAAAACTCCCTCAAAATTCTTGTTCAATTTCTTATGATAACCAAGATATATTGAAACTGCAATGGAGAAAGTGGCAATGTGGAAGAATTTGAGAACAGGGGTTGGCATGTAGATCAAGACATTGAGAAAAGCCATGAAGTAGGAGAGGCAATATGGTGGAGGAGAAAGGGGGCTGGGTTTAGAATCAAGTGAAATGGGTTCAAATCCCAGGTCTTCTACTTGTGTGAACTTGACAAGGTCATTTAACCACTCTGTGCCTCAGCTTCCCCATCTATAAAATGAAGGATTAGACTGGATGACTTTTAAGTTCTAAGGGCCTAAGGTGGAAATGACAGTTTGGAGCAAGTAGTATACCTCATTCTTCTTGGGGCAATGGATGTGAGTGTGTGTGAGGGAAGGCTGGGTTATGAGAGATGATGGATTATAAGAATGTGTGTTCAGTACTAGAGAGGGTGGTTAGAGAATCACTGTCTTCTGGGGATGGAGCCAGGTTTACATGAGCACAAGGTGATGGAAAGAGTATGAGAGGAAGAGGGCTAATATGAAGTGCAGTTTGTTAGCAACAGAAGAAAATTACAGGGGAAACAGTAGTGAAACCCAAGTGCAATGAGTTCTTGGAGGGTGCAAGACTGAGGTAGATAAGGTTAAGGGAGCAGAAGAGAGAATTTTTCACTTAGGTAAAATGAAACTCTAAATCACAGGGATTCTAGAGAAGGAAGAGACAGTTCT
Organism: Phalanger gymnotis; assembly: GCA_028646595.1. Lineage (NCBI taxonomy): Eukaryota > Metazoa > Chordata > Mammalia > Diprotodontia > Phalangeridae > Phalanger > Phalanger gymnotis. Next base: position 191,637,262 of record CM053624.1, on the reverse strand, counting down.
ATAACCCAACTTTGAAATGATCTATTTTCTTACTTTGGAGATGGCTTGATCCTGGTGTCTGAGTCCTCAATATTTAGGGAGACTTAGGTGTGGCTGATAAACTCACCCTTCCCCATTAGCTCCAGGCTAGCCCATTGCTAGCCCACTGTTGATTATATTTTGGAGGTGATAGGGTGAAATATGGGGAAAATGTTTGTTCCTGTGATGATGGGTCAATGTTTAATCAACTTCAGCAGCCACACCAGGCCTCTCCAGAGCCTGCTTTTTCCTTGACATTCAAATCGCTTCCCTGGGGGTATCATTCTTCTGAATAATCTGATCTTTTCCATAATACAGTCCTGAGATCAGTGACAGTCCTACAAGATGTGTTTTTTTTTTAATTTTTGTTAAATAATAAATTAATTGAAAAATAGGTGAAAATAAATATTTCCTAAAGCTTGATTTCTAAGGCATCAGGTTCTATTATCAACAAAACTTATGTCTGATGGTGGGAGGGACTTTGGCAAGAAGGAGGCATAGTGAAGTTAGCTGTAGTCAAGCCTTCAGCTATAATCCTTGGTATCCTCTACTCCCAATGACTATAGAAATAATTACACCACATAGAAGGAATGCAGATTTAAGCCCCACGATGAGGAGTCACAATCCATTCTGGATTAAATATTTATATTAGTTTCCAGCATGTATTCATGGGTCCTCTTGTTGGTGCTAAGTGAAATAAAGGGAATGACTAGGATTTCCATCTTAGCATATAAATCACCACAGACCAGGCTCAATGCCAGGAGACATGACTCCATTTTCAAATCTATTCTCTTAGGTCAGAGTACAGAACACACACAAGTGCTCTGAAATTGTTTCTTCTGTTCTTACTATTGTCAAAGGCTATTGAACAGGGCATTGACCAGAGGGGATATTGGGAGATTGTTGCCCCATGGGAAATATATGAAGTACACCCCCCAACCCTAGTCTCTTACCAGGTAGAAAACTTTTATGTGTCTCTTAACTCTTTATGTTGATGGTGCCAATAGATCACAAATACTTAATAAACACCTACTATGCACAAGTTGCTTTGTTGGTTGCAATAAATATAAATATATAAGATAGACAGTACTTTCCCTCAAAGGGCTTACATGTTATTGTGGGCATACAGAAATGTAAAGAGAAGTACAAAAGAAGAATTTTTTCTAAATGATACAAAGTAATTAAAGGAAAGGGGGAAATTAACGAGACAATGAGGCTTTGGTAGAGTCATCACTTGAATTGCACTTTATAAGGAGCTAGAATTTGAAAAGACAGAGGAGAGATAAAGAAGGGAATTGAAAGCATAGGGAATAGCCTGGGCAAAATTGCAGAGATGGGAAATGGGAGATCTTATAGGAGGCATAACAAATGGCACAGTTTAGTTGAATCATGGAGTTATTGAGGGTTAGTAATACATAATTAACCTAGAACAAAAAAAGCTGTAGTCAAGCTACAAATCTAAGAAAGGAGGAATGGGGATAAAATCAAGGTACACCTGAGTTGAAATAGAGAGTTTTAAACAGAGAGTACTAAATAAGGCTAGAAAAGTAGGCTGCAGCTAGGTGGTCCTTAAAATTTAAGCTAAAGCATTTGTATTGCAGACTAGAAGCAACAGGGAATCAAGGAATATTTTTGAGCAGGAAAGTAACATGTGCATTAAGAAAATTGTTCTGGCAGCTATGTGAAGAATGAATTAGATATGGCAGAGGCTCCAAGCAAGAACAATTAGGAGGCTTTTATAGTAAGCCAGGTAAGAGGTGATGAAGACATGAATTATAGTGATATCTGTGTGAACAGAAATGAGGTTTGTTGGCGTGATTTTTTTCGTTGATGAATCTATGTTGGCTTTTGATGATCATTGCTTCCTTCTCTAGATGTTCACCAAACATTCCTTAATTATATGTTCTAGATTTTTCTGGCAGTTAAAATCAAGTTCATTGACCTATAATTTGCTGATTACATTCTTTCAATATATTTAAACATTCAAACATTTGTCCTTCTTCCATTTGTTGAAACTCTCCCATCCTTCAAGTCCTTTTGAATATTACTCATGGAAAATCAACAAACACATATTTGTTGTTTCTTTCAGTAACTTAGGATAGTGGGCCTGGTGATTAGAATTCATAATTACCTGCTAGGTTGTCTCTTACCAACTTCTTACTTATATATCAATTCCCATTAGTCACGTTTGATCTATCCATTCCAAGTCAAAGGTTTCTTCTGGCCAAAAAAAAAAATAAGATAAACAAAACAGCTGAAATACATAAGGTTATGAGAGCTCAAGAGGAGAGATCACTTCCACCTGGGGGATCATCGAGGGATCTATAAAAAAAAAATAACATTTCAAGTAGGTCTCAAAATTTGGTGAGAATTTTATAGGTGACTTAGGGAATGAAAAGGACCATTTCATGTATCTGAAACAGTGTAAACAAAGGCATGGCAATAAGAAAGCATGAAGTGTTCAGAGAGTATTAAGTGTTCTAGTTTGCTGTCAACTGCATGAAGAGGAATCATGGAGGCTAATGTAAGAAGTAGAATTGAGTCAAATTATAGTGGGTCTTGGACTAGTAAAGGAGTTTGCCTTGTGTTTGTCATACATATCTGTTCTGCATCCATAATTAGTGTAAGGTCTTGAAGGTTAAGGTTCACGTCTTTCATTGCTTTTGTACCCCTCACCCACAATCCTAGGCTGAAGCCTCTTTAGTATATTAATGCCCATTACATAATTATCATGGCCATCGATTTTTTCTATTTTAAAATGGTTGGAATATTTTATGAAGACATAATCAAGCAACAGAGAAGCATTTATTAAGCACCTGCTGTATGCTAAACACAATGCTATACACTGGTAATAGAAAAACAAAAAATGAAACAGGCTGATTCTCCAAGAGTTTACATTCATTCATGAGAAATAGTGTTCTGTTGTTTGTTACAGTAGTGTTCAATAACATGTTGTTGTTCAGTTGTTTCAGTCACTCCATTTGTGGGATTTCTTGTTGTTCTTGCTGGTTTTGTTTGTTTGTTTGCTTGTTTTCTTTTCTTTTTTTTTTTTGCAAAGATACCGAAGTGGTTTGCCATTTCCTTCTCTGGCTCACTTTACAGATGAGAAAATTGAGGCAAGCAGGATTGAGTGATGTGCCCAGAGTTACATAGGTTTGAACTGCAAAAGGTAAGTCTTCCTGAATCCAGGCCCAACACTCTGTCTTCTGCACTTAGCTGCCAAATATCCCATATTTGCTATGGAAATCCAACCTATATGAGGGCCATCTCCAGTTGTCCCTATCTATTTCTTGCTACCGGACCTAGATGGCTCCAGAGGAGAGAGTGAGGCTGGTGACTTTGCACAGCCCTCTCTCAATTAAACCCAATTTGCTTGCCTCTCATGGCATCATCTCCCTGATGTCATGGTCCTCTTCCAGAATGAAGGACAAACAAACAACCTATATACAAAGTAAATAAAAGGAAGGGGAAGGTTTTCATGAGTAGCCCAAGGAAATAAAAAAGCCTCATTTAGCAGGTAGTGGTTGAGTAGAACTTTGAAGCAAGCTAGGGGTTCTAAGAGGCAAAAATGAGTAAGCAGTGCATTCCAGGAATGGGGGATAGCCTGTATAAAAGTACAGAGATGGAAAATGGAGTAGTATATGAGTGACAACAAGTAGGCCAGTGTGGCTAGAATGCAGAAATTGTGGCAGGGGGTTGGTTGGTTAATAAATGTGAAAAGACAGTCTAGGGTCAGATTGTGAAGGGCCTTCAATGTCAAAGAAAGGAGTATCTATTTTGTCTTAGAGACAATAGAGAGTTACTGAATCTTCTTGGCAGGCAGGTGCCATAGTCACATTTGTGTTTCACAATAACAGTTAGTCATGTGAGGGATCAAGTAGAAAAGAAAAAGGCTTGAGTCAGGGAGGTCAATCGTTACTGTTGAGTTATTTCAGTAATGTCTGACTCTTCCTGGCCTCATTTGGGGTCTTCTTGGCAAAGTGATTGGAGTAGTTGGCCATTTCCTTCTCCAAATCAATTTATAGATGAAGAAACTGAGTTGAACAGGGCCAAGTGACTTGCCTAGGGTCAAAGAGCTAGTAAATGTCAGAAAACAGATTTGAACTCATGAAGATGTGTCTTCTTGATTCCAAGCCCAGTGCTCTATCCACTGCACTACCTCATTGTCCTGGTTAGGAGGCCAACTAGGAGACTATTTTAACAATTCAGGTAAAAGATGATGTGTGATCGGTAAGACAGAAACAAGCATGTGATGTGTTATTAAGGTAAAATTGACAAGACTGAACAACTAATTGGACATTGGGGAAGAGAGAGAGAGAGAGAGAGCATCAAGGATGACTCTGAAGTTGTGAACCTGAGAGCCTGGGAGTATGGTGTCACCCCTGAAAGAAATAAGAAAGTCAACAAGAGAAATGAAAGATGAGTTCTGTTTTACACAAGTTTTGAGACACTTAGAGAATATATCTTTATCTAGGTAAGTCAAATAGGCAGTCAGTGATGTGGGATTGAGTTTCAGGATACAGACTAGGACTTGATATAAAAATTGGTAGTTAGTGGTGTTGAGATTACAACTGAACACATGGAAACTAATTATGTCACTAAAAGAAAGGAGGCACATGGAGGATAGAGAAGACTTAGAAAAAAGCCTTGGAGTATACGTGTAATTGGGAACAGGTCATAGATGCTAATCCATAAAAGAAGCATGGGAAGGGGATATTTTGGATAGGAGAGATTATTATTTGGGGAATACTGACTAGTAGACATATTTAACATCTTATTTTCATCAGAATTATATATATATTATATATATATATGTGTGTGTGTGTGTATATATGTATATAGTTGATGATACATGTCCACAGATATGTGAGGGAACCATGAAAATCAATGTTGCCTGTGACTGCATAACAGCATAATCACATTCTAAATGATATGAATGTTGTGAGATGGTACAGAACACACTGGGTTTAAGTCAAGAGAACTGAGCTCTAATTTTGCTTTTGCATAGCTGTATGTCAATGGCTAAGTCATTTCACCTCTATGAACTTCAATTTTCTCATCTGTAAAGTAGGAATAAATATGACATTACTGCTTAATTCATCAAGTAAGGGTGAAGAAAGTGCTTTGCAAATCTTAAAAAGCACTTTCTTCACCCTTACTTGATGACTCTACTTGATGAATTTAAGATATTGAAACTGAATTTGGCAAAACTATTTCCAATTTTATCAGATTTCCTCTGATACCTTCTAGTCCAAATTGATTTAGAAAGTCATATCATTCCTGCATATTTTTCTCTTGTACATGTGAACACAATACTGTATTATTTCACATACAAAACCTTCACAAGGTTATCTTTCTGTTTGATTTGCCTGGTACCTCCCTGGTCTTCTAGGCCTGCATTACACATTCTGAATAGGACCCTGTGAACATAATTAAGGGCCATGTGTATGGTGTGAGGAGAAGGGGATAAGGACTTAATTTTGCAGTTTTTCTTCCCTGGGCTACAAATTGGTTTGCAAGTTACTATTCAGTTCAGCAACATAGAGCTTAGAGGAAAAGACCATATAGCTAAAGTTGTGCTGCCTTAGACAGCAAGAAGAGAGAAGAAAGAAAGGGAAAAGATTAGATTAGATTATGTACATACATAGAAAGAACATTCATAGTATTCTTTGGGAGAGTGGTTCAGTATTTTCTAGTGAAGTGTGTGTGTGTGTGTTTTAATCAAGTTTCATTTAACTGTGTGAAAATCATTCCAGCAAAACCAGACTGGCCTTTGGGGGAATTTGTTTATAAACACACAGAGACACACAGACACACAGACACACACACCCCTAAAGAGAGCGAGAGAGAGACAGAGAGAGAGAGAGAGAGAGAGAGAGAGAGAGAGAGAATGGTGTAAAGAGAAGAAGAATAGAGTGTTAAGGAATGTCTGAAAAACCATGCCATACCACAGCAGGACTGGTAGTTGTTTTTTTCTACTTTCCTTCCTTTATTTAATCACACAAACCTAGTTGATAGCTATATATATATGTATATATACCTTCTATGTTACAGAAATGTGAGATAAATAAAATGCAGAATAAAAAGACAGTTCATTGAAAGTCTCTCCTCTTATATAAAAGAAGTAACATTTTTTTCTCATTTGCTATTTTTTAAAAAAAAAGTGTTATTAATGCCTTTGTTAAATCATAGTCATCCCAGCTATCACCCTTCCCACTTTGGGCCTCCCTGTGGGTGGTTGTTAATAGTGCAATAGGAGTTGGGATGAAGGACTAGAATCAAGCCAAGAAATCAAACATTTGGATCAAAAATATGGTTTGAGGTTTATTGGTTTGTTGTTGTTTTTAGCATCCATTGCCATGACAACAGCAACAAAATGCTTTAAGGGCAAGAAAGCCTTTGTGCATCTGTGTGTGTGTGTGTGTGTGTGTGTGTGTGTGTGTGTGTGTGTGTGTGAAAGAGAGAGAGAGAGAGACTCAGAAACAGACTTGGTTTAATACTTTAAGGTGCCGAGTTACATCTATGCAAGTTTTCCTTCTACTGATAAAGACTACATTTTTTCCATGCCTGAATAGATTATCTTTGTGAGTTTTTGTGATTAAAATGGTCTACTACTTAGCAGACAGACTCCTAGTGATAAGACTGTAAATCTCATGTGTGTGTGTCTATATACACTCACGATGGATATATATATATATATATATATATACACACACACACACATTCACACATGCACACACACACACACATACACACACAGAGACACAAAGAAAATATTGTAACCTCTGATCTCATCTTTGTTGACTCAGAATAAGTTGCAGAGTTCATTAGAATGAAGAGTTTAAGATGAATGACAATGATTTCTCATACAGTGAAGTGATGGGAGGAAATGACTGTACTTGTCATATGATGCAAATTGTAAGTAAATATGTGTGTATGTGTGTGTGTGCACATGTGTGTGTGTGGGCAGGGAGTCTAAAGAGTTGTATCTATCAATACAGTTATTTATTAAATCTTTCATTTTGGATGGAAAATATCTGGAATAATCCTAATATCCAAATGGATCTGTGATCTCATTAATTTGGAAGTTCTCTTGAACAAGTGAGATTGCATCTCATCATGCCATATCATGGTATGCCACTTTCATCTGTGTCTTACCAAAAGCTTACAGAGGCACCACCTAAAGAGTTAAAGGCTATTCTTGCTTTTTCTCTTTGTTATGAGTGTATCACAGCCATGATGTCTTCTTCTGTTTGCTAAAATGTAGTAAATTCTATTCTTTATGATGCATTTGATGTTTATCAGGTCAAACCCACCTGTGCCTACCAATTATGTGGGTTTTTTTTTTGAAGAAAGTGATCATAATGAGGTATGAAGTTTTTGCCTATTTTAGTTATATTCAGCTATTATTATTATTTGTATGTATATAAGCATATATACATATGTACACACATATGTACATATACACGGGTGTATTTTTGTACACATACAAGTGTGAATTCATTTGTATGTATACGTTGCTGGCCAATGAAGTTTGGATCAATCCTTATATCATTTTGATATGTGCAAACTTTTTTGAATGCTACGAACCTCCCTGGAGATTTGGTAAGCCAACTTCTTGACTTCCTATTGGAGGGACTTTGCCTCACTCTCATCCCCACCACCATTTCAGAAAACTCCTAACTATCCTCAGACTGTTTCTTCTCAGTTTACTGTATTTTGACCAAAAGTCTTTTAATTGGCTGCTAAATGAAAGTAAGTGTTTTTGTGCTCTCTCCTTTCTTTCTCCTGAATTGTATCAGCATAATTCATTGACTACTGAATTACTATCTTTACTTTCGTTTCCAAAATATTTTCACTATTATCCTAAGTAGTATTTAACAGTGCTACCACTCCCATCTCTATTACCTTCTTCTGGTCTCCAGGGCTTTCCTTGTTTCTAAAGATGTGAACATACATAAGGAGGCAATGATAGTCTATTCTTTTCTAAGTTTCCTTTTCCAACTTCTCTTCTAAGTTTTCCCTTCTCTTCCCACTTATCTTGGGCTCCAATTCACTCTTAGCTACAGTTACCTCCTCACTTGGAAATTTTTTTGTCCTCTGGCAACATTGTGTCACCTATAAGATACAAATAAAATAGAAGTTAAATAGTTTCATTTTATCTCTATTGAAATGGAAACTCTCCTTTTTCTAGTAGTACACAGGGAGAACCCAGAGTGAAGGACAAGGTGATAATGTAGAATCCACTCTTCTCTGCTTCTCTGCAACCACTAGCTTCATTGCTTTGCTTAAAATGAAATCAGAAATTTCCAAGAAGAAAGGGCCTAAACATGAAACCAAAGGTTATACCTGGCATTCCAGATGAAATTTGGAATGAAAAGTTTGCTAAATATAGGACCAAACATAGAATATAAAAATCATGAGGAAGAGAAGGTTAATCTTCCTACTAGAGCTCATCCTGAGGATGAATGCTGTGAGCATACAGAGATTATATCCTAATACCTGTATTCAATTACACAAAGGTGTTATTGTATCTACCTGTGTAGTAGTCAAAGTAGAGGTGTCAAACATGCAGGCAGCATGGTGGCCCAAACCAGAATAAGCTATAATTGGGAAATATTTAGCAAAACAATTGAAAATATAATAGGATATAGATAATTTGAACATGCCATTTTCTAAGTCAATGTGTGGCTTATAGGTATCTGTATGTACTGTTAAGTGGCTCCCATTTCTATTTTGAATTTGAGAGCACTGGTCTAAAGAGCATTTAATGAAAAATAAGAAGAGGATAGTGGCTTGTCTACTATTGCTAGATTATATTAATAACAACTCATATTCTTCAATGATTAGTGACTGTAGATTGTCAATTAAGCCTGCATTTTATTTTTCTGTTAGCTGCAGAACTTTTTAGTATTTCTAGATCAGGAAACTTGAACTCATTTTAAGAATCCAAGTGGTAAGTTGCTATCTATTCACATATCTGCTGCTTGAATTTCCTCTCAGCTATGTTTATTCTATCCTTAATAGGTTGAAGATGTTCTCAATGATAGAGAAAATGGAAACAAAATAGTCTCCAAATAATTCTCTTTTGTCAGTGTTTTCCATTACAATTCACCTTACACAGTGCATCTGTTCTTTTCTTCTTTCTACTCTAAGAAGATTTTTTAAAATGTCCTTTAATTGTCCTTAGCACCTTTTATGAAGCTTCACTCATTTTAGGTTCTCACCTTCCTTATCTTAATGGACTTCTCCATTCTTTTGTAGTCATCCTGAATGATATGCTCCTTTTCCTTTTTTGTGTACATGCATTTTTATGTTCATCTGAGCTGTCTAGTGACCTTCTTTTGTAACTATATTAATTTCTTTAGATTCTCACAATCTCCCTAACTTTTTTATTAGGATCATTTGCCATTCTACTGCTAGAACTTCATTTTTAAGAAGATTTTTCCCACTTAAACTTTGCTCCCTTTAGTCCAATTTAGCAATGGGATCATGTCTAAATATTATATGAAATTATTGAAATCTGTTTCTCTTCAGGTAAGATTGAAGATTGAGTTGAGCTAGGTATACCACCCTTCTTCCTAAATATATATTTTATTAAAATATACTAAAGAAACTGATTATACCTTGTTTGTTCTTCTTTGGTTATTGTGAATTTCAAATGACATGATCACTTTCTTCCAAGGTTCAGTCGCTTCATATATATACATATATATATATATATATTAAATTCATATTTATGAATTTAATCCAGAGCAGCAACTATTCTAGTAGCTTCCTTATGCTTCTGGATGATTAAATTATCACATTTCAAGAAAAGAATGTATTAGATCCTCTGTTTATAATGGAATGAGATTTTGAACATCTGTGTTTTCCCTAGCACAAATGTATCTTGGCTCCATGGTCTGTGTTAGGAAATCATCATTCATATCCCCTATTTGGCAAGGTGGTTTGTTGTATACTCCTGAAACAACATGTCTGTCTCTCTCTCTGCTTTTATATTTCCTCAAGTAAACTCCAACATACTTCCATTCTCAGATTCATGAATTTTCACACATCCAGAACTTCTTGACATGTGGCACCCCTCACTCCCTACTTATGATTTTATAACATGTATTTCTTTTAAATGAGAAATACATTTCTATTGCTAAAGTCCAGGGACAAGTCCATTATCATCAAGTCTAGAAGACACCAATGAGATTATACTTACAAGTTTTTATTAAATTTTCCGATTCTCTGTATTGATATATAAATGTTTGAGACCACAAGTTTTTGAATCTAGGTCTATGTTTAATTGTTTTCTCATGTGAATAATAATTAGATGTCCACACTCTAATTTCACTTCCTCTGTCCTTAATATAATTTGACAGTTGTATTTTGGATTTTTCTCTCTTCTTTCCCCTTCGTATATGTTTTAAAGCTATCTCGATCAGACCAATCTGTTTCTAACCAAACACTTATTTTCAGTGCTTATGACATTTATTCATCCCTGGCAAAGAACTCACCACTTTGATTTCTCTCAAACCATGGTCCTGGAAACAAAATCATCTTATCTGATATCATTTGAATAACCAGTTATTCGCTTTTTGTTTCTTTTCCAAAAATTGAACTTTCAATTGGAATAATAGATGAAAATACCACTTGTATCCCCAAGTCCCAAAATTTCCTGGCCAGGATATCAGAGTTGCTAGTAACTCTTTCCAGGTTTCTTATGGAAGGATCAATTATTCCCACATGAGTCAGCAAAAGAGGGTAAAAGTTTGGTTTTGTGAGTCTTGTTTGGCTTTTTCTCATATCTCAAATGCACACTTCAGGAAGGTAACATAAATCCCAGCCAATCATGTCAGATATGTATCCAACCACCTTCATAAAACTTGGGAACAGAATGGGGAAGAGCTTTTCACTGACCCCTTATTATATTCTGTAAAACATCTCAATAAATAGATGGTTGACAGAAACAGAGCTTTATTTAATGGTTTCCAAGTTAATATGCCGTAGAACCCAGTGGGAGTTATGGTTGCCATGGTGTAAGAAGCACACTGAAGTTTTTGACTAGGACCAGATACAAGTAACATTGCTAATTATTTGGTTTGAATGCTCTCTTTTCTTCTCCCTGTGTTAGCTTATGGGCCTCAATATTCTTGTCATACCCAAGGTCCCCTACTCTGTTATCATGCCTTTCTTTTCCTTCCATATTTATTTAGTCCTAGGCCTCATATCTTTACCTCTCTACTACTTTCTAACTTGAATGGTAATTGTTGTTCTTGCTGAGTCATGTCTGATTCTTTGTGACCCCATTTGGGGTTTTCTTGGCAAAGATACCATTAATCATTTCCTTCTTCAGCCCATTTTACAGATGACAAACTGAGGCAAATAGGGTTAAGTGACATGCTCAGGGTCACACAGCTAATAAGTGTCAGAGGCCAGATTTGGACTCATGAAGATGACCCTTCCTGATCTAAGCCTAGTGCTCTATCTACTGTGCCACCTAGCTTCCTTGAATAGCTTAATTAAATATGGCTAATTTCTTAAAATGCAAATATTGCCTCTCCCAAGTAACACAGTGCCTTAATTGATTAATTCAGTGTTTACAGATCTCTTAAGCAATATATGTAACACTAGAAAGTTCAAGTGACCTTAATGGCCTTAATATATTTATTGTATTTGAGATCTTTTGTTGATCCTCAAATCTTACCAAATATGAACTGGTTACCTACTCATTGGGACAACAAGGAGACCGAGGAAATACAGAACTTTGACTAATGAATGCAAGAAGTCAAGTGGTTATTTAATTCATTAAATTTGGTTACATTTTTGGGGGGGATAACGTCATCAATTAAGGTTTGATTCTGATGGACCTGGAAAGGGAGAGGTTATAACCATGGATTGCTACTAATGATGAAGATGGAGAAGTAATAAGGTAATAGGACCTCTGGGTGGATTTGTTATTCCATAATGTGCCTACAGCTCAAATTTCGTCTATGACTATTAGAACCACTTTAGCTTGCCATGAAGTAATCTAAAAATCAGTCCTAAATCAAGGAATTTGGTTTCTCTAAGGCCAAGTCACATGCACAATGCACATAGTAGATTAAACAAAGCCACTTTGTTTTACTGAACTTAGTAGAATGGCATGTTCATGGTGAGAGGTACAAAACAACTTGGGGGGGTCCCTCTTTTTTAGTTGTTGATTCTCAACAAGACAAGAAATGCGTAGAGAGGACTGTGAGCAGATAGAGACGAGCCTCAGATGGAAAAAGTAGTAAGCCAGAAGATTCCATGAGAATTCAAAGCTCTACTTCATAGCCCCAAAGAGTCCATTCTGATTTTGTTACATTTCTGGATTCTCTGGTCTCTTCCTTGGCTAATTAGGAAGGCATTAATGACTCCTGTCTCACTTATATTCCATCTGTATTTTCTTTTGGATTATACATTTTTCTCCTCACTTCCTCATGCCTCCCTACCACCTTGCTTAAATTTTGTATTTTTTTTTTGAAATTTAAACTTAAATACAAAATGAGAAAAGAAAAAAAAAACATTGCCATGTATACAGCAGACCATAATAGAGGATTCTATATAAAACCATAAATTTCCACTTCAAGGAAACCTATGTGGTAGATACTACACATTGTTTTCAAGGCTGCCTAGCTATTCCTTGCTTCCTTATTGGTTTTCTTTTGCCCTCTGCCCCTCCCTTCCTCCTGACCCTAAGGAAGACTATAATTGAGTGGAGATATATATATATATATACACATATACATAGATATCTATAAACATATACATATATGTAACACTATATTATGCTTATTTCCACCTGTCATTTGTTTCTCTGAAGGTTGATAGCATCTTCCTTCATAGGTCCAAGTCTTTCTGTGTTTTTCTAGCTCATCATTTCTTATGTCATGGCAATATTCCAACTCAATCACAACCTGTCTCAGAGATTGTCTATGAAAGTTTTCCCCCTCAGTGTTCTGCATGTCTTTGATTCTTGGCTACATAGGTTATATTTGTGCAAGAAAATTTTAATTTAAAATAATTGAAATTATGCCTTTTACACTTCAACAATGTTTTCTCTTATAATATAGTTAAGGCCTGACACTGCTGAATCTATTTCCTTTACATCTTTTTTCTTGGTTTCTTTGAAGTTCCTGGTCTTTTTCTCTTCCAAATGACCTTTGTTAGTATCTTTTTCTATATCAGTAAAATAATGTTCAATAATTTAATTTGGATGACATTGAATGAATAGATTAGTTAGGTAAAATTGTCATTTAAAAAATTATATTGGCTTTACCTACCCATGAACAATAAATATTACTTCAAGTATATAGAGCTGAATTTATTTAGATGAAAAGTGTTTTATGTTTATGTTCATATAGTTCCTTTGTCTGTTTCGGCAGGTACACATTCTGGCACTTTATACTGTTTAGGTTTTTTGAATAGTCTAAAACAATATTCAATAACATTGCTAACACATAGTTTCTCTATTTTTCACCTTTGATTAAATCTCTTTTAACTCTAAGTTTGTATGAGATCATGCCTACTATCCTTGTGATTTTTATATAATAAATTCTACTCCTGCCCTTTATTTTATCTTTCTCTGTATTACTCACTTTTATAATCTTGCCTGAAAGCAACATATTGTTGAATTCAAATTTTTAATCTGCCACCCATTTCCATTTTATGGGCAAATTTGTCCCATTCACCTGCTAAGCTACAATTACTTGTTATGTATTTTCCTCCTTCCTATTTTTCCCCACCGTCTTCACTCTGTCCACCCTATCTCTACTCACTCCTCTGTTTTACTTCTACCTACTACCTTGCCCACCTATTCCTTAACCTACCCACCCCTCTAACAGTCCCTCCCTGATCCTCTCCCCTACCCTATCCTCCTGCCCTCTGATTTCTTTCTGAATTTAGAATATGTGTATGTATGAATGTGTGTATATAATTTTCCTCTTTAACACATTCTCAATGAGAGTAAGGTTTCAGCACTACCTACCCTGCCCACTACTACTTTCTTCTGTGTCAGTGTTTCCTTTTATGCTTCGTTTTTATGAGATAAGTATTCTTTTTTATTTGTCCCTACACAATTTTATTTATGTACTTATTTTAATCACACCATTATACTCAACTTAGCCCAAGCCTTTCTTTCAAGCTACGCAAACAATAATGATAATCATAAGAGTACTGCTAATATATTCATATATACAAAGTAAACAATTTGACCTTATTGAGTCCCTTATAATTGGTCTTTAATGTTTACCTTATATTTCTCCTGGATGTTATATGTCAAATTTTCCCTTAAGTTCTGGGGTTTTGTCACAAAAATCTAAAAGTCTTTGAGTTCATTAAGTGTTCTTTTTTTTTTTCCATTCAGGATTACACTTAACTTTCCTGGGTAAGTTACCCTTGGTCAGAATCCCAGATCTTTTGTCCTATGGAATATGGCATTTAATGTAGAAGATGCTAGGTCCTGTGCCATACTTATTAGGGTTACCTCCGTGATATTTAAGTTGTTGTTGTTGATTTTCTTGTTGCTTCCATTAATTTCTACTCAACCTGGGAGCTTTGAAACTTGGCTACGATATTCCTGTAAATTTTCCTCTTGGGATGTCTTTCAGGTGGTGATTGCTAGATTTTTTTTTCTATTTCTGCCTTGCCTTCTTGTTCTAGAACTTCAGGGCAATATTTCTTGATAATTTTTGTAAGATTATTTTTTGAATCATAATTTTCAAGTATTCCAACTATTCTTATATTATTCCTCCTCGATCTGTTACCCAAATCAGTTGTTTTTCTGATCAAATGTTTCACTTTCTTTTCTATTTTTTTCATTCTTTTAATTTCATTTCATGATTTCTTGATATCTTAGGACATCATTAGCTTCCCCTTTTCCAATTCTAGTTTTCAAGGAATTATTTTCTTCCTTAAGTTTTTGATTCTCTATTTCAAGTTGATTGACTTTCTTTTCATAATTTTCTTGACTTTCTTGGATTGCTCTTATTTTCTTTTCTTTTTTCCCCTTCAATCTCTGTTATGTGATTTTTTAAAGTCTTTTTACACTTCTTCCAAGAACTCTTTTTGTGCTTGGAACCATTTGGCATTTCTCACTGAAAAATAAGTGAATTTTTAGCTCCATTATCTTCCTGTAAATATGAACCCAAATCTTCTCTATCCCCATAGCAGCTATCTATGGTTGTGTTCTTTCTCTTTTGTTTACTCATCATTTATTCATTTATTTATTCATTTGTTTGTTTATTCATTTGTTCATTGATTTATTTAGTTTTATTTTGTTTTTAGCAGCTATTAAGATAGTCAAGTTATAGTCCTGAAGTATGGGGAGTAACGCACCAAGTCTCAGGTACTTCTTACTGTTATTTTCTCATATCTGTCTTGGGGCCCAGCCTTGGGCTCTCCTCTCCACTCCTAAACTACAGCTAGGACCCTCAGCCATATTGTCCCACCAATGATATTGCTCCCTGCAGTGCCTTGGGTGGCTGCAAACTACAGTTGTCATCTCTGCCCTGGAAATAAAATCAGGGATTTTGCTCTCCTCTAAGTGCCCACAGCCAGCAGGGTCACTGCCCCTCACTGCTGCAAACATCAGGTGTGTACTAGCTCATTTTCCCCAAAGCTGCAGCCCAGGATGTGACTGGTCCCATTCCTTGCTTATTTACCATCACCTGGATTCAGCATATGGTCCCAGGATACAATTCCCATCTCCAATTACTGACTCATTCCCTGACTGAGACTTATATTAAGAAGACTGGGGCAGCTAGGTGGCACAGTGAGTAGAGCACTGGCCCTGGAGTCAGGAGGACCTGAGTTCAAATCTCGCCTCAGACACTTGACACATGTACTAGCTGTGTGACCTTGTGTGTTGTTAAGCAAAATTGTCTCATTAGCATGGCTTTTGTTTCTTTTG
>CM053624.1:191591497-191620822 GCA_028646595.1 Phalanger gymnotis | reverse complement strand
TTTGCTGCGGTGGGGCCTAAATAAATTTCTTGTTGTTTTCTCCTTAGAGAATCTCTCATACCTTGCGATTTCGGACCATTCAAACATATACATGATTATATTTGAGATCATAAATTCGGCCTTCCTACTATACCTTGGGCAAGTCACTTAACCCCAATTGCCCTGCTGAAAAAGAACCAATAAAAAAAAACAATAAACAATAAGAAGACTACAGAGTGTACCTGGCTTACAAAGCACAATAGAAATGGGGAGATGGCAGCTCCTGATAAAAAGCAGCTGAATCTAGCTGTTGGCTAGTCTTTTTCAGGTAAATTACCCAGATTGTCAATGTCTCCTGTCATGCTACTCTTCTCTCAACATTCCTATTTTCTGTCTTCACTTAAATCCACTGGGTAGGATTTATGCTTGGTTTATTATACATGCTTTGGACCAATTTCATGAGAAAACTGATGTCCTTGAGGGGATTTTTTCTTTGCTTGTTTCTATGGACTTTGGCCTTGAAGGGTTTTAAAAGTCATTTTTGTTTCCAATTATCACTGCCACTGGCTTTCTGGCTCCACTTCCTTCTGATTTTTTCCACATCTTCTCTACCCCTTGAGCAGTTTGTTGTGCTCGAGGAATAAAGTTCTTACTCTCTCTCACCTCTTCACTCCAGTTAGCTTCCCCCCACTGGTCTCAACTGCTAATCGGACCATTTCACCACACTAAATTACAGCATTGTCCTGAGGCAATGAAACTTCAACATCAATGTTTCTGCTCTGATCCAAAGTATTTTAGGGAATAGGTGGATGCCTAGTGAGAGTTTGCACCACAATGTATATAGTGGTATTCTCTCGGCCTTCATTTAGCCTATGAAAGGAAAAGATGAAGAAAGAAACAGTGAACTGTGACTCAGATCCTGCATTTTGCCAACATGTTTCTCCCCCTCCTTCAGCCTGGTGTTTATCAAAGCTTCAAGGTTAGTCTCTGTACTTCTGCAGTGTTAACATTGTCCACTGCTTCCTTTAATAATGAATGACTAGAAAGACTCCATTTCCTTAGCTTTGCAGGGTCTTTCTTTTACCATCTATCAAGCGGGAAAACAAAACCAAATAAACAATTTTGCTCTTCTCTCTTCTTTTTTTCCTTTAGTCTTTAACTTGCTCTCAAGTTAAATTGAGGAGGATTTCATTTTGCAAGCTTTTACAGAGGGCCTTTAACCAGCATTTGTGCAGAATTGTATTTGAATTATTCATCCAACTCAATCTTTATCCAGTGACTAATGTGCTAATTATACAGAAGAGTCATTTTAAGGTTGGGTTGGGTGCTCAATGCTAAACATCATTATTAAATATTCATATGGTATTTGGGGGAAAATGCTGATATGAAGGACATGGTTAAGTGTGTTAGTAACTTTTCCCAAAATCCAATATGAATTTGGCAATATCATGTAGTAGGAAGCTTATTAGGCCAGGAATTGAAAGACTTGGGTAAAAATCTGGCTCCATCAATTACTACTTTTGACCTTGGGCAAATGACATTGTGCCTCATTGTTTCCATATGTATTAATAGTGACTAATGTTTATGTAGCACTTCAAGGTTCAAAAAGCACTTTACATATGCATATTATATTCATTGGATCTCCCCATTAACCCTGTGAAGCAGGATTTATCACTATCACCACTTTCAGATGAGGAAACTGAGGCTGAGAAGCATAAAGTGACTTGTCCAGAGTCATAGAACAAGTCTGAGGCAGGATTTGAACTCACTTCTTCCTGACTCCACTTCTATCATTCTAACTACTGTGGCATTCATTTGAGGACATTGGCGTTAGATAATTTCTAAGATCCCTTTTTACTCAACATCTTATGATCCTATGAACTGCTACTTTTGCATTTTCGCAAGTATACTATGTGGGTACCCTCTTCTTTACCATCACTTTTGAGAGCCAGTATTGTACAGTTACCAAAATGACAGACTTTGAGCCACCAAATGCTGTAATCAAATCCTGCCTCAGGTTCTTATGGCCTGAATGTCTCTGGGATTCAGTTTCCTCATCCGTAAGATTATAGGTTCAGAACAGAAGAACTCTTCAAGATACCTTTGAAGTCAACTAGTAGTAACTCTTCATATTACACATCCAGAAGTCCATATTGTCTTAAGTGACTTGCCCAAGGTATCTTAGGTTGTTAGTATCAGGGCTGGGATTGGAGTTTGCTGAGTCCCAACCTAGCACTCTCCCCATCATACTGCACTTACTCATACTGAATCGAAAAACATTTTGATGAGGAATAATACAATTTAAAATGAAATGCTCCTGACAAATGTAATTATGATTAAAAAATTACTCAAGGGAGTAGGAATAATTATATCATCTGAAAACTCCCTGAAGAGAGAGTCTATAACTTAATCTTTATATTCCCTAGAGTGCTTCCCACACGGTATCACTGAATGCCTATTTCTGAAGTGATATTAAATACAAATATGAAAATATATAGTCGACTGGCAGAGTCGACTATATTATTATTTTACATTACAGTATTACATCTCAGCATACCTCCCTAGCCATAACATGTACACACATACATATAATCTTAGGATTTCATTAGTTGAAGACCAGGGTAAAGAGAGATACCCTGGGAAAATGGCCCAAAAGGCAGAGGTTGGGTTCACTCCTATGGATCATCTTGTAGCTTCTAATTTAATTTAAAAAACAATAAACTGCTATGTGGGAGGTACTGTGCTAGGTTCTGGGGTTGAAAAGACAAAAACAAATAAACAAGCAAAAATCCTAGTTTCTATGCTAAAGAGGCTTACATTCTATGGGGGAATATAGCATGTATATAAGATAGTGTATAGATGATGAATTCAGGAGTGATAGAGCACTGATCTATCACTAGTCTCGTAAGGCAGATTTAAAAAAGGCTAATTGTAGGAAGTGGTGTGTAACCTAGGCCTTGAAAGAAATGAGAGATGCTCAGAAGAGGAGGAGAGTAGGGAATGCACTCAAGGCATAAGGCCAGCCTATGAAAATGCACACAGGTAGGAGATAGAATGCCATTTCAGTGAATTTCTAAATCAATAGTTTGGCTGAAATACAGGATATATAAAGTAGAATTATGTGGAATAATGCAGAGGAGTTAGCATTTCATGTAGAGGCAACAAGGAGCCACTGAAAGTTCTTGAGCAGGAAAGCAATATATTTATGCTTTAGGAATATTATTTTGGTAACTGTGTGGAGTGTGCATTGGAGAGATGAGAGTTAAAAACTCAAAATACAATCAGGAATTTATTGCAATAGTCCTAACATGAGGTAAAGACCTCAACCAAGGTGGTGGCAGTGTGAGTTGGGAAAATAGACAGGGTGTGAGAGATTTCTGGAGGTAGAATGGACAAGAATTGGTACCTGGATATGGCAAGTGAGGAAGAGGTGACAGTTAAGAATTATGACAAGTTTGCAAACTGTTTAGAACTGTGTTTAGAAGGATGGTAATGCCTTCAATGGAGGTAATTGTACTGCTTTTTATTTGTAGACTTTGAGATGCTATTGGACCTTCAAATGGAGATATCAAGCATATATCTGGGAGTAGATCTCAGACGAAAGAATACAGCTAAATATATAGCTCTTGGTATTATCCATAAAGAGATGATGTCACTAAGGGAGGGTGCGGAGACAAAAAAGAAGAGAGCCAAGGACAGAGCTTGATGGGGAGGGGCACCTATGATTAAGGGCCAGGATATTGGCAATGACTCAACAAGGGAAATGAAGGAGAATACCAGGATAATTAAGAGTAGATTCAAGAAGGTAAAACATTATGAAAACTGAACCAGGGGAGAATATCCAAGAGGAAGAGGTTAACAGCAGCAAAGCCTATAATGTGGTGAAGAAGAATGAGGACTGAGCAAAGGTTATTAGCAGTTAAGAGGTTACTGGTAAATTCCAGCTAATATGGTAAAATGAAAAGTTGTAGAGGAAATCAGGTAACCCTACACATATTTTAGGAAAAAGCCAAAAGGAATCGCAGATTGAACAATAATAAACAAAACCAAAGAGAAACAAAAATTAAGCTCCTCCATGCAGTCTAGAAAAGTACAAAAATATTACTAAATGGCACTTAAGGTAAGGTGAGAGTTCACACTAAAGATGCTAGCACATACCCTGGAAAACAAGCTGAAAGTTTGTAGAGGCTTAGTGGCCTCCCCAATAAATAAGTTTATGATTACTGATAGAAAGAACTCTTCCAGGAAAACCATTATAAATCTCAGTAAACAAATTGGAAGCCAAAGGAGACTAGGAAAGAGAAAATAATGAGGAAGCCAAAGTGAGTTCCAATAAATAGGTCTGAAGACAGTCAGGGCCCTGAATAAGAATGCTCTAGTGAATTTGCAAAACAGCATCATCTCTATTAAACAAATACCTGAAGCAAAATTCTAGCCCTTACCTTTCAGAAAGGAAATGTGAGACAGAAGATAGACCCTGTTCCTATAGGTCACTATGAAGTGAGATAGGACACTCCTATGTATTCCTCAAAGCACTGTGAACCAGAATTTGAGACAGGGTAAATTCAGCACTTGAATACTTACAGACTGACTCAGATTCAATCAATCTAGCTCAGTAGATTGAATCTGGCCCCCTTGTGAAAACAAGTATCACAAAGGGTAAGATTTCTTAAGACAACCCATTATGGTGAATCTTTAGTAAACTTTGTCTTTTTCCTTGGCCGAGAAGGCTTGAGTCCAATTCATTCAGCGGGACCCAGCGTGTTGGTATTTTGGGGTCTCAAACACCCCTCAACCCTAAACCTCATCATTTTGGTTCCCTGAGACTGGCAATACTGCTAATCTCAAGTTTTTCTCCAGCCATCACTGGAAGAGTCAGTGACTTGTTTAAACAAATCAGCAACATAATGACCAATCACAATTCTAGACAACTCGGATGACACATGCTACCCACCTCCTAAGAGAAAGATAAAGGAAACTGAGACACACAAAGGAAGTGATTTGCCTCAGTAAACAAAGGCAGACCTAAGATGGGAGCCCAGGACTCCTAACCTTCAATCTAGTACTTTTTTATTATTAGTAAAATATTGCAAATAATATTAACAATTATCATTGTTATCATATACCATACAACAGTTTAATAAAGCTGTCCTATGTAAAAAAAAAAAAAAGAATACTTACAGGCTGAGTGTAGGAAGCATAAGACCAGCCCAAAATCTAAAAATTTACTAAGACCTCTCAGGGCTATAACAAGGAATTGGATTAACTCAAAGTTTGGGATTATTAAAGGACAAGGAAACAGAAACAGTCAAAGGGTCATCAGGAGACTAAGACAGAAAGATTAAGGCAAATTGTGAGATCTAGTATGAGCTACAATATCCAGAATAACAATTAGCAGAGAGAGCAGGACCAAACAGGGTTTACACAGCACATTCAAGAATGCTGGAGGGAACACAGCTTCTCATTGACACAAAGTCCAAATCAAATAATGGAGGCTCAAAATATCACAAAAAAGAAAAAAAAAACATGAAGCACAATGAATGAAGTTTATGGATAAAAAATAGAAGCAAAGCCTTAGAAGAAAAAAAAATTTGATTAGCCATAAGACATATAAGAGGAGCTACTGGAAGAAATGAAGCAAAAAAATGAAATTAAATACCTTGAGGAAAAACAAAATTAAGGACAATAAAAATAATTTAAAAAAAGAATGAAAACCTTGCCCAAGTAGTGAACTTCTTAAATTAGAGAGGGTGGAAATAAGAACGCAGTAACTCAATGCATCAACAAGAAATAATAGAGCAATATTAAGACTGGAAAATTAAAATATGCAAAACATGTCCTATAAAAATGACTAAAATGTTAAACAGTTGGAGGACAGAGAATTTAAGAATCATTAGACTACATAAAGAACATGACCAAAGAGAAAATATGTATGTCACATTTTAAGAAATCATAAAAGAATGCTGATGAAAGGATTTAATGAAAATAGAAAGAATTTACCAATTCCCCTCTGAAAGGAATCTCAAATTCCCAAGAATATCATAGGGAAAATTCAGTGTTTCCAAGTAATACAAAATCATCCAGAAAGAGTACAAGTCCCAATGTATTGCTATCAGAATCATCCAAGACCATTTTGCAACTACTAAATAGGAGAAAGAAATCTTAGCATATAATGAAAAAAATAGACTTATGACCAATAATAATTTACCCTGAAATACTGAGTATAACCCCATAGTGTAAAGAAATAAAACTTTAGCAGAATAGAGGAATTTCAGGTAAGAAAAATAAAGGAAAATATACTTCAATCTTCTACCTGAGTCCATCAATTTTCTTTCTGTGGATAGGTAGCATTTTTCATCATCACTCCTTTGGAGTTGTGCTGGATCACCATATTGATCAGGGTTACTAAGTTTTTCTCAATTGATTATTTTTATAATATTGCTATTTACATTGCTCTCTGGGCTCTGCTTACTTAACTTTGCATATATATATATATATACACATATATGCATATATATATATATGTTTTTGCACATAGATATTTGTGGTTCATATAAGTCTTCACAAGTTTTTTCCCCTCTGAAACCATCCTCTTCATAAGTATTTATAGCACAATAATGTTCCATCACGATCATACACCATAATTTGCTATCTTTCCTCAACTTTTGGGTATCCCTTCAGTGTTTAATGCATGGCTACAAATAAGAGTACTGCTACAAATATTTTTGTACATAAGGGTCCTGTCTCTTTCTCTTTGATCTCCTTGGTGTATAGACCTAGTAGTGGTATTGCTGGGTCAGAGAGGATGCACAGTTTAATAATGCTTTGGGCCTAGTTCCAAATTGTTCTCCAGAATGGTTGGACTAGCTCATAGAGCCACTAACAGTGCATTAGTGTGCCTGTTTGTCCACCTCTCCTCCAGCATCATTTTTCTCTCATCTTATCCGGTATGATCAGTGTGAGGTGAGACCTTGGAGTTGTTTTGTTGTGCACTTCTCCAATTAGTGCTGATTTATTTTTTTAATATAAATATTGTTAGCTTTCTTTTAGCCCACTGAAAATTGCCTAATCACATTGTCTGACCATTTTTTCAGTTAGGGATTGGTTCTAATTTTTATAAATTTGGCTTCATTCCCTATATTTTTGAAATGTGAAATCTTTATCAGAGAAACTTGATGTAATTTTCCCCTCCCAGTTTCCTGCTTTTTTTAAAATATAATTTTGGATTCATTGGTTTTATTTGTGCAAAATATTGTTTAATTTTGTGTAATAAATAATTGTCCATTTTATATCCTGTGAGCTTCTTTATCTCTTATTTGGTCATGAACTCTTCCCCAGGAAATTGAAATGTAATTTTCTTCATGCTCTACTAATGTGCTCATAATATTACCCTTTATGTCTAAATCATGTAGTCATTTTGAATGTATCCTGGTATATTGCATGAGATATTGGTCTATGCTTAGTTTCTGTCACACTGCTTTCTAGTTTTCCCAGAAGTTTTTGTCAAATAGTGAGTTCTTACCCTACTAATTCCAGTCTTTGGGTTTATCAAACATGTTACTCTTCTCATTTGCTTTTATATATTGTACCTAACCTGTTCCATTGATCAGTCACTCTATTTCTTATCTAGTACCAATTTGTTTTTATAATTACTGCTTTGTAATATCATTTGAGATCTGGTTCTGCTAGTTTCTCTTCCTTCTTATTTTTTTTTCATTGATTTCCTTGATATTCTTGACCATTCTATGAGATGAACATTCCATAAGCTCTATAATTTTTTAGTAGTTTGGTATGGCACTGAGTAAGTAAATTATTTACTTAGTATTGTCATTTTTGTTATATTGACTTGGCCCATTTATGAACAATTATTATTTTTTCAATTATTTAGATCTGTTTTTGTGTAAATAATGTTTTGTAAT
The DNA here is from genome assembly GCA_028646595.1 of Phalanger gymnotis. NCBI lineage: Eukaryota > Metazoa > Chordata > Mammalia > Diprotodontia > Phalangeridae > Phalanger > Phalanger gymnotis. Next base: position 191,612,924 of record CM053624.1, on the reverse strand, counting down.
TGTGTTCATATAGTTACTGTGTGTGTGTTTTGATAGGTAGACTCCCAAGAATTTTATGCTCTTTGCACTTCATCTTTAAGGAAATTTCTTTCTCTGTTACTTCCTCTAGGTTTTCTAAGGAATATATAGAAATACTGATTTGTATGGGTGCGTCGGTAAGGAAAAATGGGCTCCTTAGCACTTCAGGAGTTTGGCTTTTGTTTACTTTGAGTGATTCAGCTGTTTCATTTAATCTTGCTAAGTGCTAAGCCCCAGGCCCAAAGCCCTATCAGGTGTGAAACCTGTGTGGGTGTAGATTGATGACTTAAGAGGGGCCAACTAGGGAACCAATTGCCTCTGGTCATTGAGGCGGGGCTTGAGAACACCAGAGGCTCAGCTGCAAGGAAAGGCTAGCCAAGAGACAGCTACAGCTGAAGCTGAAGATAAAGCTGAAGCAGGAGCTGGGGAAGCAGAGCCAACCCGTGTGTGGACCCAGGAGTGCAAGCAAGGACTTGAGTCTAGTGGGTAATCCCCTTACCGGAGAGGGGAAGCATGAATATGATTTGGTTTAGTGCCATCATGCTTTTCTGTGGCCTCCTGGTTACTCTTGTGAGGCAGGCTTATTGGGCCTGGAAGCTTATGATCACAATATTGGAAAGGGGAGGCTGTTTCATGGGTCTGTTAATTTGGAGCCTAAATAAATGTTTTGATGCCTTCTACTTAGAGAATTCCTTATACTCAACGATTCTGAACCATTCAGACATATGTATGATTCTCTTTGAGATCATAAATTAGGCCTTCCTACTACAATGGGTTTATTTTATAGCTAACAACTTTGCTAAAGTTATCATTTTGAGTAGTTTTTTAGTTGACTTTCTAAGATTCTTTAAGGATAAATTCATAACACTTGAAAAAGTGATATTTTATTTCCTCATGGCCTATAGTTATTCTTTTTTTTTTTTGGAGGGGGGAAGGCAAGGCAATTGGGATTAAGTGCCTTCCCCAAGATCACATAGCTAATAAGTGTGTCAAGTGTCTGAGGCTGGATCTGAATTCAGGTCCTCCTGACTCCAGAGCTGGTTCTCTATTCACTGTGCCACCTAGCTACCCCCTATGGTTATTATTTTATTTTATTTTTATTATCTAGTGTTTCAAATAGAATGGCTATTGTTTTTTGTTAAAAAAATTTTCTACATCTAGCGATATAATTATATTTTATTTATATAGTTATTGATATAATCAATTATGTTTATAACTTTCCTAATATTGAACCAGTCCTGTTGTATTCCTGGTATAAATTCAACTCAGTTATAGTGTACACTCTTTGTGATGAAATGTTGTAATAGCTTTGCTTGTTTTTCATTCCAAATTTTTGAATTGGACTTTGAAGCTTCCAAATCCTTGTGGTGTGGGCAAAAGAGCAGTAGCTATAGAAGATACCAAACAATATGAAAGTTTGATACAACTCTAAGCAATCAGAAAGAAGTTGCAGAGTGCAAAAACATAAAAGAGAAAGATTATAGTTATGCTTAGCTCCCAAATAGCAAGGCTCATAAATATATATATATATATGTATTAATTAAGAATGGGCCTAACACAATAAATAAATGCTCTTCAGTGGTAGACTGACCCTTTAATGAAAAAGAACATCACAAATTCTATGAGACCCCTTAAAACAATAGAAAAATAGCAAGGGGTTCCATAATCATTTAGAAGAAAAAGAAAAAAATTGCAAGTACAGATGAAGTTAAAAGGAAAGGAGAAATCAGAATAGTTAAGAAGAAATAAGTGAGCCATATTAGAAGATAGGCAATTTATAACACAAGCTGAAAGAGTGTTGTAAAATTGTAGGTACTATGAAAAAGATAATGAAGATTTCATACTGAAACAATACAGATATAGAGGAAAACTGAGCAGAACAAAATTAACAGACAGCAGCACTGGAAGAACACATGAGTTCTACACAGGCCAAAGAAATTGATTTTCAGTTTATCATATAACTTAAGGATCATAGATCCTCAGAAAAAAAATCAATTAAAAAATCTAAATGCGGTGCTATAAGAAGAAAAAAAATTATCTAGAAGTATTTAAAACAAAGATTAATGTACTAATTGACAGCTTGTCAAAAGAAACAAATTCCACACTTAATTTTTCAGGGAATTTGGGTAATTTTCTTCATAAGTTCAATGACATACAACAGCTATTATAAGTATTCAAGAAAGTTTTTTTTACCTCTAATAAAAATGAATTTTTATCATCCCAAATTAACCCTTAATTGTGGAAAATCAAAACATAGGTTAGAATATGATAATGCAAAAATAGAAAAAGAATGACTCATCTAGGACAAGTAAGTCTAGTCTTCAGTTAAAAGAAAGAAAGCGGTAGATGTTCAACAAAAAGGATTAGTTTAAATTATTCTTCTAAAAGAAACCAGAAGTGAATAGGTTATTTAGCTTGCAAATTCTTCAAATGAGAGAAACATATACACATACACATATAAGAATATTCATACACACACACACACACACACACACACTCACACAAAATGAAGAAACACTTCCCACATTTGTCAAGGGTTTTCTTTGGACAAAATAATGAAATAGACTATGATGCCTATTACTTCAAAAGTGAATTAGTTTTATGTGTGCAGTTGAAGGAAAGTGTGTAATACAAAGGGATGTTGTTTGGCAGATGAGAGGGAAGGCAAGAGAAAAATAAGGGTATGGTGCAAACCAGAGACACACTTCTACCCAGCAACTTCATAAGTGGTCAAAAGACATTACAAAATACATCTTCAAAAGAATTAAACTATTAACAACCAAATAAAAGGGTGCTCTAAATTATTATTAATAATAGAAATATATATTACAAATAATCTTGAAGTTTCAAATCCTTCCCCTTAAAGTTGACAGAATGATAAAAGAGAAATTTTTAATATTGGATGACAGAGGTAACACAGGCAAATCAGCACGATAATACAATACCGATGGAACTATGGAGTAATAGAGATATGAAAGATAATTCAGAATTATGTGTACAAAGTCAATTAATCTTTCATATTGTTGAAACCCAATATAACCCAAGGACATTTTGGTGGAGGAAATTATATGTAGATAACTATGTGCATACAAGATAAAAGGAAGTATATGGGGATCACAAGAGGACTATTACAGTTGACGTTAGGGCTGATGAGCCCTATTCAGGGCTGTTCATTGACCTGTGGTGTTCGTCTGCTATGCTCTTACCTATGGCTCCAAGAAGCTGTAGCACATGTAGAGGCTACAATCTAATAAACTGTCTTGGCAGACAGGCTGAGGATAACTGAAAGGCTTCAAATCCATCTGTGACTTAGGAGGGTGTCTACCCCAGGCATGTGAAGACTTCCCTGGAGGAATAGGTAGATGTGAACATTTTGTTTCAAAGGTCCATGAAGGCAGCAGAAACAGACACTACAGAGCACTTAGAGCTTGGTCAGACACTGAAGGAGGGCTCTGATGACCCTAGAAAAGAGAGTGAGGCTGATGACTTGGCACAACTCTACATCACTAAATTTCAATTTATAAACAAGTCAAAAGGCATCATCCATACAATTTTTATTATTTTAATACTTTTCTATTCAATAATTTTACAATTTTATTATTTTTCTATTTGACTATTTTATTATGTTATTATTTTGCTATGGTATTATTTACCTACCTCAAAGTCCTGTGGTGATTGGCTAGTGATGAAGCAACAGGTGCAGATACACTGGAAACTGTAGTTACAATGCTGTACATAGGGGGCCCAAGGCTATATAGAGGGTCATCTTCTCACTGGACTGAAGCAGCAGTGGCAATTGGCAACTCCCTGGATATTTGAGAAGCCTTCTTAAGGACAGCACTGCTCACCTAGTGGCATGAGGAAGGGGCTAGAAAATGTGCCCCCAAAATTGTCTGTTTCACTTAACCCTGATATGCTTACTATGAAAGTTAGGAATCCCACTCTATGGTCCAAACATAGAAAACTTGTACAAAAACATTTTCGAAAATGATTTCACTTACCATTGGTACAAGGAATGTATTATGGTCATGGACAACAAGAAATCCAGTAGAGCTGAAAGATAAACAGATCTTGTTATTAGATAACTCATCAGATATCGTGTGCAAACAGCCCTGAGTGAAACAAGGCTGGCAAATAAAGGCCAGATTACTGAAGCTGGAGTTGGATATGCATCTTTATGGAGGGGCCATAGTGATGGGAAGCAATATGAAGTTGGTAGAGGTTTCTATTTTTTTAAATTATTGTTTATATTTATTTTTAGTTTTCAACATCCATTTCCATGAGATTTTGAGTTGCAAATTTTCTCCCCATCTCTACCCTCCCTCCACCCCAAGATGTCATGCATTATGATCACCTCTTTCCCCAGTCTGCCTTCCCTCTTATCAACCCACTCTACCTCCTATTTTTCCCCCTTACTTTCTTGTAGGGCAAGATAGATTTCTATACCCCATTGTCTGTATATCTCATTTCCCAGTTGCATGTAAAAACAATTTTTTTAACATTTGTTTTTAGAACTTTGGGTTGCGAATTCTCTCCCTTCTTCCTTCCCCACCTACCCGCCTTGAGAAGGCAAACAATTCAATACAGGTTATACAGGTATCATTATACAAAACATTTCCATAATAGTCATGTTGTTCAACACTAACGATATTTCCCTCTATCCTACCCTGTCCCCTTTTATTCAATTTTCTCTTTTGACCCTGTGCCTTTTCAAAAGTGTTTGCTTTTGACTACCTCCTCCCCCATTCTGCCCTCACTTCTATCATCTCACTTTTTATTTCCTTCACTTGTACTTTCCTGTAGGGTAAGATAACTAATTGAGTGTGTATGTTATTCCCTCCTTAAACCAAATCTGATGAGAGCAAGATTCACTCATTCTGCCTCATCTCCCCCCTCTTCCCTTCCATCATGACAGCTTTTTCCTGCCAATTTAATATGAGATAGTCTACTTCATTCTATCTCTCCTTTTCTTACACTCCCAATATATTCTTCTCTCACCCCTTAGTTTTATCATTTTAGATATCATCCCTTCATATTCAACTCACCCTGTGCCCTCTGTCTATATATATGTATATTCCCTTCAACTACCCCAATATTGAGAAAGGTCTCATTAGTTACAAATATCTTTCCATGTAGGAATGTAAACAAAACTGTTCAATTTTAGTAAGTTCCTTATGATCTCTCCTTCCTGTCTACCTTTCCATACTTCTCTTGATTCTTGCATTTGAAAGTCAAATGTTCTACTCAACTCTGTTTTTTTTTAATCGAGATGCTTGAAAGTATTCTATTTCATTGAAAATCCATTTTTTTCCCTGAAGTATTATATTCAGTTTTGCTGGATAGGTGATTCTTGCTTTTAATCCTAGCTCCTTTAACTTCTGGAATATCATATTCCAAGCCCTTTGATCCCTTAATGTAGAAGCTGCTAGATCTTGTGTTATCCTGATTGTGTTTCCACAGTACTCAAATTGTTTATTTGTGGTTGCTAGCAATATTTTCTTCTTGACCTAGGAACTCTGGAATGTGGCTACAATATTCCTAGGAGTTTTCCTTTTGGGATCTTTTCAAGAGGTGATGGATTCTTTCAATTTCTATTTTACCCTCTGGTTCTAGAATATCAGGGCAATTTTCTTTGATAATTTCTTGAAAGGTAATGTCTAGGCTTTTGTTTTGGTCATGGCTTTCAGGTAGTCCAATAATTTTTAAATTCTCTCTCCTAGATCTATTTTCCAGGTCAGTGGTTTTTCCAATAAGATATTTCACATTGTCTTCCCTTTTCTTCATTCTTTTGGTTCTATTTTATAATTTCTTGATTTCTCCTAAAGTCACTAGCTTCCACTTGCTCCATTCTAAATTTTAAGGTAGTATTTTCTTCAGTGGTCTTTTGGACCTCTTTTTCCATTTGCCTTCCAAGGCATTCTTCTCATTGGCTTTTTGGAGCTCTTTTGCCATTTGAGTTAGTCTTTTCTTAAGGTGTTATTTTCTTCAGTATTTTTTCGGGTCTTCTTTAGCAATTTGTTGACTTGTTTTTCATGATTTTCTTGCATCACTTTTATTTCTATTCCCAATTTTTCCTCTAATTTTCTTACTTGATTTTTCAAATCCTTTTTGAGCTTTTCCATGGCCTGAGACCAATTCATATTTTTCTTGGAGGCTTTGGATATAGGATCTTTGATTTTAGTGACTCCTTCTGGCTATGTTTTGGTGTTCTTTGTCACCAAAGAAAAATTCTGTAGTTTGCATCCTTTTATGCTGCCTGCTTATTTTCCTAGCCAATTACTTGACCTTTGAGCTCTTTGTCAGGATATCACTGCTTCCAGGTTGGAGACTGCTTTGTCCCAAGCCTCAGGGGTTTTGCACTGCTGTTTTCAGAGCTAGTTCTATTCAGAGGTGCTATGATACTCCTTGCCTGGCCTGTGCTCTGATCTGTGAGTGCAAGCACTCCTTTTTGCCATGTATGTACCAGGAGTACTCTCTCTCCAGTCACCACAAGCTCCATCACACCAGCACTCCTCTTCTCCCAAAGACCAACAAGTAGGACTGAGACTCAGATCCAAGCAGGGCAAAGCAAGAGAACACTGCGTTAGCTTCAGCAAAGAGATCCCTGCCCTGCCACTCTGATCAGCTGCCTGATTCCCCCCACTGTCTGTATGCATGGAACCAGAAGCAGCTACCACAGTCACAGCTGCAGCCATCTCCACTGCCCCAGGGCTGGACTGTGCACTTCTCTCACCTGGGTCCAACAGTATACCCACTGATCTGCTCTGTTATCTTTGGCATTTGTGGTTTGAAAAGTCTGGAAACTGCCACAGCTCAGTGATTCAGGGCCCTTAGGCCTGCTCTGCCTGGTCTACTCTGGCCTGGTCTCTTCCTGCATGGCCCAAGGTGGTCTGCACTCCACTCCCAGGAAGGTGCAATAGACCCTTCTCAGTGACTATCCAGGCCATCTTGGGCTGAAGACTTATTTCACTCTGTCATTTCATGGGTTCTGTAGCTCTACAATTTGTTTAAAGTCATTTTTATAGGTGTTTGGAGGAATTTGGGGGAGAGCTCAAGCAATTCCCTGTTTTTAAATCACTTTCTTGACTCTGCTAACTGATATAGGTTTCTCAATCAAATCTAATTAAATCAACAAGCTTGTATGCCTCCCAAAAAGAGTTAATTACAGGCTCATAACAATGGGATTACCACTTTCAGAAAAGCATCATGCCACCATCATCAGGGCATATATTCCCAAATTGACAAGCAGTCATGGGGTCAAAGAAAAGTATTATGAAGACCTGGAGACTCTGATCATCCATGCACCAAAAGAGGACAAATTTATAATTCTTAGGGACTTTAATGCCAGAGTAGGCATGGACATGACAGGGAGTCCTTGGGAGGAATGGAGTCAGAAACAGCAACAGCAATGGTCACTTACTATTACAAACTTGCATGTCCCATGACCTCATCACCAACACTATCTTCCATTTACCAAAATGCAACAAAACTTGAAGGATGCACCGTTGCCACAAACATTGGCATTTAATAGATTATGTCATTATAAGAAGAGACAGATAGGATGCAAGAATGACAAAGGCCATGTGCATAGTGCTGGACCAACCATAGACTAATCCTGTCCAAGATAAACATTCATATTCAAGAAAAGTAGTAATCCCAAGGCATGATGACAAGCAGAATATTCAACATCAATAGATTAGAGCACTTCTGTATGCATGAACAGTTTGTTGCTGACTTGGGAGGAAAGCTGAGCCAAGACATTGTTGATAACAGCAGAGCAGAAAAGGAGTGGTCAGCTTTTAGATTTGGTGTACAGCAACACATTAACTCATATGGGCCAGAATACTTGTAAACATTGGATTGGTTCAGTGAGAATGCTGGGGAGATTCAGAAGGTATGAAAGGAAAAAAAAAGAACTCTACAGAGTCTACCAGCAGGATAGTTCATCTGTCTCAAAAAAAGGGAGCCCTTAATTCCATCAAAAGAAAAGTGCAAAGAAATTTTAGAGAGATGCAGGATTCTTGGCAAAGTCAAAAAGTAGAAAAATTCAGTTTTATGCTTATAGTAACAATCCAAAGTGTTTTTACAATACCCTGAATGCTATTTATGAGCCAAAGTGCATCTCAAATATTCAGTGCTAATGAAGTCATACTGATCAGTGATAAGGACATGATCCTGTAAAGATTGGCTGAACACTACTGTTCTCAACAGACTGTCATCAATCAATGCTGAAACCATTGAATATTTATCTTAGGTTGAAGTCGATCTCTCTTTAGTTGAATGTTCAACTGAAGAAGAGATTTTGAAAACCATTTGGTTCCTCTTGTGTGCCAAAGTGCTTGGTGCTGATTCCATCCCAACAGAAATATACAAGGCAGGACATCACCGCTTATACAAAAACTGATGGAAATCTTTCAGGTTATATGGGAGGAGGAGACTATCTCCTAGGACAAGGATGTCTCTATTGACCACATAAGGGAAAAGGAAATATGTTGTCCTGTGACAAGCACAGGGGAACTCTCTCTTAGTTATTGCTAGCAAGATTCTTGCTAGAGTCCTCCTTAATATCGCTGATCCTTCACCTGAAAGAAGGTCATCTACTGAAGAGGCAGTGTGGCTTTAGAAAGAGCCAAGGAATGGTTAACATGGTATCTGATACCTCACCATTCCAGAAGAAATACCAGAAGTAGAACAGAGGTCCATACATGGTGTTAATTGATGAGGTCCAGTGGAAAATTATGGCAGAATTTAGTTGCCCAGAGAAGTTTGTCAGTATTGTAAAACAATATTACAGCAGCATATTTGCACAAGTTCTGAATAATGGATGATGCTCTTGTGCTTTCCCAATCACCAATGGAGTGAAACAGGACCATGTGCTTGCTCCCACGCTTTTTAGCATCCTATTTGCAGTCACGTTGTCAGATGCCTTCAACAAAGATAAAAACAGTGTCAAGATCAACTACCACACTGATGGTAAATTATTTAACTTGAAAAGACTACAAGCCAAGACTAAAGTGGAGGAAAAGTTAAAAGTTGGTGCATAACTTTTTGTTTGCAGAGATTATGCACTCAATGAAGCCTCTGAGGCTAAGACACCACAAAGTATAGATTGATTCTCTGCCACTTGCACTAACTTTGGCCTGACAATTAACACCAAGAAACAGAAGTTCTCCACCAGTCAGCAACACACTATCCATGTGTGGCACCATAAGTTATAGCAAATGAGAAATTTTGAATGCATAAAATTCACTTACCCTGACAGCACACTTTCTAGGGATATCCATATAGATGGTGATGTTGATATACACATTGTCTGAGCTAGCTTAGTGTTTGGGAGGCTCCAAGAGAATTTTTGGGAGAGAAGAGGTTATTAGACTTACTATCAAATTGAAGGTCTACAGAGCCACTGTGCTGACCTCATTGTGGTATGCCTGTGAAACCTGTACAGTCTACCTGTGTCATGCCAGAAAATTGAATTACTTCCATCTGAATTGTCTTAGAAAGATTCTGAAGATCACCTGGAAAGATAAAGTACTAGACACTGGAGACCTTTCTCAAGCTGAACTGCAAAGCATTCAGACTCTACTATGGAGAATACAACTCAGCCAAGCAGGTTGTGTTGATCAAGTGCCAAATGTATGTTTGACTATTTTATGGAGAAGTCACACAAGGCAAGTGCTCACATGGTAGTCAAAAGAAGAAATATGAGGATATTCTCAGGGTCTCTCTGGCGAACTTTGGTATCAATTGTGAGGCATGGAAGACACTGGCACAGAAAAGGCCAGCATGACATGTCTGTATCAACATGCATGTGCGTATAGATAGATATACATATGCACATATGTGTCTATATGTACACATATCATACATGTATATGATATGTGCATCATACGTGTACCATATAATAATAATTTCATAAAAGAAGATAGTGGCACCTTGGAGAACCAAAAAAGTCTCCAGCAAAAGGTAGGATTTGAGCTATGTCTGGAAAGAAGTTAGGGAAACAAAGAGGCAGAGGTGAGGGGAAAGAGCATTCTGGGTATGAAACAAAGGATAGGAAGCATGAGATAGTGTTATGTTCAAAGAACTTCAAGCAAGTCAGTATATCTTTATCACTGAGTGCACAAATGGGAGTAAAATGTAAGGAGATAGGAAAGGTATGAAACAACTAGGCAATGAAGAGCTTTAAATTCCAAACATTTTATATTTGATCCTGGTGGTAATAGGAAACCACTGAAACTCATTGAGAAAAAGGGAGACATGGTCAAGCCTATACTTCAGAAAAATCATTTTTTCCAAATGAGTGCAGGATGTATTGGAAGAGGATAGATGTGAGTCAAGAAGTCCTAGGTAGAATGCTATTGCAATAGTTGAGGAGCGGAGTCATTTGAAGGCCTATACTAGGATCATGGCTTTTTCAGTGAAGGGAAGGATGTTATGAAAGTAGAAATGTCAATGTTAGTCAATGGATAGGGTGTGTGGGATATGTCAGAGTGTGTAGTCAAGGGTAACATTGAACTTATCAGCTTAGGTAACAAGGGATGGGGAGCAGGAGTATTCCAACTCTCCACCATTATTGAAATAAAAATCTGCCATAAAGAGAATCTGAGGCACAAAGGTCTGAGCACAATGTATTAGTAAGGCTAGCAATTGCCAGTAAATGAGATCCAAAGCTCCTCAGTATCTAGGTATGTATCTGATAATCAGAGGAACTTTTTATACAATAGGTTGCATAAGGCATCAGTGATATAAACTTACCTAAGACTGTGATTGATTTATCATGAAGATGAAGGATGGGTTCACATTTCACTTTACTCAGAGAGGGGGTTTCCAAGACCCAGGGCAATGGAAAAAACACAGCATATCAATATCTTTTGGAAAGTCCCATGTCAGGCAATGCCAACAGTACAGCAATGTGGTAGTAGGCAAAACATCTCAGGGTGAGTCCTCTTCCATTTCCCCCCTCCTCTCTTCCTTGGTGAGCAAAAACATGCACATTTTAAGTCTTTGTAGTCAGTTTGTAGCCCATAGGAATAAGGAAATTAAACTCTTACAGACTCTACCATGGAGGCCTACACAATCAAATCTAATCTGATCCATAAGTATTGACTCAAGTGATTAACCGTAACTCTTATTCATTAATCAGTGAATATTCAAAATTCCACTGCATGACAAGTATATCAGAGGGAATGAGAGAAAATGTAGTTGGTACTAGAGAAATGGTGGCCAGGTGTGTAATATACATAATGTAATGTAATTTAATGTAATGTATGTAATTTCTTTAGGAAGAATCCATGTCTGAGTGAGAACCGAAAAAAGAAAATGAAAGGAATGAGAAAGAAGTGGGTTAATATGACCAAACTGTACTCCTCTGGAATTCTCTATTATGCTCTAGAGACCTCTTCATCTAGAAGATCATATCAGTTCTGGAACTCACGCTTTCTAAGTACCCTCTGTTTCCAAGGCCCTTCCCTCTGATTGTGGGCGGCAGATACTCTTCCCAGAATCTCCATTTAAAGAGGGAGCCCATACAAGACATCATTTCATTTTCTATGTGGCTATAGTCCTCTAAACCAGAAATGTCAAGCTTGCAGTCCACAAAACTCCTGAGTATATCTGAACCAGATGAAAATATGATTGAGAATAATTTAACAAAATAAATAAAAATACAGTAGAATTCAGATAATATTAAATCGTGGTTTTCTAAATCAATATGTAGTAGGCATAGATCCATTTCTCTTTGACTTTGACACCACTGCTCCAGATTTCTTCATAATGTCCCCACAGTGGGTGTCTCCCCTTCCTCCTTAAGCTTCATTTTGTATAATCTTCCCTATAATATATAATATATAGTTGTGTGTATATAAATATATAACATATAACAAATATATGTACACATTGTGTGTATATGTGTATGTATAGGCATATATGTGTATGTATATTTGTGTGTACACATATACATACATACATGCATTCTTATATCCATACATACATATGTTTCTTGAGGGCAGAGACTGTCTTTTGGAGTGTATTTGTATTCTTAGCACCTAGTACAGTGTCTAGCATATAGTTAACACTTAAAGGCTTTTTGACTAACTAATATGAAAAGTTGATGATTATAGAGCAAGCATTTCAAAACATATATTTGGACAGATCAACAAATTTGAAGCGGCACATTTTGGTAGGCAAGATTGGGGTGGAAAGGAATGAGGTAGTGGAGCTGTAAATAATAAATAGGGTTTGTACATTGGCAACTGATTCACAATATCTGGGGTAAGGCAAGTATAAGAGAAAAGGAATATGCTAGCCATCAATGAGTGAGTCCACACAGATTATCAGTGGTGAGAGAGAGGTCCATTGAATGGGCAAGAGATCGGACCATTTGAAGTCACCCTTGAGATTCAAATTCCTGAAAGGTGGTAATGTTGTAATACTGTTAGGCCCACTTTCCAGCAAGTAGTATTAGGGATATGTATAGAAGGCTGGTAAAGAGTCAAGGCTGCCTTGCTTGCCCTGGAAAAGACAACAAGAGGTAGAAGAGGTCTTGTCCCAGAAAGTGGCCAGGCTCTGATGATAGCCCTGGGCTGAGGTCCAAGGGAAACCTGCAGGACAGGGCAACATGAGCTGTGTCTCTATGCATTCAGATTGCTCTGTTGTAGTAAGCTTGGAAGCACATGAGTGTTGGGAGCCTTGTGTGTGTGTGAATGTATCTTTCTGCTAAAGACCTCTGTAAATCAGTCAATTTACAGCCTTCATATTTCAATGTATCTGTGAGTTCATGAATATCTACAACATACATTTATTAAGCATTGACTGTGCATGGAGCCCTGTGTAAAGTTCTGTGTGAGTTACAGCATTTGGGCAAGACAAATTTCTTGCCCTTATGGAGGTTATTATGTATTATACACACACACACACACACACACGCACATACACACACATATGTACAAATGTGCATATGCATATGTATTCAATTTAAAGTCTATGTGAAGAAGAGAAAACTGTAAAGCTGAAATGCAATTGTAGGACTTCTATGTGAATTTCTTAAAGGTCAATAGAGAAAGAAAAATTGCATTCAGGAGAGAGATGGGAGGAGAGGACTGACCAAAGCCTTTTTGAGCCTCCATTAAAGATTCTAAGGAAAAGTGAATAGCAGCAGAAACAGAATGAGTTAAAGGGAATAAAGGGAACTGAAAGAAAACAGCAAGGATGTTTACAGATACAGCAGCAAACAGAGAAATACCAGAGAGAAAATAGGTCCACTAACAAATGAGGAGCATGAAATTAATGATGAGTCTAAAATGGTAGAGATAATGAACTCATTTGTAAAATTGGTCCTTAACAAGAAAAATGAAGATAGGAAATTTGAACAATTAAGAAGTAATGAAAATCTTGCAAAAATAGCTGTTGACAAGAAAGAAGAGAAAAGGCCAGTGCAATTTAGGGGTTAGATGGCAAGAATTAGCCCATGACAATAAGGAGACAAGTGGTCTCATTTTTTAATGATTCTACTGATATCACACCTCAAATCCTTTTAAGTTTGGGGCCATTTTGTTTATGTCATTTCTCTTTTTGTGGGTCCAAAGCTGAAGTGGCAAAAATCTTTGGAGGGAAACCTTTAATAGGCTTAATAACACAGTATGACAATCTGTTTCGACCTATCTTTTAAGCATGACATCAAAGATTTTCTCCTTTAAGCACCTTGGTCAAAGCTGTTATTGTGCCCTGAGTACTTGAAATGAAAGAACCAAATTGATAGGTGGCATCACTTGCTGAAAGTATAGCAAGAAATATTACAATGGCCATGAGGCAGCTAGGCAGCACAGTGGATAGAGGGCCAGGATGGAATTAGTAAGACCTGAGTTCAAATCTGATCTTAAACATTCTAAAGAGCTTAGCACAGTGCCTGAGACATAGTAGGCACTATAGAAATGTTAGTTGTTGTGGTGGTGGTGGTTGTCATTGTTATTGAAACAGGATAAGAACTTAGGGTTGAGAAGAACTGAGAGAAATAATTTCCACCATCCTGATGCCTACAACCACCACCAAAAAAAAGAAAAAAAACCCCACAGTCATGAAGCTTACTTTCATGAAAGTTTATTTATATTTATGGTAGTAGAGGGTGGGGAGGAGTTTGAGAATTTATTCATTAAACTCTCCCTTCCATTACATAACAAGGTAAATCTCTTCCATGAAAACATGATAAGACCAAAGTAATGGCTTCAGAAGAACATATGAGACATATATTAATTGGTGAAACAGAGGCATATGTTAGAATCTATTCCCTGTTTGTATTATGAATTGACTGTGTTCCAGAAAACTTATCAGTGTGGCATCAGCTCCCAAGATGGGGAATTCCTACAGGCAATGCCATACTGGTTTACTTTCCCAAATGGGAGGTAAACCAGTGGAGTACAAAGACACACAAGGAAGTAAAGACATTTATGGACTCCAAAACTCTATGGCAATGCTGTTTCATTGAAATGAAAGTCCTTCCTTGATATATCTCATTTACTACTCAGCATTGACAGAATGCTAAAGACAAGTTATAAGGAAATGCCAGCAATGAATTCCTTTTTTCTTAAAATTCTCATTAGTTAAACTTACTGGTTAACTATAACACCCATTGAGGACATGTACAGACTGATGAAGAGTGAAGGGAGAAGGTGAATACTTTATGCTCTTAACAATGTTGTAAAAAATGAGCAGTGGCTATTATAGATACCTAGTGTTTAAATGTGGGTACCAAACAAAAAAGGGGTCTGTCCATTATCCTTCACTCTCTACATGTCTACCTTATTTTCTGATTATACAGTTCTTTTATATACTTTATGCAGCTTTGCAAGAATAATTTTTCAGCATCAATATTTGGCAGCCTACTTATGCCCCATTGTGAGTCTCTCCATATCCCTCTGGGTGACTTGAAACTTTAATGCTTTAGAGACTCCAGGACATACTGATGGATATCAGATGAATAATTAGTAGGCATGACTACTAATTCTCAAGAAGGACTAATTCTGATTAGAAATGGAGAAAGATAGAGGCAGCAACCAGAAAGTATGATGTTAAAGAATATTTTTTTATTGCAGGATACATTTCATTCCATTTTAATGTGTCACCCTCAACACAATGAGAGCTGGTGACTGAAGGATTCATTGAGAAATGGGCTGGAAGAAACTTTAGAGATGATCTGGACCAACCTTCAATTTTGAAAGTAAGGACATTGAGGCCCTGTAAGGTGAAATGATTTACCTAAATCCACCCAAGAAACAGGGCTAACTACATCTTTGAACATCATTTGTCTCAAACTTTCTTGGTCCTAGGGGTGTGTAGATGTGTGTGTGTGTGTGTGTGTGTGTGTGTGTCTGTGTGTGTATGTGTATGTGTGTGTGTGTATGGATGTATTACCACCAATGATAATGTAAGTTTTTTGCAGACAGTGTTTGAAGGCTGTTGCCAGATGTATTCAGAAGAGTTTTTGAAACTACAACATGCTGAAAGGAAGGGAGAATTTACTGCTAACATAGATTT
The DNA here is from genome assembly GCA_028646595.1 of Phalanger gymnotis. Lineage (NCBI taxonomy): Eukaryota > Metazoa > Chordata > Mammalia > Diprotodontia > Phalangeridae > Phalanger > Phalanger gymnotis. The sequence continues at coordinate 191,597,375 of CM053624.1, read as the reverse complement.
TTCTCTTTTAAGAAACAGTAATCAGTCTGTGTATGTAATTTGGAGAGTAATGTAAATTTGGATAGGGCTTGTTTATAATTGGGTGCTAATGTGGGAGTATCGTGTTAATGAAAGAGTCAAGAGAGAGGCAGAGGCTGCTGCTTAATGGATATTTTGTAATAGTGGTAATTGTAAGACATGGCAATTTTGCTTAATGATTAGACCATTGGTGAATTTGTTGAGGTCTTTTGTATTTTTCTATGGTACCTTTCTTATTAGGGTGCACCAATTGTAACTTTACCTAGGCTGTAGTAGGGGAAAGTAATGGCACAATAGTTATAGCTTTCTATCAGGAAGGTGTTTAAGGAGCCAGGTGTCCAAGGTGTGTGCCAAATGTTGCTATACAATAACAGCAGAGGATAATAGTCTCAGTAAATGAGAAACAGTAGGGAGATATTAACTCTGCGGTGCCTTGGCTTCTCCTATAGTGATAGAGGAGGTACAACTATGTTGCTGAAGCAGGTGGAAAGAAATCTGCTGCTGGAAATTCTGTAGGGATTCTTATATTTCTAGGTCTGCGATCCATCCTTCACAAGTGCTTGGGAATTTTGAAAGCACAGAATTAATAAGGAGGAAATTTGGTTGGCCTAAAAGTTAGGAAAACTCATAGGCTTCCTGGAGGAGAGTTTGGACATGGTCCAGCTTAGTCCTTATCCCTCACTAGCCTGGGGATGTGTATAGCACGGTCAAGCTCATTCCACACCTGAAATGGGAGAGCAAGCTCTTGCAAAAGTCTTCAAGCCTGATGTTCTTAACCACTTTTGTATCATATCCCCTTTATCAGTCTGTTGAAACCTATGGACTCTTTCTTAGAATAATATTTTAATACATAAAGTAAAATACCTAGGATTAGAAAGAAATCAATTATGTTGAAATATGATTATTAATGTACTTTTTAAAAGTATATATACCACTTCCCCCTTGGAGAAGGAAATGACAAATTACTCCAGTGTCTTTGCCAAGAAGACCTCAAATGGGGTGACCAAGAGTCAGACATGACCAAAAACAACTGAACAACAACCACTTCCCTCAGGTTAAGAACTCCTGCTTTAAATAAAAATCAAGGTCCCATACAAAAATTATACTGTCCTTTCTTATAGTACTAAAGTATTAATATAGTAATTGCTATGTACCAGGCATGGTGCCAAGTGTTGTATTAGAAACAAAGAGGCTGCCTACAAATCAGGGATTGGCTAAACAAATTATTCTATATGCCATGAAAAATGATAAATATGAAAATTTAGAGAAAGAAGTTTTGGGTAGACATGTATGAAGTTATCTCAATTAAAATAAGCAGAACTAGGAGGGAAAACATTACCAGATGATTACAATTATGTAAAGGAAAACATGATTGAAAGGCTTCAAAATTCTAATCAATGCAACGGCCAATCATAATTTCAGAAAAATGCTAATTACACATGCCTTCTACAGCTCAGAATAGAACTGGTAGACCATAGGTATAGAAGGAAGCACATATTTTCAGATATTTTCACCTAGATGATCTGTTTAATTTGATTGTGCTTATTTGGAATGGAAGGGTGAGGCTCTAGGGGTTGGGAGGAGTCAATAGGAAATAATGTGTGTAAATATTATATATATATATACATATATGCATATATATTACACACATACATCTTTATGTGAGGGTCTATCTGTTTTATGTAAGAGTTGGAGGGGGGGCAGTTCAGCCCACTAAATTACTTCACCACCTTTAAAGTGACAAGATGCTAGATCCTAATATCTTGACTGGTGAAAACACAACACATATTCACTATATAAACAAGGTCTGGACATTTATGTTGAATGAAGCAAGCAAGCAATAGCAGATTTTAGACCAAGTATGACAAATTTTTAATTGATTAAAATGTCTTTGAAAGTCATTGGATGAACTGGAATGATGTTACATAGTAACTGTCACACAATGTATGTTCTGCCTTGTGTTGGTGGGACAATGCAACATATTTTTGGGGAGTTATTTTGCACCAACTTTTACACTATATTAAACACTGACTTCTAAAAACTAATTAACTCTGGCTGACTAATTGATATAAACTGATAATCATGGGCAGAAGCACACCAGGGAGGGCTCATAAGTTAACAGCATTAGTACAATATTCTCAACCCCTCAGGGCTATTCTAGAAGCCTGAGCAGAGAGGCAGCAATCTTCTCTGAGGATCCAACCTACCAATATGAGTAGGAATTGGGTTAGTAGCTCTAGACAGCCTAAATGAGCCTCAAAAAATTAAAAAGCATCAATAAATGTGAATCCGAAAGTATTGTAAGGTTAATTAATCAAGAAAACAAGTGGTCATTTATGCATCTATTGAGTATCAATTCTCTCGTAAACATTGACAATACAGAGACAAAGGCCAAAACAATTATTTCCCTCGATATATTTATAGTCTACCTAAGGAACCAGAATATAAGTGTGTATGCATGTATACATGTAGATCCTATATGTGTGTATGCTTACATATGCATGCATAAAGTACATATGCATATAATATTTAATTAGCTATGTATGTGTGTATATATATAAAAGTAATTATTAAAAGTAGAAGGAAAACATTTGTACTAATCACATACAATTGTAGTGGATCAGTTACTTTGAACAATTATTTCCCTTCTCTGGACCTGATTTTCCATGTCTCTGCAATGAGGGGATTGGATTGGGTGGTCTATATTATTGACTTTGGCCAGTTCTACTATTCTTCTACATCTGCCCGTGAAACCATGCTGCTCTGAATAATCCCAAGAGGAAAAGGATCCCAGAGGCCATTGGACAAAGAACAAGATGGAGACAGAACAGTCTTCTTGAGCTGCTGTGTCTCCCTGTAATGACCTTTGCCAGGCAAACCTGAAGTAAAAACAACTCTGAGGATGGCTGGGAAAATCTTAGGTAGCAAAGCATAGGTGTTATTGTACTGAATATTCTGAGAAGTGAATAGAACCTTAATATCCTTCCAGATCTAGTGATGAAAAAGAGAATCAAAATGATCATAGAAAGGGAGACAAGGGTGGAGAGGAAACTTTAGACAGAAATCAGAACACCTGGATTCCACTTGCAGCCCTTTAAGTAACTGTTGTGCCATATTGTGCATATGATTTCTCTCCTATCTGGCCTGCCATTCCTTCATCACTTAAACAAAAGGATTGTTCCAGATAATCATCTCTAAGGACCTTTTCCACTTGGAAATGATATGCTTTTGTGATTCTGTGACCATCGGATGTTACTTTTTTTTTTCCTACCAGGAATGAAGGCAATGTGGGCAGGGCATTGGCTTCAGTGAAATTAATTCAGTCAGTTTAATGAGAGACTTTTGTTTTAAGGATCAATTAAGTGTCAGACACTGTGTAGGGAAGTAGAGGAGCTATGATGAAAAAGACAGAGTGCCTGACCTCAAGACTTTTAAAATCTAGTAAAGTACAAGTAAGTATAATGCAAAAAGGGCTTTTTGTTTTGTGTTGTTGGGTTTTTGTTTGTTTTTACTGGACATACAAGAAGGGCTTTTTGTTTTGTATTTTCTTGGGTTTTTAGTTTGTTTGTTTGCTTTTACTGGACATGGACATGTGATTTCTCCAGTAAGGGGAGCTGCTTGTGAGGAAATTCCCTCTCCCAGTGTAAAAAACATACTTTCTCTGTAAATCATACTTTGGATTGCTGAAAGCCAGTACGTGTCTGGCCTTCCTGACTCCAAGGCCAGCTCTCCCCTACACTGTCTTTCAGACAATCTCTGATAGAAGCAGTCTAACAATGAACCCATAAGGTGATATCAAGGTTCAAAATAAAAAGAAATCACATTTGATTGGAGATGGGAAATCTGGGAAGTCACCATAAGGAAGTCTCTAGACTTCGACAGTCTGATAGGATTTTGAAAAGTGAAAATGAAAGGCACAAAAGGCTTCCAAGTAGAAGAAATATCATGAATAAAGGGAATGAGGCAGGAAGTTGTAGGATATGTTTGAGGAATGGCAATTAACTCTATTTTGAATATATTTAATGTGCAGGGAACTAGTAGGGAATGGTATGGCAAAAGGAGAGTAGGCCAGAGAATAGAAGGTCATCAGTGTCATGCCTAATTTGTGAAGCAATGAGAAAAAGTTGGAAAGTGTGAGGGGGGAATGCAAGCATTCAAAGAATAAAGAAAAAGTCATCCATGAAATATTTTAAAAATATAACAAGGAAAGGAAAAGGAAACTCAGAAGGGGAAATAGATAAGCAGACCAGTACTGGAACTAGTATGTTGTATTTAATATAAACTCTAAAAGAAAACATACATCAGACTTCATGTAATGGAAATTCATGGTTTTATATTCAATCTTCTCTTTCTGTACCTCATTGTAAATCATGTCCCATAACATTTCAGAGGAGAAAACTTGCTTAAAGATCATTTAATGTAATTCTATTGTTCAAGTGATGAAGACCAGAGAAATGAAAAGTTTTCTCAAGCTTCGACTACACTAAGACTTTTGGGACAGCCTGCAGATAGAAACAACTGTTAGCTGATGACTGTAGTAAACATCACCATAAAAATAAAATGCGATTAAAAAAAAAGAATGTGATTTAAAAGATAATGCTGGCAGCCGTTTGTAGGATGGATTCGTACATACCAATGACTAGTGAAATAACAAGTTAGGAGACTATAATAAGAGTCCAGGTATTTACAAGGGCCTGAACCAGGCCTTTGTAATGGAAGAGCTGGGGCAGGTGAAATAGTTGTTATGAGTGGTGGGGGAAGTTGATCAAACTTGGTGACTAAGTAGTTTTAAGGAATTAGGGAGAGAGAGAAGTAAAGTATAACTCCAAGTATTATATTATGAACTGCTCTCTCTGTTCAAGCTCCAAGATTTTCAGCTAAACTAGGTAGGAGAATGGCAACACCATTAAGAGAAATATGGAAATCAATAGGAAGGGCAGACTTTGTGGGGTAATGAGTTTGCATTTTAGTGTGTGGATTCTGAGATGAGACATTGAGATAAAAAGTTCTGATGGGGGCGGAGCCAAGATGGCAGCTGGAAATCAGGGACTAGCATGAGCTCCCCACCAAGTCCCTCCAAAAACCTATAAAAAAATAGCTCTGAACCAATTCTAGAACTGCAGAACCCACAAAATAACTGAGGGAAGCAGGGCTCTAGCCCAAGACAGCCTGGATGGTCTCCGGGTAAGGTCTATCCCTCATGGAGCTGGGAGCGGAAGGGAGTGGAGCAGAGTCAGTGTGGGTGGTGCGGACCAACGAGACCAGGAGCTGGGTGGAGCGTGCCCTAGCACCCTGAATCAGTGAGCTGCTGCAGTTACCAGACTTCTCAACCCACAAACACCAAGGACAACAGAGAAGGTTAGCGGGAAAAGCTGCTGGGGAGAGAATGTAAGAGGGAGTTCATGGTTCGGCCACTGCCCCAGGGACAGCAGAGGTAGGACAGCTACAGAACTACAGCTCCAGCTGCATCTGGCCCCAGGCTCACCTGGTGGGAGGAATTAAGTGACAGATCAGAGCAGGAGTGGAGCCTGCTGAATATCTAAGTCCAGTGGAGGTGGGGGTTCTTGGGGAAGGAAGAGTGCTGGTGTGGCAGAGCTGGCACATCCCCCCAAGCTTGGAACATAGAACTCTATACTCTATAAGCAGTCATAGCCCGCTGAAAAACTCAAGTGTCAAGTAGGTTGGCTGGTAACATGGCCAGGCAGAGAAAACACACCCAGATTCAGTCTCAGACTCTGGAATCTTTCTTTGGTGACAAAGAAGACCAAAATATACAGGCAGAAGAAGTCAACAAAATCAAAGAGCCTACAACAAAAGCCTCCAAGAAAAACATCAACTGTTCTCAGGCCATGGAAGAGCT
>CM053624.1:191554914-191590997 GCA_028646595.1 Phalanger gymnotis | reverse complement strand
TATACATATACATATACATATACATATACATATACATATACATATACATATACATATACATATACATATACATATACATATACATATACATATACATATACATATACATATATATATATTAAGTAAAAAAATGGGCTCATACCTGAGATCCTAGACCATCAAGAAAATAATTCCTTTTTCTCCATGGAGAAAGAACTTACTGCCTGACACTCTTCCCTTCTTGATCCCTAACCTATATTTTTCCACATGACTCAGAATCAGAGGGCAAAGGAAATTGACAGAAATGTGGGTGACTGCTTGGTACGTGAAGGCCCTTGCTCTACCAATAATTCCACTACCAATAGTTGAAAGGTCTACAAATAGCTCCACCTGTCCTCCTCAAGGCCCTGTGCCTTCTTACTTCTCAAAGCAAAGTGTTTACTTTTGCGTTAATGACTTACTGTTTCAGCTCCATGTCTCATTGTTCTTATGGAGGTTTAAACTTCCTTTCTTCTTTCTCCTGAAGAGGCTCTCTCTCTCTCCCTTCATTGCTTTCTATTTCCTTTTCAGCATCTCCATCTGGCACCTGCTGTGTTGGTAAGTAAAATGGCCTTTGTTTTCGTTGAGTAACTCAGTGTATTTCATTAAGCCTTACTAGGTGCTAAGCCCCAGACCCAAAGCCCTATTAGGTGTGGAACCTATGTGGGTGTGGATGAATGACTGAGGTGGGGCCCAAGGTGGGGCTGGCAAAGGGGAGGTGTTAACTTCAGAGCCATGCCCTATTAGGTGTTAACCTAATCTATGTGGATGTGAACCTCCCAGGGTCCCAAGGGGAGGGGCCAACTCAAGAACCAGAAAGTTCTGGTCATTCAGACAACGTTTGATGACATCAAAAACTCTATAAGAGGAGAGAAGACAACTTGAAGATTGATTTTCTCTTGGAGCCAGAGACAGCTATAGCCAAAGCTGAAGATAAAGCCAAAGCCGAAGCAGGAGCTGCGGAAGCAGAGTCGACCCGTGTGTGTGGACCGAGGAGTGCCACGCAAGGACTTGACGCCAGTGGGTAATCTTCTTCCTGGCGAGGGGAAGCATGAATGTGATTTGGTTTAATACCATCAAGTTTTTCTGTGGCCTCCTGGTTACTCTTGTGTGGCGGATTTATTGGGCCTGGAAGCTTTTGATCAAAATATCAAAATGGGGAGGCTGGTTAGTGGGTCTGTTACTTTGGAGCCTGAATAAATGCTTTAATTCTTCTGCCTTCTACTTAGAGAATTCCTTATATCCTGCGGTTCTGAACCATTCAGACATATATATGATTCTCTTTGAAATCATAAATTCTGCCTTCATAATACACCTGCTTATCCTTGGATCCCTTTAGGAACCACAGGATGGATGGCTGCTCTTGTTTCTTTCTTACATGGGCTTCTTTGTCTCTTGGGTTTATGTGATACTGTGGCCTGAAAATTTCTCTGCCTTTGTGATTTCTGCAAAGTCTTTGTGTGGTACTAAACCATCAAGGCACATGCTTCTTGATGAGGGGCCACTACAGACGCTTAGGTCTTTCTTGATGTCTATGTGAAGCATGCAATCTTGGAATTTTCCTTTTCCTAATTCCTTTTCCCCAGAGCTATCCCCTAGTATTCCTTATGATTAAGGGTGGAGGGTTTCCTTAAATGAGAGAGAAGAGACTTACCTGAATCCTTCTTATATTTGGCTCAATTTTCCTCTTTGAATTTAGAAGGCATAGGTAGTATAGCTTTCCACAAGTTTCAATATGCTCATAGTAGGTCACTTCATTGAGACAGAGGAGGGGATGTATGTAGACAGAAACAGATGAAATTGCTGATGAAGTCCTAGGTTTAACCATTGGACACCAAAGGAATTTTACCAATTGCTGGCTTGTGTTATGGAATAGCTCATCTCACTCATAATTTATATAGTTATAATTTCTTAGAAGGTTTTTCCCACATTATAATAAATTTAAAATAAAGTCCACATTTCTACAGCATTTTAACATTTTCAAAGTATTTTCCTTATTAAAAAAACTTGTGAGGTCATAGGATCATAGATCTAGAGCTGAGATGAACATCAGAGGCCTTTGAGTTCGAGTCCCTCATATTTTTTAGATGGGGAAAATGAGGCTCAAGAAAATTAAGTAGCTTGATCAGGGTCACACAACTAAAAATGGTGACAGATGAGTTGTGAACCCCAGATCTCTGACTCTATAACCAGCACTCTTTCTACTGCCCCACAAATATTGTAAGCCTTATTTTACAAAAAAGAGGAAATAATGAATTCCATTTTGAGCAACTGGGACTTGAATTGAGCCTTAAAACTTGCTGCAACTATTTGTATAGTCTCTCAAAGGACACACATCCTTGCACTTGAATCTTTAGTGAGTACCCCAAAATGCTCTGGACTGGTTATGAGTCTCTACACACTCTAGCAATTGATCATGTGCTAGGAAAAGACAAGAGCCCAGCTCTGCTGGAGATCAGTTTCTTTTGCAGTTAGGAATGGATAAGGGTTCCCTTTTGAGGGAAAAATAGTTTCATATATTCAGTGGATTAATTCATTTATTCAACAAACAGTTATTAAGTTACTATTTAAAAGACACTTGCTAGGCAATAGCAACGTAAAGACAAAATGAAATAAAAAAGTCTCTGCCTTTATTTAAGTAGATGACATTCTTTTAAAAAGTTTGGGTTTTTTTTATAATTGCGAACTTAAATACCAAAAAATTTCCATTTGTATAGCAGAGCACCAAAAAGAATCATAGATGAAATTGTCAATCTCCATTCATGTTAAAGCTTTTTTAAAAAGTGTATAAGAGATTCCACATATCACTTTCTTAACTATCCTGCTTGTCTTTGCTTCTTTTTGAACTTCTTTCTTATCTCAAGCTGTATTTTTTATAGGAATATACAAGGGCCCAATTCTGATGGAGATCTGTTCATCTTATACTTACTAAAGGATGAGTTTTCCCTTTTGAAAATATTGGCTAGGCAAGTCCAGAATTAGAACATCTACACCCCAGCTAGGGAAATCAAAACATAAAAACACTTCACGCTGACTACAGCAGGTATTCCTAACCTTTTGTTTGTTTGTTTTTCATCATCCATTTGAGAGACTGGTGAAGCTTAACTAATACTTCTCAGAATATTGTTAATAATATACATAGAATTGTGAAGAAAAGCAATTTTAACAAAATACAATTATTTTAAAAAATTAAGAAAGTTTATAGCCTCCAAGTTAAGAATCCTTGCTAGGACAAAAACGATCACTCTCTCCCATTCTCAGCTTACAACTTTCCTCCATTGTCTCTATTTAAGGCAGATTTCAATAAACAATTGCCAAAACAAAGCTAACTACTTTTAAAAAAATACAAAATATGAAATTTAAGAGGTGAAGCTTGTTGCAAAATCAAACCAACAATGACAAGGTGCAGAATCTCTCCAAAATTTAGTTTTCCTTGAGTTAGGAGTATATTGCCTGTGGCATCGGAATCCAGAGAGCCACAGGTTCTTTATTGGACACTCATTCATTGTCCAAAAATCCTTTCTTACCCTTCCCTTCTTCCCCATACCAATCCGGAGAATGATTCTAAGTACACATTTCCCACTTAAATTGTTAGCCCTTAGGACACAGCCCTAGTCTTTTGTCTTCTTCAGGGCCATCAGCACAGTGGGAATTCAAAAAATAGTAAGAAATAGTCATAATAACAAATTAGTTGTCTTCCCCGAATAGTCTGACTTGTTTTATGACTAAAAGACAATTACCCATTTCAATTGGCAAAAATGCTTAGGAAGGGAACTTCAGATTCTCAGGTTAATTCTTCTTATACCAGCCTCTTAACACTTTGTAAACTTAGATCCAGATCTGGGCTAGGGGCTTAATCGACCTTTCTTAAAGCTAATCTATAGGGGAAAAGAAAACTCTTTCCAAGCCTATTGTGTGTATTGCTATTTTCATCAAGTGAGAATTGCATTTGCAGTCCTCTCCTGCTTCTCTGGCTTCAGCTGTAAATTATAACAGCTGTATCTATCCATAACCAAGACAAATGGTCTCTACTAAGAGCTTTTAGGTTATATTGAAAAGAAACCAAATAAACATAAATAAATCAGTTCCTAAAACCTTAGTTTGTTCCAAAATACAAAGCGCGCAGTTCCTGGGACTTTGTTTTGCTATTAAAGCTAGTCCCCTCCACCTCCTTCACCTTGCTATCCCCTTCCTCCCAGTTCTGTTGAAGAAAACTTACTTCCTTTGCTTGGTTATTTCTCCAGTCCTCAGAGCAATTGTTAAAAACAGATGCCATTAAAAATACTTGTGGTAGGATAACTTTAAAAGGTGTAGGTTGACCTTATTATATACTTAAAAAAGAAAAGTAAGATTTACATAACAGAGAGTAGTTTCATGTGGAATCCACTTTTTCTCTTCTCTATAAATAGGAAGATTTTATTTGGTGTTAGTGAAAATCAGAACAACACAAAAGAAAAAAATTAAACAGAAAAAAATGAGAAGTATCTACTTTAGGAGAGCTTCAAAAGCTACAGATTGAATATTATATACTTAAAAAGAAAAGCCAGTTCTACATAATAGAGAATTGCAGGTTCAGGAACAATCTGCTTTTTACATTCTGCTATGTATATGGGAAGATCCGTTTTGTTTGGTGATGTTTTTAGGCTCAGGATAAAAGAGAAGAAATAGAAAATTTTAAAAAGGGAGAATGAAAAATACCTGCTTTATTAATAGGCATGGTCTTATTCACCCTGGACAGTTATTGAGCTTCAACCAGAGAGATAGGCTGGATAACAGAAGGAAATATGCATGGAGGCATAGGCAGCTCCTCAGATGAGGAAAAATGAGCAGGAGGAAAGGTTAACGTTATTGAAGAACCCCAGAGTCTGAAGACAGGTGTTAGAACCTGAGGCAAGATCTGAGAAAGTACAGGATTATGTGCCCAGTGTAGGCTGGGCTCCAAGATGTAGCCAGCATTCCTGACCTATGTGCTCCCTGGCAGTGCTGGCATTATTATTTGAGGTTCAGTGTGTCAGGCTCCATGCTTACTGAACCCTGATTGCTGAAGGGTACGAGCTATGCTGCAGACCTGGATAGCTTAGATTGGTGGTTTAATTTTCTTGCTGCCCTCCAGAGAGACTATTTCCATACTGCAGCATATTTATTATGAATATTAAGTGATAAAGCTAGCAGTATTTGAGAAAAGAGTCATGCCCACTGAAGACTTCATGTTAATTATCCACAAATAAAGCCCAAACATTTCATGAAAACTTAATGCTTTACATATGAATTCTACCAGCTGCTAGTTTTTGGTTTCCCCTCAACACCATGCTTCTAAGTTGTGTGGAAATTTCTCTGACAAAAACAAAAGACAAAAAAAAAAATCACAAAACCAAAACAAACAAATACACCCTGCCTTTTAAAGGTGTTATTAATGGCACTACTTTCCTCCCCTTAAATATACCCAGGAACTATAATTAGCCACACATACGGGAAATTGTGCAGCATAGATTTTTTTTTTTTGAAATCTATGTAGGAGCCTCTCTTAATTTTAACTCTCAGTTCACTACCTCCTACAGTCCACCCCAAATCAGCATAATTATCATAACTCAGAGGTTCTCATCCTAATTTCTTCCCACATTCCTTCAGTATTTCACTATTTTCTACTGTGTGGGGGCTTTTATTTTTCCTATCATTTGTTTAGTACTTCTGATTTCATCAGTTTAGGAAATTCCTGGTGGGGAGTGCCCTTCACCAATGCAAATCAGGAACTCGTTTGTAACATAGTATTAGCCATTTGTCTGGGACTTTGAGAAGTTTAGACACCTCCAAGGTCACATAGCTAGTATGCGTCAGAGGCAGGTATCGAATCTGAGTCTCCCTGACTCCAAGGCTGGCCTTTTACCCACTACACCAAAAATAGGAGAAAATCTGGAAAGAAAAAAAAAAACAAGCATTTTACTATTTACTGCATGACAGGCACTGTGGTAAATGCTTTGCAAACATTATCTCGTTTGTTCTTCAAAACAACCCTGGGAGCTGGGAGATACTACTACCCCCATTTTACAGAAGAGAAAACTGAGTTAAACAGAGATTAAGGGACTTGTCTGAGGTCATCTAACTAATAAGGGTCTGAGGCAGGTTTTGAACTCAGGTCTGTCTGACTCCAGAACCAGTCTTCAATCTACTCTGCTACTAGCTGCCCCCCAAAACATCTTTCAGTTCCTTTTTAAGGAGCACTATCTTCTTTGCTTTTTACTCCAGCTTTAGGCAGAAAGTACACTAATCAGTAGGGGCATGCTCAAGACTGAACTTCTGGTTTCATTTGGTATACAGAATGTATACCAAGTGAGAAAACTCTGTCTCCAATGCAGACGGGCACTCCTCTATAGTTTATGGTCTCACAGAGTTATCTAAATCCCTGAGAGATTCAGTGACTTGCCTAGAGTCACACAAATGTTTTATGTGAGATCTGGGTCTTTCTAACTCTAAGGCAAGATCTCTATCCACTATTCCCATGTGCCTTCCCCAAAAGTAGTAGCACTCAACATGAGGCTCTCAGATGATAAAAAAACAAATGTGATAAGAGTTGGCAAATGATTGACTTGGGAGAAACAAATAACACTGGACAATCCACCATTGAGATAATAAACTTTGAATAATACTTTCACAGCTAACTCTGTTTAGGACAATATCCCATGAATATTCTTCCTCTAAGCCCACCTCCCCATCTCTGAAAAAAAAAAAAGTATACTAAGGATTGAGATGCAGCATGGATAAATGGCAGAAGAAAGGGCCATATAATTTGAAAGTTAAAACAAGAAGCAAATTAGTGAAACCAGAAATTCCAAACTTAAAAGTGAGGAGAAACACTCGCCAGCTTTTTTAGAAAGTGAGAGGAGCTGTTCACAACAATTTCATTGAGACAGATTTCTAGCCTGAAAAATCCACTTTAGCTCTAAGATCTTCTGCATCCTAGGAACCATTATCTCCAAACCTAATAGCTGTCATTAGTTAGCCATGCAGCAATGACATCGAGCACCCACTTTGGGTAGGTAAGCCACCTCACAGGGTGTGCTATGATGAAAAGTGATAGATTGTAGAGAATTCATATCTGAATAAATATGTACTGAAGTGGCTGTTCTTCACCATGCGTAAAATAAATCCTCGTTCTTTGCTTTCTTTCAATGGAGGATAAGCTAGAGAAATGGAGAATCAACATGAGTTTTCTGAGATATCCAACTGAGGGTGAGTCAATGTGAGCTTCAGTTGAGTTACTTTAAGGGTAGAATTGTGACACTAGTAGTAGAGACCAGGCCTATGTTATGGTTTTGGAAAATTATTTTCAGAAAGCTGTCCTACACATGACTCTGCGTGGAGGAGATTTCTTTGGCATGTACTATAATTGTATACGGTGTCCAGTATTCATTCAGCAGGTACTTAAAAATATCTGAGGAATAAATAATGAACATTTACATATATAAACAAGAACTCTGAAGGTCAACAGAAGACAAGTATTTTATGAAAGAAATGTCTGATTGGAAAAGAAGACTGGCCAGTCCAGTGGCAGCAGGTAAGGATTAACAATGGATAATTCATCTGCTCCACTGGTTTTTCAGAGATGCAGAGAGTAAAAATGCTAGGACCCCCAAAACCAAGGTCTCTCATGGTGAATTTGTGGGAGAATATTGTCAAGAGTTGCACAGGATAGACAGGACAGATAGGTTGTGGTCTACATCTTTTGAGGGAGTAACTTCATTGATATGATAATACATCAATTTTAATATTTAAGTATAAACCCATTTCACAGGTCACTGTGTCCAAAATAATAATAAATAATAATCAACTGTGCTGTCTTCTTATAGTGAGTCTTTAATTAATTTAGTCTTTGGAGAAAACATATGTAGCCTATCACAGAATCTACCATGGAAAACTTCTCTAGCAAGTATCAGCTCCACAGTGGTGGCTGGTACAGTCATAAGAACCAAGGTTAACTTATGCCATGATAAGGAAACTGAATTGGGTTTCTGTTGGGTATGGCAACAGCAATAGATACCATTACAATATATGAGAGGCAATATGGCATAGTGCATAGAGAGCTGACCTCTGAGCTAAGCCAGAAAAAACTGGGTTCAAGTCCTACCTCTAACACATACTATGTGATCCTGAGTAAGTCATAACTTTTTAGTTCTCTAGGCAATTTTCTAAGATGGTGAGATGCTGAAAAGATGATAACTTACATGGGTAAAAAGAGTTTCCTCAGATAGGTGTACCCTAAATCAGTGAATTCATCTATCAATTCCCAATCTCTACGAAAGAATTTAATATAGCCATACCTTAAGAATGTCTGATTTCATCTCTAGTTATTCACTCCACTAGCAGATCTAAAGTTCTTCGTGTCTTGGAAGGTTGTTCCATAAGACATTCAGATTAAAAGAAATTATTGCCTGATGGCCAGTCGTTTGGTGCTGAGACACTCTGAACTTGGGTAGGATGGGCATGAATGAGAGATTCATTGGGCTCTCACTATTCGGCTTGATAAGACTTGCCAGAAAGTGTCCTCTGTCGGCATAGTCTTCAAGGACCTGGGCCATCTCTGTGTTGCAAGAAGACACTGAAATGGAAGTTTAGAAGGCAACACATATGATCACATATTGATCATAGAATACTTGAGGAAGGGCAGCAAAGCAGGGCATCTAGACAACTGGCTTTAGTATCGGGAAGACCTAAGTTTATGTCCTATCTCTGACACATACAGGTTATGTTACCCTGGACAAATCACTTAGCTCCTTGATGTCTCAGGCAACCTCCTAAGATATTAAGTTGTGGGATAATTGCAGATTTGCATTGCTAGAGGAAGTTGCCTCCCTAGGAATTCCATACACAGTGAAATCACAGGTCAAATTAAAAAAAATTAAAATCATAACAAAACAACAATGAACAGTAATAATAATGTGCATCTCTATCTGTATCTATACTTTTAACATCTATGTCTGTATCATGTAGGTCTCTCTGTATCAGAAACTTTCCTCATAAAATCCTTAGGAAATAGGTTAATATACATATATTACAAATGAAAGAATTCAAACTCAAAGGGATTAAATGCCTTGTCTAATGTCACAACTAGTGGGAATTGACAATAACGGTTAATATTTATATAGCTATTTAAGATTTGATTTATATACATGATCTAATTTAGCCTCACAACAACCCTATAAAGTAGGTACCAAAAGGATTATGATTCTCAAATTAGAGATGAAATAAAAGAAGCTTAGAAAGGTTGAGTTTTCCAGGGGCCATGCAGTAATCAGCAGAGATGTGAACTCCTGGTCCAGCACTCTATTCACTACAGAAGAATGCATGTACATATACATAAAAACATGTATTACATATACATGTGTGCATGTATATGCATGTATATGCATATATAGCATATACATGTATATATACATATAATTATGCATACGTATATCCCTAGTATTTAACACAGTGCCTGGTACATAATAAATATTTAATCAATGTTTACTGTCTCATTAATTAAAAAATTGTTGCCCAATGAGAGATCATCATAACCCTAGGTCTTTTGGTTCTGATTCAATGTTTTCTTTTCACGCTCAGGGTGGGAGGAAGGGATTATCACATCCCACTTTTCTCTTTGTTTTACTTGCAGCACAAGATAACGTAATGTAGAAGAGGAGGAAAGGAGAAAGAAATCTTAAAAGGGGCTGTCTGGAATAGGAAGATTTCTCTCCTTGTTTTCCCATTTTTGGATTCATCTCATGAAACCTGAGATTGTATTCATCACATCTTTGGCGAAGAGCCCCAATTTACATGCACGCAGGCCTTCTAGTATGAAAACTTCAGTTCTTTGTTGTATAATTACTTTGACCTGAGATTCAATAAATAGAAACATGTTTATAAGATTGTGATGCTAATTTACATGAAATTGGAAACGTTCCAATGTTTAAAAAAATTAACAAAGGAAGTATGATATCGAGAATAGCTGGAGAAGTCAAAATAATATCAGCAGCTCTGTTGTGTTCATAATATCTTGGGTTTTCTCAAGGCTTTCTTATCTTAACTCATAAAGGCATTTGTAAACAAGCACATTGCTATCAGAGGGACTCCAGATCAGAGGGAAGTGGTGACCAGCAACAACCAAAAAAAAAGTCTTTCTACAGGACTTACAATGTAGTCTAAAAACTCAGGCCTATCCCAGCACTGGTTTGAGAATCAAGACTTGGTGATTTTGTTTACACAAAGCAAGCATAGCCAGTCATTTGGGATCCAGAAGGTCACAATGGGTTTTTTAGGTCTCCATTTTAATAGTCTAAATTACTTGTAGTGAAGAAAGCAGGAGAAAAGGGCAATGGTGGTTTCATTGTAACACATCTCCTGGATCGTTTAATGACATAGGCACACCACAAATCTTGGATCATTTACCCAATGTTTGTGCATTTTGGGAGTAGAAGACCTCTCAGTAGCCTTCCTAATCTCTTTAGATTGAGATTAGCATCTCCTGTCCAAACAAGCCTTCTTGATGAGGTGTCTGCTCATGCCCACTGAGTCTGGAGTTTTAGGAAGAACTTGATTTACTGCTGTTCAGTCATTCAGTTGTGACCAGTTCTTTGTGACCCTGTGTACTATAATGTCCACTGGGTTTTCTTGGCAAGGATATTAGAGTAGTTTACCATTTCCTTTTCCAGTAGACTAAGGCAAACAGAATTGAAATGACTTGCCACGGGTCACACAGCTAGTAAGAGTCTGAGGCTGGATTTGAACTCAGGTCTTCCTGACTCCAAACCCAGTACTCTTATTCACTGAGCCACCTAGCTGCCTTCAAAGGGCTTGAGTACTAGTCTAAAATAAGCATTGGGAAAGGGTCTAGAATAAATGCCTCTCTTTTTTTTTTGATGTACTACCTTAAATCTGAAGCCCAAGACTTGTAAACTGAAATCGGAAGCCCGTAGAGTCAAGGTTTCCTGTATTCTACTGAAAATAATCTGCAAATATGTAATGTCCTTTATTACTCAGGTGAGATTTTTGAGGTGCTAGTCTATCATTGTATTCACAATTACTGACTTGTCAGTCAATTAAAATTTGAGTCAGTAGTGTATGATTACTATGACTTTAAATTGGCTAAACATGAAAACTGGTTCAAAATATTTTCAAGACACATTCAATGAGATTAATCTGATGAGGGAAAACAAACAAAAAACAAACAAAAAACCTCAGCAGTCTTCTTATAATAGGGCACCCAATGTAGAATTTAAGTGGTGGGAAACCCCAGTGTAGGGATTCCTTTTACTGATATGAATCAGCAACTCAACTGTGATAATCTTTGAGAGCTTTCTGGTGGTACTGGGAGGCTAAATAACTTTCTCAGGGTGACATAGTAATTTCAGATTAAAGATGAGACTTTAGGCTTTTCTGACTACTGTAGGCTTGTGAAGTAGTATTCTATGCTGCTTCACTAATGGGTATATACACAATAGATGTTATATGTATATTTATGCTTTAAGTATGTAGAGAGGTATGCTTATATGTATACATTATATGTATATGTTGTCTGGATCTATATGGAGAGGTTGCAGATGAATTGCTAATTTATTGGTGGATGGCGTTCCCCAGAGGCAATATCACATATATGCATAATTGCATGCATATATTTATAGATGGACAGACAGATTTGTAGGTTTAGAACTGAAAATCACCTTGAAATTTATATAATCCTAAGCCCTTTATTTTGTAGAAGGGGGAACTTCTACAAAGCCAAAAAAGTTTAAGTGAAATACCAGTGGTGACCAACATAGTGAGAGGCAAAGCCAGGATTCGGATCCAAGGAATCTGACTCTAAATTCAGTGTCCTTTACCCAGAGCTATACCCTCTACATTTGTTGTGCTATGAAAAAGCTCAAATTTAGCTCCTCTACTGAAAGAAGGGAGCTAAGCTGAGTTCGAATCTGGCCTCACTTACTAGCTGTGTGTGTTCCTGGGCATGCCATTTAACCCTGTTTGCCTCAGTTTCCCCATCTGAAAAAATGAGCTGGAAAAGAAAATTGTAAACTACTGCAATGTCTTTGCCAAGAAAACCCCAAAAGGGGTCATAAAGAGTTGATCACTACTGAAAAACAACTAAGCAAACAAACAAAAAAACCCTGAAAATGAGAGAAGTCTTGGACTAAATAACTTAATCACTTCACAAATCTTTTTTCCGCTCTATAGAATGGAAATATTATCTGTCCCCATTGGCCTCATTGGGTAATTTGAGCAAGTACCAAAGGATAGGGACCACATAGTTTGCCTTTGACCCATTGTCTACAGTGTCTTCCATGTTTCTAGGCATCAAGAATGACTCTTCCCTCTTGGTATTATCTCCCACAAATATCTCCTCTTCTCTATTCATACTTGATGCCAATCTAACTCATTCTCATTTAGATTTATGCAATTAGCCTGTTTTACTAGTTTCTTAAATGATGCTTTTACTTCCAGTCTCACTCCTAATTTCTTCTTTTCAATGTCTCTTCTAATATCTCCCATCCAATCTTTCCTTTTTTCATTCTATACTGCACACCATTCCAAACTGCTGTTTATGTCCAGTCATTCGAACAGTTCCAAATTTACCAAACCGTGCTATTATTTCTTCATCTTGACTGTATGAATATCTTGAGAAAGTTTACCAAATGCCAAATTGCAATCCAGGGATAAATGTCTATACAATTCCTTTCACATTCTGTAACAACTCTGGCCAATACATATGTAACAACAAGATTGCTACCAGCTCCTGTGGGGGTGAGAGACAGATAACACCAGCACACAGAAGGGCTGCTAGCATGGGTTCTTTGATCTGTTTTTCTAAGGAAAGCAACTATAAGGGGTTAGCAACCTCACTTTAATTAAACATACATATATCATTCCCTTAGTTCAGGGGAAAAAAAGTCAGCACAGTGAACTTCAGAGCAAATACAAACAGAAATTATAAAAAGATCAACAGATGGGCTTTTATATGTCTGTCTGACCAAATCACAACACAATACATGGTTACCAGAGAGAAGCACCAACATCTGGGTTTTCAAAGCTGGGGGGAGGGAGGGCTTCTTCAACAGCTGCCCAGAGTCCTGCCACCAACACTCTTTCAATGAGTGGGCCCCCAAAACAAAACACCAACCTCAGAGCTTACATACATATCTCAGGGCCCTGGGGAACTTGATTACCTCAGTGCTGAGAAGCACTCAAACAAAAAACAGCAAAAAGTCCCATTTTGCTTACCATTACATTTGAAAGGCAAGACTGAAAGGTACTTGATTACCTCAGTGCTCAGAAGCACTCCAAAATGAAAGACAAAAGGGTCCCACTTTACCTGCCCCATTCAAACAAAGGCAAGACTCATTAAAGATACTGGAGAAGAATAGCAAATTGCCATAACAACAGAACAAAATAAACAAAAAGGAATGGAATAAGCCTGGCATGACTTGTTCTTGATTAAGCAATATGGGCTCTTCCTGATCACTCCTTGCTCTGACTGCATGGTCACTCTTCAACTCACAAACCTTCAGCATCTCCCCACTGAATACAGTCAAAAAATAGAAACACCTATTCCTGAAATTCAGAAACTTCCAAAATCTAGATCTAACCTATGTTCCTAATTTTATCTGATACTTAAGCACTTTCTGTATTCTACATTCTACCAAAACTGGACAATTCTATTTCCACAGTTCTTATCTTCCTCCCTCTTGTCTTCAGGTCTTTTTTCTTGAAATAGACTATATTATATAGTTTATATAGTGTTTATATTTATATTATATAGTTTATATAGTGTCACTATAAAAACAAACAAAACAAAACAACAACAACAAAGCAAGCAACAGCAAGAGCAAAACTCTCCGTTGAAGTTTTTGTCTTTGTGTTAAAAGCCTAATTTAGAGAGCAAGTCTTCTAAAATTCCCTTCTTCAGATAGAGTTAATCTCTCCATCTTCATATCTCTCTTATGGTCCTCTTCTATTGAAAAGTAATTTTCTTAACAATGGAAATTGCCATTTTTTGCAACTGATTTTGACCAATAAGGAGGAACCAGGAGAAGCAGAAATTGTGGGATCCCTGGGAGAAGATTGATTAGATTATCCTTGTTTCATGGCAGGGATGGGGGATGGATTGTTCCCAATGCATTTGAAGATGGATCTCTGAAGTGTCTGCTATTGTCCTCACCATGTTGAAGTCAGACTATCTCAAGGAGCCTGAGCAGCTGGTAAAGTTCTTCATCAGAGGCTTGACTATTGAAACAACAGACATGAGGCAAAGGAGCCATTTTGAGCAATGGAGCATGCTCCCAGACTGAGTGATAATGAAGTAGCCAAATAGGAAGTATTCCATTGCCTTGGTTTTGTCGTCTATGTCACAGAGGAAGAGGCAGATGACCTCTTCACAAGGTTGATTGAAGTGTCGTGAAAACAAACAAAAAAAGGATTATTCCTGTAATGGATTCAAATAGACCAGGTACTTCTTTAATTATGGAAAAGGTCTTTGTGGGAGGCATTAAGGAAGATAGAGTTTCTTATAAAGCATATTAAGGGCCTACTATGTTCCAGACACTATACCAAGGATTGAGGATACAAATACATAAAAGAGGATACCTGTCCTCAAGGAGCTTATGATCTAACGGGGGAAGATATACAAAAAAGCTCAAAAAGCAGAGGGTTAGGGAAGTTGGAGAAATCCAAAATAAATGCACCAGGTTGGGAAATAAGGAAATGTGTCATTGAGGATTTCCTGGCTTCAATCAGAGGGGTTGAACATACTAAGGAGGTGTGAGTATAAAGGATTATTGGATCTTGTGAGATAATAAGATTTTTCAATGATGAATTTACAAGGGACATAGTGGAGAAGTCAGGAGTACAAATGAATGGAGCTGGATAGGAAAAGAGATGTCTAAAAAACATCAAGAAGGAACACCATATAGGAGACTATTTTGAACAGTAGTGAAGATTGAAGTGATTGAAATCACAACTAACTGGAGCAATGGCAAAGAAAGGGACTTTATTTTTATGACTTTGAAGAACCATTCCTCTGTGGACAAAATCAGCACTTAAAAAATGCCATATTGTGATTGGCCTCAATTGTGGATTGAGCAAATCCTTATTTAAGCAAGAAATGGCTTATGCTTCATCTTGTCAAAGAGGTTGAAATGATTGTGGGAATTTTGTTGGTGGCATTTGGAAGTAACTTTGTCGGAAATAATATCTTTGGCTATAATGGAAATTTCAGTGTTCAAGATGGTTTTGTAAATAATCATGGCAAAGTTGGAGATGGCTATGATAGATTTGGCAATGATAGAAGCAATTTTTGAGGTGGCGGAAATACCATTACTTTGGCAACTATGACAACCAATCAATTGGGGTCATGAAGGGAAGACACTTTCTGTGTGGAAGCTCTGGTCATTATATGTAATCAAAGACTATTTTTCCAACCCTACAACTAAGGTGAGCATGATAGTTGTAGTAGTAGTAGTAGCAGTAGCAGTAGCAGTAGCAGCAGTAGTAATAGTAGTAGTAGTAGCAGCAGTAGTAGTAGTAGTAGTAGTAGTAGTAGTAGTAGTAGTAGCAGTAGTAGTAGTAGTAGTAGTCATAATAGTGGCAGAAGACTTTAATTATTAGGAAACAGCTAAGCAGGTAAGAAAGTGAGAAAAAAATGATAGATAAATCACAGCTGTGAATAGAATTGCAAACTCAGTCAAACATAATGATTCCAGGACCTAGCCACTGCAAGAAGATATTTTAGAAAATGCTTTTCTTATGGAGAAAATTAAAACTCTATTTTTGACTAATTTTACAGTAAATTATTTTACTTTCTATTCTGTAGAAAACATAAAGTGTTTTAATAAATCATTTTAATCCAAAATTTGGTACCCACATTGTTCACTTCTAAGTGTGAATGTCTGATCATGATGCTGAATAGATGTGCATTTTTAAGAGCATTTATGTTTTTATTAGTACTAAATAATTTCTTGTAGGCTGGTTACTGCATATTTGCAGTGATCACCAAGATTCAATATGGGTTCATCAAGAACAATTCACACCACAACAATTTCTTTACATTTTTTCTAGTAGATTAAAGAAATGTCACAGACACAGTATACCTGGATTTGGCAAATTCTCTCAAGCCATCTTCATGGACAAGATGGAGAAATAGCAGCACAGTCAGTTGAACTGGAATTGGTCAAACCATTGGACTCACAGAGTAGAATTGAATGTATTGACATAAGCCTGGAAGGAGGTCTATAGTGTAGTTTCCTCTAGCATTTGTCCTTGACCTTGACAAATTCAATATTTTATAAGAAGGAGACACAAAGCAGGGAGAGATAGCTACTAACACAAGAGACGACATAATTAGGATCCAAAAAAGACCTCAATAGGGCCAGATATGATAAGATAATATTCATTAGGGATAAAAGAAGGTCTTATGCTTGGATTCAAAAGATCATCTTCACAAGTAGAGGACTGAGGAGACATGATTAAAGAAAAGAATGTGTATAAAAAAACTGAAAATTTTAGTAGATTCTTTTTTAATATGCATTAGCTATTTGACATGTCAGGTCAAAGAACTAATACATATTCAGGCTGAATTAATGGAAGAGTACCATTCAGAATGAGAGATATGACAGTGGTGCAATATTCTAGCTTGCTTAGATTACTTCAGAAGTATTCTGTTCTGGCCTGGTTGTGGTTTGTCCTTCATTCTTGAAAAGGACCATGACATCAGGAAGATGATGCCATGACTTGAAATTAAATTGGATTTGAGTGAAGGAGGGCTATTTAAAGTCACCAGATTCATTTTTTCCTCCAGAGCCATCTGGGTCCAGGGGACAGATATAGATCAGGATGACTGGAGATGGCCCAGGATATCTGAGGTACTCTGGTAAGCATTGAACAACACATTAAGTTTTGAATAACACATTTTAGAAAGGCATTGACAATCTGGAAGGCCACTAAAGGATTCCAACTAGGACAGTGAGAGAATAAGCTCAGTTAAAGGAACTAAGTATATTTAGCCTAAAGAAGAAAGGATTGAGAGTCTTCAAGTGTTCAGTATTTGTCTTCAAGTATTTGAAGGGCTGTCAATGTAGAACAAGGATTAAGTTTGTACTATTTGGCCTAAGAAGGTAAAACTAGGAATAGCATTTAGATATCAAAAAATAGCAGGTTTCATCACCATACAAGCTCTAACATTCTGAGCTGTCCAAAAGTGAAATCGGTAATAGAAGCAATTGATCACTGTATGTTTTCAAATAGAAATTGAATGATCAGTTACCAAACATGCTGTAAAAGAGATTCCAGTTAGGTTTTCAGGGTCGACTTGGTGACCTCGAGGTCTTCCAGATCTACCTTTCTGTGTATGATTCTCCACATTTATCTCATTCTCTCTTAAATTACAACTAACCACATACATCTTTTCCCCAATTAGATTCCAGAACAGATTTAAAAAGAAAACCTGCATTACTTCTTTTTTTACACTCCTAGTGATTTCATCTGTATGAGGAAGCTTCAGTATTGAAATTTCTTAGATCAAAGCAAATTAACAACTTCTCTGTAACTTGCAGACTAAGAGAAGCTGCATGGGATGCCAAGAGTTGGAATGACTTACTCATGATCATGCAGCTAACATGTGCCAGGGAAAGGACTTGAACTCAGGCATTTCCAAGTCCAAGATTGACTCTTTTTCCACTATGTCCAAGTCCTAATTACTACGAATAATGAATTTCATCAAGTTGTCAAGTTATTTGAAATTGTGTCTTTTGAAGTTATAATTATGTATAAAATATGGTCACTGGGTCTAGCCTAAAGGAAATATTTAATGAAATTTACAATAATGTAATCACTTCATGAGTATCCATTGTTTATACTAATGGGGTCTTTGCTGTATTTCACATTTTTGTTTTGTATTTAAAGAGGGTGGTCTGGCAACATTGAGAGACTGAAGTAGCAGATAGAGTTCTAGAGCTGGAGTCAGAAAGAGCTGAGTTCAAATCTTGCCTCAGAATCTTATTTTCTATGGAACCTGGGGCAAGCAACTTGACCTCTCCCATCTTCAGTTTCATCATCTGTAAAATGAAAATAATGATAGTACATACATTCCATGCCCATCATGAGGGTCAAATGGAGTACATATGCAGCATGTAAAGGCTAGGCTTTATTATTACTATTATATGATAGTATACTATTGCTATTTTTTTAAAAAAATGTGTGTTTTTTTTTGCTAAGTGATTTATACAAGATCATACAGCTAGTATGTGTAGAGGCAGGCCACTAACCAAAGTCTTCTTGACACTAAGGCCAGACCTTTATACTAAGCTGTCTCTAACTACTCTATGTGATAGTTGCTTAATAAATGTCTATTAAATTTAATAATATGTATTTAATAAATATTTGTTGCTTGATTGATGAAGAGGAGATAATGGCCACTTTTCTGGAATAATATCTATGCCCTTGAATCCCTTTTTTAATTTTAAAGAGGGATGTAAAAAGAGGGTTGCTTGACTATTTACTCATATTGCCTTGCAAAGCCTTTCTCCCACCAGGTCATGAAATGCCAGAAGCAGTTGTAGCTGGAAAAAGAGATTAGAAAGTACAAGGATAGAGTGAGTTTGCTGGTCACAGCTGGTCTTCCATGCTCCTTTTTGTTAATATGGATATCTGGAAATGATTCTAAAATTGTCACTAGCCCGATAGAGCTTCTTGGTTATTGTACTGTCCATCCTGATTAGAAAGCACAGCAGGGGACAGGCAGGACAAGGTGGGCTGGAAGGATGTACTCTGGAAGGAATGTAACTAACACTAGCTTGACCTAGTCAGTTACCTACCTCAAACACTGTGGGTATTTGATGGTGTTGGTTTCTTCTTCCAAAGCTGGAATTCTCATAACCTAAATAGGTAGCCTTTCATCTCGGAGTTAAGATACTAAGTGATAGAATCCAAACAAAAAGGGCAAAAATCGATATTAATAATGATAACAATAATAAGCTTAACCCAACACCCCTGTTTGTAAAGGGGAGAGGAAGGAAAGAAACAAATATTTATATAGTGCCTCCTCTGAGCCATACGTAGTGCTACTATGTTTGTGTTTTAGAAATATTATTCATTTGATTCTTACAACGACCCTGGGAAGTAGGTGATGTTATTATCCCTTCTTTTACAGTTGAGGAATCTGCGGAAGACAGAGGTTAAGTGAATTGCCCAAAGTCACATAGCTAGTAAGTATCTGAGGTCAGATTTGAACTCTGATCTTCCTGACTCTAAGCCCAGAGGTCTATCCAATGGGCCACCTAGCTCCCAGGTATAGAGGAGAAAAAGGTTGTCAATAGCAAAATAGGGTAATTCTAGCAGGACTCATTGTGTAAATTCCTTGAAAGCACTCTGGAACATGGACAGACAGGCTTCTGTTAATATCACTGATTGAGTCGACCCCTGAACCAGCAGGATGAAGTTGCTCTTCTGAAGAAATAAATGGAGTGTCAAACATTTTAAGCCTAGGCCTACTTGAAAGTATTATCCTAATAATTTTGATGCATAAGACATCAAAGGTAGTGGTATTGTTCCCAAAACAAAAGTAACAATATTTCACCCAATGCAAACAATCAGTGATAATGCCAACCACAAAATCAGGAAAACTAGGAAGGAATGTGAAGTGGACCAAAAACCTGAAGACTTTCAGAGCTAGCATTTACGTAGTGCTTCAAGGTTGGCAAAACACTGTACCAATACCATCACATTTTAACCTCACAACAACCCCAAGAGGAAACTCCTGGTTTGCCCTTATTTTACATATGAGAAAAAAAGAGATTGATAGAACCATACAGCTAGCATGTACCTAAGGCAGAATTTGAATTCAGATCTTCTTGATTCCAGGTCTAAGCCTCTATCCACCACACCAACTAACTACCTGAATCATGACAAAATTGGAAACAAACCCCACCAGTCCTAGGCAAGGGCTTCATCCTGCCTTTTGTCAATTGTTTCTCTAGCTCCATACAACATAACAGTGGATCTCTGTCTGGAACCAAGAGGATGATTGGACAACAACAACAAAGACAAAAACCTTTTCTTCCCTAAGCCTAAATTAGACAAAAAACGAATGAAACAAAAACCCTTCTAAAATCATGAATGGGAAAATTTACCTATACTAAGGTAGAAATAAATGTTGAAAACTAAAAAATTAATTTGAAAAAAGAAAACAAGGAGATGGAACTACTTAGACAAGAAGTCTGAGAGCTTCTCCCCCTTTTTTTCGAGTTTGATGTCAGAAATCAAATTAGCAGATCAATTATACCTAACAAGATGATTTTTTGAAGCTGGTGTCTGGTATGGCCATTGCGAAGAAATGAATTCTCACAATGTAAATACATTTTAGGACCATCAGACAACAGTATATGTCACAGTTACTTCTATGGTAAGAAGCAAAGGAGGAGAGGTGAAGCTAACAAGAAATACCCTAAAGATAAGCATCAAACAATACCATAATGGAATGGACTTGAGAGAGGTGAAGACTGATGGGAAGTCATTGGAATCACATCAAAACTGATTTCATACAAGAAGTAGAAAACTCAAAATCATCTTTCCACTTAAAAGCAAAGAAACATGAAAAAGAATCTATTAAAAAAAAAAAAAGAACTAACACTTCGGATTCCTTAAATCAGCAATTGAAATTGAAAGTCAAAATTTGTAACCAATACAAGGAGTCAAAGCTACACAAAAAAAGAAGACAAACTATTAATTATGATTGAAGAATTTACTAACAAAGTTGAAGAAGCAAAGAATTCAGATCGGAGAGAGAACCCCTGAGGGAATATGTGAAAAATTTTGGCTTACAAATGTGGTTGCAAGAAGTCTAATACAATTAAATTGCCAGTTAAATCAAATGAGAAACGCAAAGTTTATACACCATTAAGATAATGAATAACAGAATGGTTATATCAAGAGAGGTGAGTGAAATGCTAACATCTCTGCAAAGAAAGCAGAGATGATGCACATGACTCTTGATTACAGGCTTAAATACCTCATAGTGGCTCAGGGATTATTAGAAAAAAAAATGTTTTACCAGTTTCCTCTAAGACAGCAGCCTAATCCCACCTTTCTTAACAGGAGGAATCACATATGAGTATTTCAGTTAAATGCTCTGAATAGAGGAAAATTACATTTTCATGTACTTTAAACAAAGCATTGACAACTTGTATCACTGAGAGAGAGAGAAAAAAAAAGTATCAACACCACCAAGAATACAAGATGTCAAGATATTTGCTAAGGGCCAAAATAGGTGGATCAAAAAGCCCCTGAGGTATAAAGATGAGCTCATCAAATTGATAGTTATTGAAAAAGCAAATCACATGAGAGCGTAATGATATTTATCCTGCCTTTATCAATTATTTTAAAGCCTTTGATTCAGTTCCGCACTTATAACTTATTCAAGTCCTTCAAACATATGAAAGAGACTCAAGCATGCTAGGGACTAGTAACATATTTGATGCTTTCTTGGATGGAAAACTGTTTTCTATTTGAAATATGGAACCAACAATTGACATACAACAGTATTTTCCAGGGAGAAAGTTTAAGCCCATTATGAGTCTGTCTAGCCTCAAGTCCATCATCATATCATGGCTTCCAAATTAAAGATGGTAATAAACCAAAGCGTCTTGCTAATCAGTTGATGCACATGGATTACATCAGGCTATCTGGATCCACTAAAAAGTACATCAAACATTTCTTTCATCCCATAGAGTCTTTCTTCAATATCAAAAGGTCTTTTGGACCTGATTAAGTTATAGAGACTAAAGTCTTTGGGCTTTATTCTGGAGGTCATATTAAATAGAAGATGAAGGTGATTCCTACAAGTACCTTGGTCTCTTCTAGGCAAGATGAATCAAGCATAAAGATATCAAAGAGAACACTGGTTAAATATAGTATGGTGAGACTTACTAGCATCATGAAATAAAAACTGAATAGGAAAAACATGATGACAGCAATTAACACCTACATAATACATGTTTTATGTATACCTCTGGAACTGCAAAATAGACCATAACTAATTTGGAAATCATCCATCCTAATTAAAACTTGTATTAAAAAGTAGGACAGGATCTGTAGAAAAGATCTATAGAAAGATTAGTACTTCCTTATGATAAAGGAAGAAAATGATTGGTGGACATTCCCACAGTCTGTGATAAACAGGTCAAAAACTTATATTAGTATTCTTGGAATAAGCAGACCACTTCACCCAGGAAAAGCAAAAGGTGACAAGAGGGATGTAGCATTTGATTTGTCTAGAACAACTAATTGTGGTTTACCTACACAGGCAGCTTATGAAATGGTGAAGATTCCAGTAGCATTTCAAAAGGCCTTCCATAAATGACAATTTCACAAGCTTATCCAACATCATGGGTAAAATATTTGACAAAGAGCTAAGTCATATAGATTTGCTTGTGGAAAAGTGGGTATTTATGTGAACAATCCAGGACTAGGTCAGTACTTGTCAAAAATTCTGTAAAGTTTATCCTCAAGGGACTTGGATTTAGTGATCAATGTGACTTTATGCAGAACCACATAGAAAGTATGCAACTGCACATCATTGTAGGCTACAAAAATTTCACCCCAACTAAGTATCTAGAAAGACATGATTCTGTGGTTAGTTAGCCACCAGAAGTTTACCACTCTTTATAAACTAATAGATAACAGATCCCTGAATAATGTCTATAAGGAAAGAAAAATGCATTTGACCTGTGATTGCATTCACATGAGGAAATAGTGGGTGGGGAAACACCTTCTACTAATGTAAATCCCCATACCTTCTTTACAATTTATTGTGTTAGAGAGCTTAAATGACTTGATCAGTGTCATAGAGTTAGCATATCTCAGAAATAGGATTTGAACCCAAGGTTTAAATTCCAGAGCTGGATCAAAAACTTACTAGCTGTATGACTTTCAGCAAATAACTTTACCTCTGTTTGCCTCAGTTTCCCCATCTGTAAAATGGGGATAATAATAGTATCTAACTTCCATGGTGGTGTGCCAGTAAGGCAAAATGGGCTTAGTTTAACGGGTGCCCTTGAGGAGTTTGACTTTTGTTTACCGTGAAAGTACTTTCATGTTAAATGCTAAGCCCCAGGCCCAAAGCCCTATCAGGTATGAAACCTGTGTGGGCCGCAGATTAATGACTTAAGAGGGGCCAACTCGGGAACCAATTGGTCTCTGGACTCTGGTCTCTGGTCGTTGAGCAGGGCTGGAGAATGCCAGAGGCTTGGCTGCGAGGAGAGGTGAGAAACTACAGCTGAAAAAAGCCGAAGCAGAGCCAACCTGTGTGGACCCAGGAGTTCGAGCGAGGACTTGAGGCCAGTGAATATGATTTATGCCATCTTATTTTTCTGTGGCCTCCTGGCTACTCTTGTGAGGCGGGCCTACTGGGCCTGGAGGCTTGTGTTCACAATACTGGAATGGGGACGTTGGTTCACTAATTTGTTGCTCTGGGCCCTGAATAAATTTTTTGATGCCTTCTGTTTAGAGAATTCTATGTACCCAATGATTTTGAACCATTCAGATACATATATGATCCTTTTTGAGATCATAAATTCAGCCTTCCTACTACAGGTGGTTGTGAGGCTCAAATGAGATAATATCTACAAAGCACTCAGCACAGTGCTTGGCACATAGGAGATGCTATATAAATAGCTATTTGTTATTATTATTATAATAACAAAAATAAATTTTGAAAAGTTCAAAGGGAGGAAAATGTTTAAAGTAATTGAAAAAGCATACATTAGTATACTTTCAGAACTTTGAAATGAATGATAATAGATTTGAAAATACACCCCCCAAGACCTTATATGGTATTAATGAAACAGAAGACTTATCACCCTAAGGCAGCTATAGAAAAAAAGGAAGTGGATTCTCATAGCACAAGATTAACAGGTCAAAAACCTACAGAAATAATTTTGTAATATGTAGACACCACTTTATTGGGTAATAGTAGAGGTTGGAAAGCTATTGAGTTTTTCAAATGTAACCAAAAACGGCTTTCCTTTTATACAGCTAAAATTCAAGAGTGGAATCAAAAAGTCCTCCATGAGTAATATTGATGGGAACTCAGCCAACAATATGTAAATGGAGAAACATTAAACACATGATTAAGTCATTTGTGGAAAGACAATAGAAATTTCAAAAGAATTATCTTCAAAGAGCCCCAAATTAGTCATCAACGAAGATTACATAAGGAAATGTAGGAACTGTGAAACACATGATTGCAGGATTCAAAAATATAGCAAGACATGACCAGAAGCCTAGAATTATATACCAAAAGCTCACAATAATTCATGGACTGACAGATGACAATCTTAATAATATAGATCTTAAAACATGAAAATTTAGACCAATAAAACATATTGTGACTAGAGTCTTTTCATGGAACAAAAGAGCCAAAAAATGCCACAGTCAGAAAATATCTGAATTATTTGCCAAGTGGAGTGATATGTTTGCCAACAGCAACATCAGGTTACCATATAAACATTTGTAAAATCCTACAAAGAAAGATAATGCATGATTATAAGCTATAAAATATTATAAAGCAGAGACAAGAAGTATAAGGTTAAAAAAAAAGGAAAGTGTGGCAAGACATCTCAAAGGAATCTAATAATGCAGATAAAAGGCAAACAATGGAAAAAATTCTATAAAAAGATATTATTTACAAACTGTCCTATTCATTAAGGACAATGAAACCACCACACATGCCTACGTGTGCCTACAGGGAAGCTAGAAATGTCATGGGCGGGGGTGGAGGGAAGACTAGAAAAGCAGCAAAACTGAACAAAATGTATACAGAGGAAATCTGTGCTTAATGTGACAGTTATGAATGCACTAAAGGATCAGTATACAAAGTATCTGAAGGAGGGGAAGATACCAAAGGTGTGGGAGAATTCTCAGACATTATTAATACCAACAAAAGATGACTGAGAGAATGTCAATAACTACTGATCTGCTCTGATTTAAACAAAATCTTTCTGAGTCATCTATACACAAATGAAGGATATGCCTCATGAGGATGGTAGGAAGGAACAGGCAGGCTTTCGCGAGTAATAATCCACAGTGCTCCACATCTTTACCAGTTCAGAATTGACTGAAAGATGTAAAATTAGAGTTCTTAGCTTTTTTTTCATTATGGACTACTTTGATAGTCTGGTGAAACCTATGGCCCCCTTCTCACAATTAAGTTTTAAATGCATAAAATGGATGCACAAAATAGTGTTACACAAAATGCATAAAATGGTATTACAAGGAAATCATTGTATTGAAATATAATTATCAAATTTTAATAAAATAAATTCACTGACTGCAGCAGAAGAATCTGAATTGCAAAGAATATAAGATCCTCCTATGCTTATTGTTTGTTGATTATGCAAAGTATTTCCTTTAGTAGAACAAAACAGTGATTTACAAGTTCTTTTTTTTTTCAATAAAACAAACCTCATCTAGCCATCAAAATCATTCAAAAAACTCACATATACAAAAACTGAAGCAACCCTGGGTAACATTCTTCTCATCACAGGCATCAGATAAGTCACAAAAGAGGGAGATACGTTCTCACTGAAGTGCACACTACTGTGATGGAGAATATCCAAACCAGAATTCCAGGTGAAGAAACATTCCTTATGGATGGGCAAGGTCCTCCAGATGTTCCTGTCTATGGATGATTCTCTGCTGCTTCACTGATTCCTTAAAACCCTGGAGAGCTTCTGGGAGGAGGTTTTGTAATAACACAGAGTGTGCTTTGATCATTAACACCCAATGAAGGGAGAATGTCTGTTGCCCAAATTATAATATGTATTTGGATGGATAACTTAAAGAATTTTTCCATAAAGCTGAGATGGTCAATATAGACAGACGATAGTTTGGTATCACAGTGGAACACAAGGAAGAAAGCAAGAATGGATCGCCTTTATGAGATTAAGGAAATCCTTCAACGTGGCTAATGTTTCCATAAACAAAGAAGCTCATTTTAAAATGCCAGCATTTCACCAACATTACTGCATCGCATCAACATATCACATAAAATAGTTTCCAAAAAATTAAAAAAGACTATCACACACATAGACGTAATAAACATGTTGTCACTGAGAAGCCTGCAACATAACTAAAAAAAAAATCAAAGAACAGGAGTGATAGATGTCATCAAGGAAATTCTATAGTCGGAAAAGATGGGTGATGTTCAACCAGATTGTTCCATAGGCATCCTGGTATTGTCAAAAGAAGGTAAAGAAGGCCTTCAAAACTTTGAATAGATTCCTTGTAGAAAACTTATGGAAAGACATGATAGAGAGTCATACAGGACAGGCAAGCATGGATGAATTACAATCTGCATCATAGGAAGAAACTTCTAAATTTGTAGGATCAAAGAACCGTTTTGAAAATCTTTAAATGAAAGGTATTTCTAATAAAAGTAAAGAATCATACCAGACAGTAAATCAAATTACTATATTACATTAAGCTAGATGACATCTTTGAAGAATACTGAAAGTTTTTTTATTATTTAGTATTTTGTTCCTCCTCAGTTATATATAAAAACAATTTTTAACTTTGTTTTAAAATTTTGAGTTCCAAATTCTTTCCTTTCCTTTTCTGCTCCCCACCACTGAGAAGTCAAGCAATTCAATATAGGTTATGCATGTGTAGTCATGCAAAACATATCCATAATAGTCATGTTGTGAAAGAAAACACAGACAAAAAAAAACTCGAGAAATATAAAGTAAAAAAATATGCTTCAAGCTATATTCAGGCACCATCAGTTCTTTCTCTGGGGATGGTTAGCATTTTTCATCCTAAGTCTTTCAGAGTTGTCTTGGATCATTGTATTGCTAAGAACAGCTAAGTCATTCACAGAGTATCATCTTACCATATTTCTGTTACTTTATACACAGTACATTTCACTTTACATGTGGCCATGCAAGTCTTTCCAGGTTTTTCTGAGAGCATCCTGATGATTATTTCTTATAATACAATAGCATTCCATAATATTCACATGCCCCAACTTGTTCAGTAATTCCCCAATTGATAGGCATTCTCTCAGCTTCTAATGATTTACCCTCAGAAAAGAGCAACTAAAATATTTTTGTACGTATAGGTCCTTTTCCTTTTTAAAAAAACCCTTTTGGGATACAGACCTAGTCCTGGTATTGTTAGGTCAAAGGGTATTCATGGTTCTGTAGTCCTTTGGGCATAGATCCAAATTCTTCTACAGAATGGTTGAATCAGTTCACAACTCCACTAACAATGCATTAATGTCTCATTTTTTCCCACAACCCCTCCAACATTTGCCATTTACTTTTCTGTCCTATTAGGCAATCTAATAGCTATGAAGTAGTACCTCAGAATTGCTTTAATTTGCATTTCTCCAATCAATAATGAGTTAGAATTTTTTCATATGGTTAATTTGATTACTTCAGCTGAAAACTGATCATATCTTTTGCTCATTTATCAGTCGGGGAATGGTTCTTATTTTTCATAAAATTGACCCAGTTCTCTGTATGTTTGAGAAATGAGGCCTTTATCAGAGAAACTTGTTTCAATTTTTTTTTTTCATGGGTACTATTGCTAACTGTATTTCCCTCCATTCTATCCCCCCCCCCCATTTATTCTATTCTCGCTCTTGTCATGCTGTACCTTCTCCAAAGGGTGTTGCTTCTGACTCCCTCTTCCCCTAATCTGCCCTCCCTTCCATCACCCCTCCTTCTCTTATGCTCTTCCTCTTCTATTTTCCTGTAGGGTAAGATAGATTTCTATACCCAATTATGTGTGTATGTCATTCTCTCTTTGAGAAAATTCTAATAAAAGTAAGATTCGCTCACTCTCCCTCACCTCCCCCTTCTTCTCCTCCATTGCAAAAGTTTTTTCTTGGCCTCTTTTTGGTGAGATAATTTACTCCATTCTAGGTCTCTCTTTCTATTTCTCCCAGTACATTCCTCTCTCATTCTTTAATTTCATTTTTTAGATATCATCCCTTCATATTCAATTCACACCTGTGCTCTCTGTCTATAAATACTCCTTCTAAAAATCCTAATAAGGAAGAAAGGTCTTATGAGTTACACATATTATCTTCCCATGAAGGAATGTAAAGAGTTTAAACTTATTTAGTCCCTTATGATTTCCCTATCCTGTTTACCTCTTTATACTTCTCTTGAGTCTTGTATTTGAAAGTCAAATTTTCTACTGGGCTCTGGTCTTTTCATCAAGAATGCTTGAAAGTGTTCTATTTCATTGAATATCCATTTTTCCCCTGAAGGATTATACTCTGTTTTGCTGGGTAGGTGATTCTTGGTTGTAATCCTAACTCTTTTGCCCTACAGAATTTCATGTTCCAAGCCCTCCAAAACTTTAATATAGAAGCTGCTAAATCTTGTCTTATCCTGGTTGTGGCTTTACAATATTTGAATTGTTTCTTCCTGGCTGCTTGCAATATTTTCTCCTTGACTGGGAACTCTAGAATTTGGCTATAATATAATTGAAAGTCTTCATTTTGGGATCTCTTTTAGGAGGTCATTAGTGGATTCTTTCAATTTCTATTTTACCCTCTGGTTCTAGAATATCAGGGCAGTTTTCTTTGATAATTTTGTTAAAATGTCATATCTGGGGTCTTCTTTTAATCATGGCTTTCAGGCAGTTCAATTCTTTTAAAATTATCTCTCCTGGATCTATTTTCTGGATCAGTTGTTTTTCCAATGAGATATGTCACACTGTCACCTTTTTTTCATTCTTTTGACTTTGTTTTAGTTCTTTTCTTAATTTCTAATTCTAAATTCCAAAAAAACTAATAAAGTTATTATTTATTAAAAACTAACAAAGTTATTATAACTAATAAAGTTATTATATACCATTTGCTCCATTCTAATTTTTAAGGAATTATTTTCTTCAATGATCTTTTGGACCTCCTTTTCCATTAGGCAGATTCTGCTTTTTAAGGCATTATCCTCATCATTGGCTTTTTGGGCCTCTTTTATCATTTGGCCTAGTCTGTTTTTTAAGATGTTATTTTCTTTATTGTTTTTTGGTGTCTCCTTTACCACCCTGTTGACTAGTTTTTCATGATTTACTTGCATCACTCTCATTTCTCTTCCCAATTTTTCCTCTGCCTCTCTTATTTTATTTTCAAAATCCTTGTTGAGCTCTCCCATGATCTGAGAAAAATTCATATTTTTATTGGAGGCTTTGGATATAGGAGCTTTGACTTTGATGTCTTCTTCTGAGTGTGTTTTGATCTTCCTTGTTACCACAGTAACTTTCTATAGTCAGAAGTTTTTAATTTTTTCCATTGTTTGCTCATTTCCCCAGGCTATTACTTGACTTTAAATTGTTTGTTAAAGTAGGGCTCTGCTGCCATGGTGGAAGGTACACTGTCCCATGCTTCAAGGGTTTCATGTAGCTGTTTTCAGATATACTTCTAGGGACCTGTAAGTTTTCAGTTCTTTCAAGGTGGCATGATTTAGGGAGAAGTCTTTATTACTCTCCTGGCCTGTGCTCTGGACTGTGAGTGACAATAAGCAGTCTTCTCTACCCTGGAACTGTGAGGAGTGTCCGTCTTCCACTGTGGCTGCAAGCTCTGTTGTGTTAGTACTGCTCCTTGCCCTTGGACTGCTGCCCATGATTGCAACCTGGACATGAGTATGGGTAAAGCAACAGAGACCTGCCTTAGTGCTAGCAAAAAGACTCCTGTAGTGTCCTTCTGACAAGTTATTCTGCCCCCTTATTATCTTTGGGTTGAAAACTCCAGAAAGACCTGCTGCCACTTCTGATTCAGTCACTCCCAAGGCCTGGTTTGCTATGGCTAGGGCTGTGTTGACATGGCCTGTGCTAGACTGCACTACTCTCTCACCCCGGTGCAACAGATGTTTTCTACTGACCTTCCAAGTTGTCTTGGGCTGGAAATTTGTTTCATTCCATCTTTTTTGGGTTCTGCTGCTCTACAATTTGTTTAGTAATTTTTTAAAAGATATTTGGAGGGGTTCAGGGGAGAGCTCAGGCAATTCCCTGCCTTTACTCTACTATCTTGGCTCCATCTCCAGGATACTGAAGTTTTTACCTCAAGAATATTTTTTAATTCTATTTCAATATGTAGTTAAGTTACCCATGATCACAGGAATGACATAGATAACCAAAATCCATAGAGAATAAAGAAGATTCCATTTTCACATTGAAACATTGCCTATGTAATGCACTATAGAAGGTGTTCTTGTGTCTTTGTATCTGAATTCAAATTTTGCCTCTGATACTTATGGGCTATAAGACTCTGGGAAATTTACTTGATCCTGGAGATAACAGGGAGTCATTGGAGTTTATCGAGTGTGTGGAAGGGTTGGGGTGGATGACATGGTCTGACCTGAACTTTGGGAAGGTCAGTTTTGTAGCTGAGTGAAGGATGGATTAGAACGGGAAAAAAACTTGAGGCAGGAGACCAACAGCAGACTATTCCAGTAGGCCATGAATAAAGTGATGTGCGTTTGCACCAAAGTAGGGGCTATCTGGGCAGTGATAAGCAGACTATCTGAGAGATGTTGTGAGGGAAGATATTATAGAATTTGGCATTGAATTGGATATGTGGGGTGAAGGTGCTGAGAAGTTAAAGCAATTCCTAACCTGTGATAATAGGTGATTGAGAGGATGATGGAGCCTGTGACAGTAATAATAAAGTGTGGAGGAGATGAGGGTTTGGGGGAAAAGATAATGAGTTCGAATTTGGACTGAAGGAGTTTAAGATGTCTACAGGGCTTCCAGACTGTGATGTCCATTAGGAAGTTGGTAATGTGATATTGGAGGTCAGAAGAGAGGTTAGTGGGATATAGAAAACTAAGAATTATCTGTATAGAGATGAAAACTGAAATAATGGGAGTTTATGCGATCACCAAAAAAGATTTTGCAAAGAGAGAAAAGAAAAAGGCCAAAGATGGACCCTTGGGGGACACCCAGAGTTAATGGGAATGATGTGGATGAAGAGCTAGAACATGGGACAAAACTCTGAATGGAAGAACCACAACATAGCAATGTCACAAAGAGAATGAAGAGAATCCAAGAGAAGGCAATGATCCATAGTGTCAAAGCCCATAGAAACATCAAGAAGAACAAAGGCTGAAAAAAGTCAATTAAGAAACCATTGGCAACTCTAGAGAGTTTATATACTCTCTAAATAGATGAATACACACATACATCAAAAATATGGCCTAGTCCTGGACTTACATCGATGTGTGAAACTAGTGGCATGTAAACTCTCCTCTGATGCAAAAACCACTTATAAACTCTCATTTTGGGGTTGCTGAGGGTCATAGGATTTGCCCATAGTCACCCAGGCAGTAGGTGCCAGAAGATAGATTTAAACTTGGATTTTCCTAATTCCAAGGCCAGCTTTCCATCTAGTACATCATGCCCCTGCTCCTCCTGCTATATGTTTAGTTTAATCTTTCCTCACTGGTAAAAAAAAGAAAAGCCTAACACATTGGCCTCTATTTTTAATTTGACAATGCTTCTGGCATCCACTAACACATTATAGTGTACTCTTGACTGATCTTTTATCACCATATGGCCCAGTCACCCATTAGGTGTCTGAATTAGCAAGGTACTCAGTGAGCCCTAAGTATAACTTTGAGACCACGGGAGATGGTGTGCTCTATAATTGTGCATGCTCCTGGGCTGTGGAATCTGTTCCCCATTGAGATTAAGAAAGTAGCATCTGCTGCAGAAATTAGGTTAAAGTCAAGGTACTGTGTCAATGTTTTTAACTTTTCTCTGTTATGTTCATTTCATTTTCTGATGATTTTTTCACCTAAAATTTTTAAGCAGAGAGGTGTTTTGAGGTGAAACAAGCAAACAAATACCAGCAACAAGAACCAAACCTTGGGGAACTACACATTTGTGTAGTTCAGTACAGCTGATTGAGAAGATTCTGTCCTTAATGGCCTACAATTTCATATTATGTACTCATGTGTGTCTGTACAAAGTTGATCCAAATCATTCATTAGAACATATCAGTGAAGATTGCCCTTGTTGTAAGAGACAAATGTTCATACAGTGGGGGAATCAGGTGGAACATGTTTTATACATTGTCAAATGTAGTCATTTTGCCCATTTCCATTAGTTTTAATGAACAACTCTATGTTATTGTTATAAAGAGAAAGCTCTTTTTTGGTGGGTAGAGGGAGATGGTGAGTGTGAGATAAAGAAATGACTAATATAAGAAAAAATGTTTCAGTAAAATTATTTTTAAAAATATGGATAAAATAAAAAATCAAATATGGGTATAGAATAGCTATTGACAACTTGTTTTAATAGAAGTAGTTCTTTCAGAAAGTGAGGTCTATATGTTCCATATGTCATTGGAATGGCTGAATAAATGATTGTATAGTAATGGAAAGAGATGTCATCGTATAATAAAAATGACAAATGTGGAGAGATATGGGCAGACATAAAGTGATACAAAGCAACGCAAGCATATTAAGAACAACATGCAATTTGATTCCAACTGTATAAAAATTAAAGTAACAAAGCTTTATTAAAATCCAGACAGATCTAGAAGGGGGCATAGAATAAATATATTTGGAGCTATCACTTGCTTAAATTTGATATTTATTTTTTTGCTAACCAAAATTTTAAAAGTTCAAACTTCAGAATTTTATGTTGAGATTGGATTACTATATTTGTTGAGAATGTTCTTACAGTTGTAATAATGAAATAAAAGCTCAAGATTAAATTGTAAAACTAGAAGTTGGAAGTCTGTGTGGTGTACTGGCAAGGCCATTAAACCAGGATTTAGAAAGGATTTAATTTCCTGCTTTGCCACTCACTTGTGAGTTTAGTCAAACCAAGCAATCTCTCAGAACTTGTTTCCTGATCTGTAAAGTAAATGGATTTCCAAAATACAATTAGGCTCTTGGATTTCTAAATTCTTACAACAGTGATTTTTTTAAGTATTAATACTTTTTGTTTTATACACTAGTCACTTTATAATATGCCTACTCCATTTATATAACCCTTCCTCATAACTAAGAAAGACATTTAAACAAAAATGACCCACAAAGTGGCATAATCCATCAGTGTTTGCAGCATTCTGCTCCTATAGTCTTCCCCTTCTCTACGGAAAGAAAGGAATTGTTTCATTGTTACTTCAACAGGATAAAAAATTTATCATTAAAGATGTGGTTTTGGATGTTTCATAAAA
Organism: Phalanger gymnotis; assembly: GCA_028646595.1. Classification (NCBI taxonomy): domain Eukaryota; kingdom Metazoa; phylum Chordata; class Mammalia; order Diprotodontia; family Phalangeridae; genus Phalanger; species Phalanger gymnotis. Next base: position 191,557,771 of record CM053624.1, on the reverse strand, counting down.
TCAGATAGATAATGGAGATTTCACAAAGCTATAGAAAGATTTTGAATGGATGTCTTGCAAATAATAAACATTTAATAAATGTTTATTTAATTGAATTGCTTATCCTTATAGCTCTTATGTATTGGGAAGATGTCTTTAAAAATTATTTCCATTTTTTATTGTTTTCTTTGACTTTTTTTTTTAATTTCAAGTTCCAAATTATCTCTCTCCCTCCAGCCCTTCCACGGCCCTTTGAGAAGGAAAACAATAGGATACCGATGATTTATGTGAATTTATAAAATATATATTCCATATTATCCATGTTTAAAAAAACAAATCAATAAAGTGAGTGACTGATATTTACTCAGTGTTAGTTGGTTCTCTGTGGATGAATAGAATTTTTCATCACGAGTCTTTTGGGATTGTCAAGGATCATTGTATTGATCAGAATGGCTAAGTCTTTCACAGTTGATCAGCATTACCATATTGCTGTTACTGTGTACTGTGTGTCTCCTGGTTCTGTTCATTTCATTTTGCATCAGTTCATATAAATCTTAGGAAGACAAGTGTTAAAAAACCAAACACATAAAGTGTCCTTATGTGACTTTATGTCAGGTGCATGGAGTCATTCTATTCTTCTCTGCACCCCATCCCAACAACTCTAATTAAACATTGCCATCATATGCAATCTAGTGACCATAGCACTGTTACTTGATACTCCTGATCCTCAGGCACTATCTGATTCCATAGTGCTAAAAGTATCAAGGAAATAGGGCATGGGGAGAGAAGCGGCAGAAAGCTAGTCCATTTCATTGTAACTTTAATAAGTGTCTACCGTAGAATAATTGTCATTTTTTAAAACTGCTTAAATGACCAGAACACCAATAGGGGAAATAAAGGAAAGGGCTATAGGATTCTTCCACTTCTTTCTGTTTTCCTAGAAGCAAGCAGAAAGGATATGAAAGTCTCACGCCTGAGGCAGAGGCAAGATGGCAGCTGGAAAGCAGAGACTAGCATGAGCTCCCCGCCAAGTGCCTCCAAAACCTATAAAAAATGGCTCTGAACCAATTCTAGAACTGCAGAAGCCACAAAATAGCTGAGGGAAGCAGGGCTCCAGCCCAGGACAGCCTGGATGGTTGCTGGGTGAGGTCTTTCATGCATGGACCTGGGCACAGAGCAGAGCGGAGCAGAGCCCAGCGTGAGCCGCATGGACCAACCAGACCAGGAGCTGGGCAGAGCGGGCCCTAGTGCCTTGAATCAGTGAGCTGTGGCAGTTGCCAGACTTCTCAAGCCACAAACACCAAAGACAACAGAGAAGCGCATCCCCCCAAGCTTGGAACATAGTACTCTTTACTCTACAAGCAGCCATACCCTGCTAAAAAAACTCAAGGGTCAAGTAAGTTGGCTGGGAACATGGCCAGGCAGTGAAAACACAACCAGATTCAGTCTCAGACTTTGGAAACTTTCTTGGTGACAAAGAAGACCAAAATATACAGACAGAAGAAGTCAACAAAGTCAAAGACTACAACAAAAGCCTCCAAGAAAAACATCCACTGGTCTCAGGCCATGGAAGAGCTCAAAAAGAATTTGGAAAAGCAAGTTAGAGAAGTTGAGGAAAAATTGGGAAGAGGAATGAGAAGGATGAGAGAAAACCATGAAAAATAAGTCAATGACTTGCTGAAGGAGACCCAAAAAAATACTGAAACATATACTGAAGAAAACAACTCCTTAAAAAGTAGACTAACTCAAATGGCAAAAGAGCTCCAAAAAGCCAATGAGGAGAAGAATGCCTTGAAAGGCAGAATTAGCCAAATGGAAAAGGAGGTCCAAAAGACCACTGAAGAAAATACTACCTTAAAAATTAGATTGGAGCAAGTGGAAGCTAGTGACTTGATGAGAAATCAAGGTATTATAAAACAGAACCAAAGGAATAAAAAAGTGGAAGACAATGTGAAATATCTCATTGGAACAACCACTGACCTGGAAAATAGATCCAGGAGAGATAATTTAATAATTATTGAACTACCTGAAAGCCATGATAAAAAAAAAAGAGCCTAGATATCATCTTTCAAGAAATTATCAAGGAGAACTGCCCTGATATTCTAGAGGCACAGGGCAAAATAGAAATTGAAAGAATCCACAAATCGCCTCCTCAAATAGAACCCCAAAAGAAATCTTCTAGGAATATTGTCTCCAAATTCCAGAGCTCCCAGGTGAAGGAGAAAATACTGCAAGCAGCCAGAAAGAAACAATTTGAGTATTGTGGAAACACAGTCAGAATAACCCTAGATCTAGCAGCTTCTATATTAAGAGACTGAAGGGCTTGGAATTTGATATTCCAGAGGTCAGTGGAGCTAGGATTAAAACCAAGAATCACCTACCCAGCAAAACTGATTATCATGCTGCAAGACAGAATATGGATTTTCAATAAAAATAGAAGACTTGCAAGCTTTCTCAGTGAAAACACCAGAGCTGAATAGAAAATTTGACTTTCAAACACAAGAAGCAAGAGAAGCATGAAAAGGTAATCAAGAAAAAGAACAAGAAAAAGAAATCACAAACTAAAGTTGAACTGTTTTGTTTACATTCCTACATGGAAAAATGATGTGTTTGATTCATGAGACCTCAGTATTAGGGTAGCTGAAATGAATATGCATATATATATATGTATATGTATATGTGTGTTTGTATGTATATATATCATATATATATATATATATATATAGAGAGAGAGAGAGAGAGAGAGAGAGAGAGAGAGAGAGTAGGGTGAGTTGAAGATGAAGGGATGATATCTAAAAGAAATAAAATCAAATTAATGGATGAGAGAGGAATATATTGAGAGAGGGAGAAAGGGACAGATAGAATGTGGTAAATTATC
>CM053624.1:191548758-191554414 GCA_028646595.1 Phalanger gymnotis | reverse complement strand
TACACAGGCAATGGGGCATAGAAATGTATCTTGCCCTACAAGAAAGGAAGGGAAAAGGGGATGGGAGGGGAGTGGGGTGACAGAAGGGAGGGCTGACTGGGGAACAGGGCAACCAGAATATATGCCATCTTGGAGTGGGGAAATGGGGAGAAAATTTGTAATTCAAACTCTTGTGCAAATCAATGCTGGAAACTAAATATATTAAATAAATTAAATTAAACACAAAAAAAAGAAAGTTTCACACCTACTGAAGAATGTAGTCATGAATACTTATGGGCACCATGTGGTGTCCCTTAAGAGATTTTCATTCCATCTTCTGGCTGGAAGGGTCCTCCAGAGGGGGCATGGTACAGTCTGTAAGAAAGCTCAACTTGGAGATAGGAAGACCTAGGCAAATTCTTTGTTTGACACCTAGTAACTGTGTAAACCTAAACAGGTTATTTTCTTTCTTTGTGCCTCCATATCTGTATCTGTGAAATAAAGGGGGTGATTTCAATCACCTCTTAGGTCCCTTACAGCTCTAAACCTATGAAGTACTTTGGCCAACTGATCTCTGGCAGACAATAGTTAAGTTATGCAGATGCTCTACTTTCCCCTGTCTGATTGGGAAACCAAAGTTTTTAAGAAATTCTTTGGCTCAATTCCTCTTTCTGGAGACACAACCACTTTAGTAACGATTACATGTATTCTGAGCAAGCAATTCCCTTGTACAGTCAAGGCTTGATTATCTGTGGTAATGCAGAGGACCTGTGACCTAGACAATACCACAAAAACCAAATATTTTTTTTTAATTTGGCTTTGGGTTGTGTTTTAGTACTTAAATTTGAATATCACTAGAACTGGCATGCTGGGAATTCATAACACTTCATCCAGAAATAATGAAGACCTCACTCAGGACTCAATATACTGCCTGAGTTTCTCATTTTATTCTTTTGCTCTAATTTTCCAGGGCAACATACCTGACTAAGTAGAATTGCTTGGTCTTTTCCTTCCCTAAGGTTGCTACTTGGTCCCTCCAGAGTAATTAAGTTTGTATGATCATCAGTAGGAAAGAGAGGGAGAGAAGCAGAGAGGGAGAGAAAGAGAACCTCAAGATTAAGTATCCATGATTTGAACTCCACCCCCCTCCCCCAAGAACATATCTATTGGCATTTCTCTGATGTAACATATTATAGATGAGTCTAGGTAGGTAGTTACAAGTCTTAAATTAAAGACTTGATTGATTAATATTGCCACATAACTTTTCTCTCTCATAATTTCATCATTGTGGCACTTCGGTCCTTTTTTCTCCCCTGAACCATTACGCGCTGACCTTTCCGTTGTTAATGCTTTTACCCTTGCCTGACTAGAGACTTTTTTTCCTCCTTTTTAGAGATTAACTCGAAAGAAAATTTATGTGGCACTGGGAAGAGTTATTTCCAACCTACTCTTTCAAATGCCTTTTTGGTATCTAATTGATGTATTGGGCACAGCATTCATTTGAGGGCAAGCCTGTATTTGCATAATCAAAAATAATTTCTACTTAATGTATTAAAAAACACATTACTTATTTAGAACACATGAAGCAAAGAATTCTAGAATTCTGTTTGCCTGAACCCATTCTATATTTTCCCTTGCATTGTTCTAATATTTGATTCCTTAATTGCAGCTGTGTTTTATTTCTTCTGTCTACAATATAAATGTGTCAAGAAAAAAAATTATGGTATGTAGAGAAAACATCTAGCACAATTCTGTGCACTGAAGAGGTGCTCCTGGAGTCTTAGGGGACTAAGCAAGATGTCCTGGGGACCTCACCACCATTTCTACTCCACACATCAAAATCTTCTGTTGACTGTGAATATTTCTCATAAAGGATGAGAGGACACTGAGAAATAGAGGGCCCAGGTTCAGGTGCTTACCACAAATAACTCTAGACATAGAATATGGCACTAATGGAGAAATAAGAGCCAGCATCAGCTTTCCCTCTCAGCTGGATTTTTTAAGCAGACCATTTACTTTTTAACTAGGAAAAATACGCCATTAATACAAACATGTTAAAACAAAGACATAAGCAATAAACTGTATTACTCTCCATATAGAAACCTGAGTTGCACTCTCCAATAAATGTATTTAATAACTGATTTTTTTTCCTTTTTAATGATCAAGCCAAGGACCACATCCTATAAAATTCAGGTCTTGGAGGCAGGAAAACCTGATTTTGAAACCTTCCTCGGACACTTACTAGCTCTGTGATCTTGGGCAAATCACTTTAAACCTTCCCATGTCTCAGTTTCCTCATCTGCAAAGTGAGGTTAACAATAGCACCTATCTTACAGAAATGTTGTGGGAATCAAATAAGTTAACATATATAAAATGTTTTGCCAACCTTAATGCAGTAATACATGCACACACACATATATAGGGTTGGAAGTATGTGTTTATGCAAACTATTAATATAAATTTTTCAGCATTTTAAAATTTAATATGTACTTTCCTAATAATTACCCTGTGACACAAGTTTTACTGTGATTATAACTATTTTTATTTTACAGATAAGGAAACAGCCTTACAGCAGTTAAGTGATATAACAAAAGTTAAGTAATAAAAGTTGTTTTAATTAAAGGCATAAGGAATCAAGGCCTAGAAGAATAGATTGAAGCATTTATAGTTCTATAAAATTCTATACCTTTTGAGGGAAAAGGAGAAAGGACTCTAATGTGGACACCCAAGCAATTATTTCAATATTATAAGAGATCCATAGTTTTAGCAGTCATTATAACAAGTTACTACCACCCACTCCATTGCATATCGCATGATCTTCATGAGTAGCTATGAAAAAAAATAGTTGTCACCCGGTGACCAATGTTCTGGTAATATGCCTCTCCATGCTCAATCTTCTCCTTGGGTAATAGACATAGTTCACGGCCAGACTCATTACTGAAGCCTTTCTGGATAGCCAGGATGTATAGTATGCTAAAAAATGCCTTGAAAATTTCAGTCATTACTACACCATGATGATTCATCAAAAGAAAGCTTTAAAGAAAAACCAAAGGTACCTGGGGGAAAAATAAATGAGAAAGCAACTGGAAAGAAGGAAGGAGGAGTAGGTCTTTCTGATATTTGGTTAGAATCACGTAATATTAGACATAACACCAATTGACTCATTTCGAGATGCGGGAACTGAAATATAAAGTGAATGCTTGAGTGATGTACTCAAAAGTGTAACTGAAATATGGCAACTAGGACAAATTCAGTTGATGTCAGGGATAGATATAATCCCTGGGGATACAAGGACAAAAACGAAGTAGGGCCTGCCCCAAGAAGCTTACATTCTAGAGGGGGGCACCTAGGTTTTCCTCATGAATATGTTAGTTACTGTCCTTCAGACTCTATATGTTGTGAAATGATTTTCCTTGAGAGGCGGGTTTTTTTTTAATTGTGGAATTGTACATGGATAAGTATCTACAAAATAGATATCATGTGATTTTTCAAGCAGTGGAAGGATGAGCAAAGGATCAAAACTCAGACAAAGTCTGATAAGAGACTAGAAATTCTTAGAGCCAGACATTTATAGAGACTACATTTCAGGCATAGGGGATAGCCAATATCAAGAGGTGGAGATGGATAATGGGATACTCTGTACAAGAAGTACAGAGGCTATGGAAATTGAGGGGGGAGGTAGGTGATGCAGTGGATAGAGCATTGGCCCTCAAGTTAGGAGGACCTGAGTTTAAATCCAGGTTCAGACACTTACTAACTGTGTGAACCTGGGCAAGTCACTCAACCCTGGTTGCAGCCCCTACCCACCCCCAAAAAAAGCCACCAAAAAAATGAAATTGAGAAGGGGATAAGAAACTAGAAATTTGGCATGTTTAAAGAGAGTAGGTCTTGTGATGAACTAGAGGACTGTGAGACAATTTATTGGAAAGGATGGAGCATGATCTGGGAGCCTATGTGTGACAATAAGAAGGACCTAGACAGGATGGAATCCACTTTAAAGGAACAGAGTTGAATACTGAGTGTTAGTCTCAAAGGGAGGGTCTGAAAATGGAAATAGGAAGCAAGGAGTATGACAACTCTTTCTGACTGGGTCTATCATAGGGTGTGAGAAAATGAGAGCCTTGGAGAGGGTACCAGAAGACATTGAGGCTTAAGGAGAAAATTGGCTTTCAGTGAGCACCAAAATAAGGAAGGAGCAAAGTAAGAAGACAACTGAGATAAAGGAGATGTTGTTAATAATAGAGGAGGCTTCTAGAAGGTGTTATTGTAATTCATCTTTTGTTTTCAAAGAGGTCAAATGACATCACAGGATCATGACTTGCTCATGAATTGGCTTTAAATGAGGCAGAGTTTGTGAAGAAGTAAGCCTTACTCTGTCTTCCAGAGACATCTAAGTCCAGTGACAGAACAAAAGTCAAGATGATTTGTGATGGCGTGGGACTCAGTGAATGACCTTGGTGTTTTTGATGTCTGACCAAGCTCTAAGCACTCCACAGTGCCCACTTCAGTAGAAAGGGAAGAGAAAGGAGAGTGGACAATGATCTAACCTACTGCCAAGTTTACCATTCATCTGCTTGGTGATTCTCTGTGTCCTGTGGGTCACAGTTCACCAAGACAGGCAGCATTGTCAGAGGCAGTCCACAGCAGCAGAAAAGTATTGTGAAGACCCTAAGGGATGGTCTTTTGGACCATGGAAAGGAGGAAAATACCCATGAGTAATGGGGAGAAAAAGGATACCCCACCCTCTGTCTCCAGGAAGAATGAGCTGCACCTTATCCATGTCCGTGCCTAGTTGTCTATGCTAATTCTTTCACTGGCTCTATTCTCCAGTCACATAGTGGCAGATAACAGACCAAAGACAAGTCTCCTAACTTCGTGCCATTTCTTTTTCTATGTTCTCATGAGTTTTATGTGAATTTTAGACCTGAGTTCTACAGTAATTCCATGAGGCAGGAACTACAGCTATTGTTTGACTCATTTAACATATGAGTACACTTAGTCTCAGAGAGATTAAATGACTTGTCCATGGTCCCATCATTTTTCAGTTAGAAGCATTTATTAGGCACCCACTGTGTGCAAGACACTTTATTATCAGATTTACTGGAGATACAAAGACAAAACAAGGTCCCTGCTCTGAAGTTCAGTCTAGTGGTAGAAACAATATAAAACAAATAGGTATAAACATGATGTATTATGTATCATATCATGCCATGTCATATCATGTGTTATGCTATATCATATCGTGTTATAGTATATCTTACATGTCATTGTATCATATCATATTGTGTTGCATAGTATTGTATTATATTGTATCAGATCATATCATATTGTATTACCTTAGCTTATATCTTATCATATATCATCTCATATTATATCATACCATATCATATCCCATATCATAAAAAATAGGAAATAATCATCAGAAAGAAGGCACTAGAATTTAGAGGGATAAGAAAGGGCTTTTCGTAAAATATGGGGTTTAGCTGGGACTTGAAGGGTTAGATGAAAATTCCAGGCTTAAAGAATAGCTATTGAAAATGTGTGTAATAGGGGAGATGGAGCATCTTCTATATGGAACAGCAAAGAAGTGTCACTGAATTGCAGAGTACATGGAAGGAAGTAAGGTATAAAAAAAAAAATTACAAGGGGAGGGGACCAGATTGTGAAAGACTATGAA
>CM053624.1:191531258-191543758 GCA_028646595.1 Phalanger gymnotis | reverse complement strand
GCAGAGCCAGCAAGGCCCTCAGAGATCATCTGTATAAAGCATAGTTGAGTGAGAGTCCTCTCTACAATATCCATGAGAACACCTTTTGGGCCTCACCCAGGAATCCATTGTAGAGGTGACTAATTCCATGACTATGAAGGCTGATAGTTAATTATATCCACCACGAAATCATGAAAATTAACAATAGAATTCATTAGTAAAATTCAGAGGACCATGAGGAAAAGGGCTCCAGGCAAAGGAGCATTATGACAGAATAAAATTCCTTGGAAGTTTGGGGTTGGAGTGTGGGGAAAGGCTGTGTAGACATGTTTTTGGAAATTTATAGTAACATCTTCTCCCCAACCTTTCTCCTCCCCACTTCCTAGACATAAATTAATGATGGTCTTTCTTTCTTCTGGATGGGAAAAGATGTAGACTTCTCTCCTTCTCATTTCTGATTTAGCAAGAAAGGTCAACATGAAGTACTTTTAAGTTATATTTCTTGGCAGTCTTTAGCACTGTTAAATGCCCTTAGTTCTCTGTAGTCTTACAAGGTTTACCACCAGTTTTATTACACTACTCTCTCCAAAAAGGGATACGGTTTTCTTTTTTTAAATTTTGCTACTGTCCAAATAAAAAAAAATAAGTCCAAAAGAGCAAGAATGGATTGTAAATGGTCTAGATTAGAATTCTGCTGAGACTAGAAATACTAAAGCATGATGATCCTTTTCAGTAACAGCATCCAATTCAGGAAGGGGTCAAGTAGTTCAAATGTGGCTTTTCAAATTAAATCAGGAGGCTTTCCTCATTTCGACCCTTTCTGAGATGTGTCACACTGCAACCATGATGCTCCTGGGTCTATTCTGGAGATCAATTCTGCCCTTGCCCTCTGACTACACCAGGTATATTCATTTTTTTTGTTTTGTTTTCTACTTGGAGAATCTGACTATATAATAGTTTGGTTGGATTTCCCTATTCTTTTTTTCCTTTCCCCTTGAATTCAAGCCCCCTCTTTTTGCTATGTGTGTCTCTGAGTGTGCGCATTTGGTAGGGTAAGGTTAATTAGAGCGATGCCTTTTGAAATCTTCCCCAAAGATTCCTAAATCCTCATTCTGTTGTACAATGATGTAATTAACTTCTGTTTCCTCTGACTCACCATCTGGATGGCATACAACTCTTAGGCTCCAGTGTGAGTTTAAACAAGAAAGTGTCCAGGTGTCATCTTTCATGATTTTTTTCTTTTTCTTTTCCTTATATTTTTTTTTTCATCATTCATGTTGTTCTGTGGAAGGTTGTTTGCTTACTTCCTGATTCAAGATTTCTTATTGTCTTCATTATCAAATGCTATTTTCTTCCACTGTCTCTGCCCCTGTTTATTCTCCTTATGGAGACTCAATAAAATTAACAAGCATATATTGAACACCTCTCATTTCCCAGGCAATTTGCTAGGTGTTACGGATAAAAAGATTACATAAGATGTAGATCCCACTCTCAGATAGTTTAGAGTCGAAGATAAAAAAAAATAATTAAATGACCCAATTTAAGAAATGATGATGACCAGGAAGTTCTTTGTTCTTAATTATATATGGAGTCTACTGTATAAAATAGTTTCAATAGGCAGATTTCTGACAACGTCATTATTCTTCGCGAAGGCCTTCAATAGTTCACTAGTGCTTACCAAATAATAGGCAAATTTCCCCAGTATTTCAGTTCTTCCACAATATGCTCCCTTCCAGCCACATTTCCCCTTACTCTCTTTAATGCACTTTATACTCTAGGAATGGGGCCTCTCCCTGTTCTATAAACATGCTTTGAACTTTCCTACTCATACCTTTGCTCCTATAGTCTTTCATACCAATGCTTTAAGATCCAACCTAAATGTTACCTCCTCCATAAAGCTTTTGCAGTACCCTAAATAGAATCAATCTTTCTTCCTTGGAACTCTCAGGGTATTTTATTTATAACTGTCATGTAGTTTTATGTTATAGTTTGTATTACAATTATTATATTTTATACTTTCTACTAATTAGTAGATAGCATGGCCTTATGGATGGAGTATGAAGACTCAGAATCAGGAATAAATAATCATTTGTTAAGTACTTACTAGCTATGTGTTGGGATACAAATGAAACAATATCAGCTCTCAAGGAGTTTACTTTCTATCAAGGGAGACAGGAAGTACACTTACAAGTCTCTACAGAATAAATAGGAAATAAAGGTAAGGCAGTTAATGCCATGAAGGTAGAGATACAGGGCAGTGGCAGTTGGGGGGATCAGGAAAAGCTTCATGGAGACATTGGTGCTCAAGCTCCATCTTGAAGGAAGAGGAGACTTCTAAAGGTACATATGAGGAAGGAGTGCATCCCAGAATAAAGGTTAAGAGTAGATAAAGTGCTAGAGTCGGAGTCAGGAAGACCTGAGTTCAAATCCTACCTCAAATGCTTACTAGAGATTTGATCTTAAGAATTCAATCTTTCTGTGCCTCTGTTGTACACATGAAGAAATTAGACTCAATAGCTACCAACTTGAAATCTATGAACAAAGAGCTTGGTAAAGGGAGTAATATAGAATAAAACTAAAAGATGGGTTGCGGCCAGTTTTCAAGGGCTTTAAAAACTAAACCAAAGAGTAAATATCTTTGAGACAAAAGCGATCTGATAGAGTTTATTGAGTAGAGGAATGAAATGGTCAAGTTGGGGTTTAACAAAAATTGTTTTGGCAGCCTTATGGAGGACAGATTTGAAAGGAGGTGGACTTCAGCCAAGGAGACCAATTATGAGGCCTTTGATATTGTCTAAGCAAGAGGCAATGAGAAAGTGATCTAAGGTAGTGAATGTATGAGTAATAAGAAGGAGCTGAATGTGAGAAATGTTATTTAATTAGAATTGAAAAGATTGAACTAGATCTAGCAAATTGAATTGACTAGGTAAGTGGTGTGAGGAAAAGTGAGGAGTTGAGGATAAGATTGAGATTACAAATCTTGAACACTGGTGAAATGATGGTGCCTTTGACAAAAATATGGATCTTTAGAAGAAAGGCATATTTGTTATTAAAGTTATATTTTGAAGATGTTTAGTTTAAGATGTCTCAAAGATGTCCATTCTATATTGTCAAATAGGCAGTTGCAATGTGGATCTGATATTCAGGGGAGAGACTGGAGCTGAATATAAAGACGTATGAGTCATGCAAAGAGAAGGCAATTTAACGTATGGAATGCAATAAAGATATAAAGTGTGACTGTTTAGAGATTAAAGAGAAGAAGGCATAGGACAGAGCCCTAGAGAATAACCACAGTTAGGGGGCATGATATGGATTATGGACCAGCAAAGGAGACTGATATACGATCAGACAAATGGAAGAAAGAGCAACAAAAATTCCCTTTGCAAAAATACAGAGAAGAGAGATTATCTAGGAGGAAAGGGTGGTCAATAGTGTTGAATTCAGCAGAGAGGCCCAGAAGTATGGGGACTGAGAAGAGACCATAAATTTGGCAATTGAGAGATTATTGGTAACTTTGGAAAGACAATATTCAGTTAAGTTGTAAAGTAAGGAACCTGGGTTCAAATCCTGCCTCTCATCCATATTGACTGGGCAACCTTGAACAAGGCACCAATGGTAACTCTCAGCACCTGCAGGGAATGCTATAAGACTGTAAGTTTCCAAACAATTGCTGACTATTGATAGATGGTATTTCTTTATTGAAAGTTGTCTATGTAAATAACATCATGTCAGAACAAAAACAAAATGAAATAAAACAAGAATTAAATAGTAAACTTGAGAATGGAGACTTTTTCATCCATCGTTACGTTCCCCCGGTACCAAGAGAAAGGTTCTTTAGGAAGTCAATATTGCAAGGGTCTTTGATTTCTTCTGTGTGGTTATCCCTCCACAGTTATAGATTACAATCCTGTCTCCTGTAACCTTTCACAAGTTACTATGGTCAAAAGAAGTTATTACCCAATGTCCAACTATGTGGTGATGAGCTTCTCTGAAATAAGGTAGGCTTGTCTAAGGTAGTCAATATGTAGTTATAGGTCCCATACCCAAGATGTTACATGTGCTCTAGTTTATTCTCTATTGGTGTAGCTTTCGAGAACCCAGGATCACTCCAATGCCATGATGAGACATTGGAGAAGGAATTTAGTAGTGAATGATAGTTACTTAAGAAATATTTGCTGAATGAAAAGATGTGGGCAAACAGAATTATCCATTGGTGTGTTTATTACACATCTAGATTCTGGTATTCAGATCTAATACATAAGTGCCTTGTCTGATGTGATTCTGAGTAGGATCAAAAAACAAAACCAAAAAACAAAACCTCACATGATCAATCATCTTGTTTTCACATTGACATAAACTGGGACTTGAAATTCTGCCATTAAATTCCCTCTAGAAATGCCTTTCAGAAATATGCATAAATTATAATAATTTATGGTGAAGAAACAAGAGCAATGGGTTTAGAACCAGTGGACCTGAGTCCTAAATATGATTTCGCTATCTATCCATGTTACCTTGAGCAAGTCTTTTTCTTCTCTTATAATCTCTAAGATTTTTTTTCCCAACTAAAACACTCTATGATCTATAATTCTATTACCTTGAGAGGTAACAATGCGCAAGGAAAAGATTTCCTACTTCAGAATCAGGAAGACCAGATCTTGTCTCCCTCCCCTGACAATAACTATGGGACCATGGGCAAGTCATTTAATTTCTCTGAACTTCAGCTTCCTCATTTATCAAATGTGGATTATAAAGTCTGTTGTATTTCAGAGGGTTGTTAAGAGAGCAAATTAGATAATGTGTATAAAACACTTTGTCATTATAAAGATGGTATATAAATGTCAGTTATTATTGTAAATATGAGAAATGCTATTAACTAACAGTGATATAGCACTGATGAGTCTCTAATTATCCATTGTGGTTCATTGTCATCTAACATACAGTTCACTTGATGGAATAGGTGACAGAGGATATATTTTAGTGCTTAGGAGGTGGGATTGTGAATAGTCCCTTTGAAAAAAAAAGTTTAAATCATTGGATATTACTTAGCTCCAATTGGCTCAGGCCAGTACAGGACTAGCTAGGCCAACGATGAAGAGAAAGGACCAAAATTGGATAGTATGATGTTATCCTAAATTGTATTATTTGTAAAGCATTGCTGGGATAGCTGGGCTTTATAAGAGATTCTGGAAAGCCTGAAACCTCCTAGCCAACCTCTATGCAGTAAAGGGAAAACATCTATACTAATCTAAAATGTGAATCAAATAGAATCTCTTGGGAAAATTCCTATCATGGCCAAGTACTTAGCATCATCAAAAACTTAAAGGTAACCTTCCAATAAAGTTGCAAAATTATCTACTTCTTTTCTCAAAGCCAGAGCTGTAACTAGTACAGGGTAAATAGGGTATTGTAATATGACACGGATATATAAGGAGGCCCATTTCAGCTTGTCCCTCTTCAAATGTATCAGGCACAAATGCCTTTAGCAGTTATCCCCAGTGTCTTGTCATCAAGGTGTTCCTTTCATGTTGTCCTTTCCCTTGCATAATCTTCGCAATACGAAGGGCAGGACTAGAAAGTAGATTCCCTCTGGTTAGGATGTCCTTTATGCCACTGCCACATGTACACCACTCTCCCCTGGACTTGCTTCACTATTTTGGATAGTTACATCTCTGCTTAGAAACTTTATGCAGAGATTGATGCATTTCTGACTCAAATTCTCTGATTCCAAGTCAGTGTCAGATTTCCTGAAATATAAAATAAGATCACAAGCCTTCTCCTGTCAACTATAAAGTGAAGCTATTCAATATAAAAATGAAACAATGGCAATTTATTTAGCATTTCTGTGTAAAACTCACTACTGAGAGAACTATACATTGACCTTGGTTCCTTGAACTTAAAAAAAAAAATAAACAAAGGGGAAATGGTACATTCGTAAATTTGTAAGAAAATTAAATAAAAGCAGAATAGATCACCATACATCTTCAATAAAAAGAGGAAATCAAAGGAAGGTTTCCTAGGACAGGTAGCATTTTTCCATATCACACTTATTAGAATAGCAAATATGATAGTAGAAGAAAGTAACAAATAGTGGAGAGGTTCTGGGAAAACAAGTACTCTCAAACACTTTTGGTGTTGTTGTGACTTGGTCTAGCCATTCTGGAAAGCAATTTGAAACTACACTCAGAATGTTACCAAACCATGGAGATTTTAACCAAGCTATATTATGACATCTCCAAAAACCCAAAGCAAAAGGAAAAAGTTCTATATGTAAAAAATTCCTTATAACAACTTTTTTTGATAGTGGCCAAAAATCGGAAATGAAAGAATTGTCCTCCTGCTGTGGAGTGGCTAAACAAATGTTGGAAGATGAATGTAATAGAAATAGAAAAGTTGAAAGGAAATTAGGAAGCCTGATACAGTGCAGTACATAATACAATGATAAAACATTATAAAGGAAAACAACTTTGAAAGATTTTAGAACTCTAATCAATGTAGTGATAATCCATGAGTCCAAAAGAATTACAATGAATCACACCACTTAAGTCTCAAGAGGTGATGAACTTAAAATGTAGAAATGATGAGGGTACAGTCTCTGGGAACCCCCTTGAACCTGATGGGATACAGTCTCTGGGAGCCCCCTCGAACTCTCCTTGAATGTTCCCACTTCATCCGGCCTTGGCCTGAGGCTATAACTTTACATTCTACCTAGTCTTGCTCCTTATTGTCCAGCTGTTTCCCACCCTTGGTACTATCAATATCCATGCCTTCAGCTACTTCCCACCCTTAATCCCATTCTCTTGGGTCCTGGAGTCTAACCTCTTCCCAGTCCCATCAAGCTCCTCTTTAGACTTCTCCTCAAGACCGTCCCTAAACCCCTCCTCCTGTCACCCCAGGACCACCCCAGATCCCTCCTACAATCTTTGTGTATATAAGTTTCATCTTGCCTCTATGAAGACTCTCAGATTCAATGTAGCTCAGATTCAATCTGCCCCCCTTGTGAAAACAAGCATCACAAAGGGTGGGATTTCTTAAGACAACCCATTATGGCAAATCTTTAATAAACTTTGTCTTTTTCCTTGACTGAGAAGGCTTGGGTCGAATTCTTTTAGCAGGACCCGGTGTGTCAGTGTTTTGGGGTCTTGAGCATCCCTAGAAATCTATAGTTCCCTTACCATCATCATTTTTCTTAAACATCATCAGAAAGAGACATTCATTGCCAGAATGTGGCTAATGTGGACATTTGTTCGGGTAGGCAGTTTTGATATTGGGGGATTTGTTGTTGGTTTTTTTTTAATTTGCTAAATGGAATAGAGGTCAGTGGGAGGGATAGAGTGATTAAAACAAATACTTGGTACTAGAAAAAAATAAGTTTAAAAAGGCTCAGCATTTGAACACAAAGGTCAGGTAGGATTTTCTTAGGTGGAGAATTGAGTGAAGAGGGCATTCCAGGCATAGAGTCATAGAATCACAGATTTAGACTTTGGAGGTCTTCTAATCCATCATTTTATGGTTGTTGAAACTAAGACTCAGAGAGGATAAAGTGACATGCCTAGGATCATATGGCTAGCAGGTATTAGGGGGATGATTCGAACTCACATCTTCTTGCCAAACCCAGCTCCCTATTTACTATGCAATACTGCTTCTACATCATCATGAGGATATGGAAATCAATTAGGGCACTATAAAGGAAAGTGCGATGTCTGTTTTTGCTAGAACCTGACACACATATGGAAAATAGTGTGAGCAAGGGCAAGAAATGTAGACAGGAATCACATTGCAGAGGGTCTTGAATGTCAGCTGTTGTTGTTTTGTTGTTGTTGTTGTTGAGTCGTTTAAATCATATCTGACTCTTCATGGCCTCATTTGAGGTTTTCTTGGCAGAGGTATTAGAATGGTTTGCCATTTCCTTCTCCAGCTCATTTTACAGATGAGAAAACTGAGGCAAACAGGTTTAAGTGACTTGCCTACACAGACCTACTAAGTGTCTGAGATCAGACTTGAACTGATGAAGAAAAATAATTCTGGGGGCAGAGCCAAGATGGCAGCTGGAAAGCAGGGACTTCTGTGAGCTCCCCCCCATCCCAGGTCTCTCCAAACACCTATAAAAAATGGCTCTGAACAAATTCTAGAACCCAGAACCCATGAAATAGCAGAGGGAAGCAGGGCTCCAGCCCAGGACAGCCTGGATGATCTTGGGGTAAGGTCTATCGCACAGAACTGGGAGCAGAGGGGAACAGAGCCCAGCGTGAGCAGCCAGAAAGAAACAATTTGAGTACTGTGGAAACATAATCAGAATAACACAAGATCTAGCAGCTTCTACATTAAGTGATCAAAGGGCTTGGAATATGATATTCTGGAGGTCAATGGAGATAGGATAAAACCAAGAATCACCTACCCAGCAAAACTGAGTATCATGCTCCAAGACAAAATATGGATTTTCAATAAAATCCAGGACTTTCAAGCTTTCTCAGTGAAAAGACTAGAGCTGAATAGAAAATTTGACTTTCAAACACAAGAATCAAGAGAAGCATGAAAAGGTAAACAAGAAAGAGAAATCATAAGGGACTTACTAAAGTTGGACTGTTTTGTTTACATTCCTACATGGAAAGATGACATGTGTAATTCATGAGACCTCAGTATTAGGGTAGCTGAAGGGAATATACATACATACATACATACATACATACATACATACATACATACATACATATATACATATGTAGATAGATAGATAGATAGATAGATAGATAGATAGATAGATAGATAGATAGGTAGAAGTCACAGAGTGAGTTGAATATGAAGAGATGATATCTAAAAAAAATCAAATTAAGAGATAAGAGAGGAATATATTGAGAGAGGGAAAAAGGGAGAGATAGAATGGGGTAAATTATCTCACATAAAAGTGGCAAGGAAAATCAATTCTGTTGGAAGGGAAGAGGGGGCAGGTGAGGGGGAATGAGTGAATCTTGCTCTCATTGCATTTGACCTGGGGAGGGAATAACATTCACACTCAATTGGGTATCTTACCCCACAGGAAAGAAGGAGGAAGAAGATCAAAAAGGGGGGATGATAGAAGGGAGGGCAGATACAGGGAGGAGGTAATCAAAAACAAACACTTTCAAAAAGGGACAGCATCAAGGGAGAAAAATGAATAAAGGGAGATAGGATAGGAAGGAGCAAAATATAGTTAGTCTTTCACAACGCGTATATTGTGGAAGGGTTTTACATAATGATACGCATGTGGTGTATGTTGAATTGCTTGACTTGTTAGGGAGGGCGGGTGGGGAGGGAAGAGGGGAGGGAATTTGGAACTCAAAGTTTAAAAACAGATGTTCAAAAAAAAAGTTTTTGCATGCAACTATGCAATAAGATACACAGGCAATAGGGCATAGAGGTTTATCATGCCCTACAAGAAAGTAAGGGAAAAGGGGATGGGGGGGCGAGTGGGGAGACAGAAGGGAAGACTAACTGGGGAGTGGAGCAACCAGAATATATGCCATCTTGGAGTGGGGGGAGGGTAGAAGTGGGGAGATAATTTGTAATTCAAACTCTTGTGAAAATTAATGCTGAAAACTAAAAATATTAAATAAATTAAATAAATAAAACAAAAAAAGAACTGATGAAGAGGAGGCTTGCTGACTCCAGACATGGTATTCTATCTACTATGCCATCTACCTGCCCCAAGCACTTGACACAGATTAACTAATTTGATTCTCATTATAACTCTGCGGAGGTAGGTGCTAGAAGCCCCAGTGAACAGAGTTTAAATGACTTCCCTAGGATCACACTGCTGGTAAGTCCTTGAGGTTAGATTTGCATTCAATTCTTCCTGAATCCAGGCCTCCTCTATCTACTGTGAAACCTAGATGTCCTTAGCATGATGAAAGGAATTTGAAATATTCACCTTGGAGAAGAGAATATTTCAGAAGTCTTTCACCTCTCTTCATATATATGAGGAGCTGCCATGTGGAAGTTAGGATAGACTTAATCTGTATTGCTCAAAAACAGTGGTATCAGACACACATAGCAAACCATGAGTTAATATTATCAATATTGTATTATATATATATATATATATATATATATATATATATATATATACATATACATATACACATATATAATTTATTTAGTTAGTTAGTTAGTTAAACAATTTCTATTTTAATCTGGTTTGTGCAACTTTGAGGCTGCTTACTGGCCTGTGGATAGAAGACAAAACCTGAAGTGATAGCTTGAAGTGACCAGAAGGCAGATTTGGATTCAACATAGGTAAATACTTTCCCAACAATTGGAGTTAAACAAAACCAGAATGGGCTGCTTTGAAAAGAAGTGATGTCCTCATGATTTGTGATGATCACACTATAGCAACAATCTGGCTAGCAGCTTCTGTGGCTGTGTAAGACCAACAAAACACAGCATACAGTGGGCTGCCAACACAGGTTCTTTGATCTGCTTTTCTAAGGAAAGCAACTTTAAGGGGTTAACAATCTCATTTTAAATAAACATACATATATCATTCACTCAGTTCAGGGAGAAAAGATCAGCCCCCCAAACTTCCAAGGCAAAAACGAACAGAAATTACAAACATCAACAGACAGAGCTTGTCTGATCAAATCACAGTTCATAGTTAACAGAGAATCACCAACGTCTATCTGGGTTACAAAGCCAGAGGTGGGGGGGGGCATATTCAATGGCTTGCCCAGAGTCTGTCACCCATTTTCTTTCAGTGAGTATACCTCAAAAGTCAAATACCAACCTCGGATCTTATATACCTGTCTCAGGGACCTGGGGCACTTGATTACCTCAGCACTAGAAGCACTCAAAGAATAGTGAAAAGTCCCATTTAGGGTGTGGGAAAATTCATTAATCCCTAGTACCACCATAAACAGGGTTTCCAGTCAGTGAAACCCAATTGTCTTAGTGCTGAGAAACATTCTAAGACAAGATCCCACTTTACCAGCCCCATTCAAACAAAGGTCAGAATCATTAAAGGCACTTAAGAGAAGAACAGCAAAAAGCCCCACACTGATTACCATCTCTCTCACACACACACACACACACACTCACACACACACACACACACACACACACACGTTTAAGAATCTTTTCTGTAGAGGATATTTATTGCTTAGATGGGATTAAAGTACATTAGATTAAAGTACATAGACGTTATGATGTCTTCCAGTTCGAAGATTTTATGGTTCATGATTCTTTTTTTGGACTGCCAAACTCCAATTCCAAATTAAAGACCTTGATGGAGAAAATCAAGAAAAATATCACCCACACAGTCTTCCTGAAGCTGTTATTAAGGGCAACTTTGGAAGGAGCTTCAGAAGAGGAGACTGTCATCTTAGTTTGGACAGAAATGCAAGAAAGAATTCACTAGTATCTAAACTACTTTATAACACAATTACAAAACACTTTTCACACAAATAAAATCAGACCTGAACAATTCAAAAAATATCAATCGCTCATGAGTAGGCTGAGCTAAAACAATAAAAATGTCAATTCTACCTAAGTTAATTTACTCATTCAATGCTATACCAATCAAACTACCAAAAATTATTTATAGAGCTAGAAACAACAAAATTCATCTGGAAGAACAAAAGGTTAAGAATATCAAGGGAATTAATAAAAAAAATGCAAAGGAAAGTAGTCTAGCCATATCAGAGCTAAAACCATATTATGAAGCAGCAATTATTAAAATTATTTGGTACTGGCTAAGAAATAGAGTGGTGGATCAATGGAACAGGTTAGATACACAAGACGCAGTAGTAAATGACTATAGTAATCTACTGTTTGACAAATCCAAAGACTTCAGCTTCTGGGATAAGAACTCACTATTTGACCAAAACTACTGGGAAAACTAGAAAATGGTATGGCAGAAACTAGGCATAGACCAACATCTCCTACCCTATCCCAAAGAGTAGCAAACCTGTGGCCCTGAGGCCACATGTAGCCTTCTACTTCCTTGTGTGTGGCCTTTTGACTGAGTCCAGATTTTATAGAACAAATCCTTTTATTAACATGAAGTTTTGATTCAGTCAAAGAACTGCACTTGAGGACCTAGAGGGCCATATGTGGCCTTGAGGCTGCAGGTTCCCCACCCTTGCCTTATACTAAGATAAGGTCAAAATGAGTTTATATTTTAGATATAAGGGATGATACATAAGCAAATTAGGAGAGCAAGGAATAGTTTAACTGTGAGATTTATGGAGAAGGGAAGAATTTATGACCAAACAAGATACAAAATGTGAAATACAAAATGGGTAATTTTGATAACATTAAATTTAAAAGTTTTTGACAAAGAAAAACCAGTGCAACCAAGATTAGAAGGAAGGAAGAAACTTAGAAACATCTTTTTTTAAATTTATTTTTAATATGCTTAGTTTTCAGCATTGATTTTCACATGCATTTGAATTACAGATTTTCTCCCCATTTCCACCCCCCCACTCCAAGATAGCTTACACTCTGGTTGCCCTGTTCCCCAGTCTGCCCTCCCCTCCATCCCCCCATTCCCC
>CM053624.1:191493648-191530758 GCA_028646595.1 Phalanger gymnotis | reverse complement strand
GCTGGAGCCCTGCTTCCCTCTGCCACTTCGTGGGTTCTGCAGTTCTAGAATTGGTTCAGAGCCATTTTTTTATAGGTTTTTGGAGGGACTTGGTGGGGAGCTCACGCCAGTTACTGCTTTCCAGTCACCACCTTGGCTCCGCCCCAGAAACATCTTTTACTGCCAGTATTTCTGATAAAGGCCTCATTTCTAAAATATATAGAGAACTGAGTCAAATTTGTAAGCATACAAGTCATTTCCCAATTAATAAATGGTCAAAGGATATGAACAGGAAGCTTTTGGATTAAGAAATTAAAGCTATCTATAATTATATGAAAAAATGCTCTAAATCACTATTGACTAGAGAAATACAAATTAAATAACTCTGAAGTAACACTTCATACTTATCCAATTGGCTAACATGACAGAAAAGAAAAAAAAATGGTAAACGGAGATGTGCAAAAATTGCGACACTAATACATTGTTTGTGGATTTGTGAACTGAGCCAACCATTCTGGAGAAAAATTTGAAACTATGCCCAAAGAGCAACCAAACTTTGCCTACATTTTGATCCCGCAATACCACTATTAGGTTTGTATCCCAAAGAGATCATAAAAAAAGAGAAAAGGCCCCATGATTACAAAAATATTTATAGCAGCTCTTTTTGTGGTGGCCAAGAATTGGAAATTGAGGGGATGGCCATCAATTGGAAAATGGTTAAATGAGCTATGGTATATGAATGTAATGTAATACCATCATGAGGAGGTGGATTTCAAAAAAACTTAGAAAGATTTACATGAACTGATGTTGAGTGAAGTGAACAGAACCAGGAGAACATTGTACACAGCAATAGCAGTGTTGTGTGATGATTAACTACTATAGACCTAGCTCTTCTCTGCAATACAATGAACCAAGACAATTCCAAAAGATTCATGATGGAAAACGCTCACCACATCCAGAGAATAAACTATGGAGTCTAAATGCAAATCGAAGCCTATTATTTTCACTTTTTTTTTTCTTTCCCATGGTTTTTCCCTTTTGTTTTGATTCTTCTTTCCCAACATGACTAATGTAGAAACATGTTTAACATGATTATACACGTATAACCAATATCACATTGCTTCCTGTTTTAATGAGAGGATGGGGGGAGGGAAGGAGAAAAATTTAGAACTAAAAATTTTACAAAAATTCATGTTTCAAGCTATCTTTTTATGCAATTGGAAAAAATAAAGTACTATTAAGGGAAACAAACTATTTCTTATCAAGCATTAATGAGATAAAAGGAAACCAAGTTTGTTCACAAAGCTCATTAGAGATAACCCCCTTAATACTGTAACAACAGGCTTCAATCACACTTCATAAGTCTAGACACAAATTTTAGATAAATTCAGGAAATCTAGATGACTTAAAATTTAGTAAGCAAGATTGTCAATGAAAAATAGATTTCCCTACTTTGCTTCACTGGCTATGAGGACTTTTAACCTCATATTTCTTCCATCTCTAAGATACTATAATTTTCAAGACCACAAGCAACAACCTCATGGTGGGGGTGGGGGTAGGGACAGAATAGAACACTGGGAGTATTTTAGAACATCAGATTATTAAGTGGATTTAGGTTTTTAATAGACTCTTGATGTATAAATTGTCCTTTCTTTCTCATTTTTTCTATATTCAGAAAAGTTACAGACCAGAAGTACAAAAAAGGCACCTGGCAAAAGAGTCAAAAATTGAAGCTGGCATGGTTTAGGAGCCAGAAGTAAAGAAAGGGAATAAAGAAAGAGAATTTTTTAAAAAAAGCTTGGGGACTGAAATTAATTCACTTTTGATATTAATTTAACTCCAAAGACATGTGTTACTTTAACATGCGAAGTCCTAATATCCAAGAACATCTTAGAAAACTATAATTTAAGACCTAATGGGATCTCAATTACCACCTAATTTAAATATATGTATATACACACCTACATATATGTATATACGAATACATATGTGTATACATACATGAATATGCATATATATGTATATATACACACATACATATATACACATGCTCAGTTTCACAGCTTGTTAATGACAGTCATGATTAGAATATGGATCTCTTGAGCCTCCAGTTCAATGTTCTTTCTACTAAATCATACTATTTTTCAGTGTGTCTATTTCTAATAACCACAGGAGCAGATGGCCTCAGTTGGAACTATATACTAGAGATGAGCATCAGGGATTCCATACACAGGTGAGTAAGAGGTGTTCAAATTGTGCTGGTTTACCCTGGTGAGACCAGATCAACACATTGCAATAGCGACGGTCCAGTTCAGGAGAAACTAAAGAAGTAGACAAAAGACAAGGCTCTTCTCTGCTTGCTTCAGCAAGCCTGTAGTGGTTTGAGATGTGTAGCCCTATCATCTGTAACTCTGGGTAGGATAGTAAGGACCTTCTGAGGCATATCCCTGAGGTATCCAGGGGGCGCAGCTGATAGACTGCAGCAACTAAACGTGGGAAGGCTTGAATTCAAATCCTACTGCAGATACTTACTATCTGTGTGACCCCTTAGATCTGGCTCTTGTCCAATTTGAGTTAGGTCCTCTAATGGTCAGAAGGTGAGATAATTAGCATATCTAGAGAGAATCTAAGTAATGAGGGGGTGTCGGAGTTCCATATCAAGACTTTCACAGGTGAGCCCAATAGCTCATCTCTGGGGGAGATCATCCAGTGGTGGACATCTTAATGACAGACTATGACAGAATTTCCGTTGACAGAGCCTGCCTAGCCCAGGGATTTTTTTAGGCTGTCTCTGAATGCAGATGGAGAAAAAAAAATTCTATTTTCATTTTCACTAACCTCTAAGTGAAATGAAATCTTTTCTTCCATTATGTAGCTATTTAACAGACCATTATACTAAGAAGGAACCCCTAGATTGCCAAAGGGTTCAATGACACAAAAAAGTTAATCATTGTAGAACTAGTCTAACAGTAAGTAAACTGAGGCATTTCATTACTGTGGCAAATGTAGGTATCATTGCACAATTTTACACACAATGTTTTTTCACATTAGATGTCCTTCTTCCTTAAGCTGTTCATTACTACTTTCTCTACTTGTCCAGCAAACCCCACCCCGCCGCCCCCATCTTTTCCTTTGTACTTTCCCTGTAGAACTTTCCACATTGTTTAGCCTGGCTAGTGGCTAGAAAATTGCTGACCCATGCTCTTGTTCACAGACTTTTAAGACACACCTGCTCTCACTCCTTGCAAAAGAGCTCCCCAACCTGAGCCCCCAATTTAATGAAGGCTTTGGGCATTCTTGCCTAGAGAAAAGCTGGTCTCCAGGCAACAAGAGAAGAGTGTTTTGCCTTCTGAAAAGGGACTAAGTGGGTCCTTGCCCTGAGAACCCTTCAAACAAAACAGATTCTAATATTAGAGACTGGGGGAAGGGAGAGAGGAAAAAGGTTTGAAATAAGCTTCATGAACAAGCCCTGATGATAATTTTCACAGAAAATGCCTAGCCAAAAGGATAGCAGCACTCTAGCCATCAGCACCTGGCACTGCCTAGAAGCCACACATAGAGAAACGTGGAGAATGTCATAGATAGATAACTCTTCTCAGGGCCATCAGTCACCTGTCAGAAAAGTCTTTTATTCAGTACAGAGAAGGAGGTGATAGTAAAAAAAAAAAAAAAGAACAGCCAGTTTAACTGTAGGCCCCCAATGTGGTCTCAGGGCTAAGTTACTATCTGATTGCTTAAGATGTTAAAATTACTATTATTATTTTTGGCTTAGATCACATATTTGTCCAATGTGCGGCCCTCAGAGGCCATCTAGTTCAGCACCACTCCCCACTTTCCCTTCATTTCACTGGTGAGGAAACTGAGGCAATAGAGATTAAGTGACCACCCAAAATCCAACAAGTAATAAATGTCAGACACAGGTTTTGAGCCTGAGTTTTCTTTACAATTTATTATGTTATCATCAATTTTCCTGATTTTTTTCTTTTTTGGGGAAGGGAACAGGGATATACATTTTTCTTTTTTTAAAATATTTATTTATTTTTAGTTTACAACATTTAAGCTTTTGCATTCCAAATTTTCTTCCCCTCCTTCCTCTTCCTCTTCCCCCTCCCCAAGACAGCATGCAATCTGACATAGGCTCTACATATACATTTGCATTAAACATATTTCCACATTAGTCATGTTGCAAAGAAGAATTATAACCAATGGAATGAACTGAGAAAGAAGAAGCAAAGCAAAAGAGAGAGAAAGCAAATAGTTTGCTTCCATCTGCATTCAGACTCCATAATTCTTTCTCTGGATGTGGATAGCCTTTTCCATCATGAGTCTTTTGAAGTTGTCTTAGAACCTTGCATTGCTGAGAAGAGCCAAGTCTATCAAAGTTAGTCATTGCATGATGTGGCTGTAATTCTGGTTCTGCTCCCCTCACTCAGCATCAGTTCATATAAGTCTTTCCAGGTTTTTCTGAAGTCTGCCTCCTCCCCATTTCTTAGAGCACAATAGTATTCCATTACATTCATAAACCACAACTTCTTTAGCCATTCCCAAATTGATGGGCATCCCCTCAATTTCAAAGTTTTTGCCACCACAAAAAGAGCTGCTATAAATATTTTTGTACTTGTGGGTCCTTTTCCCATTTGTATGATCTCTTTGGGCTGACATTCTAAGGTAACAACTTGGGCCCTTGCACAGGCAGTAGTGTTCACCAGGATTTACATACAGTCAGCCAGTCAATAAATAGTAAGTACCTACTATGTGCCAGGTGCTGTGCTAAGTAGGGTGAATACAAAGAAAGGAAAAAGTCACTGCTCTTGAGGATTGTACAATCTATTGGGGGAAACAATATGCAAATAACTATGTACAAATAGGACAAATAGAAAATAATCAACAGAGTGAAGGCACTAGAATTAAGAGGGACCTGGCAGTTCTTCTGACAGAAAGTGGGATTTCAGCTGAGACTGGAAAGCAGCCAAAGAAGCCAGGAGGCAGAGATCAGGAAGGAGAGCATTTCGTGCATGTGAGACAGCCAGTAAAAAAGCCTGGAGTGGGGAGATGTGCTGTTTGGCTAGTTGCTTTCTTTGGTGTGAAACTATTTGCTTCATTATTTTCCTTGCTGCAGGCTAGGGTAAATCTTTAATCTCCACTTCCACCCCTGCTTCTTTGACATGGAAAGTTACTGCTTCAACAAGGCCTCCTCCATCAGCACGTGTATTAGGACTGAGAGCATCATTGAGAATTTAGAGTCTGTGTCTAGTTTGCAAGAACCCAAGAGAGCTTCAAGAAAAGTAATCAAGGTGAGTAGAAAAGGATACACAATGCAAAGTGGTCCCTTCTGGAACTTAATTTTAATAGGAACATAGGGAATTTCCCCAGAGGGTGAGAGTCCTGCAATGTCAAATGTAAACTTCCACAGTGCTTCTGCACTATACTCAAAGTATTGGGAGACCTACAGAGCCAAACAGTCCTGGAAAACCATCAGTAGAAGGAGAAAAGATGCTATAAATTGTATTCCTTGCCTCACTGGGTTTTTCAGCCAGGTTTAGACATTTTTTAAGTAGTTGTGTAGACCCAGAAGTATCAAACATAGCCCTGCCATAGCATTCCCCAGTGTGACCCAACCAGATTAAAATGTAATTGAGAAATATTTAACAAAGTAAATTCAACAGCAATAGAACAGAGCTAATGTTAATATGAGGTTTTCAAACTCAATTTGTGGCCTACAGGGATCTTTATTATAGTTTTGTGGCCCCCATTTTTATTCAAGTCTGACATCATGGATATAGACTGTCCAACATATCTATTTGAATTTTTAGTAAGAGCTTTGAGAGAAATCAATTCATAACTTTTCCAGGCAATTCAGACTTCTTGATTCTGAATGACACTTGGGGAAAATGGAGGTTGACCCTGGGCCATATGCAAGAATTTTGCGTTAATGACTATAACACAGTGATAAGACTCATAGAAATGTATAAACAATCTGGCGGGAAAAAGGCGGGGGAGAGATTCAAACAAGAGCACTGGCATCTTTGAGTAGCAACTTGACAGGTGCTGGGGATAAAAAGACTAAAACGAAACACAAATTCCCTCAAAGAGTTCATAGTTCATTCAGGGAGACATGCACATCCCCTAGTTCTGTTGCCTCTGATAGTTACATGTTTGCCTTATCATAGAGGGAGCTATGTAGATAAAACAGCATCAACTCATTTAACCTCCACCTGC
Source organism: Phalanger gymnotis (assembly GCA_028646595.1). Lineage (NCBI taxonomy): Eukaryota > Metazoa > Chordata > Mammalia > Diprotodontia > Phalangeridae > Phalanger > Phalanger gymnotis. Next base: position 191,524,560 of record CM053624.1, on the reverse strand, counting down.
CTCAGTTTTCTCATCTGTAAAATGGGAATAATAATAGCACCTATCTTCTAGGGCTGTTGTGAAGATTAAATGAAATATTGGTAAAGCTCTTAGTACAATGCCTGGGACATTGTAGGCCTTGTTTCCTTCCTTCCTATAAGTATGAAAAAGGTCACAAATCATACATAAGACAATGATAGGTAGCAAGTAGACAAAAGATTCTACCTTGAATGTGTTTTATTTGGAAATTTCTCCATTTAAGAAAGATGTCTAATTACCAAGTCTAACCTGTTTCTACTCTAGGTCCTTTTCTCTCAGGCTATCCCATTCTGTATTCTCTCTAATTGCATCCTGCTTGTACCAGTAAATTCCATAGAATACAATTTTAAGATTGTCGATTTTTTCTGAGTCTCAGAGGAAACAATAGTTTCGTTTTTAAATCTGGTCCCCATCCCTTCTACTCCTGACTGAGGTAGATCTTCCAAGCCTAGATCTGTTGGCCCTATGACTCTCAAGGTCTCCCCTAGTTTCTAGAGGACTTTCTCAATATACTTACTCATTTACTCATTTTTCTCTTCCTTCTACCTAGATGCTGCTTTTTCCCTTCATTGTTCCAGTGTTTATCATATGTTTGTTTACATCTGTTGTTCAGTCATTCAATTGTGTCCCACTCTTCAAGGATCCGGAAATCATAGGCCATCGATACTGTCTATGGGGTTTTCATGGCAAAGATACTAGAATGGATTGCCATTTCCTTCATAAGTTGATTAAGGTAAATAGAGGTTACGTGACCTACCAAGGATCACACATCTAATAAGTGGTGAGCCCAGATTTGAACTCAAGACTTCCTGACTCCAGGCCTAGCACTCTACCCACTGAGCCAACTAGCTGCCTCCATATATATGTTTACATATATGCTTTTTAATCTGGTCCTGTGGAACTTTAATATGGAAACTCCCTCAGGTAATAAGGGAGTTTTAAAAACTCATCTGCAATTTATGCCCTAAGATGATTTCCTGGAGCACTAAAAGTTGGTTACCTCTCCATGTTCCCATAGCTAATCTGTGGCAGAGATAGGATTTTAACCCAAGTCTTCCTAGCTCCAAGGCAAGCCCTGTACTCGATCTTTAATTGTGTATACATACTTCAGTTGTCAAAAAGTACGTGATTGTGCTGGTATGCTACTTTCTCTAGTTACAGAAATTACAATCCATCCAGGTTTCCTCAGTATTTAAGAGAAAGAAAGGGAAAAAAAAAGAGTCATCATGCTCTAGTGACTGTGGTAAATGCCCTGGCAAGGAGTCTCTTCAAATTTTGCCAGACTAGTCTTCAGACAATAGACAAACATCTAACTATTGGACACATTTTTAAAGATTTCCTTAATCCATACTACTAGAACTTAAACTTCAGTTCATGAGTTCAGTGGTATAGGTTTGAGAGTACAGGGTCACTTGCATGCCATGATGAATTATCACATTCAATCAGTTGATAATGCCTATTCTGTGCCTACAATGGTGCTAAGTACTAGGGATATTGTGAAGGTCAAATATGGTCTCACCTCTGAGGTGCTACCCATCTAATGGGTGTGACAACATGAAAATGACTATGCACTAAAATCTATCTATATATCTATATCTATCTCTCTATCTCTCTCTGTCTCTGTATCTATATATCTCTCTATATCTATATATCATCTCTATCTATCTATCTATCTATCTATCCACAGAGAGAAAGCACTAGAACCATAGTAGGATTTTAATGAGAGAACATATCTATAAATGATCATTTAACATAAAATTCAAGTGAGACAGTATCTTCAGCCCCTAAAAGATAACTCTAAAAACTACATACAAAAGGGTAATTATGTCAGTTAGAATTGGTATTATAGTCAAGCTGCGGTTAGGATTAGGGTCAAGAGAGATGGTTCAGGAAATTAGTTAATAAATGTTTCTAAGGAGGCTTGAAGTTCACCAGTCTTGCACAATATACAAATGAAACACTAGACATTGGTGAATAGATCAGAAGGAACAAACCAGAGAATGTTTTCAGAAAGCATTTTCCTTTTGGTAAATTTAAAGTCATATTTCTCATATCCTCCTATCTTTAAAGGGTAGAATCAATAAAGATAATCACAGATAAATTCTAAGCATTACAAAAACTGTTTATTTTCCAAGTGCCCAAATTCTTTCCCGATATGTGGGAGACAAAACTGTTGAATTTAATATAAAAGAGATGAGACACTGGTCCACCTGATGGGTAGAGAAAGAACTTTGAGTTGTTTTTTGAAGTTCTGGTGACTGGCTACAGTGAACAACCCACACATTTATTCTTTTCTGAGATGTTGGACCAAGCTTATGGATACATGCTGACATTTCATGGCTATAATTTCTTACTTTGTTGGATCCATCATCTCATCACTGTGGGGACTCATTTCACACATGAAGACCGAAAAGTATTCACGCTTTCTCATATGATTATCATCCATGCCTTTCATATGACTAGGGATAAGAATTGGACCTATGATTTCACTGGTATTGGGAATTCACAAGTAAGGAAACTCATCGCCAGTGCAATTCAGCCCCTTCCCTGCAATCTGGAGTCATACAGATTACTTAGATGGAGCAATGAGAGGTTGTAACTTGACCAGGGTCACGCAGGCTGCATGTGGCAGAGGTAGGGCAAAAGAGGTAAAATTTTAACCCAGGTCTTCCTGGCTCCAAGGATGACCCTCCAGTCACTACACCATATAAAAAACTTCCATATTATACATACCTTGTAATACTTGAGGACACCTGTGCTACACATTTTGGTACCTTCTCCACCTTCCTTTTTATATGTTGTTTTGTTGCATTAAAATGTAAGCAGGGATTGTCTTTCTTTTTATTTGTATTTGTATACACAGAGCTCAGCATCAAACATGGCACATAGTAAGCACTTAATAAATGCTTGTTTATTGACTGACTAATTTCTCTCCCTCTTCATCTCTGCATCCTGGATTCCTTGGGTTCATTCAAGTCTCAGTTAAAACTCCAACACTCTGCAAGGAGCCTTTCTCAATATCTCTTAATTCTAGTTCATTCCTTCTCAGATTATCCCCAATTCCAACTGTACATAATTGTATATAGTTGTTGAAATGTTGTAATACCTATAAAACTGTGAGCTTCTTGAAAGTAGGGGTTATTTTAGCCTTTCTTTGTATCTTCTGCAATCAACAGAGTCCTTGGCACATAGTAGATATTTAATAAATGCTTATTTTTAAATTAAGCTTATTTTTAATTGATAGAAATTTATTAAAAACAAGCATTTCAATAACATAGTATAAAAAAGATGATTACACATGAAACCACAAATTTACCATGTACAACTCGTTATTCCTTTTAAATATATAACAGTTGTGAAAATTTCATTTCCCCCCTTTTTTTCTTCCTCCCCTTCCCCCCAACCTGAGAGACTACTATCATTAGGCACACACACACACACACACACACACACACACACACATACATGTAGATAGATAGATAGATAGATAGATAGATAGATAGATAGAGATGTGTGTGTGCATGTGTGTGTCTGTATGTATTTGTATACATGTATGTAGGTGTATATAAAATATATAAATTGGTATATATACTAGGTATTATATTTATGCGTGTGTCTGTGTATACCTACATGTATATGTACACACACACGCACACTATATGTATCTGTATATATATATATATATATATATATATATATATATATATATATAAAATTACTCTATACATACTTCTATTTGTCAGTTCTTTCTCTGGATGCAGACAGAATTTTTCTTTGCATGTTCTTTAGAGTTAATTTTGGTATTTATAATAGTCAAAATTACTATTTTGTTCAAAGTCATTCTTAAAACAATATGGCTGTTACTATATACAGTGTTCTTTTGGTTTCACTCATTTCACTCTTCCTTATTTCATGCAAGTCTTTCCATGTTTTTCTAAGATCACTGAGCTCATCATTTCTTACAGCACAGTATTCCATCACAAACATATAGCACAATTTGTTATTGACTTGACTTGAAGTCTTCTCCTGGGTCAGGGGTAGGGAACCTGAGGCCTTGAGGCCATATGTAACCTTTTAGGTCCTTGAATGCAGCCTTTTGATTGAATCCAAGTTTTACAGAACAAATTCTTTCATTAAAGGGATTTTTTCTGTGAAGTCTGGATTTAGTCAAAGGCCAACACTTGAGGACCTAGAGGGCCACATGTGGCCTTGAGGCCACAGATTTCCCGCCCCTGCTTTATGTCATTTAACATTCTATGACAACCAGTGCATCATTTGAGCTGTCTCCTCTTTTTATTTTTTAATCTCCTTATACGATTTGATCACCTCTTTTCCTTCTCAAATATATCCAAGCAACAAAGAAGCATAGTGGATAGAGAGCTATCTCCGAAATCAAGAAGTCTTGGGTTCAAGTATAACCATTGACACATGCAGGCTGTGTGATCCTCTCAGTGTGCTAGACAACTCTCTAAGACTCTAAATCCAGAGGTGACAAACTGTATTACTTGAAGAAATTTCTTTATTCGGTAATTCTCCCTACCAATGAAATCACAAGTTCAATCTCTCATGCTTAATGTTGTATTTTACAACACTTACGTACAAGTTATTGTTTTTGTTATGCTATATGCTATTATGCATTTCTCCATTGTCCTTTGGATGACCCACAATTTTGTTTCTTTGGAAATTATGATGTTCTGTGATTCATAACCACAGAACATTATCGGAGTAAACTGGGTTTTATGTCAGGGAACAAGTTATGATCATTGACAGTGCTGTACGATTTCCCAAATATAATGCTAGCCACTCTCTTATCATTTCATACACACACACACACACACACACACACACACACACACAAGTCAGTGCAATACTCTGAGCCTTAATGAATCAATATAATGTTATCCAGAAAGAAAAGCTTCTCCTCTAAGGTATCTCATCATTTATAGGTGATCCTTTTTTTCATTTGGGCTAAGTAGGTCATCCTCCAACACATCAGACAGCATTTAGTCTCCCTATTGTATGCATTTCTTGATGCTGAATATTCAAGGAAATGTCAAATAAAATCGTCTTTGTGGTTACATCTTATGTTAGCCTGACTGATCAATTTGTCTTTCTCTATAGAGAAATTACAACATGGTGAAAAGTCAGCATATGCACACAAACATATGTAAAAAGTTACTCAGGGTTATGAGGCTAGACATTTTTATGAAGGTTACACAGGATCTGGACTATGTTATCTTCCTTACAGATATGCTGAATTATATGCTGAATTTCTCCTCTATATGAAACCTTTATGAGAATGGTCTATTTCTGCATTGATGGTATCCTTAACAAATTTCAGAACAGCGTCATGCAGGACATTGCCCTATGACAGGACAATCCATTTCCCTTTGCTGCTCACCTATATTAAAGTTTTCCTTGGTTATGTATCCATAAGAGAATCAACAACTGGTCCAGTGCACTTGTTGCAGTAATGATTGGTCATCTCCAAGAAATTCTTGTCCAGAATTGGATGCTTCAGCACTGAGTTCATATTAGATGATGTCAAGCATTTACTATTAAGTAGAGGTGGGCACTTTCCTGGCTTTGATATCGGTAATTGAATGGGCTCATAAACCAACAAATTATGAGATTACCAATTAATAGAATGACTGCATCTAGAAAAGGGAAAAAATATATCATACCATCATCATATATGTATCATATGTATGATACATATCTAATATGATACCATGACAGAGATTCATTCATTGACTACTTCATGATCAGCCATGGATACTAATGCATCTGTCCCTAGATTTTATGAGATGGCTTTGAAGGATAGCAAAATGGTAAGAGATAAGGGAAATGGTATATACCTGCTGCTTTCAGGATAACCTGGGAATAAGAATGAGGAGGGTCTGGTTTCTAGGAAATAGAAAAATATAAATGACAGGAAAAAAAGCATTTCTAATACTATAGGCTTCAAAAACACCTTCTTTGATGGAGAACAGAGATTTTAAAAAAGATTTTGCTCTATGGAGCTGAATATTTGTATTATTAAAATATAATAAACAATGGGATGTCAACTTGTTTGCATCTTCTATAAATTATGTGACTATGGGAATATGGCCTGTTGTAAAAAGAAAGTCATTTGGGAAAACCAACATGTTCCCTGTTCTGAAATTTGTTAAGGATACCATCAATGCAGAAATAGGCCATTCTCATAAAAGTTTCATATAGAGGAGAAATTAAGCATATAAGCAATTTGGTATTAAATGAGTTACCATTGGGAAAGTGTTAATAATACAGTATGATATCTTTTCCAGCCTTCTGAAATTTTTCCCTCTTTGAGTTTTCTTTAAAAAATTGATCATGTAAGGCCTTTAAAATTATACCAACTCTGGCCTAGATTTCCTTTGTGTATATTTGGTCAGATCTCTCTGTCATTCCTAACTTTATCTTTCTATATATCATAGTCACTTCCTCATGTAATGGCTACTTAGGAGTTCCAGTCCAACTGTGGTGGTTCTGTTGCTATCAATGATAGTCATAGATCACTTAAGCATGATAGACACAGTATTAGATTTCTGTCATTTCACACCAATTTGTTGTTCACCTATTTCATCTAGGTGTTTTGGTCATGAAACGGATTAATTATGTCTTAAACCGAGCTTTCCATAGTCTCATTTTCTCCTCCAGTAATTTTGCTGCTCTGTGAATTATACTCTTTGTGATCTTCCATTCTCTTTCTCCACAGTTTTGGGCCAATGACTATGTATTTTAAACTGGTGTAGCTTTAAATTGGTTGTTGCATCCCTGTTTTGGAGCTGGATTGAGTATCTGCATTCTCAGATGGTTTCTGGGGTATCCTGGCCTCCTTATTGTGATGACCATTTCTATAGTTGAACTTCTCTAAGAAATTGATAAAATCAAGAATCTATGGGTACCAACAAGTTTTTGTGTTGTGTAAGATTGACTGAGGTATAGCTAAGTGGCACATCGGATACAATGCTGGGCCTAAAGTTAGGAAGACTCATCTTTCCGAGTTCAATTCTGGCCTCAGATACTTACTAGATGTGTGACTCTGGGCAAGTCACTTAGCCTTATTTGCCTCAGTTTTCTTATCTTTAAATAATGAGGTTGAGAAGAAAATGGCAGACCTCCCTAGCATCTTTGCCAAGAAAACCCCAAATGGAGGTCATAAAGAGTTAGACATGACTAAAATAACTAAACAACAATGAGATTGACTGAACTAAGTGAATATTGAACATGGTTTATTAATGAGGTGCCTTGACCAATAGAACCAAGAGAAATAATAAGTTGAGTACCTTAAGAGACATATTTGCTTTATGGGCCATGGAGGAGGTAATGTTAAGACACCCTCATAGTACTGATGCCTTTAGAAATTTACAAGTACAATAACTTATGATACTATCAGAATCATTCAAAACTAGATTATCCCAGTGTCCAGCTGTTTTCTGGAAGTGAGCCAAGCACATTGTAAAGTAGCATTCAGTTTTTCAGTTCATTGGGGTACCAGAAAATTACAACTTTGTAATGACAAAGTTATGACTACTCAACAACTTTCAGCATTTGGAGAATGAACAATAGGAATGTAACTGAAGTGCTCATGATTAAGCTATTAAGGTGTCCCAAGTGTTGTTCTATTCCCATCCACTGAATTTACTTCTTTAGTAAACTAAAGAAGTCTTTTCTATTTTCCTTAAAGTTTGGCAAAGATTTGCCATATAATTTATATGGCATTGATTGATGTGCATTGAAATACGAATGCAAACAAGATGTAAACATTACTGTGACTTTTGTGAAGGGAAAAGATGTTTATGAACATACAAAACTGGCACTAAATACTATGTCAGTATCTCACAAACTCTTACTTTCAAGATTGCATAATCTCTATCCTAGCTGAGAGAATAAAGAAGGGCCAAAAGGTTTTGTCTAGGATGCATCTTCTACTGTCTTTGTAATACAATCAACATTACATCACTCTTGTTCTCATTGTCCAAGCACTCAGTTATGCAGCAGCACAATACAGCCCTGAATAGAGGACTCACTAGGAACTGGTATAACAGGATAATATAAACAGAGACATACAGAAGAAGCAACTTAGAATCATCTAGCTTCCATGGCAGCAATCATCTGCCATAAAGAGATCTGGACAGACATTCTTTTCTGACTTCATAGACAATCGTATCTTTAAGAAACAATATGACTACCATACTGAAACAATAGTTTGAATATAATTTTTGTTCATTTTGTCTGTTATCTGCCTCTGAGTTGGAAAGAGTCTAATGTGGTGGTCTTTAGGGCTAATGCTCAAAGATTTTGTTTGTTTGTTTTTGCCCCATAGTTCATTTTTTCTGCATCCATTAATTTACTAAGGAACCTAGAAAGATAGATCTCAACATAAAATTCCAATTTGGATGCTCTATTAACTGTACCAGCAAGAAAGAAGAATATCATAGGCACTGGAAAGAACATTAGAAAATATAGAGAGGGGAAGAGCACAGGATATGTCTGTGGAACAGAGACAACTCCATTGTGGTTAGAGCAAAGAGTTGATACAGAAAAGTAATAGAAAATACATTTGGGAAGAAAGAATGGTGCCTTAACTGGATCTCTGATATCATTTATACAGGTAACACTGAATGAGAAACTTCCTCTACTGTTTCTAATCAGTAATTTTCTCAAAAATTCAATGTTCTCAGAAATGCTTGTTTGGGGCATTGAAAGGTTCCAGAACTTGCCTTGGTCAAGATTGTTTGTGTACATATGTATGTATGTACTTGTGTATGTGTGTATGTAGTTGTGTATATATGCATGCATCCATTGTTTATGTATAAGCACATATACCTAATATATACAGATGCAGATATAATTCATATGTATAATATATAACTCATATAAACATACAACAGGAATACATGAAATACATACATATATATGTGTGTGTGTGTGTATATATATGTATATATATATACACACACACAAATAACTTATGTATATAGGTATATAATTGTTGCAACAATCTGGCTAGCAGCTGCTGTGGGGGTACAAAGCCAACAACAACCAGTTCACAGAACGCTGCAAGCCCAGGTTCTTTTGTTCTGCTTTATTAAGGAAAGCAATGTTAAGGGGTTAACAGTCTTACTTTAATCCAGCATACAAATATCATTCACTTAGTTCAAGGGAAAAATCCAGCGCCCTGAACTTCAGATCAAATGCAGACAAATTACAAACACCAACGGATAGACCTTGCCTGATTCAAATCCCAATTCATAGTTACCAGAGTTTAACCAAGTCCGAACATCCAGGTTTACAAGCTGGAGGGCTCTTAACTGCAGCTGCCCAGAGTCTCCACATCAGCTCGCCACCAAAAGGGAGCATGCCCTAAGCAAATAGCTCTGTCTTCCTTTTTATGCACTCTTTAGCCTTCATCAAACATCAGCTGAGTGACCAGAACTTAAGCTCTTACTATTGGCTCTGGAGTTAGCACCTCTCTCTAGGACCTTGAGGGCTTCACACCCACATAAGTTTAGCACCTAATAGCTAGGGGTTTCAGGCCTACTTGGGAGCGCAGATATAATCAGACCTCCCTTCATGGGCCCCACCTGGAGCTCCACCTTAGTTACCTAATCTATTCAAGGAGATAAAGGCCAAACTCTTCAAGGGTACTTCATTGAATAAGTGCTAAAAGCCCTCCTTAATTACATATACAATAATTCGTATAATAATGTAGTGTACAAAAATCATCTAAATAGATAACTAATATAAATATGTAAAAGATATAGAGATAAATTCACACTCATATATGCAAGCACACATACATGTCATACATACAGATATATAATTCATATGAAAATATAATTCATATTTATTGATAATGGATCTATACTTCAGATACAGAGATAACTCAAATACACATGTTTCTACATATATTTGTGTGTATGTGTATATACATACATGCACAAACTGTACTCTAATTTCCAACTTCCTACTGGATACTTCAAATTGTATTGAGTTAACTAATTGCATAGAGACACTACATGAAGTTATAGGAGTTAATGCAATTGAGGAGGGCTGAGTGCACAATTAGGGCTCCTCCTTAAGGCATGGTCAGCCAGCATTCCAAGAAAATCATAGAATCCTGGGATAGGGCTGTTTCTGATCATATGACGATAGGATGCTTCTTTCCTCCACTTCTGAGCATGTGTCTTGGAAAGGGGCAACAGCTCCTCCTCCTTTTTCACCTCCAGCTGACCCTCCTGATGGTGCAGAAAGCCATCCTTACACTTTGAACCATATAAGAAAAGAAGACCCAAAGGCAAAGATAAATTTTTAAATGTATCTATAGCATTCCAGCTCAGTAGCACATGTGTCATGGCACAGTGCAAGCCCCTGAGTAACAATGGTGTACAGGAAGAAGACAAAGGATATCTACACATGTTTTCAAGTGGAAGAGTAGGGCTCATCCATGACACATGCCCAGAAGCAGGCCGAGCCCAAGCAACAGTGTGCTTGCTTGAAATGGTGAGTAATCATACACATCCTAAGGGGAATGAATTGATAATAACAGCAAAGTTCAAAATCTGGATGATTAGAAGGATCATGATGCCTTTTATACAAATAAGGACAGCAGTATTATGAAAGAGTAAAAGACTGAAAGAACCCTGAATCTGGAGTCCTGAACTCCAGAACCCTGGAGTCTGGGTTCAAATCCTGCTTCTGTGTGACCTTAGGAAAATGATTTAGCCTACCTTGGCCTCAGTTTTCCCATTTGTCAAATGTGGGTGATGAACTAGGTCCCTTCCAGTTCTCGTTCTATGATTCCATGTTCCCCGGTTTGGAAGTAGTACAGGTTTTGGAAAAAAAAAAAGAGTGTATTCAGTCTCGAACTCATAAGGTCTATTTGAGATGTCTACAGGACATTCCATCTGAAATATACATAGGGAGTTGGAGTTGCAGGATTAGAATTCAGGAGAGAGACTAGGTCTCAGACTAGATTGGGAGCCATGTGCAGAGAGAGATTAATTAAACCCATGGTAATGAAGGAAATGGCCTTACTCTCAGTGATGAAGGAATCTAAGTATTCTGCTGTAAGCATGAAGAATGGAGGTGTGGTTGAGGGATTTGAGGGTTTTAGAGGGAACTTAAGGAGAGTGCAAAAGTCTCATTGTAATTTTTGTACTCTTCTGAATGAGAGAAAAAGCACGTCTCAGCAAGCATTTTTAATCCCAACATCGTAAGTTTTATTCAGACCACGTGAGGGAGAGCATTGTGGCTTGAATGATATTTACTTTCCAAGTAGAAATGCCAGCAAAGCTTGCTTTTACATTGATTGGTATCTGCCAGCCACCTAGAAAACCACAATGAATTCTCATTGCATTAAGGATCCCACTGGGGCTGAGAGTGATATTTATGAGAAAGTAGTCCTGTTAGTATCCCTTGTAATGTTGTATATATGCCAAGGACTTGGCAAACCATTAGTCGTGGGCCATATTCCTTCAGTGATTGAAAAATTTATTTTTATTATTGGCTTAAATGAGCTTCTCTATAATTTATTCTTGAAAGAGGAAACTTTGTTCTACTTCCTAATTCAGAATAGTGTTATTTACACATTGATATATGAGCAACTTTCCTCTTCCTTAACCCAAAATTCAAACATTACTGATTACAAGGATAAATAAGAGTTTAGCTGTGGTATTAATGGATTATCCAGTAGCCTCATCACTGAGCTGTGAACTGAGTTGATCTCTTATCTGACTCATCCATTGGGAAAAAAAAAAATGTTTTCCTGCAAATGAATAGAGCCCAACTACTTACAAAATACTATCTGAATGAATTGAATCCAACTACTTACAAAGTACTATCTGAATTGGCAGAGGGAGAAGACCAGTAAATCCAGGCCTCTAATAAATCTCTTGTTGTGGCATAAATGTACAAGGTATTACTTTTGAATAAACAACAGTGAGTAGCCCCAAATTTTTCTTGGAACCTAGTTAGACCTCAGCAACCATGAGGTACATAATGAACTCCCATAGTTTAAATTTGACAATTTAAAAAAAAAACTGGTTTCTAGTTCCAGCTAGAAAGGAGGGGTAGGGGAAGGTTGTACAGTATGGTAGAATGAGTACAACTTTTAGTGCCATAAACCTGGTATTGAGTTTTATCGCTTACAAACAAGGACAATTTTGGTAAGATTGTAAGATCATAGATTTAGAGCTGGAAGGAAGTTTAGAAGTTATCAAATCCTACTCTTTTCACTTTGGAGATAAGAACATGAGGTCCACAGGGGAAAGAGGGTTGCCCAAGATCCAACCATATGTCCCAAATAAATTCATTATCTTTCTCCAAAACATTCTCTTCTTCTTCCTTTCTCTATTACTTTTAAAGATATACCAAGTGTCATTCTTTCACCTCCCTACTCTCTCTCTCTCTCTCTCTCTCTCTCTCTCTCTCTCTCTCTCTCTCTTTCTCTCTCTCTCCACATCCATATCCAATAAATTGCAAGTGAAGTCCTGTCATTACTACCTTTATGATACTACCATTTTCTCTCCTCTGACATTGCCACCCACCAGGTACTGGACCTCACCACCTCACCTCTATGGACCACTGCCATGGCCTTCTGGTTTCTCTTCTTGCCTCAAACCTCTCCTCATCCTAGGCTATTCTCTGCTCACCTATCAAATTGATCTTCCTAAAGAACAAGTCTAAACATGCCACACCTTTATTTAGTAAATTCCAATAGCTACTACCTCCAGGATGAAATATGAAGTCTCGTTGGGCTTATAAAATCCTTCATAAGCCAGTCCCTTCCTACCTTTACAATCTTTTATTTTTGCTTCATAGCATTCTTCTTTTTAACTTTTACTAAATAATGTTTTTTTTTCAATTGTATGTAAAGATAGTTTTCAATATCCATTTTTATAAGATTTTGGGTTTTAAATGTTTTCCTCCTTCCTCCCTCCCTTCCATCCCCACTCCCCAAAATGGTAAGCAATCTGATATAAGTTAAACATATGCCATCATGCAAACATATTTCCACGCGAATCATGTTGTGAAAGAAGAAACAGAACAAAAGGGAAAAACCACATAAAAAATAAAAATAAATAAAATAATATGCGTCAGTCTTAATTCAGACTCCATAGCTCTTTCTCAGAATGTGGATAACATTTTCCATCATGAGTATTTGGAATTGTCTTGGATCGCTGAGAAGAATTAAGTCAATCATAACTGATCATCACACAGTGTTGCTATTGCTGTGTACAAGGTTCTCCTGGTTCTGCTGACTTTACTCAGCATCAGTTCACGTAAGTTTTTCCAGGTTGTTTCTGAAATCTACTTGCTCATCATTTCTTATTGCACAAGAGTATTCCGTTCACATATGACAACTTGTTCAGCCATTCCCAATTGATGGATATCCTGTCACTTCCTAATTCTTTGCCACCACAGAAAGAGTAGGTCCTTTTTTCCCTTTTTAATGATCTCTTTAGGATACAGACCTAGTAGTAGTATTGCTGGATCAAAGGGTATGTACAGTTTCATTGCTCTTTGTGAATAGTTCCAAATTGCTCTCTAGAATGGTTGGATCAGTTCACAACTCCACAAACCATTAGTGTTCCAATTTTCCCATGACTTTTTCAATATTTATCATTTTTTTTCTTTTCTGTCATGTTAGCCAATCAGATAGGTATGAGATAGTAGCTCAGAATTGTTTTAATTTACATTTATCTAATTAATAGTTATTTAGAGCAATTTTCATGTGATTGTAGATAACTTTAATTTCTTCATCTGAAAACTGCCTATTCATATCCTTTGACCATTTATCAATTGAGGAATAACTTCGGGGCTTACAAATTTGACTCAATTCTCTATATATTTGAGAAATGAAGCTTTTATCAGAAACATTGGCAGTAAAAAAAAAAGCTTCCCAGAATTCTGGTTTCCTTCTAATTTTGGTTGTATTATTGCTTTTTTGTGCAAAATCTTTTCAATTTAATATCATCAAAATTATCTGTTCTGTATATATGTAGGCATATTCTGTTTATATTATTTTTTTCACTTAGTACTACTTTTTTTCAATTACATGTAAAGTTAATTTTCAACATTCATGCTTGTAAGATTTTGAGTTCCAAAATTTTCTCCTTCTCTCAATCAAAGCAATTGATTTTTGCATCAATATTCATTAGGGAAATTAGTCTATAATTTTCTTTCTCTGTTTTGTCTTTTCCTGCTTTCAGTATCAGCACCATATTTTGTCATAAAAAGAATTTCATTGGATTCTGCCTATTTTTTTTTCCAAATGCTTTATATAGTATTAGAATTAATTGTTCTTGAAATGTTTGGTAGAATTTGCTTGTAAATCTATTTGCCCCTGGAGATTTTTTCTTAAGGAATTCATTGATGGCTTGTTCAACTTCTTTTTTTCTAAAATGGAGTTCTTTAAGTGTTTTATTTCCCCACTTGTTAATCTATTAATCTAAATAATTTATATTTTTTTAAATATTCATCCATTCAATTTAGATAGTCATATTAATTGGCACACAGTGGGGTGAAATGGTTCTTGATTATTGCTTTAATTTCCTCTTCATTGCTGGTGAATTGACCATTTTCATTTTTGATACTGGTAATTTGTTCTGTCTTTTTAAAAATCAAATTAACCAAAGGTTTATCAATTTTATTGTGTTTTTTAAAATGAAACCAGCTTCTAGTTTTATTTATTATTTCAATAGTTTTCTAATTTTCAATTCTATTAATCTCTCCTTTGATTTTCAGAATTTCTAATTTGGTACTTAAGTGGATATTTTTAATTCGTTCTTTTACTTTTTTATTTGCATGCCCAATTCATTGATATCCTCTTTATTTTATTCATGTAAGCATTTAGAGATAAAATAAAATTTTCCATATTTCTAATTTGGTATTTAATTGAGGATTTTCAATCTGTCCTTTTTCTAGCTTTTTCAGTTGCATGCCCAATTCATTGATCTCCTTTTTCTCTATTTTATTCATGTAAGCATTTAGAGATATAAAACTTCCCCTAAGAACTACTTTTGCTGTATCCCATAAGTTTTGGTATATTGTCCCATTATTGACATTCTCTTGAGTTAAGTTATTGATTGTTTCTATCATTTGTTGTTTGATGCACTCATTCTTTAGGTTTAGATTGTTTAGTTTCAATTAATTTTTAGTCTATCTTTCCATGGCCCTTTATTCCATATAATTTTTATTACATCATTATCTAAAAAGGATGCATTGACCATTTCTGCCTTTCTGCACTGGATTGTGGGGTTTTTATGCCCTAGAACATTGTCATTTTTTGTGTATGTACCATGTACTGGTGAGGAAAAAGGTATATTCCTTTTTATTTCCATTCAGTTTTCTCCAGGGGGGCTATCATACCTTTTCTAAAATTCAATCGACATCCTTAACTTTTTTCTTGTTTATTTTGAGGTTAGATTTATCAAGTTCAAAAAAGGGGAGGTTGAGGCCCCCCACTAGTATAGTTTTGCTGTCTATTTTTATCCAATGATATTGCTTCATTATCTATAGTGCCTTTTAGCAGGATATAGTTTCCTTTCTTATCGCTTCTAATTAGATCTATCTTTGCTTTTGCTTTGTCTGAGATTAGGATTGCTACTCCTGCTTTTTTTTTTTAATTCAGCTGAAGCATAATATATTCTACTCCAGCCTTTTACCTTTACCCTGTGTGCATCCCCCTATTTCAAATGTGTTTCTTGTAAACAACGTGTATAGGATTAGGTTTTTATTCCATTCTTCTATCTGCCTCCATTTTATAGGAGAGTTCATTCCATTCACATTCACAGTTATGATTACCACCTGTGTCTTTCTCTCCAACCTTTCTCCCCATCCCAGTTTGTGATTTTATTTCTCCCTTCTCCCTCCCCCCAAAAGAGTTTTGCATTTGACCATCACCTCCCTCAATTTCCCCTTCCTATCAGCCTGCTTCCCATATCTTACCCTTTTCCTTACTACTTTTTTCCTCCCTTCTAACCACCCCCTCCCCTTTGCTTTCCCCTTTCCCTTCCTACTGGCTGTAGGACAAGTTAGATATCTGTATTTAACAGAGTATTTTATTCCCTCTTTGAATCAAATCCAATGAGTAAAGCAGAAACAATGCTCATCTCCCTCCCTTCTTTCGCTCCAATATAATATGTCTTTTGTGCCTTTTCATGTGATGTAATTTACCATTTTCTGCCTCCTCCTTTCCTTTTCTCCCATTACAATCCCTTTGTACCCCTTAGTTAGGTTTTTTAGCATTATATCACTTAATTTATACTCACACCCTCTATTCATGTACATATATGACATTTTAAATGTCATAATACATATACAATTCTCAAGATTAAGCACTATCACCCTCCCATACAGGAATGTAAATAGTTTGTCCTTATTGAATAACAAGGCTTCTTTTTTTCCTTTTTTTCCTGTTTACCTTTTAATGCCTCTCTTGTGTTCTGTATTTGAAGATCAAATTTTCCATTGAGCTATGGTCTTTTCATCAGGAGTGTCTGGAATTCCCTTATTTTATTGAATGTCCATCTTCTTGCTTGAAAGATTATGTTAAATTTTGCTGCGTAGTTGATCTTTGGATCCAAGTCCAAGTCCAAGCTCCTTTGCCTTATGGAATATCATGTTACCATCCCTCGAGTATTTTAATGTAGAAGCTGCAAGGTCCTATGTGACCCTGACTGTAGTTTGGATTTTTTTTTTTTATTTTTGGCTGCTTGTAGCATTTTCTCCTTAACCTGATAATTCTAGAATTGGGCTACAATATTTCTTAGCATCTTTGATTTGAGATCTCTTTCAGGTGATCAGTAGATTCTTTCAATGACTATTTTGCCCTCTGGTTCTCAGACCTTAGAGGAGTTTTCCTTAATGATTTCTTGGAAGATGCTGTCCAGCTCTTTTTTTTTCATCATGGCTTTCTGGTAGACCAATAATTCTTAGATTTTCTCTCCTGGATCTATTTTCCCAGTCAGTTGCTTTTCCAATGAGATATTTTACACTTTCTTCTATTTTTTTGCATTCTGTAAATTTTGTTTGACTGATTCTTGATGCCTCATAGAGTCATTAGCTTTCACTCACACAATTCTAATTTTTAATGAATTATTCTGTACAATTAGCTTTTGTACCTCCTTTTCCATTTGGTCTTTTTTTTTCTTTTATGGAGCTATTTTTTTTCCACATAGGCTCTGTCCCTCCTTATCCATTTGGTTAATTTTACTTTGTAAAAAATTATTCTCCTCAGTGATTTTTTTCATTTGTATTTTTAAAATCATTGGTCATTTTTTCTTCTGCCTCTTGGTAGAATTCTACCTCTTGGTTTTGAATTCCTTCTTGAGCTCTTCCAAGAATTTTTTGGGCTTGAGACCAGTTCATATTCACTTTTGAGGTTTCAAATGTGGGTATAGTGCCAATGCTGTCCTCTTCCAAATTGGTATTTTGATCTTCCCTGTCTCCATAGTAAGATTCAATGGTGTTTACTTTTCTAGTCTGCTTATTATTCATGGTAGTAGCCTTTTTCCTGGCCTTTAAAGTGACTCTCTGCCTCTGGGGCACAGATGACTCTGTCCCACACCTCTCATGGTGGGAGCTAGGGACCTGGTTACTGGGTTTGTGTTCTGCAGCCTCTGGTTCTGTCAGCTAAAAACTATATGTATGTATGCATGCATGCATGTATTTATGTGTGTATGTGTGTATATATGTGTGTGTTTGTGTGTATATGTATATATCATATATCATGTATACATGTATATATACATATATATTTATGCGTGTGTATGTGTGTGTGTGTGTGTGTGTGTGTGTGTGTGTGTGTATGGCTGCTGCTCACCTGGTGCTGAGCTGGAGCTAGCTGGTATGTGCCAAGGCCAGGTCTTTTTGAGTTTCCCTGGGTTACACTGAAGCTCACAGCATGAGGTGTGTGTGTGTGTGGAGGGGTGGTCTGGATGCTGGATTTCACCTCCTTCCCTAGGGTTGGATAGACTCAGACACTGGTGGACACCTGTGCTGGTGTCTGCTGATTCCCCTTGGATGTGTAGAGGTGCAGTTGGGGTCCTGGTGATGGCACTTGATGGCTACACCCTCCTGGGGGTCAGGATCTCCTGCCAGTCTGCTGAGGTGGAGCTTGCTAGAACAACTCTGGTCCTGCCCTGGACCCCTTTAGCCGCCCCAGGAAGAACTTTTCCCTTCAATCTCCCTAACCTCCCAAGCTAAAAGACTGCTGAACTCCTAGGGTCCACTATTCCAGGATTTTTCCTGGGGCAATATTCTCTAGGTGTTTCAAGGTTAAAAAGTGGGGAATGAGAGCACTTACTTTACTCTTCTATCATGGCTCCCAGAAGTTCAAGTATGTGACTTGTCTATGGGCTGATATCTTCAGGAGTAGCTGCTGCCACTGCCACAGGCCATGGGCTTCTGTCTCACCCAGTTCTGAAAGACCCCTGTCCAGCACTGAGAGATTTATGGATCACTACTGCTACCAGTGATTGAGTTTACTGGGGCTGGGCCAGCTTCTGCTCAGCTATGGCCAAGTCTGCACTGGCATAACCCACTGGGTGCAACAGATCCTTCCCATCAACCTTCCAGGACTGTCCTGGGCTGGAAATCCACCACACTCTATCCCCAGTGGATTCTGCCTCCTCAACATTTGTTCAAATTCATTTCTTAAAAGCACAAGATAGAATTTATGGAAGAGTTCTGATGAGTCACTGCACTCACTCTGCCATCTTGGATCTGCCTCCAGGGTTCTAATTTTTAATACACTCTACTATTTGCTTTTGTTTTATGGGAAGAGTTCATACCATTCACATTCGTAGCTATGATTACTGTGTATTTCCCTCCATCCTATTTCCCCGCATTTATACTTTTCTCTCTGCTTTCACCCTCTCCCTCCTTAGCAGTGTTTTGCTTCTGACTGCTGCTTCCCCTCAATCTGCTTTCTTTTCTGTCAGCCCCCCTGCCTTCCTTTTAATTTCCCTTTCCCCTCCTACTTCTCTATAAGGTAAGACGTATTTCTCTACCTGGGTGTGTATAATATTTCCTCTTTGAGTCAAATCCAAGGACAGTAAGGTTCAAACAATGTTCACCCTCTCCCTTTTTCCCTCTACTGTAATAGGCCTTGCATGCCTCTTCATGTGGCATAATTTACCCCATTCTGTCTCCCCATTTCCTCTCCTCCCAGTACAATCCTTTTTTTACACCTTATTTATTTTTTTTAATTATCACATAGAAATCAACTTACACCCAAACCCTCTAAGTATCCTCTGTCTAACTGCCCTAATATGGAGATAGTTCTTGAGAGTTAGAAATACCATCATCCCATATAACCAGTTTAACCTTATTAAATACCATGTGTTTTTTTTCCTGTTTGCCTTCTTATGCTTCTCTTGAGTGTTCTACTTGAAGATCAAATTTTCTGTTCAGCTCAGGTTCTTTCATAGGGAAAGTTTGAAAGTCCCCCCATTTAATCAAATGTCCATCTTTTCCCCCACTTGATTTTCCTGGATAGTTGATTTTTGGTTGTAATCCAATCTCTTTTGCCTTCCAGAATATCATATTCCAAGCCCTCCAATCCTTTAATGTAGAAGCTACTTAATCTTGTGTAATCCTGATTGTGACTCCTTCATATTTAACATATTTCTTTCTGGTTTCTTGCAGCATTTTCTCCTTAACCTGATAATTCTGGAATTTGGCTACAATATTCCTTGGAGTTTTCATTTTGGATCTCTTTCAGGAAGTTATCTGTGGATTCTTTCAAAAACTATTTTGCCATCTGGTTCTAGGATATCAGGGCAGTTTTCCTTTTTAATTTCTTGAAAGATGTTGTTCAGGCTCTTTTTCTGATCATGGCTTTCAATGCTTAACTTATCTCTTCTAACTCTATTTTCCAAGTCGGTTGTTTTTCCAATGAGGTATTTTACATATTCTTCTATTTTTTTTCATTCTTTTGATTTTCCTTGACTGATTCTTGATGTATCATAAGGTCATTAGCTTCCACTTGCCCAATTCCAATTTTTAAGGAATTATTTTCTTCAGTTAGGTTTTGTACCTTCTTTTCCATTTGGACTGTTCTGCTTTTCTTCTCCCTAATTTGGCCAATTCTATTTTTATTGAGTTGTTTTCTTTTTTTTAAGTCCAGAACCCTTGTGGTTTTTAATCTGGGGGTGGAGGGCAAAGGGGTAGGCAAGAAGGAGGAGATTGTGGGGTAGGCATCCTCTTCCTTCCTGGGTATTTCCTGGTCTCCTCAGCTGAGGTAAGTGCCATGGAGCAGAATGGTGACAACTCCAAGGGTTGGCTCCCCAGCTCATGATTCTAGCTCTTTCACAATAACTTCATTAGGTTCTATTGGATCTGAACCTCAGCCTGGACTGCCTCATCCAGTGCCCCTGACTGGTCTGAGTGAGCCTTTTTCAGGTTGGATCTGCAAGCTGCCAGATCCATTGTGTCCAGAGCCATGGCTTCTTCTGACAACAGCTGTACCAAGGAATCGGCATTCACTGTGACAGAACCACCGCTCACAAAATACTCATTGGTGGTGCCGTCCTTGGTGTGCTCAGTTATCATGCTGGTCTTCAGCACCTGCAGGGTGGGGATGTGGGCAGCAAAGATCCCAAAGGCCCCATTCTGGGTTGGGACATCCACCTGCTTCACATTGGCCTTGTTAAAATAAACCTGTGTTGGGGAGACGAAGGTGAAGAACATCCAGTCAGGGGCAGTGGCAGCAACTAGGGCAGCCTCGGCATAGGCACAGGCTGAATGGGCTGCAGGGGCTTGGACCTGGGCTTGGTAAAGCAGGCAGGGGCCACAGTGGCAGAGCAGGGTAGTGGGTAGCATGGCAGTGGTGGACAGGCCAGGTAGCAGGATCAGGAGAGGAATTGTTTTCTTCAGTCAGTTTTTGTGCTTCCTTTACCAAGCTATTGACTCTTTTTTTCATAATTCTCCTGCATAACTCTCATTTCTTTTCCCAGTTTTTCTTCTACATCTCTTATTTGACTTTTAAAATCCTTTTTGAGCTCTTCCAAGGGGACTTAATGGACTTGAGACCAATTCATATTCCCCTTTGAGACTTTGCATGTAGACATTTTGACGTTGTTGTCCTCTTCTGAGTTTGTGTTTTGATCTTCCCTGTCAGCTTAGTGGCTATGGTGAAGGCATTTTTTTTTTTTGCTCATTTTTAAAAGTAGAGCTCTGCTCCTGGGGCAAAGGGGTGAAGGCATTTTTTTTTTTGCTCATTTTTAAAAGTAGAGCTCTGCTCCTGGGGCAAAGGGGGCACTGTCCCAAGCTTCTTGCACTGGGGGCTAGGAGCCTGGTCCCTGACTCTCTGCATCAGGGCCTCTGGGACTAGCAACTTGCTCACTGTGCTAGTGTAGCCTGGCCTAGTCATGTCTGTTGTGCCCTGTGATCCAGGTCTGACAGTTTTCCTGCTGCCTTAGGACTGGAGGCCTCACACCTGGCCTGCTCTGCCACTGGTTTGCTAAGCCAGAGAACTGTGGGGCTTTAGTTGCTGATCTGTCTTGTGGCTAATCTGTCTTCCGCTAGCTTGCCCAGACATTGCCTGTGCTACGTTGTGCTCCTCTCTTGCCCAAGTGAGACAAACGTTTTCTGAAGTCCTTCTAAGTTATCTTGGGCTGGAATATTGTTTCACTCCATCTTTTTGTGGATTCTGTCCCTCTGGAATTCTTATAGGCTTGATTTGACATTGTTTTCAAGGGAAACTGGGGAGAGATCAGGCAACTTCCTGACTTCTCTCCACCATCTTTGCTCCACCCCAACCAAAGACTCTTTACTGTCTTCGTAGACCTTAGTCCACACCATGAACTCTGAAGTTATGTGATACAAGCGTATCTATCTCCTGACTATGTGCATTTTCGTTGTCTATCCCCTATGGCCAGAGCTCTCCCCCTCTCTCCCCTCCTCATCACTGCCTCCTGACACTTCTGGCTTCTTACAAGTCTCAGCTAAAGCCCTACTTTCTGCAAGAAGACTTTTTGTAACCCCTCTTTACCTACCCCCCTTCCCTAGGAGATTATCTCCAAATTATCCTGTACATACTGTGCTTGTACACAGTTGTTTGCATGTTGTCTCCACATGCATGGCCCCTTATGCCATGATCTTCATGAACAGGGCCTCTTTTTTCTTTTTTTGGTATTCCCGGCATTGGGCACAGTGCCTGTCACATATTAACGTCTTAAGGCCTATTGGCTTAACTTGTTGACAGCAGAATAACTGACTCAATGTTGATTAGAACTCAGGTCTTTGATTCCATCTTCAATATTCCCCCAAGCCTACTAAATTACTATCTTTCTAACTTTTCTGAATTTCAGTTTCCATAACATCAATATTAAGCCTTGTTCTGCCTAACTCACATAGTTTTTGTTTGTTTGTTTGTGAAGAGCAAATGAGACAATGGATATGAAAGTGCTTTGTAATCACAAAGTGCTGAGTAGCGGAATGTTACCTCCTTAAGGATGGGCACTCTTTCATTTTTCAATTTGTGATCTAAATATCTAGCAGTGACTGATATATATTAGGTGACAAATAAATGCTTGTTGAATCAAATGCAAATTTAAGATCTTATTATCGTAAGGAAAAGTTATAGCACTAAGGCTAAAGTGAATTTTAAATCAGAAATTATTTATTGTAATGTTTTCCTCTCTAACACTAAAGCTCTGTGACTAGAGCTCGAGAATTAAAAGTAGCATATATTAGGAATACCAAGAGATATGAACGAGAATTGGACCTGTGATTTTATTGATATAAGTAATTACATCTGAGGAAATTCTCTCTACTAAGGAAGATGGTCACCCCCTGTGCAACTTTTTGTCTTAGAGAATGGCCTAGAGCACGATGAAGTTCAGTGATTTTCCCAGGGTCATATAACCAGCATTTGTCAAACTTGAATCAGCTCTTCCTGGCTTTGAGGCCAGCTCCTTGTCTTCTATGTCAAGTTATCTATATTTGAAAGTAAGAGAAAGAGGAAGAGAAAGAAAGCGGGAAATAGAACTTGTTTTTTAAATATCTTAAACACATATATCTAATGACATTTGACTAGTAAAAGAGAAATGGAAGGAAATGTTCTATTGACCACAATTTCCTCAAGCCACCATTTCCCAAGGATGTGTTTCTTTTAAATGTTTGTAGTATAATTTTTCCAAATATACACATGCAATCTAGTGCATTAGATTTCCTTTATTCTCTATGTTTTCTTTCTGTTGGACTGGGGGTTGTACAGATATCCCTCTAGGTTAATATCTTCCTGTCAAGTATCCAACCCCATAGGGGAGTTCAGCCATTTCTTTCAGAAGTTCCTTCAGATCCTACCCCTGACTGTTAAATATTCCAGCATCATCTATTGGTTTTTCATTCCCTTTTATGTGTCTTCTTTTTATTGTGTTTTCCTCATATATTTTCCTTCTCTCTCCCTCTCTCTCCTCCTGCTGTTTTTATTATCTTAGTCCCACAGGTTCTCAGCTGAAGTTTTCTTTGTTTCCTGTGCTTGACTGATAGTTTCTTTGACTCAGTCTCAGACTCTCAAGGATTCTCTTTCAGTATTTGCTTTTTCCTCTAATCAATGCCTTTCGTGATTCAAGCTAAGGTGGTCTTAGGTTTGTCTTGCAGCCATATGGTGACAAGACAGATGAATCATTTTCCCTTTTTCTAACTGATCTAAAGTACTCCAGTCTATCAGCCTGGAGATGAATTCATAGGTTTAGGATGGCACAGGCTGAAAAGATATTATCTGAAGAGTGTGTGCCAAAGAAGTATCAGTAAATTTCTTCTTACTCCTCTCACACAGAGAGGACAGAGGATGCTGATGTCCCATCTGTGGAGTGCATAAATACTCATCCAGCATTTAGTCCCATGGACTACTTTGTCACTGACCTTAACCCTCAGGTTTTCATGAAACATGAAATCCCTTTAGAATAGTAATGGAGCCTCATGCTTTCTTGAAAAGGACTGCATTTTCACATTCATCTTTACAACATCCTGTGAAGTTTAAAGACAAATAGCAGTATGGATTTAGAGCCTCACAGGAATCTTAGAAGTCATTTGCTCTAACAATCTTTTCCTTTTTTTTTCTTTTTCAGATGAGAAAACTGGGGTCTAAGAGCTCAAATGACTTGTCCAAAGTCACACAGGCAGCAAGTGGTAGACGCAGGATTCGAACAGAACCTCTGACTTCAGCTCAGCTCTTTTCCCACCATAACTGTCTATAATATCTGTCCTCTGTATCTGTTTAGGTAATACTCTAATATGCAAATGGATTTGGTAATTTCAATGACATAAAGGTTCTCTCCAGTGATATGGACTACAACCCATTCATGTCTGCCCATCCTGCATGACTCTTTTCTACATCTTCTCATAAGTTAGTCACAAAAGCTTCAATCAACATGCTGGGCACAGTTGTTGTTTTCTTTTGGTGACATAGGAAAGGTGGTGATCACAAAAGGTGTCCATTGGTTATTTCTCTTCCTCAATGCATAGCCAACCGATGACCTTATTGTGATTACACATGTCTTTGGTGACAACTTCAGTCCTGATTCTTCTCTATTATTCCATATTTGCTGTGTATTACAAGTTGTTCATACTCATTGCCCACTGAATGATACTCAAATAGAATTCATCACAACATTCCCATTTTACAGATTAAAAAAAAAACCAGAATCACCAAAATTGTAGATCATTGTCCAAAGACATATTCTTATGCCAGGTTTAGATAAAGCTAAGACCTGGGTTTCCTGACTCACTGATCATAATACCATAGCATTGTAAGACACCTTAGAGATCCCCTAGTTCCTACCTTAGTGCATAGCTTCTCTATGCAGTAAATTGCTTTGGTCACTGAACGAAGGAATCCACTGTTCCCTTAAGAGCATAAACACTATTGTGCCAGAAAATAAATAGCATATTTAGAGCCTGACTGAAACTCAGCCTAAAAGCTAACTTATAAATACCTGAAGCAGCAAAATGTTATACTCTCACTCTCCCATTAAGCTAAAGTGTAACAGGAAATAAATAATTGAGATTAAGCTTTGTGGAATAAATCAGGTGAAGAGGATTTTAACTCTATCATCAGGATAGCTGATGTTGTAAAGTTTACTCAACAACAAAATAGCAGGTGACATAATCTCCCTGTGACCCTAATCAAGTTTTGGTGGCCATAAAATGGGCAACTTTCCATTAGCCATGAAAATGGAGTTAGTTCTGGCCCTAGCATTTCTTGAAGTTCCCTGATTCAGAGAAACCAATTTTCTTCCTTATACCTTTCTGCTCATTTAATTGGAACAGAATATTAGAAAAAGCTCTTTAATATTCAAGAAATATATCTCAAATAGCATCATGTCATGAATATTCCCCACTGTAAAGTCATCCTTTTGCTTTGACCTTGTCGTCATTGTTTTATTAAATAAATTATTCAGTCTGGTATGTCTTAAAGATTAGCTACACTGGAAAACAAATTTTAAAAAGCATCCCAGTGCACTTCTCCCTATTCCTGCATCTAAATAACTTTTTTTTTCTAAAACAGGAAGGTTGGTTAAAAACTCAGAGTTCATTTTTTGTTTAGAAGCTAATTGTTAGGCAAAATGGATATGTCTTCCTCCTCATTCCACAACTTCCAAAGTGATTGGACTGATTTCTCAAATTTTATTCAAGGGGACATTAATAATATAATCCTTGGGATCCAAAGGAAGAGATAACAGACATGTGAAATCGACTCCCTCCCCCCCACACACACACCATTAGCCTCACTCTGAAAGTTTTTGAGTAAATTTAACTTTGTCTTCTTCAGGAAAAGATACATTCCTCCATAGGTTATCATGTCCGTGGTAGTCCATAACCCTGTTTTCTTATATCATTGGCAGAAGTGGCGTTGTGAAAGTGATGGAAAGCATTAACGACTAAAATGTCTGACCAACAGTGGAGAAGGCTAACTTGGGGGCTTGTCAGTTCCCTGTCACTACAGGCTGCACTACCATCTGTCAGAGTTTCAGAGCTTTAGCTTTCTCATCTGTAAAATTATAGAGTTGGACTATGAGCTCTAAGGTCTTCATTCCAACAGTTAACATTGTATAAAAAGAGTTTAATAGTTAAGCCTAGAGAAAAGAAGACAGGGGATATGGAGTGTCACAGAGAAGAGAGGAGATGATGATATTCTTCAAGTTGTCGAAGGCTTGTTACGTGAAAGGATTCAGATTGTTCTGTTTGATTTCAGCAGACAGAACTAGAAACAATGAGTACTTGATAAAGAGGCATATTTGGATTCAATATATGGAAGGGGAGGAATCCTAACAAGTAGAGCTATATAAAAGTAAAATGAGTTGCCTTAGGTGGTAGTAAATTTCCAGTTAGTAGAGGTTGTGGGTTAAACTAGAAACCACAATTATTTTTCAACATCAGACAGCCCCAATGACCTGGTGGCCTAATATTAGAAAATCTCCAAGCCTGTGCAAGGACAGGGTTAAAATGGTCTTGTCCAGCGATGTAACAATCACTTGCTGTCCTTGGATAAGAAATCCTGCAGCTTGTCTAAAAAACAATTTGTTCATAGTTGAAAAGTATTTGATTTCTTCCCTTTGACTCCTGTCCTTGATTAGGGAATGTTTAATATTCTAATGATAAATCTTGCCACTTGCATTCCAAATTGTGCTCTTTTGTTATCTTGGCAGATCCCTCTCTTTCTCTACCCTTCCGTCTCATCGAACGCTTCACTCTTCACCCCAACTTGCTAACGAATGCTGCTGATTGACTGTGTTCTCTAAGTAGGCCCAAAAGATGATAAAAGTCAAATGTGTACCTTAGGAATCTGATATCAACAGAAGCAGATTCCTTAGCATGCAGTTTGGTTTATCATTGACTCACAGTCATTGGAATCTACTGATGAGTATGCCTCCCCAATGCGGGTAAGAGAAATCCCCAACAAAGCTGTTGAGAAAGTTATAAAATTGAAGTAGACGGCCTATAAAATCCATGCCAATTCTATGATTCTACAACAGAATTCTTTACTCTTGGGTCCACAGACCCTGACACCTACCTCCGGGTATCTGTGGATGGATTTCAGGGTTCCATGAACTTAGAATGGGGGAAGGGCAATTTCATCTTTACATTTACTTTATTTCAAATCCTATGTATTTTATTTTATGAATTTAAAAATATTCTGAGAGGGGGTGCATAGGTTTCATCAGATTGTCAGAGGGCCATGACATACAAAAGGTAAAGAACTTCTGAACTAGAATGATAACTGACATTTATGTATCATTGTGAACTTCGTAGTACTATGAATAAGTTGTTTCATTTTAACCTCACAACAAGACTGTAGTTCGTTTTCTGTTTTGAACCAAGTTTGTGATTTCATTGGCATAAGGAATGTTCTATGAAGGAACTCCCTCTACTGTAGCAATGCAGATCATCACTTGCTCTACAATGTGCAATCTTAAAGCAGTGCCTTGGTTAGAGAGGCTTGCCTTAGTATTACACTCCAATATGGCTTAGAGGCAAGACTTGAATCTAAGTCTTCTTGGCTCTAACGAAGACTCATTAGCCGCTATTATGGTTCCCATTTTATAGATGCGGAAATTGAGGTTCATTTAGAAGCAAACCTTTAGAGTTTAGGAAGTAACCTTAGAGGTACAAATCTCTCATTTTGTGATTAAGACAAATTAAGCTCATTGAGATTAAATAAATTAACTAATAACAGACAACATTTGTATAGGGTTTTATTGTTTGCAGAACCCTGGGAGGTAGGTGCTTTTATCCCCATTTTACAGTTGATCAAACTATTGTAAACAGGGTCACATAACTGGTAAATATCTGAGGCCAGTTTTGATCTTAAGACTTCTTTAATTCAGGCCTTGTGCTCTATTCTTGTGCCACTTACCTCTGGTGGAAGTAACAAGTTCTCATGGGGGGAAAATATACTGATAACTATGTCTGAATAAGCCATATACAGGATAAATTGGAGATAGTCTAGGGCAGGCCTGCATAACATTCAGTCCATGGGCCGCTTATGGCCCACACACTACTTATGGCCTGCGAAAGGATTTTGAGCGGCCACTTAAAAATATAGAGGGTGTAAAACAAGTCTGCCTGCAGGCCACTTTGATGGGCTGCGAGTGGCCTGTGGGCCATATGTTGTGCAGGCCTGTCGTAGAGGGAAGGCAGTGAGTTAAATAGGGACCATGAAAGTCTTCTAGCAGGAAAAGCCATGAATGGAAGGGAGCCAAGAGAGCCAGGAGACATACATGAGTAAAAAGAGAATCTCAAGCATAGCAGACAGCCACAGAAAATGCATAATCTTGAGCCAGAATTTATTGTGCAGGGAAAGAAAATGAGGCCACCGTTCCTGGATCAGAGAGTACATGGAGGCAAATAAAGTATAAGAAAACCATAAAGGTAGGAAGGGTCCTGGTTATGATATCTATAATGGTTATTATATCTATTATGACTTTAAAAGCCAAACACTGGATTTTATATTTGATCTCTCAGGTTATAGGAAGACACTAGAGCTTACTGAGTGGAGAGAAGGGGAACGGTCAGATAGTCATAACCTGAAATTTGGGAAGATCATTTTGATAGCTTTCATTATTTCTTACACATCAATTATATTTTATTTTATCCATAAATGATTGTTTAATTCTCCACTTAATTAAAACACTTTGTTTCCAATTCTTTGCTATCAAAAAAGTGTGTGTATGTGTATACACACGTGTATATATGTATATATAAATATATGTATACATACATAGATATTACATACACATCCTTTCCCTTTTTTTTTATCTTTTTGGAGTATATGCCTAGGAATGGTATTGTGGGATCAAAGCATATGTATATGTTAGCGAATTGAGGCTATATAATTCAAAATTCCTTTCTGGAAAATAGTTGGCTTAATTAACAGCACTACCCATACTAATATTAATATAGCTGTTTTTGCACAGTCACTCTGAACTAGTCATTTCTCTAATTCATCTTACTTGTCAATATGGTAGGTGTGAGCTGGAAGCTCAAAGTTGTTTAATTTGCATTTTCATTATATACAATGTTTTGGAGTATTTTTGCATATAAAAATAGCCGTGAATGTGTATGTTTCATATATATTTCTCATAAACACAACTGATAGCTTGTACCCCATGAGAAGTCCCTGCTGATATTCTTTGATCATTTATCTTCTAGTGAATGACTCTTGCTCTTATTTGTATTAAATATATATTTAAATACGGTAAGTGGAGTATATGAGGTGTTCAGAGAGGACTAGCACCTCTAGTGTGAGAGCTTGCTGAGCCCTTTTTAGGGTTGCTCATCCACCTTTGGTGTCCAATGAGTTACCCAACTCTTACAAGAAGCCGTAGCATGCACAGCGGCCACACCTTAGTAAAGCTATGTTAGCCTTGGAAGTGGTATTGCTGGATCAAAGGGTATACACATTTTTATAGGCCTTTGGTCTTAGTTCCAAATTGTTCTCCAGAATGGCTGGATCAGTTCACCACTCCACCAACAATGTAGCAATGTTCCAATTTTCCCACATCCTCCCCAGCATTTATCATTTTCCTGTTTTGTCATGTTAGCCAACCCAACAGGAGAGAAGTGGTACCTAAGAGTTGTTTTGATTTACATTTCTCTAATCAATTTACAGCATTTTTTCATATGATTATAGATATCTTTAATTTCTTCCTCTGAAAACCACCTGTTCATGTCCTTTGACCATTTCTCAATTGGGGAATGACTTGTATTCCTATAAATTTGGTTCAGTTCCCCGTATATTTTAGATATGGGGCCTTTATCAGAGACACTGATTATAAAGATTTTCCCCAATTTTCTGCTTCCCTCTTAATCTTTGTTGCATTGGCTTTGTTTATACAAAAACTTTTCGATTTAACATAATCAAAATTATCCATTTTGCATTTTGTAATGTTCTCTATCTCTTGTTGGGTCATGAATTTTTCACTTTCCCATAAATCTGAAAAGTAAACTATTCCTTGCTCTCCCAAATTGCTTATGGGATCAGCCTTTATTCCTAAATCATGAACCCATTTTGACTTTATTCTGCTATACAGTGTAAGATATTGGTCTATGCACTGGGGCGGGAGGCGAAGGTGAGTAGTGTCAACACCAAAGACGTTCACCTTTTCCTGGTGGAATGGGCAGATGAGAAAAAAAAAAATGTTGTTCCAATGGCCATGACAGTAGCTGAAGTAGGAGCTATGGAGTGTTTAGAACTTGGTGAGCAATAGAAGACGCCAAGTTCATACACCGCATCCTGGGCCATCACCAATTCTCCTGACTTTTGTCTTGCCACTGGACTTCACTGACTCTAGAAGAGAGAGTGAGGCTGAAGGATTGGTGCAATTCTGCCTCATGAATCCAATTCCAATTGATCCACTTGGAAAATGAAGAATGAACAACAACATATGTTAAGTATCAGACAGCTGTGCTTTTACTTGATTTTATTGAAAAGTACTCTACTATATCTCCATTACAGAGGATTCTCTCCTTTTTTTTTTTTTAGAGGGGGAAGGCAGGGCAATCGGGGTTAAGCAACTTGCCCAAGGTCACACAGCTGGTAAGTATGTCAAGTGTTTGATTCACATTTGAACTCAGGTCCTCTTGACTCCAGAGCCAGTGCTCTACTCACTACGCCACCTAGCTGCCCTCACTACAGAAGATTCTTGCTCTTATTTTTACACAGATCTGTTTATCATATCAAGAAAAGTCTCATTTACTCCTATACTTTCTTTCTTTTTTTTTAAATTTATTTCTAATATATTTGGTTTTCAGCATTGATTTTCACAGGCCTTTGAATTACAAATTTTCTCCCCATTTCCTCCCCCCCCCCACTCCAAGATGGCGTAGACTCTGGTTGCCCTGTTCCCCAGT
>CM053624.1:191473094-191493148 GCA_028646595.1 Phalanger gymnotis | reverse complement strand
ATTCCTCCCACCAGGTGGGCCTGGGGCCAGAAGCAACTGCAGCCGTAGTTCTAAAGCTGCCCCACCTCCGCTGCCCCAGGTGCGGTGGCCGAACCGCAAACTCAGTCCCGCAGCTTTTCCCACTAACCTTCTCTGTTGTCTTTGCTCTTTGTGGGTTGAGAGGTCTGGTAGATGCCACAGCCCAGTAATTCATGCCTGTAGGGCACTCTCTGCTTGGCTGCTGGTCTGGTCGGTCCGCGGTCCGCACTGCCCATGCTAGGCTCTGCTGGGCTCAGCTCCGCTCCCCTCAGCTGGGAGCTGGGAGCTCCGTGCGGTACGCACCTTACCCAGAGACCATCCAGGCTGTCCTGGGCTGGAGCCCTGCTTCCCTTTGCCACTTTGTGGGTTCTGCAGCTCTAGAATTGGTTCAGAGCCATTTTTTTTATATGTTTTTGGAGGGACTTGGTGGGGAGCTCACACCAGTCACTGCTTCCCAGCCGCCATCTTGGCTCCACCCCTCTACTCCTATACTTTCTAATGTTTTTAGCATAAAAATTTGCTGCATTTTGGCAAAAAAAAAAAAATTCCACCTTTTTCAAAAATACATATATTGATATAATTATAAGATTTGTGGGTTTTTAAAAATATTTCCTTCAAGTAATCACAAAATAACAGTAATATCTAACTTTTCTAATGTTCTATCCATATACTTCCTTTTGCTTATCTTTTTGTTATATTTGTTTGTATATGAATGGGGCACACTGAGATCCCCAACTATTGTAGGTTTTTTTTTTTTTATTTCACTGTAATTCAATTAACTGTTCCTTTAAGTACTTAAGTTCTATGACATTTGGTATACATGTATTAAGGACTGATATTATTTCATTATCTATGGTATCTTTAAACATATGTTTTCTTTGCTTATCTCTTTAACTCATGTTTGTTTTCATTGTTACTTTATTTGTAATCGTGATTGCTACCTTTTCTATTTTGAGTTTTACTGAAGCCTAATGAATTCTGCTCCAGACCCTCATTGTAACTCTCTATGTGAATCTTTATATTTCGAGCACATTTCTCGTAAACAGAATATTGGGGGATTCTGCTTTCTAATCCATTCTCTGCTCTCCTCCTTTTTCTAAATCCATTTACTTTTTCATTTTGTCCTTTTTCCACTTTCCTTCTCTAGGCTCCATTTTACAAAAAAAAAAAAGGCGGGGGGTGGAGAAGTATAAAGAATTAAATAAGCACTAAGAATTTCTAATTAAAGTAATCTATTCTGAATCCTATGCTCCTCTACTTTTCATGAAACCTAGCTTTTTAATTTCTGGTTCTTGTGATTCTTCAGCTTCTCTCTCTCTCCTTCCTCACTGACTACAAACACACTTAAGAACAAAACAAAACAATTGTTTTTGTCCTGCCCTCCCCTCAAGCTACTAACCTATCTTTCTCTCACCTTTATTACTAAATCCTTTTAAAAGAAGAGTCTACAGGGGACTGCCTCCTCTTCATGACAGTTTCAATCTTCAGATTCTAGTAATCTTACCACTGACCTCACCACTCTACTGAAAACATATCCTAAAAGGTAATCAATTACTCCTTAATTGATTGTGCAATATAAACGTGTGCACTCTTCACCCTCCCCAAACTGTCTGAAGCATGTGACATTCAGTCACTACTCAATCAGTCAATACACATTTACTAAGTATCTGCTCTGTGTGCCAAACCTTGTGCTAAGTGCAGGGGATACAAAAGAGGCAAAAGACAGTGCCTGCCCTGAAGAAGCATGCAATTTAATGGGAGAAGACAACATGGAAACAAATATTTACAAAGCAAGTCCAATACAGGATAAATAGGAGAAGACAAAAAGAGGGAAGGCATTGGAATTAAGAGGGGCTTGGGAAAGCTTCCTGCAGAAGGTACGATTTTAGTTAAGACTTGAAGAAGTGAGGGAGATAGAGGGAGAACATTCCAGGCATGGGAGACAGCCAGAGGAAATGTCCAGAGCCAAGAGATAGAGGGTCTTTTTCATGTAATAGCTCAGGGGCCAGTGTATATGTTAGGGAGTAAGCTATAAGAAGACTGAAAAGATATGAGTGGGCTAGGTTTTGAAGGGCTTTGAAAGCTAAACAGAGCAATTTGTAGTTGATTCGAGGAGTGATAGGAATCCTGGTCCCATATCTCCTGGCAATCATATGATCAGCAAATTAGACACAGAGCTGGAAGGTGCATCAGTGGCCATTTATTCCAACCTTATTTTATAGTTAAGCAAAGTGAAGCCTGGAGAGGTTAATTTGCCAAGGGCACAAAGGGAATAAATGGCAGAGTTGGAATTTGAACATATACCCTCTGATTCAAAATCCCCTAAACCCCAAAACTTTCTATTGTACCATTAGCCAGGCTCTAGATGCTTGCTGGGCGTCTCCACAAGAAGGTATCATCAGCACCTCCAAATCCAATCATTCAAAATTGAAATCTTCATGCTTCTTGCTAAGCTTACCCTTCTTCCTTTTCTTGATTGTACTACCCTCTTTCTAGGCTAATAAGCTGAAATCTGAGATGTTTTGGATTCTTCCTTTTTCACCTGTTCCTTCTTCACATCAAATCCCTTGCCAAGGATTTTCTATTCTATCTCCACTCCAATACTCTTCACATGTTATGCATATTCACACATTCACAGCTAGGTTTTGTAGTAAATAGAATGCTAGGCCTGGAATAAGGAAGACTTGAATTCAAATATGGCCTCAGACACTTACTAGCTATGTGATTCTAGGCAAACCATTTGACTTCTCTATTCCTCAAATTCTATATCTATAAAATAGGGAGTATAATAGCATCTACCTTGCAGGAATATTGGAAAGATCAAATGAAATAATCATTATAAAGCATTTAGCACAGCGCCTGGAACATAGTAGGTGCCACATAGATACTTCCTTCCCCTTTCCTTTTTCTTATGAAAGACATTTTCACCTAAATTGCTACTTAATTTATTCAGTCCCTCATCATCTCTAACCTGGACTAATACACTAGGTTCCTCCACATCCAATTCACACTTAAGGTAGCTGTCAAAACCATTTTCCTAAGGCAAGTCTTCCCTACTGAAAAACCTTCAGTGGCACCCTATTTCCTCTAGAATGAAATACAAAATCCTTGCCATCTAAGTCCTTCAAAATCTGACCCTTTTCTATCTTTCCAGAATTATTTAAATTATTTATCTTAGCCCATGATACTTTTCCAGCCAAATTAGATTATTAGCTCTTAACTGAAGTCAATTTGGGCAGCAAAGAATGTAGTACTCCTTCCTTATCTCTGTTAAAATCATTCCTTTTTTTCTTCTTTTTTTTATGACCAAGATCAGATAGCATTCTCCTTTCTACCCCAGTTAGCAGTGTTAACTGCCTCTGAATTATCCTAGAGCACTTTTCTAGGACTCTCTTTTGCCCCATTACCTTAAATTTTATTATATTTATCTGTATATACATATTCCTCCTCATACCCTTCTCAGTAGAATATTAACTTCTCTCTGAGAAGGCTTGTGCCATCATTAGTCTCTGTGCCCTTGGCACCCAGCACAGAGCCTGGCACATAATAGGAAGTTAACAATTGTTTGTTGAATTGATTATCTCTATTGACAGTCTTGTAATGTGAAAAATAACATATTAAAAAATAACTGACTTGATGTTTCGGGATACCTTAATAATGAGAATGGATAGAGGTCATTCTAATCAACTTCAGAAAATAATCTTTAAGATACCCCCCAACAAGCCAATTCAACTAAAAGACAGTTGATTCCAGGTCTGTGCAAAGTAAATATTTGGCCTGACTCTATTCCTCTGCATCAACCAGCATTCTAAAACATAGCCCATTAAATCTGGCCTCACTGGCTATTTTCAATGCTTACATACATATCAACATCCTGATAAAATTGATCCCCAGTAGATGGTTTTCTAGGAGCATATCCTAACATGAAGATGACCAGAGGCCGGGTTTAACTTGTAAAAGGCAGATACCAAGTTTGGTGGGTATTTTTGCTTCTTGAACAAACCTTTCCATTTAAGAAGAATAATTACCATGGTAACCCTAATAGCCTAGGAAGTGGTCAAGCAGACATTTCCTAGGGGGGAAAAAATAATCTTAGCATTTCTGGAGCTTATTTAACCCTCCAATACTCAGCTCCCATTTTCCATGGCAGAGTCAATTTGGTTTAACCTTTTTGTCAAAATAGATAACAAACCTTTTCACCAGAGGCACTGGAGAGAAAAGGACAGAATAAGAAATACTCCATTTAATAATAATACCATCTCATTTAAAGAAATACAAATCAAATTCGGCATTTTGCAACAGCATTTGGCTCAAGTATCGCCAGTGTTTTATTGGATAATTCAGATTCTCTGACAGGGTTTTCAGTAACGAAGCTTGCCATCTATTAGGCAGTCAATGAAAACTGTTGTCCTGTAGATGATTCAGATTTTTTTCCTACTTTTTTCCTCATGTTGTATAAGGCTCAAAGCATGTAGAAAATGAAGATTCTTGATAAACGCAATTTGGCGATAATGATGCCTCAGGAGCAAAAGTCTGAAGATGGTCCAAGTCTCTGATGGTTTCTCTCTGCCTTTCTCACTTATACCTCATTCTGCCTAATGACATTTGGCCTACAGCAAGGTCATGGAGAGTCAAATTAAAATCTGATAATGTCTGCTGGTTGTTCAGTTAAATAGGGGCGCATGCACATCGTGTGCATGAGTGCAAGTCGAAATGTAACCACAATCAATTTGTATTTGCACATCACTTCAGTATAGCAAAGTCCCCAGTCTATCTGAAAGGCCTAGTGTAATGGCATGGGCAGCTAAGTGGTGCAGTGGATATCTTCCTGAGTTCAAATCTGGCCACAGACACTTACTAGCTGTGTGACCTTGGACAGGTCACTTAACCCTGTTTTCCTCAGTTTTCTTATCTATAAAATGAGCTAGAAAAGGAAATGACAAAGCACCCCAGTATCTTTGCAAAGAAAACCCCATATGAGGTCATGAAGAGTCAAACATGACTTCAATGACTGAAAAACAACAAAATAGTGTCATGATGGAAAGAATCCTGAACCTGAAAACAGAAAGAGCTAGTCAGACAAACAACTATGTTGCATACTAGCTACATGGTCCTTGACAAGGTATTTAGTCTCTTCCTAACCAGTGTAATACTGCCAAAGTGAAATGGGAGATAGTGGGTTCGTTGGCTATGTTAAAGAGGGAATTCTTTTATAGATGTGGGTTAGATTGGAAAATGATGAAATTCCCTTACAACCTTCAAATTCTGTGATTCTCCCAGAGAAGATATATATTTACATTCCCAGCACTTAGCACAGTGCCTGGTACATAGTAAGTGCTTGATAAATGCTTGTTAAGAGAGACACCAAGAGAGAGAAAGAGAGGGACAAACATAAGGAGACAGACTCACAGAGACAGACAGACTGAGAGAAACAGAAAGAGAAAAAGAGACCAGGCTTCCTCACTTGTAAAATTGATATAATAATATAACAATTGTATTATCTACCACACAGGGTTGTTTTGAGAATCAAATAAGGTGCTTTGGAGTCATATAGGATTATGGGTTATTATGATTGCCCAAGAGATCATATAAATGACTTTAAAATAATACTCAACCTCACTAGCATTGCATTTTAGGGAGTAGAAGAAGAAATCATGTTTATGG
Source organism: Phalanger gymnotis (assembly GCA_028646595.1). Lineage (NCBI taxonomy): Eukaryota > Metazoa > Chordata > Mammalia > Diprotodontia > Phalangeridae > Phalanger > Phalanger gymnotis. The sequence continues at coordinate 191,487,466 of CM053624.1, read as the reverse complement.
AACTCTCATATGTTAAAAAAAATAATTTAGTTCTTCACATCCTTCTGAAAACCTGGTTACAAAGAATAATATTCAGATCAGGCAAATATACTTCACACACATATGTGTTCATCCTGCCTTAGAGTAAATCCAACTTTGATTCATGACCCTCCTTGGTTAATATCTCAGTGCATATATATATTTCTCATTCATTATACTTCATTATTCAAAATTTCATTATACCGTTTAAGATGTATTGTCTGTAAGACATATAGTTCATCTAGTGAATTCATTCTGTCATTGTGCCTGCTTCTTTTTGTGCGTCCCTTCAAATTTTAATAAAAAAAGTTTCACCATGAAGCAAGTCAGCAGTACACACAAAGAATTATTTAGTATATCTTCCTCCTTAGGCGCTACAAAAAGAGAGAGGGAGGAGGGGAAATCCCAGTGGATCTACTTAGAATTGCAAGGTGGAATACAAGTTTTTCTTGGGCTCTTTTCTGTTCTGTCTAGGCTTTCCCCTTTGACACTTTCCAAAGCACTCAGCATTTTACATCATTTACCAAGACACATAATTTTATTTTATTTCTCCAAAGTGTACCAAGGTCAAGAGATGAAGAAAGCAGCCTGGTTTCAGTTTGAATGGACAGGACAAGAAACTTGGTCAAAGTAGATTATAATTTGGGATATTTTCATATCCTTTTATTTTCTTCTAATCTGTAGGAAATTTGCATAGACAGAGAGGTGCCGGAGCCAACTCGAAGGAATTCAGGAGAACTTGTTACATTTTCAGCATGATCATTTACATCTCTGAAAACTAGAATCAGGCCTTGATTTATTGTTTTGTTTAGATTTACAAAAGTAATGGAGGAAATGTCAATAACAAAAAATGAAACTGAAAAATGTGTCCCATATACATTTTTAAAAAGATGATTGATGAATATTTACTAGTACATCCCTGTGCATAGGAAAAGTAGGATGTGTCAATGTTCTTAAGTACAGGACAGAAAATTTGCCATATTTCAATTCCATGTCTCATCCAAAATTCCTCAGGAGACAACACTAGTCTTCAAGATAATTCTAGTAGCAGGGAAGATAATGGATTGCATGTCTATTTTCTTGTTTTCACATGGTTTTAGCTTCTTTTACCAGGACTCCATATTTTGTAAGTTTCTTTGTACCAAGTAGTTCAGAGATTATGAGCACGTGATATAGCAACATCTATTTAAAATGTTGCTCTTAAATTTTTATGTGGCAATGTTATGTTTCAGTGTTTGTGGGCAATAATTTTGTCTATGACAATGCTCTGGTTCAAGCATAGGTTATATGTTGACTCCTCAAAGACATTGTGGGATTACTATTTGTAATATGAGAATTTGCCATCTGTTATTTCATAAAGGAGCGCAGGATTCTGGCGTATTGGCCCGGTAATGTCATCATGTCTTTCTCCATATCTAGTTGGTGCTATATTTCTGAAGCTTAAATCGATGTGTTTCACAGAGTTTATCTCTTCATCAAATTCATTAATTAATAAATTAAACTTGGAGTCCTTGAAGATAACCTATCTGTAATTTATAGAAGTAACAATATGATCCCAAACATCTATCATAAACCCAGCTTTTTCCATAAGAAAATCTGCATGACTCAGCTATTTGTTTAAATTTTTGGTGTTTTCCTTTGAGTTATTGACAATGCCACCCAAGCAGCTCCTTCAGATTCTCCTTTTTGATCTTAGTTATTTCATAAGCACCATCCAAATTCAAAAGACTTGTTTACATTTTCTATAAATATTGCCAATTTTATCATAGCTTTGTGACATGAGGACTAGTTGTTGCAAAAGTATTTCTGCAAAATTTTAACCTGTTTATCATGTGCTCTAAGAACCTATCAATCCTGTTCCATTTTAATTTTCACAGCCAATTACCTTGATAAAATTTTCTTACTTCTGCTTTAAACTATTAATTCTTTAATTCTTTCTCCTGGAACTCTAATTTTACTTCTTAGTTCATTTTATGCCTCGCTTCATTCCTTCAAGTGCCCTTGTACTCACTGGGGACAGACCAGGTTTTCTTGTTTTTGTTTTTTAAGTGTTGGAGGTTCTGCTTATAGTTGCTGCAGTTATTCTGTGCTTCTGGGATACCCTCTTGGGTTTCTCTTGAATATTTCTTGAAAAAGGTTCATATTATTAATCTATTTACTCCTATCCCCAACCTTAGTCCATGTTATGAAACTTTGGTCAGGACCAGGATTTACCCTTTCCTGTATTTCTGAATGGTGTGGTCAAGCCCTGTTTGCTCCTGATCTCAATTCTTGGGCTCTACCCCACCAGTTTCCATGTCTTCTTATGTCTTTGCATACAAGACTGCCTGTAGGTTTCAGGCTCCTCAATATATACCCATTTTCTAGTTGAGGAAATTGAGACAGACAAAAGTTAAGACACTTGCCCACGGCCACACAGTTAGTAGATGTCTGAAGCTGTATTTTAACTCAGGTCTCCCTGACTCTAGGCATAGTGTTGTATCTACTGTTCCAACTAGTATTAAGGGATGCAAGAACAATGTTTGACAGAATGTGATAAAAGAATATAATAAAAATTCTGAGACAAGAGGAAATGACTATTTTTATCTTGGGAGCACCAATGAATGTTTCACAGAGGAGGTGACATTGGAAAAATGCTTTGAAAAAAAAGAATTAAAATTTTTGGACATATTTTATTTTGTTTTATATCACTTTCCCTTATAAATATGTCCTTTATCTCACATAGAAAGACATTATTTGTGTGAAAGAATTTAAAAAGGGGCAAGGGGAATCGCTTCAGCAGAAATAACCAATATATCAATACACCTTCTAAGGCTGATGGTGTCTGTAATGTTCTACACCTAGAGTCCCCTACCTCAGCAAAGCAAGAAGGGAGATGCATTTACCTCTGTCTCTGCCTTCTTTAGGACCCAGTGTGATCATGACAATTACAAGTCATTTAGTTTGGGATGTGTTGTTGCTACTCTTCCCATATGGAATACTCTAGCCATCGTTCATAGGCTTCCTGATTCCGCTTCCTTCACTTTGCATCAAATTTTCTCAAGCTTCTCTGAATTTTTCAAATGCATTGTTTCTTAGAGTGATGCAATAGTCTATCACATACAAGTCCTACTTTTTGTTTAGCCAATCCTTAATCACTATCTGTGTCTCCAGTTCTTTACTATTGCAAAATGTGCTGCTATGAATATGTGAGAATATTCTTTGTGATTTTGAATTGACTAATAGTATTATCTCTGGAGGAAAAGAGGGTGGCCATGTTAGGCATTTTTCTATTAAAATTCCAAATTGCTTTGAAGAATGCTTGGACCAATTTACAGTTCCAGCAACACTTCATTAGTGAGTCTTTCTACAATCCCTGGGACATTGACTATTCTTATCTTTTCTTATCTTTTCCAATTTGCTAGATGTGTGATGAAATTGTAAAGCTATTTGGATGTGCATATTTCTTATTATTATTAATTTAGGTTAATCTCTTACATTGTTTATTTTGTAATTATTCTTCATTGAACTGTGTGTTCATATGTTTTGATCATACTTATCCATTGGGAGATGTCTTTTGTTCTTATGTATTTGTGCTACTTCTCAAAATGCTGTGGGTAGCAGGCTCTTATGAGAGATGCTTGCTGCAAAGACTTTTTTTCTTTCTAATTGACAGCTTTTCTTCTTATCATAGTTTCATTTATTTGGTTTATGGAAAACTTTTCCAACTTCATATCCTCAAAAAAATCCATTTTATCTTTTGTAATTACCTCTATCTTTTGTTTGGTTGAGAAACTTTTCTCTTGCCATAAATTTCTAAAAAGGCACCTGCTTTGGTTCTCTTCAATTTTTTTCAACACTCTTTTAATGATATTTAATAGTCAAAGAAAATACTCATATTTATTTTGAACACGTTGTGGTATATCATGAAAGAAGTCAGTCTAAAACTAATTTATGCCAAACTACTTTCTAGTTGGAAGAGGAAACAATTCAAAAGTTAAGAAAAACAGATTGTAAAGAGGAGAATTTGGAGTCAAGATGCCCATGTTTAAATTTGAGCTCTGCTGGTTACTGCCTGGGTGATCTTAGACAAGGCAGAATGTCTTTGGCCCTATTTCTTTATATATAGAGTGAGGAGGTCATATTAAATGGCCTCTAAGGCCCTTTATATCACTAACTTCCCTGATCCTATGAGATGATGGATGGTGTTTACTTTAGGCACTGTAAAAAAAAAATAGAAAAGACTAATAGTTATGCTAAGTGCTTTAGGACTATTATCTCATTTGATGCTGATAAGAACTTATCACCATTTTTATAGTAGAGGAAACTGAGACAGGTAGATAGAAGTTAAGAGACTTAACCTGGGTCAGAGAGCTAGTAATTGCTTGAGGCGATTCAGGAATTCCGGAGGTCATCCTGAATTCAGGCCTACCACTTTATCCCCTGCACCGTCTAGCTGCCTAGATGGAAGTAGAAGGAAGTAGTATCAAGCAGAATAAGTTTTGGGAATGGTTAATAGTCCAATAGGATGAGTATGATTTTAGCAGGTAGACAACATAGAGGGAACTTATTCCAGGTGTGATAATGGAACAAAGAAAAGAATGAAACAGGTTCAAGAAAGGGTGAGATGCTCAGTTTGGCTAACATAGTATATGCAGGTTAGAAAGAAAGTATTGTTCCAGATTGTTATGGATCTTAAATGGCATGTGGTTAAGGTTAAGGATCATTTGAAGGGTAGAGTGACATTCTATGATTTAGGAAAATTACTCTGATGGAATTAAAGACTGAGGTGGAAAGGAGATAGGCTGTTGTCCAGGTAAGAGGAAATGAAAATCTATGGCTGCAGTGTGGGTAGAATGGAGAAGACAGATACATGTTATTGAGGCATTAAAATCAATGGATTTCTCAACTAATTGAATTTCCAGGATGAGGAAAATGAAAAGTTAAAAATCTTGGCTGTGTTTCTTATCCATTATGATATCTTGGTGAAGTCACTTGTTCTCTTTGTGTGATAATTTCCTCAACTATGAAGATGAGGAAGTAACATTGGGTCGTATTCAAGATCCCACTCAGGTCTAAACCCTAGGATAATTTCAAAACTTCTGCTTGCGTGATTGGGTTGAAGATTGATTTCTGACATATTTAACTGGATTTGGAGTTTTTAGATGTTTTCCCAATAATCTTTCACTGTTTCAAAATTTACATAAGCTTTTTTTATTCCATATCCATTTGAAATTAAAATGTTCATTGAAAAGCCAATTACACAGTATAATTTATTTCTTTAAAATAACATATATGACCCTTGTAAAAAGAATCTACAGGCTTTGTGAAAGGTCTGTGTGCAAGCTGTTAGGAAAATAAGATCAAGAAAAACCCAGCTGAGATGCCCACCCCTCTCTACTGGGTTAGGTGTACTTTATATCAAAGATTCCTGTAATATTCTCTTTGACGAATGAAATTCACAGTCCCGCATGTTAAATTGTTAATATCTTCCTCCAGTGGTTAGTTTCTTGTTATGATTTCAGTTTTTCTTTCTTTAAGGACATTTCTAAATGTCTTGTCTCTGCTTCAAATGCAGTCACTGTTTCAGAGAACAACTTCCATGTGGGATAGTCAGATATCCATGGTACTTTCCTGCATGTTCTTTAAGGAGTATGTGTGTGACTACTGGTTAGGTGTGGTCACATACACACCCCTATAGTTCCTGCTTCTGGGGAGGCTGATGCCACTGGGTCACTTGACTTCGGCTGGGCTACTACTACTAACTACAGCTGGGCTAAAGCTGATTTGGTATCTCCACCAGGTCCAGCATTACTATAGTGATTTCCTGGTGGGGGTGGTGGTGGTGGTGGTGGTGGGTTGGGGGGCAGAGTGGTGAGGGGTTGGCAGGGAGGAAACCAGGCCACCTGAGTCAGGGTGAACCAGCCCAGATCAGAAACTGACCAGGTCATTGCTTCCATGCTGATAAGCTGTGGGATAAGGTCAATGAAAGATTGTTACACTTCCAGCCTGGACTAGATAGGGAGACTAGAAGATGGTTTGAGAGTATGAATTCATTCTAGGTGAATGCCACCCTATACCCTGTCTTTTTGGGGTTCCAAGCAATTCCAAATCATGTTATGACTGTGACACTGACTTGATGATTTTGGCATCATATCCTTGTATCTTGTTCTAAACCTATATTAGCTGCATGGGGACACAATAAACTCTAACAGTTTCTCTTCTAGTCACGTATATTGATTTTAAATGACTCTTGAAAATGCTTAGTCTCTCAAAGTTCCCTCTTTAGACAATGAACTTATATTCCCTATTGAGTGTGAATTCACAGAATTTTCACAACAAATATTCATTCATATTATTCCATGGTGTGGTCTTCTTATAAATGCATTAGAGGAAATATTCTTCCAGCTCAGTCAACACTCAAAGACTTGAAAAGCTTGAAGGTAAAGTACCTGAATCTCTTGGTGCCAAGCTAATTTCAGTCATTAATACAATTCAGGTCCAGCACTGCCCAAGACACCTGGCGATGTGCCCTGAAGGGGATGTGACTTATGGCATGTAGAATCATAACTCATATGGATTCCTAGAGGTACATAAAAAGACGTTTGGCTTAATCCCTACCTGTCCTTAAAGTTTTTGTTTGTTTGTTTGTTTTTGTTTTTGTTTTCCTTTTGTTGATCTGCATTCTTTCTTCCTGCAATTTCAGTATTTTGGTCTGAATTCTCTGTGGGGTCAAGCAAAAGAAAGTTCATCCCCATTCCAAAAGAAAACCATCCTAATAATTAAAGAGAACGTTGGTTGAGGGATTTCCCTTCCTGGAAGTGTTCTTTATCATTTAAGTCACAGATCTGGCTTGACAAAAAAAAAAAAAGGTTTAGAAAGCCTCTTCCTCTCACACTACTAACTTGTTTCCACCAAGTGAGTCTTCCTGTGAAACAATTCCAAAGACTCTGTTGTCTCATTAAATCTCATTAAAGTGGAACCAAGAAAGTTCTTGAGACATCTCTGTATACTAGAACCGTGTACCGATTTTGGGACTTAGTGGTGATTATAGTAGGTTGTTGCCAGAAGTTGCTATACATATTTAAATGTTTTTATCTTTATTTATTTGGGAGAGGCAATTGGGGTTAAGTGACTTGCCCAGGGTCACACAGCTAGTAAGTGTCTGAGGCCAGGTTTGAACTCAGGTCCTCCTGACTCCAGGGCCAGTGCTCTATCCACCATGCCACTTAGCTGCCCCTTAAAGTGCTTTTAAAAATGATGTTCAGAATTGGTTGTGATACTCAGATGTGGTCTGATGAGAGTAGCATGTAGTGGGATCACAACTTCACTTGATTTATTCACTCATTTATATTGTGTGATAAGATTTAAGAGACAGTGTGGCATAATGAATAGAGAGCAAACCTCAGATAAGCAAGACCTAAATTCAAGTCCTACCTTTGACACATGCTGTCTGTGTGGCCCTAGTCAAGTCACTTACCTCTCCATACTACAGGGATCATTCTAAGATTACAATATGCAGAATACTCTCTCTTCCTGGATAATGTCTCTGCTCTATATTTTCATAATGCTACCTGTCTGTCCCATACTTTCTCAAGGTCCTTTCTATTTCATCATCTACACCACAGTCTCTAACTGTGGTTGTTCTTCTAGGCTCTATCCTAGGCCTTCTTTTCTCCACCCTTTATACACTCTCTGTTAGCATAACCTACCAGAGGTCAAACTATCAACTTTACATAGGTGACTCCCAGTTCTGCACATGCAGCCCTAGTCTTTTCTCTGAGCTTCAGCTCCATGTAACCAATTGCGGATCAGGCATTTCAATTTAGATATCTCAAAGTCATTACACTCATTGTCTTTAATGAGTTTAAAGATTAAACTTTAATCAAAGTTTAAACTCATTTTTTGCCCTATAACTTCCCCTCTTCTGAACTTCCCTATTTCTGTTGGAGGCACCATTATGAACATTTAAATTGAAAATCTCAGTATTTTCATTTACTTCTCCCTCCTTCTCACCTTGTATATCTAATCAGTGGACAGTGTTTCTACCTTGACTGCACATCTCTCTGATTCCTTCTCCCACAGAGCTACCACTTTAGTTCAGGCCCTCAATATCTCTTGCCTAGATCATAAGTGGTTTTACTGCCACTGCCTCAAGTATATCACCACTGCATTCCATTAAACCCTACTGCCTACATAATTTTCCTTAAACACAGATCTGACCATGCAGTTGCCCTCCTCAGTCACCTCCAGTGGCTTCCTATTGCCTCTAGGATAAAATAGCCTCTGATTAGATTTTAAAATTTTAATGTTTAGATTTTAAATTCCTTTGCAATATGGCCCCAACATATCTTTCCAGCATCACTGGATATTATTGAGTCCCTGTATACCCATCCAGCTAAAGTTGCCTTCCCTCCATTCTTCACACATGACATTTCACTTTCCATCTCTGTATCTTTGCTCTAATGGTCCCATATACCTGGAATACCCTCCCTCCTTATCTCTGCCTCATAGAATTCCTCTCTCCCTTTAAGATGCTGCTTAAGTACCATCTTCTACAGGAAGTCTTTTTTGATGCCCCAAACTACTAGTATCCTCTCTCTGAAACCACCTTATATTTACTTTGTCTTATATTTATTCACTTTATTTATGTCATTAACATGTTTATAGATGTTTGCTGTATTCTCCATTAGAATGTAATTTAAAAAAAAATTTTTTTTCTGAGTAGGCACTGTTCCATTCTCCATACTTGTATTCTTAATCTCTAGTAAATTGCCTAGCACATAGCAGGCAATTAACACATACTTGGAGGATTGGTTGAGTGAAATGATGCCATTCACTAGCTCTCATAGAACTAAAATCATTAGGGAGGTTAGATGCCACTTACACTCACCTCCTCATTTTGTAGGTAAGGAAAGTGAACTACAGCAAGGTGGAGAGATTTACCCAAAGTCATACAGGTAAAAACTGGCAGAACTTGTAACAGTAATTGTCCAAATTGAAGGAGGAAATAGACAACAAGAACAATAACGCCGGCAACAAAATGTGCCAAATATAGGTAGAAGAAAAGAAGGTCAGAAGGGGAAAGAAAACTATAAGTAGTAATAATTTTTGTTTATATACCTTAGTATATGCATATGTACAAATATATACATGCTCATATATGAATGTGCACATATATCTCATTATATATATTTAGGAGAGAGAGAGAGAGAGAGAGAGAGAGAGAGAGAGAGAGAGAGAGAGAGAGAGGACATTTTAACTACAAACATATTGATGAAGGGCCAATCCCTAGAAAAATCCTAAGATTCTAACTGTCCTAAGGGTTTCCAGGAGACAAAAAGTTCCCCATATCCAAACATTATTGCTTTGTCATTGCTATTAAAATAGTCTATAATAATATCCTTATCCTGAGCTCTTTTGTGCTTCTTTACCTTTAGTCATGATGTTTTCCTTGCCTAGAATCCACACACACACCTGGAAATCCACTTACTGAAAAATTTCGACTGATCCTTCAAGTCTCAACTCAAATCCCACTTCCTCTGGGAAGCCTTCTCTGGCAATCCTAGCCACAGGGATCACTATTTTCATTGACCTATGGCTGAAGTCATTTTTTCATGCTCCTATCTCAGCTCCTCAATCAGATTGTAACCTCCCCACGGGCAAAAATCTTGCCCTTATTCATCCCGATAACTCCTAGTGAGCAGTGCCTACCCTTGCATATAAATAAGCAAAGGAATAACTCTTTGTAAATGACAAGGGAGAATCAAAATCCGGTAACTCCTCCCACACGAGCTTCCATTGTTCTTAATGGATAATCAGCTCAACTGAACAGATCCAGGACACAAATGATCAGTCTGGGTATCATGTCATGTATTCTCATCATGACCCTTCTTCGAGGCAGACTAACCTGCAGCCACTTTGATATCAAACAGTATCCACTAGGGAACCAAGTTCTAGCTGAAGCCAGTATATTCCAAGCCTCAGGGTCTGGCCCTTCTCATCCTTTTTGAGTTATGGGTCCCTGTTCTTTTACTCAGATTTATAAATTCCCTCAGCATCCTAGGAGACAGGGACATCACATAAATCACATAAGAGAGCAAATAGGACAGGCTACAAAACTGTCACTGTCCCTCTGCATGCTTCTCATTGTCACGGTGATGACACGTGTTCATGGCTTAGTGACCTGAAACAGTTAATGTGACTCACCAAGTGGCTAAATGATTAGTTGGGGAGTGATTTAGACACATGGCAGAGGAGGGTGACTCAATACCTTATTAAACCAAATAAATTTACAATCTGTGTGGCATCTTATGCATATGCTTTTTTAATAATTATTATTTATTAAAATACTGGGTCTAAGTAATCGGAAAGATAGAGTATGTCTCTTCTGACTCTAAAATTCTATGATCCAATGAGCTATTTTTAAAAACATGTTTTCTACCTGATATAGTAAGCCTGAGATCATAGAAAGCTTTTTTTTTTCTATATAAAAACAGCATTCAGTGTGCCTCTGTGGTATTTTTAAACATCATTTAGCTTCTATTATTCAGGAGAAGATCACCCCATACAATGGAATAAGCCATGGACTTGGAATCAGGAGATACAGTTGGCTCTGCAACCAACCAGCTGTGTGACCTTGGGCAAAACACTTGCCCCCTCTGAGCCTCAGATTCCCCATCTGTAAAATGAGAGGATGACTCTAATGTCCCTTCCAGCTCTAAAATTCCATGGTCCTATGAAAATAAACAGGGACAAATAAGAGAGAACAAAAGCGTTTGCTTTGTAAAAATGGATTGTATATGATTCGTATTCAAAGTAGCTATGTGGCAGCACGATTTAGTCTACGCTACTGGGAGGTGAGAGAAAAAGCTAGTTGTTTCTTAAAATATTAGAGGTACTTTGCTCTCTCTCTCCCCTCACCTTCCCCAGCTCACGTGAATTTCAAGGGAAGGTTATTTCTATGTGGTTTGGCTGAAGAGAGAAGAGAGGAAGCAAAGTGAGAAAATTCCAAAGGAGATTGGTGTTTTTTGTTTTTGTTTTAAAACACCTAACAATCTCTTACACAAAATAAGTGCTAAATATTTGTATCACCCATATTTAGCATAATGCCTGGAACAAAGGAAGTGCTTAAAAATGTTTTTTTTCATTTCATGATTAAACATTTGTTTATTTCTTCATTCTCTCCTAGTGTTGTTGTGAGGAAGTTGCTTTGCCATTTATGTTACAATGCAAATAATGCTGGGGGGAAGGATGTGGTATGTACATGTTTATATTATTATATAAATGGGAATAGTCTTATTCTTGGAATCAGAAAACATACAAACAAACCTGCATTATAATCCCGCATTGTCCACTTACCAAGTGAGTAAACATAGGCAAGTTATTTTACCTCAAGTCCATTCAGCCTCAGTTTCCTTATCTGTAAAGTACAGATATTAATCTCTTCTTCATTGGGCTGTAAAAAGAAAACGGAAATCCTTGTACGCTTTGAAACCCCATATGAATAATGTGTTCATAAACTACACACAAAAGAAATGGCATTCAGGGCCATAACTAGGATATGAGGATGGGGCAAATGTAACACAAGGATGTCGATGTGATGTGGGGCACTTCTTCCCTGAATCCATCACCAGTGTGGGGTCTGAAGACTCTGTAGGACAGGTTACCCCCTTTCCCAGTTGACTAAGCTCACCCTGTGTCCTGTGCCTGTCCCGTCCTTTGTAACTCCAACCACCAATGTGCCCATGCCCTTATCACCCCAATTAAGTTTGCCCCCTTGTGTCACAACATTTTAGTATCTAGTCTAGTACATTGTACATGAGAAAAAAAAGTCTGTTTAATCAATCTGCATTGAGTAGATTCTTTTATAAGTCACTTTTCTCTGTTAAGTTTTAAAGAACAACATAAAATAATGAAGAGAAATGATGAAATAGGAAAGGAATTAAACACTGAGGCTAGGCACACTGAAGACATTTAAAATTTCTTTTTTGGTCTCCAAAGCCTCATATAAAATAAGAAGGCTGGATTATCAGGGGTGGGGAACCTGCAGCCTCAATGCCACATCTGGCCTCCTAGGTCCTGGATTGTGGCCTTTTGACTGAGTCCAAGTTTCACAGAACAAATCCTTTTATTAAGGGATTCGTTCTATGAAGTTTGGATTCAATCAGAGGGCTACACTTGAGGACCTAGGGGGCCACATGTGGCCTTGAGACCACAGGTTCCCCACTCCTAGACTAGATAATATTTATGTTTCTTTGATCTTATAGTTTAAAAACAGTGACAACGACCAAACCAAGAAAACTCCTCAGTCCTATTTGTTTGAGGTATTGTAATTAGCTATTTGTCTTAGTCAGGGTCATGCTCCAATTTGCTCAATGGAAGCATTCAGAAGGACAACTCATTGTACATTGACTTTCACATGAGCAAGCCTTGGGGGAATTTCTCTCAAAACCCTTGCCCTAATAAATCTCAAACCAAAAGATTAGAGGGTTTTTTTGGTTTTGTTTTGTTTTGTTTTTCCCAAAATGCCTACTGGAACGACCTTCATCGAAAGCTTTCCTTTATATCCATCATCTTCATTTTTCCCATTGTGACTCACTGATAATAATTTACTTTCTGACATGAGTCATGACTGAAGAATAAGTCTCTTGTATGCATTCTATCCCCAATATTATGACACTTCGGATCATTGGTTTACAGATAAGTGGCTATATGCCAAGATAGTTGAAGGCCAATTGGGCACGTGGAGGTCAATGTACATTCCTAGGTAGTAGGGTACTCTTGGTCTTTGGGAGGAAAATGTCAACAGGAGTACAAATTGGGATCCAATTGTTCTGAGAATCTCCTAATATACCCAATTTCTTCCATCCAACTTGTACCCTGAAGAATAAAAGACCTTCTTAGCTGAACTGAAACAATTTCATGTCTCTCTGGGAATTCTGATCCATTCCAGGTGTAGTAGGAAGGCCAAATTTACAATCTCAAATATAATCATGTATATGTTTGAATGGTTCAAAATCTCAAGGTATGAGAGATTCTCTAAGTAGAAAACAACAAAAAATTTATTTAGGCCCCACCGCAGCAGATCCATGAACCAGCCTCCCCATTCCGACATCTTGACAAAGACTCCAGGCCCAGGAAGCCCGCCTCACAAGAGTAACCAGGAGGCCACAGAAAAAGAAGATAGTATTTAGCCAAATCATTTTTACTGGCCTTAAGTCCTTGCCCGCACTCCTGGGTCTACACACGGGTCAGCTCTGCTTCCGCAGCTTCCGGGTTCCACAGCAGCTTCCACTTCCGCTGTAGTTGTCTCTTGGCTCGTCTTTTCTCATAGCCGAGCCTCTGAGGTTCTCAAGCCCCACCTCAATGACCAGAGACCATTAGACCATTGCTTCCCTAGTTGGCCCCTCTTAAGTCATTAATCTACGCCCACACAGCTTTCACACCCGATAGGGCCTTGGGCCTGGGGCTTAGCACTTAACAGCTGAAAGTACTATCACTCAAAAGAAACAAAAGCCATGCTAAGGAGACAATTTTGCTTAACAACACACCAGGTTGAAGGTAGGTTTGCTCTTAAAGGATTTGGGCTGCTTCAGTTTATATTAGAATCCCATATATTTTCTGAAATTGTTTTATTCAGTCTGAGCTTAACCAGACTAAGACCTTGCCTACATTCAGAGTGCATCTATGGTTAATTTCAAATTCTGGGTTTGTCTCATTTGAAGTCCTGTTTCCCAAGGTAGCCTCAGAGCTATGCTTGGGAAATTAGTTGACAGATCAAAAACCCCCAATGAAGGATAAATTAGTACCTTGCGGTAAGAATTGTTGCTGCTGTCTGTACTTTGTTTTCAAAGAGGACCAATGACAGAGCCAAGATGGCAGCTGGGAAGCAGTGACTGGTGTGAGCTCCCCACCAAGTCCCTCCAAAAACCCATAAAAAATGGCTCTGAACCAATTCTAGAGCTGCAGAACCCACAAAGTGGCAGAGGGAAGCAGGGCTCCAGCCCAGGACAGCCTGGATGGTCTCGGGGTAAGATCTGTCCCGCATGGAGCTCCCAGCCCCCAGCTGAGGGGAGTGGAGCTGAGCCCAGCGCACACAGCACGAACAGACCAGACGCGGACCTACCAGACCAGGAGATGAGCGGAGAGTGCCCTGGCATCCTGAATTACTGAGCTGTGGCATCCACCAGACCTCTCAACCCACAAAGAGCAAAGACAACAGAAAAGGTTAGTGGGAAAAGCTGTGGGACTGAGTTTGCTGTTCGGCTACCGCCCCTGGGGCAGCAGAAGTGGGGCAGCTTTAAACTACGGCTGCAGTTGCTTCTGGCCCCAGGCCCACCTGGTGGGAGGAATTAAGTGGCTGATCAGAGCAG
>CM053624.1:191453453-191472594 GCA_028646595.1 Phalanger gymnotis | reverse complement strand
GAGTTCTTCCATGGCCTGAGACCAGTTCATGTCCCTTTTGGAGGTTTTTGTTGTAGGCTCTATGACTTTGTTAACTTCATCTGAGTGTATGTTTTGGTCTTCTTTGTCACCAAAGAAGGATTCCAGAGTCTGAGTCTGAGACTGATATGGCTCTATAATTCTATGATCCCTCAAATATTGTGGAATTCTTTTTCAAGAACTTGTCCTATTCTTTCCTTGCACTTATTTTTATTTTATTTTTAATTGTCATTTGGTTTCATTATTAACAAACTTCAATTCAATTTGAGCTTTATTCTTCGTGACATTATCCTTAGAGTTTTGTGTCATTCTTCTGAATTTCTCATTGGTTGTTTGCCTCTCCTTTGATCTTTTAAATGTTCTTCTCAAAATTTGAGTATGTGTGAAAACTCTATGGTATCATAATATACAGAGATATGCTTTTGAGATCTGAAAAAATTGTATAGTGAACAAAAGAATGAGGACAAAAATGTACTTTGTAATGGAAAAAATATCAAAAGCAGATTTTAAATATGTAATACATGCATTGCATATGTCATTTATATACACGCACACACATATATATATATATATATACATATATAGATATATATTTATGTATGTATGTATGCCCTGCATTTGGCCCTTTGTTCAATTTCCATTGAAATGTTTTACTAAAGTCAATTTTATTTGATAATATGCATAATAAAAACATTGTATGTAGTCATCCTTACAGCTCTGCACATTTGGGAATTAAAGTAGTAAATTTCAATGAAGTTCAATTAAAGGTGTGCTGGATTAGTGCCTGCCCTCCACTGAATTTCAATTGGCTTTTAAAATGTAAACTTTCTCTATCCAAAGAGGGTTTTTTTTTTCTGTATTTAGATTAAAAATGTGGTTATGCCAAATGTTATAAAGTTTCAAAGGAAGAAGCTGGGGGTCTTTAAATTTGATACTTTTTAGGGATTTCCTCAGCATCAAGGCTCTCTTTTTAAATCCAAAGATATGTCCCATAAACAGGATTTTTCAATAATATGGCTCATAGCTCCCCCAAAACTTGTAGTACCTATGATAACATGCTTAAAATTCCAATTTGGAATCTGGGAACCCCTTTATGTCACATTTTCTCTTTAATAGACATATAAATCACAGACTCAAACTAATTCAAGCCTGATATATTTCAAAGGACCTTTCATAGCTGAATATTTTCCCTAGGGAAAATGAGGAACAGCACTTGTTGATATAACCAATCTAGGAAATGTAGTTATGCCATCTGCCGCTTCAGATTTTGAGATAACATTATAGGGCATAGCAACATTGTTTTAGAGCTGGAAGGAACCTCAGAGGTCATCTGTTTCTATGTCATCATTATACAGATGAGAAAACTGAAGCCAAAGGAAGTCAATGAATCCAAACTAAGAGCATTTATTAAGTACTTACTATATGTTACGCACTCTACTGATCATTAGGGTTACTAAGACAAAAGCAAAATGGCCCCTACCCTCAATGAACTTCTGTTCTAATAGGGAAAATAATATATGTGGTATATGTAAGGTATATATAAAGTTGGTACAAAGTAACCTTATGAAAAGATAATAGTTTCTGATCAATGAGAGGTTGTAGAGGATAGGCCTTGTCTAAAATATTGAAGTTAAGTTGAGCCTTGAAAGAAACCAGGGATCTCACTGGTGTAGAGGAAGAACATTCAAAAGATGGGGGATAGTCAGTACAAAGGAAGAGACAGGAGATAAAATAACATGTTAGAGGAACAGGAAGAAGGCCAGCATTGATAGACCATAGAGTGCGTGCGGAGGAAAGTGAAGTGCAAGAAGATTGAAAAGTTTAAAAGCTTCTAAAGAGATCTGAATATAAGTAGAATGTGTATTTGATCATCAAAGTAGCAGGGAACCACTGGAGTTTATTGAGTAGGAGATTGACATGAGCAGACCCGTGCTTGAGGAAAATCATTTTGATAGGTGTATTGGAGATATATTGGAGTGGAGTAAAAATTGAGAAAGGGAGATCAAATGGTAGACTATTGTAATGGTGTAGGTGAGATGGAATGAGGACCTCAACTGGGCTGCATATCTGCAAAGATGCGGGTGTGAACAAAATTGGTTAGATATTGAATATATGGAATAAGTAAATGTGAAGAGTTGAGTATGACATCATTGTTGAGAACCTGGATCAGTCAGTCAATAACATTATTTAATGCTAACTATCCTAAGAGCTAAGTATACAAAAAAAGGGGTTAAAATGTTTCTTGGGGGGCGGAGCCAAGATGGCGGGCGGAAAGCAGGGACTTGCATGAGCTCCATGACAGGTCCCTCCAAAAACCTATAAAAATGGCTCTGAACAAATTCTAGAGGTGCAGAACCCATAGAATACCAGAGGGAAGCAGGGGTCCAGTCCAGGACAGGCTGGATGGTTGCTGGGTAAGGTCTATTGCACAGAGCTGGGAGTGGAGCCAAGCAGAGCCCAGCATGGGCTGTGCCCAGACCAACCAAACAGGGAGCCGGGTGGAACAGGCTTTAGTGCCCTGAATCACTGAGCTGTGGCAGTTACCAGATTTCGCAACTCACAAACACCAAAGACAACAGAGAACGTTAGTGGGAAAAAAAATGCAGGGACAGAGTGAAAGGAGTTCGCGGTTTGGCCACTGCCCTGGGGCAGCTAAGGTGGTGCAGCTCTGAGGACAGAATTACAGCTGCAGTTGCTTATGGCCCCAAGACCACCTAGTGGGAGGAATTAAGTGGCAGATGAGAGCTGGAGTGCAGAGTCTGCTTAAGATCTGAGTTGCAGTCTGGGTTGGTGATTCTTTGGGTAGGAGAAGCACTGGTGTGGCAGAGCTCGTTGTGTAGAAATAGCTCTGAAAACAACAGTGCAACCCCTCAAGCTCGGGACAAAGTACTCCCTACTCTACAAGCAATCATACCCCTACTAAAAACTCAAGGGTCAAGTAGTTGACTGGGAACATAGCTAGGCAGTGAAAACACACCCAGGTTCAGACTCAGACTTTGGAATCTTTCTTTGGTGACAAAGAAGACTAAAACATACAGCAAGAAGAAGTCAACAAAGTCAAAGAGCCTACAACAAAAGCCTCCAAGAAAAACATGAACTGGTCTCAGGCCATGGAAGAGCTCAAAAAGGATTTGGAAAACCAAGTTAGAGAAGTAGAGAAAAAATTGGGAAGAGAAATGAGAGTGATGTGAGAAAATGATGAAAAATAAGTCAATGACTTGCTAAAGGAGACCCAAAAAAAATACCAAAGATAACACCTTAAAAATAGACTAATTCAAATGTCAAAAGAGCTCCAAAAAGCCAATGAGGAGAAGAATGCCTTGAAAGGCAGAATTAGCCACATGGAAAAGGAGGTCCAAAAGACCACTGAAGAAAATACTAGCTTAAAAATTATATTGGAGCAAATGGAAGCTAGTGACTTGATGAGAAATCAAGTTATAAAACAGAACCAAAGGAATGAAAAAATGGAAGACAATGTGAAATATCTTACTGGAAAAACCACTGACCTGGAAAATAGATGCAGGAGAGATAATTTAAAAATTATTGGACTACCTGAAAGCCATGATCAAAAAAAAGAGCCTAGACATCATCTTTCAAGAAATTATCAAGGAGAACTGCCCTGATATTCTACAACAAAAGAGTAAAATAGAAATTGCAAGAATCCACCGATCGCCTCCTCAAAAAGATCCCAAAAAGGAAACTCCTAGGAATACAGTTGCCAAAATCCAGAGCTCACAGATCAAGGAGAAAATACTGTAAGCAGCCAGAAAGAAACAATTTGAGTTTTGTGGAAACACAATCAGAATAACACAAGATCTAACAGCTTCTACATTAAGGAATCAAAGGGCTTGTAATACAATACTCTGGAGGTCAATGGAGCCAGGATTAAAACTAAGAATCACCTACCCAGCAAAATTGAGTATCATGCTCCAAGGCAAAATGTGGATTTTCAATAAAATCAAGGACTTTCAAGCTTTCTCAACGAAAAGACCAGAGCTGAATAGAAAATTTGACTTTCAAACATAAGAATCAAGAGAAGCATGAAAAGGTCATCAAGAAAGAGAAATCATAAGGGACTTACCAAAGTTGAACTGTTTTGTTTACATTCCTACATGGAAAGATGATGTATATAATTTATGAAACTTCAATATTAGGGAAGTTGAAGGGAATATACATATATAGAGAGACAGAGGGCACAGGGTAAGTTGAATATGAAGGGATGATATCTAAAAAAATAAAATCCAGTAAGGTATGAGAGAGGAATATATTGAGAGGGAGAAAGGGAGAGATAGAATGGGGTAAATTGTCTCACATAAAAGTGACAAGGAAAAGCAGTTCTGTTGGGAGGGAAGAGGGGCAGGTGAAGGGGAATGAGTGAATCTTGCTCTCATCAGATTTGACCTGAGGAGGGAATAACATACACACTCAATTGGGTATCTTACCCCACAGGAAAGAAAGAGGAAGGAGATAAAAAAGGCAGGGAAGATAGAAGGGAGGGCAGATAGGGGGGAGGAGGTAATCAAAATCAAACACTTTCAAAAAGGGACAGGGTCAAGGAAGAAAATTTGATAAAAGGGGATAGGATAGGATAGGAAGGAGCAAAATATAGTCAGTCTTTTACCACACGAGTATTGTGGAAGGGTTTTGCATAATGATACACATGTGGCCTATCTTGAATTTCTTGCCTTCTTAGGGAGGGTGGGCGTGGAGGGAAGAGACGAGAGAATTTGGAACTCAAAGTTTTAAAAGCAGATGTCCAAAAAAAAAAGTTTTTTCATGCAACTAGGAAATAAGATATATAGGCAATGGGGCATAAAAATCTATCTTGCCCTACTAGAAAGTAAGGGAAAAGGGGTTGGTGGGTAGTGGGATGACAGAAGGAAAGGTTGACTAGGAAAGAGGCAATCAGAATATATGCCATCTAGGAGTAGAGGGGGGAGGTAGAAATGAGGAGAAAATTTGTAATTCAAACTCTTGTTAAAATTAATGCTGAAAACTAAAAATATTAAATAAATAAATAATGATTTTAAAAAATGTTTCTTGCACTTGAAAAGCTCACAATCTAATGGGGGAAAATGTGCAGTTTTATGTACAAACAAGCTACCAACAGGATAAAATGTAAATAATCAACAAAGGGAAAACAGTAAAATTAAGAAGGATTGGAAAATACTTTCTGTAGAAATAATGATTTTAATTGGGATTTGGAGGAAACCAGGGAACCCAGGAGATTGAGAGGAGAATGGAGAACATTCAGAGAAAATGCCCTGAGTAAGGAAATAGAGTATCTTCTTCGAGGAACAGTGGAGATGCCAGTGTCACCAGACTAAAGACTACATGAGGGTATGTAAATTATAAAAAGACTAGAAAGATGTGTAGGGGTGGTAGGTTATGAAGGGCACTGAATGGCAGTTGATTTTATATTTGGTCCTAGGGAGCCATAGGATTTTATTTAATAGAAGAGGGACATGGTCAGATTTGCACTTTAGGAAGATAATTTGGGACAATTGAGTCAAGGATGAACTGAAGTAGAAACAGACATGATAAACAGACTAGCCAGTAGACTAATTCAACAATGCAGGTATAAGGTATTGAGTGCCTGCACAACAAAATGGTGTCTATCTTTGAGAAAAGAAGGGGACAAATAAGAAAGATGTTACTGAGGCAATATCATTGAGCCTTGATAACCTATTGGATGTAGGGAGTGTGAAAGAGTGAGGAGTAGAGCATAATACCTGGTTTGAAATCCTGTGTGACTGGGAGAATAGTCAGTAATATGAAAGTTTAGAATAAAGGCGGGATTGGGAGGAAAGATAGTAAGTTCACTTTGGGAAATGTTGAGTTTAAGATATTTATAGGAAATTCAGTTCAAGACATGTAATACATACTTGGAGAAGTGAGACTGGAGGTCAGCAGAGAGGTTAGGGTAAGATATATAAATTTGAAAATAATCAGCACAGAGATGATAATTGAAACCGTGGGAGCTGAAGACATCACAAGTGAAATAATTTAGAGGGAGAAGAGAAGAGATCCCAGGACAGAGCCCTGTGGGATACCTGCAGTTAGTGAGCATGAGCTAAATGGATGGTAGTGCTATAACTGGTAAGAGAAATTAGAATTGAAGTCAGAAGGTTCATGTTTTGGAAGTTCTGTTTTGGACATGTTGAATTTGAGATGACTAGGGTACATCCAGTTATAAACCCCCAGTTACAAATAGGCAATGTGGGATTGGGGGCCAGAGGAAACAATAAGGCTAGGTATCTAGACCTGCGAATCATCTTTATAGAAGTAATAATTGAAATATGAGGAGCTAAAGGGATCACAAAATTAGGAGATATAAAGCAAAAAATAAAAAATAAAAAGAATGGGTTTGAGGACAGAGCCTTGGGATACATCCATAGTTAGTGGATATGACATCGATAAAGATACAACAAAGGTGACTGAGAAAGCTAGGTAAAGATGCACAAGGAGAACCAAGAGAAAGTACTGTCATGGAAACTAAAAGAAAAAAAGGTACCCAGAAGGATGTAAGTTGTGTCAAATATTACAGACAGGTCAAGAAGGCTGAGGACTATGAAAAGGCTATTCATTAGATTTGGTATATAAGATAAAATTGATAAATCTGGATAAGGGCCTATCAATTGAGGGATGAGGTCAGAAGTTAGATTGCAGAGGGTCTAAAATAGAGTGATAGTAGAGGAAATAGAGTTTAGACAGCTATTTCAAGGAGTTTAATGGAGAAGGCAATGAATGACATAGGACAATAACCAGAAGAGTTGAATGTAGGATCTAGTGAAGTAAGCCTTCAGTGTGGAAAGATTACCTATACATCAGAAACTGAAGCGAAGGAGGAGAGTGGGAATGTTAGAGAGATGTTAAATGACAAGGAGAGAAGTGGGAGTTCTTGTTAAATAGCCTGATTTTTGTGTTGAGTTATGTAATATTTTCAAGTGAGAGCCTTAGGGCATAGTGTTGTGGGAAGCTGAAGGAGAGAAGAGGTTTGGAATAGCCATGATGATAAGTGGGATATATAATTAATTAAAGAAGAATAGAAGGGTTGTGTTCAGCCATTTTCAGTCATGTCTGACTTTTCATGATCCCATTTGAGGTTTGCTTGGCAAAAATACTGGAGTGATTTGCCCTTTCCTTCTTCAGCTTGTTTCACAGATGAGGAACTGAGGCAGACAGGATTAAGAGACTCGCCCGGGGTTACATAGCTAGTACATGTCTGAGGTAAGATTTGAATTCAGAAAGATGAGTTTTCCTGATTCTATGATAGATGTTCTATCTATTGCATCACCTAGATACCCAGAAGGGTTGTCTTGCTGCAATAAAGTTTCGGTTGAGATTAGTTGGCATAAATCTGTAGAGAACTCAGTGAACACTGTTAGGTAACCTCTTTCATGTCTATTCAGTAATACATTAATTGGAGCAAAGAAGGCAAAGGTGGTCTTCAGTCACTGTTGGGGTCTGGCAGAATGGGAGCCATGATAGGAAAAGAGACAAGGGTATTCAAGAGTAAAAGATAGTGTGGAGCTGACCTGGTTCAATAAGAGGTGAGTTTTGGAAAGGAAGGAGAGTATAATAGAAAGTATTGAGAGGTGGAGGAATTGGAGACCATGGTGAGTATTAAGACTATATGTGGGGGAGAAATGAGTTGTAGGGAAGGATGGAATGATAGAAAAAAAGAAATTTAGAATTTCTTAAACATGGACATTGAACACTTACGGGTGATGTCAAATTCAGGGTGCAATTATCCATTTATGTATGTGAAATTAGGAGCTTGTAGATTGAGAAATTCAAAAGTGGGGTACTTGTGGGGGTATCAAATGACTTACCGAAGTCAAAAGGTCAAAGTTTCTATTGGGGGTCTCTGTAACCAGTTCTCATTTTACTGACCCAAGCTGCTTCTCTCCTAGAGATTAAGTTTCCTGAAAGAGCTATGGTAAGTATTGTTTGCAATAATTTCCGCTGATGTTCACATGCCCATTTTCACCTGCTATGCTATCGAATTCAGATTGAACAAAATGCTTTATTGCTCTCAGTTAGCTCAATAAATTTAACAGAAGCTCTGTTTTAACAATCTGTAGGAAAACAAATATTGTTTTCAACTATTCAATCCTGAGTAAATCCTAAAGAAGCTGTGATCACAATGTTCAATTCACTGATTATATACATGCTTAGCAAACTCTCTCCCGTTGGTATGTATCACAGGTGGATATATTTAGTCCTTTGCTTTGTTTTTATGGAGCACAAAGAGAAATCCTAGTTGTGTAAAATAAAAGGAAAGCAAAATGTCATACTCCAAACAAGGCATATGTCAATGCACTAGCTGATAAGTGTGGATACTCCTTCCAATGATGAGGTCTACTACCCATTCACATTCTCTCACCCTTTATAACTTTTATCCATATTCTCTCATAAATGCTCCACAGAAAATCCACCCAAACATACCAGGGACCTCGTTACATTTTTCTTTACATTACTTGGAACGTCCAAGCTGTCCTAGAGTTATTCTTCATTCTTGGCACATGACTCATTCATCCACTTTTCCAGACATATCTCTTACACAATTCTAGGCTGGAAATAGATTAAAGTCTTTTCATGACCATCATGCTCCTCACCATTATCCTTTTGGTGACCTTCCACATAATTCTTTTGCAGACTATGGTATTCCATGAGTTGTAGCCTTCTACCTACATCTAAGCAATAGAATTGCAAAAGTGAGTTTCTCACAGGTTAAAAAAAAGGGTCAATAATGTTTCTTTTTTTCCCTTATTCTCTATCATCTCACAATAATTTATATCTCTCTGCATTTGTGTTCCTAGTGGAGCACTATTAAAATAGTTCCAAAATAGTTGGTAAAATGGGACCCACAATTGGAAAAACATAGGGGACTAAAGAGTAAAGGATAGAGTACAGTTGAAGTAGGTCCCTAAGGAGTCAATTTTAGGAAGGAAGGAAGGAAGGAAGGAAGGAAGGAAGGAAGGAAGGAAGGAAGGAAGGAAGGAAGGAAGGAAGGAAGGAAGGAAGGAAAAATTTGGACATGGTTTTGAAGAAGAGAAGGTATGTATTCTGTTGGGTCAGTGGAGGGAGGAGAAGCCTGGTGTCTTTCCCTCTTGGATATTCCACTAACAATTCTGAGGTGGGAAACTTGAACTTCTGAGAGTCTGGTAAAATTCTCTTGAGATGTGCAAAGGGAAAGTCCACCTCACTCCATCATATTGAAGGAAAGCCATCACATGTAAGCATGTGTAAATCTCTGTGTTTATTTATAGATATAACCCTACAGCTCTGGATATGCTCTGATTAGTTTGCACTGTAGCATGCCATTTCTGTCTCGGGTACTGGTTTATTCCATTGTGTCATTCGAAATAGCACTGATATATTTTCTCTTTTCTACTATTTAAACCAGCATTTTAGAGCTTTGCTACTTTTGAAATGGGACATGTGAGCTATTATTTTCCTATAATCCATTTTTTCACCATCTTATCCTCATGTCTACAAATATTAAAGTGCATCTGAGTCCCATTTCTAGAATTAGAAATATTATCTAATAGGCATTGCACATTTTATGTGTTATATGTAAATGAATAAAATATATTACATCAGAATCATATCCAGAATCCTATCCCAGATTGAACAATCTTTTTTTTTCCTTCCTTTCCTTTCTTCAAAACACAGAAAACAAATAAGAAAAATAAAGCAGATAAACACCTGCATTTCTAAAGGTTGGTATTATAAACATTTAGGCTATGGGTGCATGATATAAATACAACAAATAGACTCAGCAAAAAAATGGAAGAAGAAAAGGGAAAAAAAGAAAAGTCATTGATTAGTGAAAACAATTCATCAAAGGTTTTACTTAGGAGAGCCGATTGAAAGGTTTACTTTTCCATCAATTATTTTGGTGACATCAACCAATCAATTGAAAAGTGAAAAAAAAAGTTAGTGTAACAACAATGCTATGCTCCACTACTGTGGCTGTGTAAGGCCAATAACAAGACCAACAAGAAGAGCACAGAGGAGGTTTGCTAGCACACGTTCTTTGATCTTATTTTCTAAGGAAAGCAACTTTAAGGGGTTAATGATCCCACTTAAATGAAAGATACATCTACTGTTCACTTAGTTCAGGGGGAAAAGTCAGAACCCTGAACTTCAGACAGAATACAAACAGAAATTACAATCATACATTATATAAACAGAGCAAATATATACGAATCAGCAGACTACTAGCTTCTATCCAAGTAATACACAAACAGTTACCAGAGAGAGAAGCACCAACATGTAGGTTTTCAAAGCTGGGGGGCTCTTAACAACAGCTACCCAGAGTCTCATCTGGTCAAATTACACAACACTCTTCCAGTGAGTAAAAGCCCCAAAGACAAAATGCTAACCTCTGAGTTTATATACACTTCTTTAGGGTCAAAAGGCATCACAGCCATGGGACTCAAACCCAAATGCTTTAGGCCTTCTTGTGCCTCCCTCTCCTTCAAAGAAAATAAGCTTTGCAATGGCAGCATACTGTACCAATGTTTAACATGAGTGGGGAAAAAAAAAAACCTATGGTGTTTTCCTGCTTTTATTTGATGGTTGCATTTGGTCTTAATGGGATATAGGCTACTGATACTGATGGGATATAGACTCTGGGAACCCCTTTGAGCTCTCTGAATTATTCTCACTTGATCTGGTTTTTCATGCCCAAATCTTATTGTTGCTACCTCCATTTTCTGGTTATCTCCAGATTGCCTCCAGCCATTTCTCATCCTTGATCCTATCAAAGTATCTATATCCAAGTCTATGACCCTAGGCTTCCATTGTCTGCCATCTCCAGGTAGCCTTCAGCTATTTCCCACCCTTAATATCACTCCTGGAGTCTGACCTCACTCCAGTCCCCCAGTCACCCCAGTCCCATCAAGATCCTCCCTAAAGCCCTCCCACATCACACCAGACTACTTGACCACCCTAGACCCCTCCCACAACTTTCCTGTATATAAGATCCATCTTGCTTCCATAAGGTGCTCAGATTCAATCTGGCTGAGATTCAATGTGGGCCCCTGGTGTTAGCAATACAAATGATCAGGATCCTTAAGAGTCTATCCATTATATGGTGAATCTTTAATAAACTTTGTTTTCTTTGGCTGTAAGAAATCTTGGGTTGAATTCATTCAGCAGGACCCGGCATGTTGCTATTTTGGGGTCCTGAGCACCCCTAAACTCCTAAAACCTCAACATTATGGTTCCCTGACCAGGAAAAACTGCTAATCCTCAGTTCTTCTCCAGTCAAGACTGTAAGCCTCCCCTCTTCCTATCCCCTTCTCACTCTCCAAGCACCTTCTTGGAGGTGCTTCTTCCAGCCTGAACTCTCAAGTTACAGTAGGTCAGACAGCTAGGAGGCTGTCTCTTACTCAGCCTGACACTCAGGTCCAGTTATGTTGGAGGCCGTGGACCTGGGTACACCTTCTAAATATGTAGGACAAGGATGGATGCCCCATTGGGAAATGTATGCCTTGTTCTTTCAATTCTCTCAGCTCTAGGGAATTGGGAAAACTTCAAGGACTGTAACAATAATGTTACTTGCAGCTGCTGTGGCTGTGTAAGGACAATAACACCAACATGCAGGAGGGCTGCTAGCAAAGGTTCTTTGATCTGCTTTTCTAAGGAAAGTGACTTCAAGAGGTTAACAACCTCACCTTAATCAAACATACATATATCATTCACTTAGTTCTGGGGGAAAAGTCAGCACACTGAACTTCAGAGCAAATACAAACAGAAATTACAAACAGAAAATATCAACAGATAGGATTCTAGCTATAGCTACATAGCTACATACATAAATACCAGAGAGAGAAGCACCAACATCTGGGTTTTCAAAGCTGTGGGCTCCTTAGCAGCTACAGAGTCTCATCTGGTCAAATCACACTACATTCTTCCAGTGAGTAAGCCCCAAACAAAATACTAACCTCAGAGTATATACACACTTCTTCAGGGTCAGAGTGCTTCTCACCTCTTGAGGGTTTCACACCTCTTGTGACCTAACTAGCAAAAGGGTGTGGGCCTTCCTACAAACAAAGGCAAGGCTCAATCAAAGGCACTTGCCTGTCCCAGTGCTGAGAAGCATTCCAAAACAAAAGACAACAAAAAGTCCCACTTTGCTTGCCCTTACAAGTACCTTTTTGTGTTTTTTGGTTTTATTTTGTTTGTTTTTTTCGAGACTTACTCCCAGTTCCTCCTTTACAGAGAACAGAACTTCCAGCTCCCATGAATATAATGGTTCAATCCTTTTCAATTCCCAAAAGTTCACCTTTGGGTTATCTTTTAAAAAACTGGGAAAAATATAGTTTCTTTAAAGAACTTAAAAAGAAAAGGCTGATGTTCTTTTGCAACACTGTTTGGCCTCAGTATCACCTAGAGGGCCGCTAAGCATGGCCCATTTTGGGGACTTTAAAACATAATACTCTGTTGCAGTTAGAATTATAATGTTGCCAAGAAGGAAAATGGATAGAAGTTTCCTCTCTGATGGCCTTTGTCAAGCTCTCTTGGAACCTGTCATCAGGAAAGATTGTAAGATGCTCATAGCTAGAGCTGCCCCACAAAGGGGCAATGGGGGTCAATAGGACATTTTGGATGACCCCCTTCTTATGGCCCCCAGGGCTTCAGTCCCAGCCCCTCTTGCAACTCTCCAACCTTCCCCGAGCTCCTTTGCTTCCCATACTGCCCTATCCTTGGCCAATCCCTCTTTCCCTAGCCCAACTTCCCCCTTTTTCTGCCTCTTTCACTTTCCACTTCTCCTCCCCTCCATCTTCTCCCATGGCCCCTGTCCCCTCCGTGACTCCTGCTCAGGTTTGCAGCAGATCCATGTAATGCAAAGGACCCTGTGCCTGCAGACACAGAACCAGAGTTCAGTTCTGAGCTCCAGCACTTACTATTTTATAAATATATTATACTACACCATACTATATATTACCTTGGGTAGGCACTTTGCCTTTCTGAACCTCAGTTTTTTTCTTCTGAAAATCTGGAATAATAATACAGGTATTACTTACTTCACAAGATTGTTGTAAGGAAATGGTTTTGTAATCTCTGATATACTAGAACAGTGGGAACAAATAGCTATCACAATGAGTAGGAGGGTAAGTTTCATCTCTCCTTCAACCTTTCTTATAATTAAAAAAAATGGGTAGCAACCTTTCTGAACAGCAACTCCAGCTCAGATCCCAGCCATGGGTCTCAACGAGGCAGTTCCCCATCTTATCCCTCCCCCAAAGGCAACTCCTACTCAGGTCTTGTCCTTGGGCCCCACCCCCATGGCAGTCTCTGGGGTATCTCCCTCTTTGACCCCTTCCCCTCCTCAGGTACGAGCTGATCTCCCTTGCCAGCCAGATCTTGTGGCTTTGCAGTCCAATACAGATCAGCCAGCACTCCCCAGCCCCTCCCTCACAAGAATTGGGACTCTCTATCTCCCTCCTCACATCACTTTCAGGGCTTTTTCCCCTGAAGGAAGTGTCTGCCTCATCTAGATGGACAATTAGAGTTCATGTCCAAGCTCCATTTCAGATCTTACTCAAGTAAAAGAGTGACTGGGGAGACCCCACTAAGTTTACTGGGGGTTTCAGGGATCTGTCCCTACAATTCAAGCTTTCTTGGGGTAATTTACATATCCTCTTCTCTGCCTATTATACCACTGAGAAGAGGAGAATCTGGGAACAAGCCCCAAAATTTGGAGATCATTTGGCTAGCGATGACCCCCCCAGGAACAGCCGCTGTTCCCATTAGTGACCCAGGATGGGACTATCAAAAGAGGGAAGATAGGGGAAAGAGAGATTATATGCAAATTGCCTGTTAGAAGGCTTAAGACATGCATTTCAAAAGCAAATAAATTTTCAAAAAGTTAGGGAAATTATTCAGGGAAAAAGGAAAACCCTGCCCTTTTCCAAGACTGGCTAGTTGTAACAACAATGGTGCTTGCAGATGATGTGGCTGTATAAGGCCAATAACACCAGCACACAGGAGGGCTGCTAGCACAGATTCTTTGATCTACTTTTCTAAGGAAAGCAGCTTTAAGGGGTTTACAATCTCACTTTAATTAAACATACATATATCATTCACTTAGTTCAGGGGAAAAGGTTAACACCCTGAACTCAGAGAAAACCCAAAGAAATTACAAGCAGAAATTATATATACAGAGCAAATAACACAATTCAATAGACAGGGCTTCTAACTGTCTATGGCAATACATACATAGTTACCTGAGAAAGAAGCACCAACATCTGAGTTTTAAAAGCCAGGGGGGCTCCTTAATGGCTACCCAGAGTCTTGTTGGGCCAAATCACAGGTATATTTTTCTAATGAGTGGGCCCCAAAGCAAAATCCTAACTGAGTATATATACATGCTTCTTCAGGGTCACAGGGCATCACAACCATGTGACTCAAACTCATGTGACTTAGGCTTTCTTGTGATTTAAGCAGGTCATCAAAGACTCTTGATTCAATCAAAGACTCAATCAAAGGCACTTGATTGCGTTAATGCTTAGAAGCACTCCAAAAGAAAAAAACAGCAAAAAGTCTCACTTTATTTGCCATTACACTAGTAGAAGCTATTAAAAAATATACAAATTTTGATCCTGATTCTATAGAAGGCATGGTAATCCTTAGCACATATTTTATTAATCAGTCTGCACCATATATTAGGAGGAAATTACAAAAAAGGGACCACAAACACCTCAGGCCCAATTACTGGAGATGGCCTTTGGAGCTTTCAACAACAGAGACTTAGTCAAAGTAGAGGAAGGAGAAGGCAAAGAAAGAGCTAGAGACAGAGAACATGCTCAATTCTTGGCTGCTGCCATGGCCAGGAAAAGACCCAAGGAGCTCCTCTCAGGGGCCCCCATTGGAAGAAGCCTGGTGACTTGGGCAGTGGGGAAACCTGCTTTCAATCCCACAAGGAAGGTCACTGGTCCAAGGAGTGCCCCTCCAGGATGCCCCACCCCAGGAAGCCCCAGGAACTAACACCTCCAGGACCATGCCCATGTGACCAGAAGGGAAATTGGAGGAAGGATTGTCCTGGAGGTCGTAAAGGTGGTGTAGCCACCCCTAGTACCCTGTCTTCCAGTCTTCTCAAGACTGGGAATGAGAGGGACCTTGGCAGCGCTTGCACTTTCTCCACCTCTCTCTCCGAGCCCTAGGCAAAATCGAGGCTGACGGTTAGGTTGCCCACTTTATCATGGCTACGTTCTCTGTTTTAACCAATCACTCTGGCCCTACCTTCCCCTTGACTTGTCAGGTCACAGGCATCAGTGAAAAATTAAGGGATGTCTCCAGACATACCCCCTCCCCTGCCTACTTGAGGATCTGTGGTTTGAACACTCCTTCCTTATGCTCTCCTCTTGCCCTGCCCCCTTGTTGGGAAAAGACCTGGTGGTGAAGTCAGGGAGCCAATTTTCTCTAGTTAAGACTCCCATCTCCTTTGTTCAACAGACCTCCCTATGTTCCCCCAAAAGTGTGGTAGACAGTTGAGTCAATTGTTTGAGATCAGGAATTTCTTGTTCCCTCTCATCCATCAATATGCAATTAAGCCCAAGGCCTGGGAGGAACTGAAACCATTAATTTCTACTCAAGGCCCTGACTCACTCCCTCTAGAGTGGGGCCCTGACCAGGCTAAAGCTATTGAGAATTTGAAAACTAAATTGACCCCCACTCCAGCATTAGCTCTACCAAATCTAGACAAACCTTTCACTCTATATGTTGATGAAAGGAGAGGAGAGGCTTTGGAAGTTCTAACCCAGGGCCATTGCTCATTTTTCAAAAAAATTCGACTCTTTGGCTGTGACAGCCATTCTAACTGAGGAAGCTTCTAAACTTCTAGTTGGCCAGCCCCTAGAAGTTCTGACTCCCCATCAAATTCAAAGCATCCTGGAAGCGGAGGGTCACCAGAGGCTGGTGAGCTGCAGGCTCACCAAATATCAAGCCTTGTTCTTAGATATCCCTGACATAATTCTTCGGGTGTGCTGCACACTCCTGAACCCCAAAGTAGTGTGGTACACAGAACAAGTGGTTAGGAGAACTAGGTACAAAATAGATGTCAAATCCCTGCCCCCTGGGTTATGCCAGGAAAATTGTCATTTCTCTATACTCCTGTACTTCCTTTTTGGTTCTTGTTAGTTTAACCTCCTTGCCTGGTTTGTCTCCTCCAGGCTCCAAGCCATCAACTTCCAGATGATGGCTCAGGCTATGTACTCTTTGAATGGGACCCATCGAGGCAGGGACAGCTCTATATCCCTTGCCTTCATGAAGGTGGTCAGGTTCAATCTAATTCAAGGTTCAGTCTGAGCCCCTGATTAGCATCACAAACGCTCAGGCTCCTTCCGAGTCTACTCATCACAGTGAATCTTTAATAAACTTCATTTTTCTTTGACTATAAGAAGTCTTGGGTAGAATTCATTTGGCAGGACCCAGCATGTTGGTATTTTCAGGTCTTGAGTACCCCCAAACCTCAACATATGGTTCCCTGACCTCAATAGTCCTAGGACAAGAGAAATACTATTATACTGCTCAGTATAAGCGACAATCTTGGGTTATCTTTCTGTCCTTATTGCTCAATCAGAGTACCTGCCTGATCACAGTAATATAAAAGCATATAAATATAATATAAAATGACCTAAGTCAATGCACATGCCACCTAACGGGGCCCCACATGCTAGGTGTCAACAATTAAGTGCTAGTTAGGTACAAGATCCTGGCCATGATCAAGATGATGGTGGCTATTGAAATGATAATGGTGTGGTATTGTTTTCAAGGTTATGTCTGTTTTCATAGGAAATCTGAGGTATAAATCCTCCACATTTCCTATCCCAGCCCATTTGATAAAGCTCCATTTAAAATATGGAAATCCTTGGGAATGAATACAAGCAAAGGCAGGGAAATACAATGCTAAATTGCAGTTAGGAAATCTCCCTTCATGTTATAAATTTTTAAAGACCAAAGTCCTCAAGACACACTTCCTCATTCAGCTTAATTCCCTTCTTGTCAGTACTGGTGCCACAATTCTTTCTTTTCACATGCCATTTGGAATGGTCTCATTTTTTTCCTTGCCATGGGGAACTGGCTAAAATGCCCACAGTCAGATCTGTGTCAATTCAAAGCAAACTCTGTTTTCTGCAGAGCATTCCCTTCAAAATGGTCCTTTTCAGTAATCCAGAAATTATTTAACGGCCTTTCTGAACTTCTTGTGATAAGAATTAAAATTATTACTTCCAAAACCATAGAAAACCACAATGGCAGCATGTGAGTATGCTTGCCATCAATTTCTTTTCCTACAATTCAACTCCTTTTATTCTTTATTTTTATTCCCACATTAACCAGGAAAATTTCAAACCCTATAAGCTCAACTTTGCTATTAGGATAGTCTCCTAATTACAGGTCTTCATCATGCCACATATGATGGAGAGAGAGAAGGAGAGGGAAAGAGGAAGAGAGGAAAAGAGAGAGAGAGAGAGAGAGAGAGAGAGAGAGAGAGAGCGAGCACACCTGAATATTTCCCAAATGTAAAGTAAACTATCATTATCAGGTTTTTTGTTCTTTTTTTCTGACAAATACATTAAAAGCTTTTTAGAAAGACAACAAAACTACATGGCTAAATACAAAATTAAACACATTATGGTAATGTCTTCACAGTGCAAGAATAATCATTTGAATCCTGCATCATGTAGCTTTAGATCACATTATTGAAGTTAATAACTAGTTTTCAGTTTTCGTTTACTCAGGGACAGTTGTAACTAGAATTGACTGACTACAGTTTTGACCAAGGGCATCAGAATTAGGACATGTGGACAGCACTGGTAATCACAACAACCACAGCAACAACACAATAGCAATAATAACAGAGTCTAGTATCTAGTTAAGGAGAATAATTAGCAAAAGTAGGAAGCTTCCAGATGGCAGGATGGGATGAGCTCTGTCCTGGCCTCTCCTACTCCCTACCCCCAATCCCACTCTATATTTTCCTACTGGTATGCTGGTGCCTCTGTCTCAATAACCACTCCTATCTGAGGGTTTCATATCATTTGTCTTGTGTGCGGATTGTTTTGTCTATATAGTTATGAAGGTGGAAATAAGACTTAGAAAATTTAAATAACTTGCCCAAGGTCAGAGATCACTTACAAAGCAAAGCTGGTCCCAAAACCAAAGTTTCCTAATTTCTACTTTTATACTCTATTAATATTCTATAATCACAAAATCTCTCTCTCTCTCTCTCTCTCTCTCTCTCTCTCTCTCTCTCTCTCTCTCTCTCTCTCTCCCTATAATTTCATTGGAATGGAATAGAATAAGCACTTGGTAAATAGCTACTATGTGTCAGGCACTGTGCTAAGCATTTCAGAGATGTTATATCATTTGATCTTCATAACAACCCTGCAAGATAGGTACTTTTATTATCCCCATTTTACAGCTGAAGAAACTGAAGCAGGAAAAGGATAAATGATTTCCTAGGGTCACATAGCTAGTACCAGGAGTATGGAAATTCCCTCTTTGCGGACACTGCCCCCCACTTCTGCCATTTAAAGTCTTACAGAGGGGGGATGGAGCCAAGATGGCGGCTGGGAAGCAGTGACTGGCATGAGCTCCCCACCAAGTCCCTCCAAAAACCTATAAAAAAACGGCTCTGAAGCAATTCTAGAGCTGCAGAGCCCACGAAGTGGCAGAGGGAAGCAGAGCTCCAGCCCAGGACAGCCTGGATAGTCTCTGGGTAAGGTCTGTCCCGCACGGAGCTCCCAGCTCCCAGCTGAGGGGAGCGGAGCTGAGCCCAGCGCACACAGCGCGAACAGACCAGACGCGGACCTACCAGACCAGGAGACAAGCGGAGAGTGCCCTAGCATCCTGAATTACTGAGCTGTGGCATCTACCAGACCTCTCAACCCACAAAGAGCAAAGACAACAGAGAAGGTTAGTGGGAAAAGCTGCAGGACTGAGTTTGCGGTTCGGCCACCACCCCTGGGGCAGTGGAGGTGGGGCAGCTTTAAACTACGGCTGCAGTTGCTTCTGGCCCACCTGGTGGGAGGAATTAAGTGGCTGATGAGAGCAGGAGTGAAGAGCCTGCTGAAGATTTAAGCCCAGTCCAGGTAGGGGGTTC
>CM053624.1:191424801-191452953 GCA_028646595.1 Phalanger gymnotis | reverse complement strand
GGGCAGACTGGGGAACAGGACAACCAGAGTGTACACCACCTTGGAGTGGGGTGGGGAGGAAATGGGGAGAAAATTTGTAATTCAAAGGCCTGTGAAAATCAATGCTGAAAACCAAACACATTAAAAATAAAGTAAAAAAAATAAAGTCTTACAGAATTGCTTAGGGCATGGAAGAATTTAAGTCATACGCCTAACACCATGTAGTTAGAAGTGTCAGAGGTAGGTCTTCTGGAGGGCTGGCCTTCTATCCACAGTATTAGGCTGCCCACCAAATATTATAATCTCAGAATTGCCAAACCAGAATATTGGATTAACAATTGTTCCCCAATCTTCATTTGTGCTTTCCCACCCATAGGAATTCTGAACAACCATCGTCTAGAATGTAATCTCCTCATCTATGCTGCCTATCCAGTGCTTAGCATAGGGCCTAACACGTGGTAGGCATTTAGTAAATGCTTATTGACTGATTAAATGTTGGGTTTCAGTTTCCTTATTGGTAAAATAAAAAAGTTGGATTCAGTTGCATTGTAAATCCTTTTCAGTTCTGGATCTGTGATCCTGTGATATTCCAGACCCAATCTCCTCTGTGAATCCTTCTCTGATCTCCAATGTGAGTCATCTTTTTCCACTTCAATTTTTCTTATATTAACTTGTCAAGAACTTTCCTTTGGTTGATGACATACTATGTTATATCATACTTATTTGTACATATATTCATAAGATCATAGCTCTAGTGCTCAGAAGCATTTTGGAGGTAACCAAGGCCATAGTCTCTATTTTACAGAAGAGGAAATTAAAGCTCAGAAATTTTAAAAGACTTGCCTAAAGTCGCACAGGGAGTAAGTGGTAGAAGCAGGATTCAAACCCAGATCCTATGACTAAATGGAGTTCTTTCTCCCTTACCACCCTGCCTTTCCCCCTTTTATTATAATTACCTTGAGGGAAGGAACTATAATGCATAACATCTTTGTATTTTGAGCCTGGTACATAGAAGGCAATTGGTATTCATTTAAATTAATTGAAATTACATTTTCTTGTGCTTATATTGCTTTCCCTTGTCCCTCCTCTGTCATGTCTCCTGTGTATCTACCTAGGTCTCACGTATTTCTTTGCATGAATTTAATTGCACTAGTAATTATGGCTTCTTCTTTTTATCATCCCTGTCCGGTCTGCCTCTTCTGTAAAAGTCCATCAATAAGCATTTATTAAGTGCCCATTATATGCCAGGCATCATGCTGAAAGCCTTTAAGGTCCAAAACAGCTAAAGCAATCTGGGACTGGGAGATAATAATAAAGAGAATATTTGGGAAATGCCTTAATTAACCAGGTGAGGAGGGGATATGTAAATCTTAGGCACTCAGTATCATAATAGTGTCTAACGGATTAGCTCAGTTGGATAGAGAATAGCTTTCTTTCCTATATGGACTAATCAGCATTTCCCTCTGCCATGAAAACCAAATAGAGGCCTCACCCTAAGCATCCATCTCATAAATGTGCTTTGTTTGCGTCTGGAGAAGGAGCAGTTGTGCAAGTGTATGCAGATCTTGGCAAACCTAGGAAAACAACTTGGTCTCGATCAATCTGCGGTGACTCAATGGGCGGGCAGACAACACCTTTACATACAGAGGTCAGCAGACCTAGGATTTGACTATGATAACCGCTTATCCTAGTCTTAGGAAATATGTATTTGGCACCCTCGTGAACACATTTCTACCTAGGTGCTCCATACCCCAAGTTAAGAAGATGGAATCCCTGCTCCTAGAAGATCACCACCCATCATACGGGGTTTACTCTGCAGAATTACCATGTGCCAGGTATGAGGTCTAGATTTCAGTAGCTGGGATTCTTGACAAGCAGACAGATGTGCTCTCTTTCATTTCACCTGGCTCTATTCATAGAGATGGCTGCCAGAAGTTAAGTCATTAGCATCGCAGTAGGAATGAGAAGGAGATGACTGGGTAAATAACTGGTGGTCCAAATTTTGGAAAACGGTTATCTAGCTTTTGTTTTCCAAACTTAGGAGAGGTATATTTAACATATGAAGCCCCTATTAAATTTCAAATTAGAAAGAGGAGAAAAATCTGCATGCATATGGTCTCTTTTAAAAAGGTGAAAACCTTTCTATATTTATTAACATGGCACATTACAAACCAGCGTAACCAGAGCCAATGCAGCCTGAACCTCTGCGTGAGGATAATTAATATAGCAACTAAAAATTCCAGCTACTGTTCACAGATGAATTCCCTGCACAGCTTTTGTTATTTTAGAATGGCAGTCATCATACTTTCAAATGAGCTGCAGCAAAAAGGGGGCAGGAACAATTAAATAATGTTAACTGATTATAAATGAGTGGAAAAGCATGCATAGCTCCAGTTGAAACCACTTGTGCGCTAACGATTTCCACTATGGGGTAAATCACTTGCTAACATCTTGCATGTGTACTGCGCATAAGTTACAGGAAATAGTTGTCAAGATGTCTCAACTGTTAAGATAAACAGATTTATAGCTCACAGAGCCAAATTTAGAACCAGTGTGTGAGGACCGATTGCCATAGAGACCCCCAGTCTGGTGGGCAAACTCTCAAGTTCGAAAGGCTGCAGCTGTCTCATCTCAAGGTGACAGAAAAGAAGGTTCAATCTAGTAGTTAACGCCAGTTCCTGCATTGTTCCAGGTGCCCAAGACAAAGAGTCATTTACTGAAACCGATGAAACATGAAAATGTACTTTGGAGAGGAGACATACTTGAAGGAGCTAAAATCTGAGAGCGGAGAGAAAAAGGAGTAAAGAAAAGGTGAAGAGTTGAAGGGAACGTTAATGGAGTTTCCAAAATAAAGTTCTGATGGAATGCTTTGCCACAGAGGCTGGGGGACCATCACCCTTCTGCTACCAGGCCTATTTAGCATCCAAGTGCAGTTAACAGAGTAGGGAAGGGAGAGTTGGGAAATAATTCTCATTTTGAATCCTGAATTAAATTAAAACCCAAAATGCTCCAGGGAGAGGTGATGGAAATTTATTTTACAATTCAAGCAACTCTTAGGAAGCAAAAATCCTTTGTAAAAATCAGAAATGAAATACCATGGGTACATGATTTCCCTTTTCTCTACCAATTTTCATTCGATGCCATTCATCCCCTGTAATTATCAGAATGTCAGCCTCAACCGACTTACCTGCATGACAAGTCGGGCCATTGTGATTCACTGACTAAGGACCTCCAATCAGCTGATAACACCAAGGCATATGTCCAACAGTAGATGCTACATTGCTGTTTACTGCACCAAGGCTAAGGTAAACTGGGGATTTGCCTTTATTAATGAATACAAGGGTGATTTTAAAAATGTGTTCAAATGCAGGGAGGAAATGATAATTTTCCCTTCATTTTCAAATATCATAAATGCTTTATATTATGTTTTATATTATGAGACTGTAAATGGATGGTATTATGCTTCCTATCTATATCAGTGGCCAGAAATCTAGCACCTAAATTGTGTTTCATTACGCTCAATATATGCAAGAACATTAATTATCTTTCTTTTATTGCAGGGTCTTTCCATGACTGTGTCTGCACACACAACTAATTTGATTATTTGAACTAAACTGAGTGGGCATGAAGGGATTAGTAGTAACAATGTGTTGCTCACAGACAATAACAACTACTTAATTCAGTTGTGAAATGTTCTCAGTGATCTCATCACCTCTATTCCTGTCCTATTCAAAGTTGAGTGCACTTGTGGACCTTCTGATTAATGGCTATATGCAACATTATCGAATCTATATCAGCTTAAAAATATTAATGGATCTCCTGCCAACTACACAGAAAATCTCGCTAATAAGCACTAGCATTTATGTAGTACTTTAAGGCTTACAAAGTACCTTACAAATATCTCATGTGATTCTCACGACGGCTCCAGGAGGTAGTTGCTATTTCGAATCTCCATTTTGGGGCTGAGGAAACTGAAACAGGTGGAGATTAAATGACTTGCCCAGAGTCACATAGCTAGTATGGATGTAAGGTGGGATTTGACAAACTTGTCTTCCTGAGCTGAGGCCTAGTGCTCTATCTACTGTGGTACCTACTGTAAGGGCAAACAAAGTGGGACTTTTTGTTCTCTTTTGTTTTGGAGTGCTTCTCAGCACTAAGGCAATAGAATGCCTTTGATTCAGTCTTGCCTTTGTTTGTAGAAAGACTTATATCCTTTTTGCTAATTAGGTCAGGAGAGGTGTGAAACCCTGGAGAGGTGTGAAGTATATATATATATATATATATATATATATATATATATAGCATTTTGTTTGGGGTTCACTCATTGGAAAAGTGTTGGTGTGGAGACTCTGGGTAGCATTAAAGAGCCCCCCCCACCCCTGCCCCCAGCTTTGAAAATCCAGATGTTAGTGCTTCTCTCTGGTGACTGTGTATATATTGTGATCTGGTCAGACAGATTAAAGCCTGTCTGTTGATCTGTTTGTAATTTCTATTTGTATTTGCTCTGAAGTTCAGGGTGCTGGCTTTTCCTCCTGAAATAAATGAATGGTACATGTGTGTTTAATTAAAGTAAGATTGTTAACCCTTTAAAGTTGCTTTCCTTAAAAAAGCAGATCAAAGAACCTGTGCTAGCAGCCCTCCTGTGTGCTCTTGTTGTTGGTCTTGTTGTTGGTCTTTTGCCTCCACAGCTGTCTCTAGATGGGAAAGTCTCTAGTTGAAGATAGCCCTCACCTCAATGTATTCTGCTGATTAATGGCACCATTCATCCATCTATTCATTTGGCAAACATTTATTAAGCACCTGTTTTGTCTCAGGCATTATGCTAATCAGTAGGAGAGACACAAAGATAAACGGCTTCTCCATTCATCCTCAAATGG
Source organism: Phalanger gymnotis (assembly GCA_028646595.1). Taxonomy (NCBI): domain Eukaryota; kingdom Metazoa; phylum Chordata; class Mammalia; order Diprotodontia; family Phalangeridae; genus Phalanger; species Phalanger gymnotis. Next base: position 191,448,097 of record CM053624.1, on the reverse strand, counting down.
TATATTCTAGTAATAGTAATACTAATAACTAACATTTATATAAATGTTTCCTGTGTGTTGGGCACTTAAAAATTATTATCTTTTTTGATCCCCACAGAAATCCTGAGAGGTAGGTGCTATTATTGTCCTCATTTGAGAGATGAGGAAATCAAGGCAAACAGAGGTTAAGTGACTTGCACAGGGTCACACAGCTAGTAAGTTTTTGAGGCTGGATTTGAGAACTCAGAACTTCCTGATTTGAGTCCACTGCTCTAACTACTGTGCTACCCAGCTACCCCTGTGAGGAAGTAAGGGAGCAAGAGAAACATCAGAGATAAGGCATTCACATGAATAGCTGTAAAACAAAATAGAATATGAGAAGTCTGTGAATAAGTCATAGGATCATAGATACAGAGCTGGAAAAGTAATTTGAGGATGTTTAGTACAACCAGTTCATTTTACAGATGGATGCTATGGTTGCGAGAGGTTAGGTGACTGGCCCAGGGCCACACAGTTAGCAAGTGTGTGAGGCAGGACCCAAATCCGAGGAATGATAACCTTAATATCTACCAGCTTTTCAGAGTTTCAGCATTTCTCACTGATTGCAACATGGAGAAGTCCCAGGCCTGTCCTCCTTCCCTCCTAGTTAGGAGAAAGCATTAGTAAATGTGAGGCTTAATGGATGCCATGGATGACATTATGACTTGTTAAGTTTGCTTTTCTCAGTTTGATGCCTGAATACTGGGATTTCCCATCAGTAATCTGCTGTTAATCTTGGATCTAAGCCTCTCTGATCTTAATGACCATTTCACTCTCATCTCCTTCAAACATTTTGTTTTGTTCCTCTTGAATGCCCTGGTCATATAAAGCTATGTGTTCTTCCTGCCTGGGTCTGTCTTATGCCCCACTAGATTCTAAGCTCTGTGAGAACGCAATTGTTTGTTTTATAAACTTCATTTCTCTCCCCACAATCCCTAAGTGTCCTGTGCCCAGTAGGTGCGCAAATGGAAAAATGAATGTGTCTTGGCCAGTGATAGCCCTAGACACAAATAGATGAAATAGATGAAATTTCTATTTTGGTTATTTCTGCTTCTTCAGTGGTCTTCTCTACTCCTATTCCAGCACCCAGTATGCTGATGTTTTTTTTTTCACTAGTCTTAGAGAATTATCTAATTAGTATTCATGATAAGATATACTCTTAATTCAATTCCCTTCAAGAAACAGTCATTAAATGCCTACTAAATACAGAATACTTGTTCTGGATTTGGGGGAAAATATAAAGATAGGGCACTGTGTTTGCAGTTATGGGAACTTAAAGTCTTCTAGGGTCATATGATACAAATATACATAGTTATGGAACAAAATAAGTCATGACAAGAATATAAGAGAATAGTGTAAAACTACCAAAGGAATTTTTATTTTAGCTTGGGACAAAAAGATGTGAGTCAAAGGAATGAATCTCTAATTGTGGAAATTAAGGCTTCAGAGAGCACACATAAGGAAGACTCAGGGAGCAGAAAAACCTCAGTGTTACTAAAAATCTTACCAAGCAGATGGCTGCCTGCTCAGAGGGTCAGGATTGTTATTAACTACAGAGCTGGCAAAGGAAAGATATGAGCTACCCTAACTGTTGCCACACTTGAAAACAATCTAGGTGCTTCCAATGAGAACTTTACTGTTCGGGAAGCTTTGATGGGGCCAACCACATAGCCATTCACTTGCTCCAAGCAATCTGGATGCTTGCCTACATTGATGGATGAGAACTATCCAACTGTGACTGGAGACTGCAATTTAGCTCTATTTCCGGGCATCCTGGAGACTCAACTCCCCACATCTACTTCATCCACCACCAGTAAAGGTATTCTGACAAATGCAGAAAGTAGGAAGCTTATCAGCCTGTAGAACTAACTAAAACTTATTCAAGAATCTTAACAAAGGCCTTTGGCCAAAAGCATTTGAATTCTGATCTATGATGTGAGTTTGAAGTATATCCAATCAACCCTCGCTTTCTAATTATTATAGAAGCTTCAGTAATATCACCATACTCTACATCTTTCAAATATAAATTCAGCAGGCTATTTTTATTTACTTTGTTGACATCAGGGTGGGCTACACAATGGCAGCTGGAATCTCCATTTACCCTTTTCTATTGATCAAACAAAACTCACATTGTTTAAAAAAAAAACCCTGGAAATGATTCCATTGGTACCTCTTTAGTGATCTGGAGTTTATGCTGTTTATTGAGATGACAGAAAGGACAGTCAATATGCCAGCTCCATGACAACAACCTGGCTAGGACAATTGGCCATATTTTCTATTGAAATCCAGACCACCAGGATAGGATTGTCATTTTTATTGATGATGTCTTCCTCCCTTTCCCTACATCTGTACTACTTCTTTGACTATCCTTTCTCTTCTGTGTGTATCAAAGCACAACTCAAGCTTTCCCTTCCCTGATAATAAGCAAGGAAAGCAAGCTCTGGGCCCCCACATGCAACAGAGGCCCCCAGTATGCTCTCATCCATGAAGCTCAGAGTGCAAGCTCTGCTGTTGCTGAGAGACATAGAGGAAGGTACAGCTGGGGCTTCCTCCTACCAGCTGTCTATCTCATCTCCTAGGACAACATGAAGCCATGGGCACAAAGTAATTCTGCTTCTCTTCATAGTGTGACTATTCTATTCTGCCATAGGTGAAGAAATATTGGGAATGAAATAGATGAGGCTGAAATGTTGTGAGCATATAGAGGTCAGGAGAACAAGCTGTCAGAGGTCTGGGAGCTGGTGTCCATGCCAGGGTTTGCAAATAGCTGAGTCCAGTTTGTTAGCAATCAACCAATAAACATTTATTTAGCGGCTATTACGTGCTGTGTGAGTAACAACCAGGACTTAGCCCATTCAATGGACTGGCCCCAATACAAAATTTTGGGTCTTATAATCAAAGGAGTAATTTTATCCATTGGCTATGCACCATTTGGAAGGAAATTGGTAGGGGCAAATGTTACTAGCAGCTGCATTGTTTGAACTCCCTCTTCCTGGGGGCTGGAGTGGCATAAGGAATTGTGTGCCTCAAGTGTTGGGGAAGGAATATTTTGTACTTCTCTTTTTGCTATGTTTTCTCCACGTATATCCCTTCTGTAAAAGCTAAGTGATGTTAACTGGTTAAATGATACTGTAGAGCCTTTCAAAAGTGGGTTATATGGACACGATATTAACTGTCATTAGACAATGATATTGGGGAAAATCCGCTGGAATCAGGGATCAAGGCGATAGCATTAGAGAAGAACCCTCCAGCCCCTCAGGAGTACCCCTAGAATTTTATGGGGAGATGCAGCCTTGCTCTGTGAAACCCAACTTAATGATGGGAGAGTTAGGATGAGAGCTACTGTTTCCTACGTGGGATTCATCATTACACTATATCCCACCACCTATCAATTTCATAGACCCTGTCACCTTACCTCACAGGACAGTTATGAGAAACAAATAAAAAGACATACAGGTTGTTAAAGCTTAAAACTGCACCATAACTTTTGGGACGCCTTGTATATAAAAGTGCATTATAAACCATGACACCTACATTTGCATAAGGAATCAGAGTGAAGGGATCATTCTTTCTGTAACTTCAATATTGAAAAGAGTTATTTTCCCCCTACTTCCTCTAACAGGCCAGTTAAAGAATATTGAACTTGGAATGTGAGGACCTAGTTAGTATCCCCCTTCATAAAGAGATCTACTTTTCAAAATGAAAACAACATTAAGAAGGCCTATTGTACCCAACTTGCAAGGGGCAAGGGCAGAATCTGTTTAATTTTTTACTTTGTATGTGTATACTTTTTTCCCAATAGAATATATGCTCTTTGAGGATAGGGAATGTTTTACTTTTGTATCCTTAGGGCCTACTACAGTGACACAAAATATGTGCTTAATAAATTCTTGCTAATTGATCTAAGCTTAGGGGGGCTTAATAAGGCTAATATCCCTCTATACATGCTATCGGAAGATCTATGATACCCTACCCAGTACAGAAGTGTATGTAGCACCTCATGAATATTGATGGTCTGTACTGCTATAATTCATTGTGCGGGAATGGTGCTCTTGTCCCTCACCTAGAGGAGATCAGTGGGGTTTGGGGAAGGGAAAAAGGAGAAAAGAAGGAAGGCAGTATCTCTAAAAGGTTAATGCTGAAATAGCAAAGTGCTTACAGATAACATTTTCTTTGGGGTCAAGGTAAGGGGTGGGAAATTTCATAGTCTAGAATTTCCCAAGACAAAGTCTAGGGCACTGACCTGACCTTTTGTGGGGGAAGGGAATTAGAGAAATGCCCTTAAGCCCACCCCACCTTTTTTTAAAGGAGGTGGGATCAGAGCCTCATGAAGGATTTTCCAGATAGCCATGACCTCTAATTGAAAGGGCCCAATCAACTAAAACACAGAGAGCACAGCCAAAGGCTCAGAGAGTGTTGTCAAGGAAGTAGCTGTCACTGACCTTGTGACAGTCAACAGCACCTAACCTTTTAGAGTTTTCTATGCTTAAGACCTCAGAAAGCTTGCAACTCACAGCTCTTAGTATGACCTACCGCAGAAGATTTCTCCAAGACACACACACAGGTGAAGGTTGTACAATCCAGGAACACATGGAAAGCCATCTAGAAATGCCATTATGAAAAGATTTTACCTGCCTCTATCCTTGCTATAACAAAAGAACATTGGGAACTAGGTATAGATCAGGGCAGAAGACCTAGCTTTGAAACTTACTGTGTGATATCAGCAAGATGCTTTTCTCTTCCCGTGGCTCAAATTCCACACATGAAAAATGGTAATTGCGTTTGTTCTACCTACTTCACAGGACTGGGGAGGATGGGGGAAGTGCTTTGTAAACTTTCAAAAGGTGTACAGATGTGAACTGCTACCTTCCTCTGTGGCCAACCAGCCCTATCAGAAGTAATTCAATGAGCCAGGCCATGTTTTTATCTGTTGCCTACATGAAACCTCAGAATGATTCCAAGGCTGTTGCAGTCCTATAGGCCCAGCTCACCCACCCTGTAGCACAGATGCTATGGTTTCTTTTGTTGTTGTTGTTCAGTCATGTCTGACTCTCAGTGATTACATGGGCAGTTTTCTTGGCAGAGATACTGGAGTGGTTTGCCATTTCCTCCTCCATCTCATTTTACAGATGAGGAAACTGAGGTAAACAGGGTTAAGTGACTTGCCCAGGGTCATACAACTAGTAAGTGTCTAAGGCCAGATTTGAATTGAGGTCTTCCTGTCTCCAGGCCTAGTGTCCTATCTACTGCTGCCCAATTGAATGGCTTCCTTAGTGTGTATAATAGCTTTCAGAGCGTGCTATATGCAATTCTTCCTTCAGTTCCCTTCCCATTCGAGAGGTCTGGAGAAGAGACTAAAAAAGAGAGATATGAGAGTGAAGTTCACTGTACAGGAATGGCACATGCGAAAAGTTTGTATGTTTGTGTTTGTGTGTGTGTGTGTGTGTGTGTGTGTGTGTGTGTGTGTGTGCCACCAGTGACTGAGGAGGACTGAGGACACACTCTTGTTCATCCTCTAGGGTGAAATTGCTAAACAAGTCCAATGCTAACCAGCAGCACCACCAGGAAGATGGAGGTTTCATAATGAAAGTCTCTTCAGTAGTTTGTGACCCAGAGGAGGGAGAGACCAGCTGAGCTAGCAGGGCAGAGATGATTATAGCTGGAAGCAAAGAATATTGTCTGAGTTAAGCCAAGCCTGGACCTACCTTACAGACCACAGACAGCCAGGAGAGCTGTGATCAACAGACAGCGGGAGCTACTGGCAGGAACACTTTTGAAACATCAAGCCCAAGGCCATCTGCACTGAAGTTTCCTCTCCCTGACTCTGGCTGTAGAGGGACCTGACCTAGACTGTTTTTCTAACCAGGCCACAAATCTGTTCAAGGAGCCAGTTTCCCAGACCACTTTGGGGGAAAGTGGAAGGTTGGATGTGGTCATATTGTTTTTTGATTGTCTGACTATTTCTATCCCAATTAAATAGTTCATTGTTCCAATGCTACTCTTCACCTGTAACTGTTAGCATGGTAAACAATTAAATACCTAGGCTTAAATTAAGTCTAAGACTTTCCATTTGTCAAATTGGGTTGGGAGTGAATGGGCCAAGATAGGAAAGTACAATGAAAAGAACCCATGATTTCAACTCAAGCCCATAATGGCCCAGAGGGGATAAAATCCATATATTATTTATTGTAATGGGATGGAGAAAGAAAATAGGCTCTAAGGAGCTACGAGGGCCCCTAAAACCTATGATTGGATTTTGAATTTTTCTGGAGTTAAAACTCAACAACTTAGGAAAAAAATTACTCTGGAAAGGATTGGTTGTTGGTTGTTTTTTAAACTTCTCTTATTTATGTCTTTCCTACTTCCTCCAGGCTCTGCAGGGCAAAACAATTTGCCCTTTGAAGAGCACTGGGGAGAAAACTTTTCATCTATTATGTCTGTGACAGGAGATAGATAGAAGCAAAGTCTCTTACCTCCATGTAAATTTATAGCAGGCTTCCCAGGCTGGATTTCAGCCTGTAGGTCAAAGAATGAGGCTGCATATTATCTTATTGTTAGAAAGCAGATTAAATTTGGAGTTAACTTACCATAACAGCATTGGTCCTACAGCTGAGTGCGTTAAAATCATTTCACTGTCAGAAAACTGGATATAGGTGGTCTGGGTGTTTATATGTGTGTGAGCATGCACGTGTATTTATGTATACATACATACATGTATGAGTGTATGTGTATGTATCATATGTGTGTGGATTATGTAACATACCCATATATGTAAATTGTTCAAATACATACATATACGCATACATATATGTCAATATAGTCACATATATGTATATATGTACCCATATACATATATACTATATTGTCTGTATATGTATGTATGCATGTTTACATATTAATATGTACATGTCTATGTATATATTTGCATACACACATGTGTGTGTATATATGTATATATATATATGTGTGTATGTATATATTATATAATCAAAAGTCACACTTTTTGAATTGACATAGTAAGCCAAATCCCTTCAGCTACTGCACCTAATACCATCCAGTTTCAACAATGGGTAGAGCTTTGATATTCAATTAGAGTAGAAAAAGTCGAGTCAGCAGGGCTGTGTTCCAGTCCTGGCTCTGTTACTTACTTGTTTAAGGCCATGAGCTAATACATCACTTAACCTCTTAGGATGTCAGTTTTCTTATCTGCAAAATGGGAAAGATAATCTTTGTACTACCTGTCTCCCAAAGGAAAGTGCTTTTGTGAGAAAAGTGCTTTCTAAACCTCAGTGTATTATATAAATGAGAGCAGTTATCATCATCATAACTGTAATAATCCTCAGCACCCACATGTGTTTCCGTTCTGGGGCCAAACCACATCAGTCATCTTCTCTGTACAGCATAGGGTTGCCTCTGTTACATCTAACCATCCTCTCAACAACTCTGCAGTCACATTGATTTTTATCAGATAGCAGACCCTCACTTCTGCTGGGCTGAATGGGTTGCCAGCCTGTTCCTGTGGAACTATGCTGTTACAAACTGTAGAAGCTATTACTGAATTCAGACTCTCATCACCTCTCACCTAGACTACAGCAGAAGTCATTGTGTTAGTCACCTTACTTCCAGCCTCTGTACTTGGTCTATACAGCTGCCGAATTGAAATTCCTAAACCATAGGCGTGACCGTGTTACTCCCTGCTTAAGAAACTTCAGGGGCCTCCTATTACCTCTAGGATAATATACAAACCTCCCCTGTCATTTAAAGCTCATCATAATTTGGGTCCAACTTATCTTTCCTGGCTGATTACATATTGGTCCCCCTCCCCCACGCATTCTGTGCTTCAGTCAACTGGCCTATTTGCTATCCCTTGTACACAACATCCAACTCTGAACTTCACATCTCACACACTATCACCTTTTTCTGTTCTCCTCACATCTACTTCTTTGAACCCCTAGCTACCTCTTGGGTTGATATCAAGGAAAACTTCCTTCATGAGACCTTTACTGATTCTCCCAGGTATCAATGCCCTCACCAAAAAATTATTAGACGTCTATTGTACGTGTATTTTGTATTTCTTTGTCTGCCTACATTCTATCCCCCACCCCCATTAGACTATAAGTTATTTGGGAATTGTTTCATTTTTGCTCCCGCCACCCAGGACTGCAATGTGTATCCGAGTATGGTCAAAGCAACAGAGGACTGCCTCAGTGATAGCAAAAAGACCCCTATAATGTCCTTCTGACCGGTTGTTCAACCCCCTGACCATCTGTAGACTTCTGGAAGCAGCCACTGCTGTTGCTGCTGCTACTGCTGTAGTAACTGCTGTTTCAATCATTCCCAAGTCCTACTCCTTGTTTCCTGGGTCTGGAGCTGTGCTGGCTCAACCTGGGCTGAACTACACTCTACTCTCGCTCAGGAGACACAGACCTTTCCTGCTGACCTTCTAAGCTGTCTTTGGAGTCTGTGGGCTGAGAGGTCTGGAAATTGCCACTGCTACCAGTCATTCAGTCCCCTGAGGCCTGCTCTGGGTTTGCCAGGCCTAGTCTGCACAGGCCTGGCCTGTGCTGGATGGCACTCCTTTTTCACCCGGGAGCAACAGACCTTTCCTGCCAACCTTCCAAGCTGTCTTGGGCTGGAAATTTGTTTTACTCCGTCTTTTTGTAGATTCTTTTGCTCTAGAAATTGTTTAGTCATTTTTTAAAGGTTCTTGGATGGGCTTGGGGGAGAGCTCAGGCAAATCCCTGCCTTTACTCCACCATCCTGGCTCCAATTGTTTTATTTTTAATTTGTATCCCAGCACCATTGACAGTGCCTATGACACATGATAGGTACTTAATAAGTACTTGACAAAGTCAATTGAATCTAACATATTCTTGTTAAGAGCACAATGTTCATTTCGTTCTTCCCTTATATATGGAGAGTAATTGGTGTCCTAGAGACATTTCATAATCCTTATCATTTTGTTGTATCTGATGCTTCTCTTTATTTTTCTTAACAGCTTTTTTTTTCAGAAACAAGGAACTTAACTTATATAGATCCTGAGCACAATCATCCACCATCTTCCAAATGCTTGACTATCTTCATATCCCTTTACTACTCAAAAATCTTCAGTGGCTCCCTATTTCTTATGGAATACAGCTTACCAATTGCCATGAACAGGCAGATAGGCACAAAAGCCCTGGGAATGGAAAGACCTTCAGACCACTAGTCCTGCTTCCAGTTCAGCATAATCCAAGGAAGCAAATCCTATGATTAAAGTGTCAGCCATTCCCCACCAACTATCAAACAACTGTTACCCACCCTGGAGGCAAGACAGCTGAGTTGAAGCAGCAGAAGGCCCTGAAGGATAAAAAAGAAACAGTATGTTCAAAGCAAGTCAAACAGCCACCTTCCCCTTGACCAGCAACTTCCTCAGATCCTAATGAGGCAGCTCAGGACTGAATCCAAGAGCCTTGGGAACAAGAACGATTCCAGCCCAGTGCTCTCGGCCATCATCCCAGGAAGAAATCCCTAAGAGATCCAGCCTGGCAACTATTCCAGTAGATGCTACGGCTAGAGATAGTGAAGACCCAGAAAATAAACTTGTCACCCAAATCCTAAGCATGCTCAGACGGTTAACTATCAGAAACTGGCATTATTTTATCAGTAGAAATGGAAAGAGGCATTACTATCTGCGTTGCCATTTCATCTCAAGGACCATGAGACTTTTCTATCAGACTTGGAGCTGAAACCTCCCATATGTTGTCTCCCACATTAGAATGGGAGCTCTCTGAGAGCAGGGACTGTCTTACTTCATGTATATCCCCATCACTTATCACAGTGATTTGCACATAGTAAGCCCTTAATAAATGTTTTATTCATGCAATCAAATAAAAGAAAAATCATCTGATACTGGCATTCAGTCCTTTATGTGCCCTTCACATGTAGTAGGTTCAATCAAATTGGATTACTTTTTATTTGCCAGTCTTGCCCTGCCTTATTCTACCTTTGTTCCCTGATTTATGACATTCCTCCTGCCCATAATAAACTTCCCTCACTCCATTTCCACGTGGGGGAAAAAAGACTTCCTTCAGTACCTCTATTTCCTCTCCTTTCACTCTCTTCTTCATGTTCTATAATCTGGGATCTGAATTCATCCCTGAACTGAAAGCACAATCTCCAAAATTACCAATGATCTCCAAAATACTACATCAATGTCTTTTATCCATTTCTATCCTTTTTAACCTCTTTGCAGCATCAGAGACTATGACCCTTTTCTCCAGATTATCTCTCCTCTTTGGACTTTTGTCACACTGCTCTCTAGTTTTCATGCTTTCCTACCTATCTGACTATTTCTCAGTCTCCTTTGCTGGTTCATCATTCAGCAAACTAACTTGCCCCAGTGCTTATCTTGGACCCTATTTTTTCCTCTCCTGTGGTGAGCTTATCAGCTGTCACAGGTTCAATAAGCATTTTGATGCAGATGATTCCCAAATCAATGTATCTAATCCAAGTCTTTCTTTTGACCTCTAGTCATATATCAGGAATTGGAAATCTTGAACCAGATGTTCTGTAGGCATCCCAAACTCAATATATCCAAAAGAGCTCATTATCTTTCTCCCCAACCTTTCTGTTTCTAAAGTACCCTATTACTGTTAAGGGTAACATCATCCTTTCATTTTCTCAGCTTTACAGTTAAGTGTTGTGACTCTTCACTGTCACCCAACCCACATATCCATTCAGTTTCCAAATATTGTCACTTCCAGGTCCATTACCTCTCTTACATACATTCATGCCTCAATACCTATTCAGCTACCATCTTGGTACAGGATTTTATCACTTATCGTGTGGATTTTTGGAATAGCCTCATAATTGGCTTTCTTATATTGATTCTCTTCGCATACCAATCATCCACATAGCCATCAAAGCACAGATCTGACCATTTCACTAATCTACTAAAAAATAAAACAATACAAACCAAAAAAACCCTAATGATTTTCTATTACATCTAGGATCAAGAATAAACTCCCCTTTGTTGGAAATATAAAGCTATTCCTATCTTTCCAGCCTTTTAAAATAGGATTCCTGCTATACATCTCCATTTGGAAAGTGAACAAGCATTTATTAAGTGCCTATTTTGTGCCAGAAACTATGCTTAGAAATGTCTTATTTTATCCTCACGACAACCCTGAGAAGCAGATGTTATTATTCTCCCCATTTACATATGAGGAAACTGAGACTGAGAGAAGTAAAATGACTTGACAGGTTCATACAACAAATAAGTGGGACCTGATTTAAATTCAGATCTTACTGACTACAGGCCCAATGCTCTCTGCATTTTGATGTACTGTTGGTACCTCAAATTCATTATATCTACACTAGAACTCATCTTTCCCACTAAACCCACCCTCTCTCATTTTTATTCTGTTTCTGTCAAGAGCAATTTCCAGTTACTGAGGTTTGGAACCTCAGAATTAACTGTGAATTTTCACTTTCCTCTCTCCCACTTCTTGATTCAATCACAGTCATCTAGTTCACTAGTTATTTGGGTTCTGCCTCTAGAATTTGTTGTTCATATTTGTCACATTTTGTCTTCTCTTATGGCTCTAACCTAGACCAGAGCCTCATCAACTCTCATGGGATTGTCATAATTCCCTCTTAATTTTTCTTTTTCTTTCTAATCTGTCTCATTTCCAGTTCATCCTCCACATCATTATCAAAATAATCTTCCTAAGGAATGGATCTGAGCTTATAATTCTCTGGGGCTCCCCATTGCCTCTAAAATAAACCACACGAATTCCTCACCTTGGCATCTAAAGTCCTCCACAATCCAAATTCCACCTACATCTCCATCTTTCTACATTTTCTGCATTAAAGCCAACTTAGAGCCAATGTGTCTCCTATTAGACTGTGAGATCCTTGATAGCAGGGACTGTCTTGCTTTTTCTATTTATACCCTCAGCAAATGTTTTCTATATAGTAATCAAGAAATACTTTTTCATGTATGCATGCCGTTGCACAAGGAACCTACCATGTATGCATGCCTATAATGCATCCTTTCCTCTTAAAGTCCTTGCTTTCTTTCAAGACTCAGTTCAATCATGACCTCTTCCACAAAGTCCCTGATCTCCCCTAGTTGTTAATGCTCTCAATGTTCTCAAATTACCTTGTATTTACACACACACACATGCACACACACACACACACACACATACACACAGGTTGTATTCCTTCCCCTCCCTACTCTAACCAGTAAAATATCATACATACACACACATACATACATACTCATATGTACACACACACAAAGAGGTTGTATTCCTTCCCTTGCTACCTAACCAGCAAAAAGTCATACATGCACACATATACATACATGATATACACATACATACATATATACGATACATACATACACACATTCACCAGTTGCATTCCTTCGCCTCTCTACCCTAACCAGCAAAACATAGATATATACATAGCTACATATACACACTCACAGGTTGTAGTCTTTCCTTTCCCTACTGTAACCAGTAAAATGTTAGTCCCTCACACAGCAGTACTTTTCATATAATGTGGATTTAATGAATCTATTTTGACTTGATAGTGAGAAGTTTATGATACTGATAAACTAAACTTTATATAGTACTTGATAATCTTCAAAGCATTTTACATATATCATCTCATGTGATCCCCATAACAATCCTCGAGGTATTATAGATATTTTATCCTTAATTTACATGTGAAGAAACCAAGGCACAGAGAGGTTAACTGACTTTCCACACTCACCCAAGTAATAAATTACAGACCTAGATCTTTTTACATAAGGTCCATTAGACTGTGAACTCCTCAAGAAGAGTACTCCTTGATAACTTCTTACTTTTCCTTGTGTCCTCAATTCTTAGCACACTGCCTGGCACATAGTAGCTCATTAATAAATAAATGCTTATCAACTGACTGTTAGAAGAACATTACAACTACCTTATACACCATTTCAACCAAAACCCTTTTTTGATTAATAGCACACATTTGCATGCCTGCTGGTTAAGGGCATATTCAATGGCCAGGTAATGGAAATTAACTCGCCTTACTGGAGTCAAACCAATGAATTTGGTCTTATACAAGGACGGGAGCTGTGCATTCATGTGGTTCATTACCAACTAGACCCTGTATAATACAAATTGTCTAAAAATACAAGTATCTGAATCATATTAGAAATAATTCTCTACGTTAGATATTTCAACCTGGTTTCCGATTTCCTATTTTACAGATTCCTCTTTGCTTGAACACTCCAGTTCAAACTCTTAGTCACTGACCTTTCCACTTCTGGTTTTGCCTGGAATTGATCCTTGACTCACACTTTTCAGATTCTCGCTTTTCTAGCTCCGAAGTCCTCCCATCTTTCTCTTTACCCTATCACTTTCAGAATAGAACCCTCTGTTCAACAAGGCCCCTCACACTGAATTAAATAGAAACTTAATCCAAATCATCCACTTTGGGCCCTTTTCTGGCTTTACCCCCACCAGATTCATAACTCCAATATACCATGGCCAATTCAGCTAACTCTTCTTAGTGACAATGATATCCAAAAGATAAAATCCTGGACCAGCTTTCTAATTGGAGACCTGTGCAAAGCTTTCCACAATCTGAATCAACAGCTGTGTTTTCCCTGATTCTCCAACACTTTTTTTGTTTTGTTTTTGGATAAACCTTTATTTTTGAATATATTAAGCATCAAACCTGGCAGGAGCCCTGTAAGTATATAATTGGTTTAAAAAGTTTGTGGTTCTCTGGCCAAGTTTCCCACTGGAAAATGACTCATTGATGCAAGGACTTGAATTTATTTGAGAAGGCCTTTAGTTCAACAGTTCCAATTAATTGAATACAAAAAAAACCTTTCTTATCTCCAAGAAGTGAATATTTGGAAGAATTTCTTTGTACAGGGTTTATTTAGGGCTGAACTGTGTCGGGTTCTATTACTTCTTATAGGATTGAGGTCAGGCCATTTGATTAGGCTTATTGAATTTTGTTTTAAGAGAATAAAATTTCTGAGTGAACTTTCTCTCCCCTAAAGCATCCAAAGAAACATGAAGGAAGTTCATAAATTCTAGATATTAAAAAAGAAGACTTTAAACAATATCTGACTGTGACCTTGATACAACCTGTAAGGAATTCTAGAATCATTGCATGTTAGCAATGGAAAGCCCCTCTTAGTTCATCTGGTCCAATGTCTTCATTATAGTAATGAGAGAAATGATATCCATAAACGGAAAGTGAGTTTATAGAGTAGGTTAGTGTTAGGGCTGGGATCAGAATTCTGGTTTCGTGATGCTGGATCAATGATCATTCCATCATAGCACACTAACTCAGAGAAATGATTATCATGCCAATAGATTATATGTAGGTTAATCCATTAATTCAACAAACATTTATTGAGCATGACTGTGTGAAGGCAATATGGATAACGAGGAGACAAAAATAACACATTGGTACCTCGGCACTTCAATGGATCTATGACCTTACTCTTGAAGGTATTCTCTCCAATGCTGCAAATCAGAATCCATCTCCTGCTATCTATCGTGTGTGACTAGCATGTCTTCTCAGAAATCTTCCAAAGGAACTGCATACAATACACCAGAGTTTTGCTTCTGAATTTTATTTTTTTTAAATCATACATAGCCTAGCATTTGTAGGGCACTTTAAAGGTTCCAAAGTACTTTGCATACGTGAGCTCAGTTAATCTGTTCAACAATCCTGAGGGAGGTGGTATTATTATTCTTATTTTACAGAAGAGTAAACCAACCAAAGTTGAGAAAGATTTAAGGGTCACACACCTGATATCTGAGGCAGGATTAGAACTCAGTTTTTCCTGTCTCCAAGTCTCAAATTTTATCCAATTGCTCAGGCTAGCCACACAGCATGTCCCTAAAGTCTTAGTGCAATTTTATGTTTTAATAACTTCAGAAGTCTAAATGCTACAAACTTACAAAAAAAATTTGAAAGGTTAATTATTTAAATTTTCCAAATATCACACATTTCTTATCACCAACCACCATCTGGTGCTTTATTTCTCTTTGATTCTCCAACTTTATAAAAAAACCAAAAACTTTCATTAACTACTGCTCAGTGATTGAAAAGATTGCCTTTGTAATCCTACTCTTAATGTTATCCAAAGAATAAGATATAAGGCATGACAGTTTTGAGATAGCCCCACAAGAAAAAAACATCTAAGGGAGAGAGATCAGGTGACTGAGGTGACTAAGCAAGGGGGTCTTCTCTACTGATTGACTGGTCTGAGAAAGTACAGAGTGTCTCATCTTATTAAAGTTTAAATTATTTTTTTATGAGGGGAGAAGACAGGGCAATTGGGTTTAAATAACTTGCCCAAGGTCACACAGCTAGGAAGTGTGTCAAGTGTCTGAGTCTGAATTTGAACTCAGGTCCTCCTGACTCCAGTGCCAGTGCTGTACTTACTACGCCACCTAGCTGCCCCCAAATTAAAATTTTCTTAACCAAAATACACAGAATTAAATAAAACTAAAAGAAATTTAAATAATTATGCTTAAAAATGTTTTTATAAGTTTGTAGCATTTATGTTTCTAAAGTTATTAAAGTTGGAAACTGCACTAAGACTTTTGGGACTCCCTCTATATTAAGCCCAGTACAGAGAATTTGTTTTGGAGTAAAAGTACAGGGTTTGCATCCTGTCTTGGTTTGTTACTATTTGTATGACCTTGAGCAAATTACTTACACTTACTGGGTCTATAAACGTGAAAGTTGGACTAAATGGTCTATAAGATCTCTTTCATCTCTAAGTCTATCATTTTTGGGATGATATTTTTATGTGATATTTTGAATAGAAGTTTTTCTAGGTAATCTGAATAAATGAATGAATGAATGATTATTTAATAAATGCTTATATGCAAAACACAGTGCTAACTAACCCCTGGGAATTCAAATAGAAAAGCAAGATAATCCATGCTCATAAGGATCTTACCTTCTAACAGAAGACAGCCATACAAATAGGAGAAGGATGGCCATTGGGGTTGTTTTGGTGTGGGTAATCATAGACAGAGACGGTGAGTAGTATAATAGGGAAGTTGATTACATACCTTTTCCAGGGGCAATTGCAAAATGGATTTGATTATACTTCTCAGAAGGGCGAAAGGCATGGCAGAAGTTGAAGAAGCCTGGTCCCCTGGCAGTTTAGAGCTGAGTGGCTTCAAACTCTTCCTAGGCAATGTCTCTGGAGGTCCAATTTCAAGAGCGGAATAGGAGCAGTAGGGTGGAAAACATGCTGTCAATAATGTTTCTCCATTGTCCATTGGATAACCCACAATTGGGTCTTTGAGATTGTTCTGTCACTGACTACTATAGAATGTTACTAGAATAAAACTGTGTTAAAAATGAGTTGGAAGATTAGTTTCAAAGAGTAGCTTGGGATCACACAATCAGAGAATTCAAGTTTGAGAAGACCTCTTAGCAGCTATCTAGTCTAAGTCATGGACAGAACGAATCCACGCCATTATCATATATCAAAAATAGTGGTCATTCAGCCTTCCAAGGAGGAGAACCCATCATCTCCTGAGGTAGCATATCCCACATTTGGACAGCTTTAATATTTAGGAAGTTGTTGTGTTTTCCTATCTCATGTCTAAATTTGCTTCTTTGCAACTTTGCCCTATTACTCCTGATTCTGGCCTATAAGATCATAGAGTAACCCTTCCACATAATAGTCTGACAAATAATATCATGTCCCCAATGAATCCTCTTTTATCTCAGTTTCTTCACTTGATCCTCATATGCCATGGACTGCCATGTCTTCACCATCCTGGTGACACCTCTTTGAATGCTCTCCAGCTTATCAATGTTCTTCTTAAATCATGGTGTCCAGAACTTAACACAAGAGAACAGATGACATTTGATGAGCTAGAGAGCATTAAACATCATTTCCTTTGTCCTAAAAACTAAAGCCTTCTTAATGCACACCAAGTTCTCATTAACTTTTCTACAATGATATAATCAGTGAAAGGCACCATGGTATTATGGATAGAAAGCTGGCCCTGGAGTAAGAAAGACGTGTTCAAGTCTGCCCTCTGGCACACACTAGCTGTGTGAATAGAATAAATCACTTAACTTTTCGATTCTCAAATTCATGTTACAGTGGAAGAAATGGCATCAGTGGAGGGAACTTCCTCACTGGCAATGCCTGATGCTGGTAGAATCCCAAGTTAAGATAAGAAATCTCATCCATGAATACCCCCTTATTCTGAAGGTATCTCATCTTAAGTTGAATATCTTGAGAGATGAACTCTAAGCACTTTCAAAATCACCCTGAAAATGACTACTGGACATCCAGTCCAGATTTCTTCTGGACAGACTTGATTTCGTCTAGTTAACGCTTCCCATCTCTCCATGTCCTGGTATTGCTATTTCTTCATTTAAAACCTGAATGATTGAAATGCTAGGGTACAAATATAGTGTTTCTGCTGCCATTGATGTAAAAATGAAAAATGTTGGCAGACCAGTTCCATGAAGTGGCTTGGCGTTTCAATGGCTAACGTGTTGGACTTTGAGTTAGGAAGAAAAGCTCAAATCCTACCTCAGAAACTTACTCATTATGCGACCTTGGGCAAATCATTAATGTCTGGCTGCTTTGGTTTCCTCATTTAAATAAATGGGGACTCCTGAGACTGTTTTGAAGATAAAAAAAGAGAATATTTATAAAACACTTTGAAAACATTAAAGTGCTATGTAAATGCCAGCTACATATTGATTATTAAAAATTAGATAAATATCTATAGACATCAACATATTTAGATAGCTATACCTCTAGCTTTTCTTCCTTCCTTTTTTCTTTCTTCCTTTCTCTCTGTCTCTCTCTCTCTCTGTCTCTCTCTCTGTGTCTTTCTCTCTCTCTGTCTTTGTCTCTCTGTCTCTCTGTCTCTCTCTGTCTCTCTGTCTCTCTCTCTCTCAGTAAGGCCAGCCTGCCTCTCACTATTCCTACAGAGTAATGGCCATATACACAGAAAGGTATGTGCTTACTAGCCAAGTGGTTTACCCAGAATTCCTTAAGTTCTTACAGCCTTCTCCTACTTTTGAACTTGAATGGGCTTCTGGGAGTGAGAAATAGGAGTACTCATGGTACTACAGTAGCTGAGTTGTTATCATCAGTGGTAGCTGAGAAGTTATCTCTTGGGCAGCTGATAGGACACATAACTGTGGAGATGTGTTTGGGAAATTGGAGCCAGATTATGAGCTATGAAGTTAGATAGGGCCTTCACTGTTGACTTAAGACAACGTGTGGAGCATTTAAGCCAAAAAACAACTCTTTCTTTCCTTTTTTCTAATCATCCAGAAGTGCATTGCAGTTCAAGGGAAGGGGCACACCACAGGATCTTGGGGAAAACTGGCAGATAGGTATTACTTTGTCTCTCCTGCCAGTTATATACATATGGTTTTGTGTACATGAAAAGGGGAGATACAATAATGTATTCACCTGGTATTTAAAATTATCTTTCATCAGAAGAGGTTGAAGAATTCAAAGTTTAAATGTCCCGTTAAGCAAAATACAACTCTTGCTTTTCTAGAAGTGTATCTGTCCTTTGGCAGGACAGTCTCTAACCTTAGATTTTAAATATAATTTGTGACTCTAAAAATTCATTGGAAAAAGAGCCAAGAACTCAGAGGGGACATGTCTGACCTAGCCCTAATTTTGTGCTTTTAGACATGATCCATCCATCATCAGCCCAGTGCCATTCCGTAAACCTGATATAGGCTTTAGTTTTTCCATTCATTTTCATAAGCCCTAATCCAGCAAGGATATATCTTATGGTTTCCTTACGGTGGTTGAAATTTAAAACCATTTAGCCATATTTTTCAATTAAATAACATTTCATACTCTTCTGAGGGTAAATGTGATGGTGACAGGACCTAGAGATATTGAGAACTCTCTACCAATGTAAATCAGCAACTTCTCTGGATTGTATAATCAAGAATCTAGGTCTAGACTTTAAGGGACTTGCTCAAGGTCACACAGTGATATGTCACAGGTGGAACTTGAATTCAGGGCTTCCTGTCTTGGAGGTCAACTCTCTATTCACTCTACCCCTGCATCCCTCAAGAATAAATATTTGGATAAATCCCATTTTAGTTACTTCTAGCTTGTCAATCAACCCTTGGTGATAGGACGAATCTTATATTCCTCAATTGACCCTCCCTACCTTCTCTACTAGAATTGTATACAATAGGTAAATAAAAGTATATATTGAAAGTTATAAGACTATTAGAGTGATTTTCTACTTACAACAATTTCTGTGCTATATTATTGCAGTTTCCTTTTTAACAAACTCTCCCATTTTGTTTGCCACATTTCCAGGAGGGATCTAAGCTCATTCTTCTGTTCATGTTGTATAATAGCCAGCATAAAATTGACTCTCAATAAATACTTTATAATTCATTCAAATATAATTGTATTCTTACTGTTATAAGACCTTTCTCTGCTGGTGCAAATTACAACTTCTCCTTACTTTCTGAGATAATTGTAACATGAGTTGTTTTAGGTGAAAAAAAAAGCTGGCGTCTTTGTATTTGTCAGATAGTAGATTACTATAGTCATTGACTGTTGTCTCTTATGTACTGAACCTATTCCACTGATCCACCACTCTATTTCTTAGCCAGTACCAAGCAGTTTGGATGATTGCTGCTTTATAATGCAATTTAAGATCTGGTACAGCTAGGCCACCTTCCCTTGGATTTCTTTTCACTAATTCCCTTGATATTCTGGAACTTTTGTTCTTCCAGATGAATTTTGTTACTGTTTTTTCTAGCTCTATACAATGTCCCTGCATCCATATGGTAATGGAAATCTGGAATGAAAATTTCTTCAGTTGGCCCTTGTAATATGTAGAGAAATTCAAATGCAGGTCCATTGGGTCCCTGGTGCACATAGGACATACTTCTCCTGCCCCCAGAAATCTCCCATGGATCCTTGTAATATATAAAATATGTATGGAAATCCATATGTATATCCATATATCCGTATACATATGGAAATCCAAATGGAGGTTTAGATTCACTACTCAGACTAGTTCAAATAAGCAAGGTAAAAAAAAATCGAATAAGCTCAAAAAGGAATTAAGCAAATGAGACCAATAGTAATTCAACTCCTCCAATCCCAGCTGACCTCCTTTACCCAGATGCCACACAAGACCCAGAACCTCTAGTTCTTATTCTATGATTGACATAAGCAGTCGTCCATGTATTTATATAAATTATCTGTAGGGAATTCCTCAATCAATCAACTAATATTTAGTAAGTGCCTAGTATGTGCCAGACACTGTGCTAAGTAGTCAGTCTTCCTTTAATTCTTTGAATACATCAAGTATTCTTATCCAATTCTAGGAAATTACCTTTATCATCCCTGTCTCTCATTACATGACTAGCCTATACCCTCTTCTAGTCTTATATATCCCCACCCCTGGAACATGAAAAAGCTAGTAAATATCAAAGATAAAGGGCACAGTGGTTAGAGTGCTGGGCCTAAAGTCAGGAAGATTTCTCCTCTTGAGTTCAAATTTGGCCTCAGACATTAGTTGTATGTCTCTGGCTAAGTCACTTAACCCCTTTGCCTCAGTTTCCTCATCTGTAAAATGAACAGGAGAAGAAAATGGTAAACCACTCTAGTATCTCTGCCAAGGAAACCCCAAATGAGGTCACCAAGTCAGACATGACTTAATTGACTGAACAATAACGATTTCCCCACTCCAAGTCCAGTACTCTATCCATTATATTATGCTGCCTCTGTATTCTGGGTTCTCATTCTATTCTGGGTTACTGCTACTTCATGATAATACATAATAATACACGATATACAGCAAAGTCAGACCCTGAAAAAGTCATATTATTTGTGCTTATCTCTTGGTTTTAATGGGATTGGAAACAATATACTAGCATGGGAAGACCTTTCTTATTAGTCTCCAAATAGATTGCCATAAAGTGGAAGCTAGCTTTCTTCCTTCTCTACAATGGATCAGCCTTTTCCGAGTCTGCGCTGAATCTACCGTGAAAACGCATTACGGCATTCTCCCAGATTGCCGCATTCCCTCAGCACTGGGAATGTATCACCGTCTGGTAGCACTCAGCACTTTCAGCTTGTTAGTGCAAATCAACTTTTATGGCTTGGCTTTGTGAGAAAGGACAGTGAAATACCACATCCATACATTTATTTGGCTGTTTGGACAAGGTTAGAATAAGAACAGAGCAAAAATTGCAGCCCCTTCTGTGAGAGTCAAGAAAACCATTACTTTGAAACCAAATCACGTGCAGGCACATGCACACACACCAAGATATGCACACACACAGACACGCACACATATGCAGCAGCTGCTAGTTGTGTTTGATAGGACCCCGAAGAAAAAGGGAATGCTAGCTAGATGGTTTACTATAAGCAGAAGGGGACATTTTGACATACATTGCTTTTGTTTTGCCATTCCCCATATAAAATTTGTAGAACTTTTAAAGCAGTTGGACTCCACTGGTCTGCCCAGAAGCTCTGACCACTTCAAACCCTGCAGACAGTAAGTGGCAAGGGATGGTAAAGAATTACCCATAGAGAAGGAAGAATGATGACTAAGGCAAGTGTTGATATTAGAAACTTTGATTTGGGAGTTTATAAAGGTAACTGAATGTGACAGCCAGTCATCGGGATTCTGAACTGGGAAAGTGCAGGATTACAGATGATAGCTTTTAGTGAAGGGAAAAATCTTTTAAATCTTTTATGCCTGAAGTTTCAAGGTAGAGTCAAAACTAGATTAGAAGATAATCAATACCATAAGATTTACCAAGACTTTTGGAACATTTTTCTTCAGAAGGTGTGCCTTAGGAAATGGTCTTAGGAAACCATTTGGGATACTATCAAGAGAAAGTTTTTGGTGATGGTGACAAAAACAAGGTTTTGGAATTAGAAATGATACATGATACGTATATCTGAACTATCTATAGACATACTCTAACCAAAATGGATAATTATGCATAATTTGGTTATTTCTTATGTGTTTACTTCAAGATTGCCAAAGTCCATGATTTTGTTGACTTGAGGGCTCTCTCCACTCAATCTGGGAGCATTTATTAAGCAACTACTATGTGTCAAGTATAATGCTAGGTGATGGGCATACAAACACATAAAGGAAGCAATCTCTGTGCTCAAGGGATAAGGGAGTCAGCATCTCTCTCTCTCTCACACACACAGGAATTTATGCATGTACACAAATACACTTTTGTATACACACAAGTTATGTACAAGCATGCACACATGTGTATATATGCCTACACATATGAAAACATGCATATGTATACATGTAATAACACTTGTCTCCTCTGCTTCTGGAGAACAAAGAACATTTTTTTCCTTTCAAATCCCTAGCACTTAGCATACAAAATGTGTGTGGGCATATGTGTATGTATGTAAAAGCTAATTTTAGCAGGGGAAGCAATAGCAGCTAGAAGAGATCAGGAAAGGTCTCATGTGGAACATGGTGGTTGAGCAGAGCTTTGAAGGAAGCCAGAATTTCTAAGAGGTGGTGGTATGGAGAGAGTGTCTTCTAGGCATGGGGGACAGTCTGCACAAAAGAACAGAGATTAGAGATGGACTATTTAGTATGAAGAACAGCAGGAAGTCCAGTTTGACTAGACCAAATGGCATATAAAGAGGAGTAATGTGTAATACATCTAGAAAAGTCAGTTGGAGCCAAGTTGTGAAGGGGTTTTAAATAGCAAACAATTTAATATATGGTCTTAATAAGTTGTGGGCCCCCAAAAAATATACATAGAGGAATAAACAAACACATAAACAAAATGAAACAGAAGAGCCACCATCTGGTGGCTAGCTTTCCAGAGATGACTCTCTCCCACCTTACTCAGATGACAGATCCACATTCAGATCCACTTTGGCCAGCCTTGGTACAGTGTATATGGTTCTAGCCTTGCTTTTAAATGATCTAAAATCACAAATACTTCACAATGATATATGAAAGTAGCATCATAATGAAATTATCTGACACGTAGTACAGCCAAAGTTTTCACTTGACAAAGCCCACTGACAATTCCCTGATTTTCACTCAAATTCAAGACTTTCAGATATATTAACAAAACAAAAAGGGTCAAGGGGGGCGGAGCCAAGATGGCGGCCAGGAAGCAGTGACTGGCGTGAGCTCCCCACCAAGTTCCTCCAAAAACCTAAAAAAACAATGGCTCTGAACCAATTTTAGAGCTGCAGAACCCACAAAGTGGCAGAGGGAAGCAG
>CM053624.1:191406077-191424301 GCA_028646595.1 Phalanger gymnotis | reverse complement strand
GGGGGGGGGGGCTTAGCACTTAACAGCTGAAAGTACTTTCATGGTAAACAAAAGCCAAACTCCTCAAGGGCACCCGTTAAACTAAGCCCATTTTGCCTTACTGGCACAAATTGCAATCATAAAATCCTTTCCACAAACAATCCACATGGGGTCAGCCATTCATTCAGTGATTCTTTTGTTTTTTAATATATACTTATTGGTATTTTTTTGTAAGTCAAACAGGGCTAAATGACTTCCCCAGCATCACACAACTAGTAAGTGTCAACTGCCTGAGTCCAGATTTGAACTCATTGATCCTTTATCAACAAACTGTGAGCTGAGTTCATGCAGATGTCCTCTGTGAAGGAACTTCTCATTTAATTCTTGGATCTTAGATATTTTATAGGCTTCCTCTAGAAGCAAATAACTTAGGGTGATATTCAACAAATCCAGAGCTTTTCAACCCTTAGCTTGGCTGGTATTTTGAGACATGATGTCTATTTGTTCAAAATTATATTTCTCAAAGTTTTTTTTACCTGTTTCTCATTTAAATCTAAGAATATATGAACATATATACCTATACATACCTGTGTTTCTCTGTATATATAAATAAATATACATATATATATCTTCATGTATGTGTTTGTGTCCACCCTACTCCTTTTTATCAAAGAAGTGCTGCTAATCTTTCTATAGCTCTCTTAGAATGAGAGATGCTCTGTCAACATAGTACAAGTTTTTAATGAGAATATTTTCCAACCAAATTATGACCTATTTACTAGTTCCAAAGGTATACAGTAAAATATATAATATAGGGTGTTAATTGCTTTAAATATTTTCTTCCCATTAGACTTTGATTTCAGGATGTCAATATGTGTCTTAATGTATTCAACCAAAGAATTCTCTTTAATATCATTTTTCTAGCTATGTCTTCCCTAGGAAGAGCCAAGGAGTATGTGGGTATTGCCTTCATTCATTGGTTCAGTGGGACTTTCAGATTCAAGCTTAAAGCTTATATCTCTCCCAGATGTAAGTTAAGATTTTTATACTTACTGAGTCCAGATCACATTTTAACATCATTGGATAAAATTTCACTCAGATGAGGGAGCTTTTGATGTGTTTTCTTTTTTCTCCTAGCAGAATCAAAATGTGATCTAGGTGCCTCAGGACATTAATAAGATGTTTTGGATAGGTTTGTCTTGTTAAATTTGGAGTTATACTTAATTCTATGTAGAAGAGATGATAATGGCCCTAAGGGAGAGACAGAACCATAATCAGCTTTAGTTATCTCCCTAAAAGATGCGAAGTCAGCTTATATCAATTGTTCTTGACAATATTAGATTAGTAGCATGTTTTTAAGAGAGATCAGTTTTCCACATGAGCATCAGATATTGTAGCATTTTCACTACACTTCAAATATATGCGTGTGTGTGTGTGTGTGTGCGCGCGCGTGCGCATGTATAATTTGCAATACCTGAATAGGCCATTAGTGCACAACTGAACCAAAGTCTTTGTAATAATTAATAAAGGCAATATAAATAGTATCATGCCTTTAGGCAATTTGTTCAATAACTATTATTTTTTTTAGATAGTCTATCATGTTTATTGATGTCATTAAGATGGACTAAAATCTTTTTCCAGTTTCAGTAGACTATGAACCTAAAAACCTCAAAATGCTTGAAATTGAATACCATTTTTTGTTATTATTCGGGCAATGTTAACAAAGGTAAGTATTTGACTCTAAATCAAAAGCTCAGGAGATTCTGTCTGAGGGCCACTGTCTTCAGAAAGTCACTCATTCTCAATACAAATCTTTTGAAAGTCTAATTTTCTATTCAGTTCTGGTCTTTTCATCAAGAATGCTTGAAAGTCCTCTATTTCATTGAATATCCATTTTTACACAGAAATATTACACTCAGTTTTGCTGGGCAGGTGATTCTTGGTTTTAATCCTAGCTCCTTTGACTTCTGGAATATCATATTCCAAGCACTTCAATCCCTTAATGTAGAAGCTGCTAGGTCTTGTGTTATCCTGATTGTGTTTCCACAATATTTGAATTATGTTTTTCTAGCTGCTTGCAATATTTTCTCCTTGACCTGGGAACTCTGGAATTTGGCTACAATATTCCTAGAAGTTTTCCTTTGGGATCTTTTTCAAGAAGCAATTGATGATTCTTTCCATTTCTATTTTATCCTTTGGTTCTAGAATATCAGAGCAGTTTTCCTTGATAATTTCTTGAAAGATGATGTCTAGACTTTTTTTTTTATCATGGCTTTCAGGTAGTCCAATAATTTTTAAATTATCCCTCCTGGATCTACTTTCCAGGTCAGTGGATTTTTCCAATGAGATATTTCACATTGTCTTCTATTTTTTTCAATCTTTTAGTTCTGTTTTATAATTTCTTGATTTCTCATGAAGGAATTAGCTTCCAATTGCTCCATTCTAATTTTTAAGGAATTATTTTCTTCAGTGAGCTTTTGGAATTCCTTTTGCATTTGGCCATTTCTGCTTTTTAAGACATTCTTCTCCTCATTGGCTTTTTGGACCTCTTTTGCCATTTGGGTTAGTCTATTTTTAAGCTGTTATTTTCTGCAGCATTTTGGGGGGATCTCAGCAAGCTGTTGACTTGATTTTCATGATTTTCTTGCATCACTCATTATTTTTCCCAATTTTTCCTCTACTTCTCCACTCAATTTTCAAACTCCTTTTTGAGCTCTTCCATGGCCTGTGACCAATTCATATTTTTTCTTGGAGGCTTTGGATGTAAGAGCTTTGACTTTGTTGTCTTCTTCTGGTTGTTTGTTTTGATCTTCTTTGTCACCAAAGTAAGATTCTATAGTCTGAGGTTTTTTTTAACACTGTTTGTTCATTTTCCCAGCTAATTACTTCACTTTTGAGCTCTTTGTCAGGGTAGAACTCTGCTTCCAGAGTGGAGAGTGCTCTGTCCCTAGTTTCAGGGGTTTGGCACAGCTATTTTCAGAGCTACTTGTCTGCACCTGTAAATTTTCAGTTCTTCTCAGGTGGTATGATCCAAAGAGAGGTGTTTACTCCTCTCCTGGCCTGTGCTCTGGTCTGTGAGTGACCTCAAGCACTCTTCTTTGTGCTGGAACTATGAGAAGGATTCCCTCTGCACTGCTACCACAAGCTCTGTCACACGTGTGCTCTTCCTCACCCAAGGACCACCACCCACAACTGCATCCCAGATCCAAGCAGGGCAAAGCAAGAGAATCCCACCTTGGTGTCAGCAAAGAGATCCCTGTAATCTCCCTCTGATCAGCAGCTTCATCCCCCCACCCCATCTGTGGGCCTGGAGCTCCAGAAGCAACCCTGCTGCTGCTGCCATTGGGACTGAGGCCAGACTGTGCCCTTCTCTCACCCAGGTCTGAGAGAGTTTTCCCACTGACCTTTTATGATGTCTTTGGTGTTTGTGGGTTTAGAAGTCTTGAAAAGGTCACAGCTGCTAGTGATTCAGTGCCCTGAGGTCTGCTCCACCCGGTCTGCTCTGGCCCCACCTCAGACTATAGAATCTTACTTTGGTGACAAAAAAGATCAAAACAACCAGGAGAAGACAACAAAGTCAAAGCTCTTACATCCAAAGCCTCCAAGAAAAAATATGAATTGGTCACAGGCCATGGAAGAGCTCAAAAAGGAGTTTAAAGTCAAATAAGAGAAGTAGAGGAAAAATTGAGAAAAATAATGAGTGATGCAAGAAAATCATGAAAATTGTGTCAACAGCTTGCTAACTGAGACCCCAAAAATACTCACTGAAGAAAATAATTCCTTAAAAATTAGAAAGGAGGAATTGGAAGCTAATTCCTTCATAAGAAATCAAGAAATTATAAAACAGAACCAAAAGAATGAAAAAATAGAAGATGATGTGAAATATCTCATTGGAAAAATCCACTGACCTGGAAAGTAGATCTAGGAGGGATAATTTAAAAATTATTGGACTACCTGAAAGCCATGATAAAAAAAGAGCCTAAAAATCATCTTTCAAGAAATTATCAAGGAAAACTGCTCTGATATTCTAGAACCAAAGGGTAAAATAGAAATGGAAAGAATCATCAATTGCTTCTTGAAAAAGATCCCAAAAGGAAAACTTCTAGGAATATTGTAGCCAAATTCCAGAGTTCCCAGGTCAAGGAAAAAATATTGCAAGCAGCTAGAAAGACATAATTCAAGTATTGTGGAAACACAATCAAGATAACGTAAGATCTAGCAGCTTCTACATTAAGGGATTGAAGGGCTTGGAATATGATATTTCAGAAGTCAAAGGAGCTAAGATTAAAACCAAGAATCACCTGCCCAGAAAACTAAGTATAATACTCCAGGAGAAAAAATGGATATTCAATGAAATAGAGGGCTTTCAAGCCTTCTTGAGGAAAGGACCTGTGGCGAACAGAAAATTTGACTTTCAAATACAAGAATCAAGAGAATCATGAAAAGGCAAACAGGAAAGACAAATCATAAGGGACTTATTAAAGTTGAGCTGTTTACATTCCTACATGAAAAGGTCATATTTGTAACTCATGAGACCTTTCTATATATAGTATTAGGATAGTTGAAGGGAATATACATACACACACACACACACACACACACAGTGAGAGAGAGAGAGAGAGAGAGAGAGGCCATGGAGTGACTTGAATATGAAGGGAAGATATCTAAAAAAAATGAAATTAAGGGATGAGAAAAGAATATATTTGGAGAAGGAGAAAGCAAGAAATAGAATGGTGTAAATTAATGGTGTAAGCAAGAAAAAACTTTTGTAATGCAAGAGGTTGGGGGGAGGTGAAAGGGAATGAGTAAACCTTACTCTCATGAGATTTGGCTTAAGGATGGGATAACATACACACTCAATTGGGTATCTTACCCTATAGGAAAGTAGGAGGGAAGGAGATAAGAGGAGGAATGATAGAAAGGAGAGCAGATCGAGGGAGGGGGTAGTCAGAAGCAAACACTTTTGTAAAGGCACAAGGTCAAGGGAGAAAATAGAATAAATGAGGTGTGGGATAGCATGCTGGGAAATGTAGTAGGTCTTTCACAACATGATTGTTATGGAATTGTTTTGCATAATGACACATGTATAACCTATATTGAATTGCTTGCCTTTTCAATGACAGTGTGTGGGCAGGAAAGAAGAGAGAGAATTTGGAACTTAAAGTTTAAAAAACAAATGTTAAAAATTGTTTTTATATGCAACTGGGAAATAATATATATATAGGCAATGGGGTATAGAAATCTATCTTGCCCTACAAGAAAATAAGAGGGAAGAGGATGGGGGCTGGTGACAGAAGGGAGGGCAGACTGGGGAAAGGGGTAATCAGAATGCATGCCACCTTGGGGTGGGGGTGAGGGGAGTGATGGGGAGAAATTTGTAACTCAAAATCTTGTGGAAATGAATGTTGAAACTAAAAATAAATTAATTAATCTTTTTAAAAAAAGACCAAAAACAAAAGAAAACAAAATCTCATATAGCATATCCTCTAATCCATTCACCATCTTGTCTTTCTATAACTGGAAGTGTATATGTATATACACACACACACACACACACAAAACACACACACACATATGTACCTACTATATATATATATATGTGTGTGTGTGTGTGTGTATGCCTGTTATATATGTACCTAATATGTGTGTATATGTGTATATATGTATGTATACACATATACACACATTTATGAGCTTACATGTATAAATGTTTAGGTGTAGATATGTATATGTACATAAGTAGAAACATACATATGCATATATGTGTATATAAAACTATTTCTATGTGATTGGTTTCTTTATAACTTGATTTATTATATGCATTTAAAAATAGTATTCTGAGAATGGGCCCCCAGTATTCACCAAAAAGAGATCTATGATACAAATACACACTGCACCATACACTCTCCAATTCATCTATGACTTCCCTAAAATGTGACACTCATAGCTAAACACAGTACTCTATATAGGAGCTTACCAGATAGCAGAACTATCATTTCCCTCATTCTAGCCACTGTTGCTCTTTTAATGTAGCCTAGAATCACCTTTACTTTGGAGATTTCAGTTTTGCTTTTTCACATTGAGTTATATTGATTCATACTAGTCTAATAAAATCATCATAACTTTTTCTAGAACTGTGTCCAGCCACATTTCTATCCAATGCTGTATTTTTAAGTTCAGTTTTTCAACTTAAGTGTAGGACTTCATGTTTGTCATTATTAAAATTGTTCTCATTTTATTTAGCTCAATCCTTCCATATCAACATACATTTTGGACCCTGACTCTGTCATCTAACACCTTAGATCTATTTAGTAAGTTCTATGAATTTGACAAATGCTGTTTCCATGTCTTTATTAAAGTGAATGATTAAAATATTGAATAGAAAAACAGATCCTGGGACCCTCTGTAAGTTGACAATGACCCATTAGTGACAACTCTTTGGATCCAGTCGTTCACTTGCAGTAGGTGGGATTCATTTCTAAATCTACCTTACTGTACTACTTATCTTACTGATATGTTTCCGTTTACTACACAAAGGTAGTTGGAAAGAATTTTTCAAATTCTTTGCTAAAACCTATTTAAACTAGCATTTTCCCTATGTACAAGCTAAGTTCTCTTATTAAAAATGATAATGTGGCTAGTTATGACCTTTTCTTGACAAATTCTTTCTGGCTTTAGTGATTGTTTCATCCCCTTCTAAGTGTGTACAAACCATCTCTTTAATAATATGTTCTAGAATTTCAGGAATACAAGTTTAATTACAATATGCAGTCTCTCTTTCATTTATTGAAAATGGAGCAGGGGCACCTAGACTGTGCAGTGGATAGAGCACAGACCCAGGAGTGAGGAGGACCTGAGTTCAAATCCATCATTAGATACTTGGCACTTACTAGCTGTTTGGTCTTGGGCAAGTCACTTAACCCCAATTGCCTTGCAGAAAAGAAAATGGAGTGTGTGCCATTTTGTAATCATGTCATCTCTTGTTCTTCAGTATTATTCAAAGATCATACCTATTATTTCTTTTAATACCCCTTGAATGTAGCTCACCAAGGATTAGCCACTGGACTCATTTAGGACAGCTATATGTTGTTTCATCCGCTCTTCATTTATTGTTCATTTCCATTCCCTTTGAGATTTTTTTTCATTTTTTTCTCCGTAGTCAAAAAATCTCCTTGTCAAAGAAACTGAAGCAAACTAAGAATTGAGAAGCTCGGCATTCTTACCACCATCCATTACCATCATTGCCCCTACACTTGGGAGCTGTTCTATCCCTAATTTGATCCTTCGTTTTTTCCAAAAAATCTAAATCTATCTTTTAGTAGTCCTTAGCCATCATTCCCAACTTCAGCTTATTCTGGGTTTTGGTGCTCCTGACACTCTTCTTATAGGTCTACTCTGCTTTTTTTTGTATTCATCCTCAGTTACTTGTCCTTGTTTTCATCTTCTATATGTGCCTATTAAAAATTGAATTGGTTGATGAATTCCCAGTTCAGCAATATCATTCTTTTTCTTCCTTGTCATAATCATCTGAATATACCTTTAGAATTTCATTCTTGAGAGGCTCCCATTCTTCTCAAGCTGAATATTTCTGCAAAATACTGATCTTTTTTTTTCCTTTTTCTGAACCATTTAAAATTGGCTCTTCTTAAATTTAGCTTCAGTGTCAGAACATTCCCAGAGGGTTTTTCCTTGTTGATCAGAATTGGAAACTAAATAGTGGTCCCTTCTCCTTTCTTCCTCTATCTTTAGAAGAATAATATTTTTTTATTATTCTTATTCTTAAGATGTCATACATTTATTACCTACTTTTGGAAGGGAAGGTATTTCAAGAAATCTCCAGATAGTTCAAGACTCTGTTAAATGATGTTCTTCTACTTTAGATATGTGATGTGTTTCTTGACCTCCTTATCTGATTCAGCTTCTGTCCAGGTGGTCTCTAGTATACTCCCATAAAAATATCACTTCTGTTTCTCCATTCAATGATCTTAACTCAATGATCTCTACAATGTTTCTTCCATCGGGTTCCTGGATTTTTTCACATAAGTATACTTCTTAATATGCAATATTACTCTATCATTCCTTTTATCTATTACATTGCTTTTGAGTAAGGTACATAAAAGGAATGATGGAATAGTATTGCGTATTCCAAACCCATATTGCAGTCGCGATTTCCAATCACCTAGTCTCAGTAATGCTTACAAGATGAAATCTGCCTCTTTTATCTTAGGAGCTTTGCTTTATTCTTTCAGTTACCAAGACATTGTACATCTGTCTGTAGTCATTTAAGGCCCTGGATATTATTATGGGCTTTCTTCTTAGATGCTATTTTTCTATGCATTACTGGTCCTCTCTTTGACTACGTTTCCTACATTAGACATGCACTGTGTTAAGCTCTTTACAAACATTATCTCATTTTATTTTCACAACATTCCTAGAAGGTAGATGCTATTATTTTATGGTTGAGGAAAGTGAGGTTGACAGAAGATTAGCCAAAGTCACAAATCTAATAAATGTCTAAGACTAGATTTGAACTCAAGTCTTCCTGACTTCAGGTCCTGTGCTTTATCCATTGTACCACCTAGCTGTCTCTAGATAAATGAATTTATTTTTTAACTAGTTTTATTTAGTTGCACTCTACCTTTATCCAAACACCATAATTCATGCATTTTATGACATTGTTTCAAAATCCAAATCTTATTCTCCAAGACCATATTTTTAATCAGCTTTTCATTCAACTAATATTTTTAGGTCCTAATATGCCCAAAATACTGTGGAAGGATCTCTATGTAGGTACAATAAAAAAGTAAACCCAAGGTAATTTAAAATGGAGAAAGAGCAATACTGCCTATTGGGGGGAGGTGATTGTGGGGGTATGGAATCAAGGGAGGTTTCACAGAGGATGTGTTGCCTAAGCCATGTTTGGATGGAAGATAAGTTCTTGCAGATCAAGTAGCAATCAGTATGTCCTAATTTCTGTGACCTGGGAAGATCTGATAAAAGTAAATCATGTTTAGTTAAGATACCATTATTGTGCTTATTCAGATATTGGCACATATTCTCTTGATGAGAACATCAGAGAGAGAGACACTTGTATGGAGGAGAAAATGGTAGCAAGCAATTTGAATCAAATTAGTCTCATGGTAAATTTTCCTAGCTAGTTGAAGGGATCATCATTTCTCCCTAACTTTGGGTATGCTAAACTATTAGCATCTTACAAAAAATCAACAGAGTCTAAGATTAAGAAATTTTGTTTCTTTGCAACCCAATGAATTGAATGCACTCAGCTTTGCCTCTCTGGACTGCCTACTACATTTAGAGCATGGAGATCATGTAGAAATATCTGGTCTTTCCTACTCAAAATGAGAAGGAGTTTTGGCTCTGGCCCAAAAAGCACAAAATGAAGAAAATATCTGACAGTAATCTAGTTTAATTGATCAGGCTAGACAATAAAACACAATCAATTTGGGCTTGGTCAAAAAGCTACTTAGAGATTTGCAGTGGAATTCTAAAGTTTTCACATGAGCAAAATTAGGGGAGAAATGAAGATTCTCATGTCCAAGCAAGAAAATGAATTATGAGTCTGTTTAAGACCATTCTAAGTAGTTCTGTTTAATCTTACACAGAACCCAGAATAAAAAAAAAGTGTATTGCTAGATACCCTCTCTTAAGCTGAACTAACTGGGGCTGTCCACTGAGCCTGAATTAGATAATTGCAAATTTTCCTTGTCAATTTGTCCTGAATAGGCCAGTAGCTTGGCCTAATGGAAACTTTCTCATGTCATTCATAGGAAAAACAAACAAATGGATGAATAAACAAATAAATAAAAGGTTGCATTATTTATAGAATGGAATACAAGCTCCTCAGGTTGGCATTCAAAGATCTTTAAAATCTGGTACCAATCTAGAAAGCAGAAAGTCACGAGATCACTCTCAGAGTGATACAGGTCTTCAAATCACCATCCTGAGGAGAGGACTCCCCTTTTCATAGGTGATGGCTCTTATCAAGAAATAATGGAAAGAGCATTGAACATGGGAGTGTAATGACCCCCAATTTGATCCTCACCTTCAACATTTCCTAGTGATGTGATTGTGGCAGTTATCCCCAGAACTTATCCAGATTATACATATAAGAAAACTAAGGCTGAGAGAAGGGTAATTGTCACAATTCTCATTCACAATGAGTCAGGTCCCCCAAGCTAACTAAATCTCCCCATCAGAGTTCTAGGGGCATTTCTGAGGAGCTGAGGGTGATTCTCAAGTGCAATTGGCTTATGCCTCTTCTGATGGCCTTCCCCTCAAGAATGTCAGCTAGAATTATTTTTTGTCAGCAAATATAAGTAGTTGAAAAAGGGATGTTTACTGAGGTAAAACAGTAAAAAAAATTGGAAAAAAAAATACAACACATCCATTCCAAAATCTGTGACACGCTGCTCCACAAGCACATACAGAGTCTGGGGGAAATGGGTTTAAGTTTAGAGAGTACCTCTGACACAGCATACTTCCTGGCTGTTGGAAGTACTTTTCTTTCACTTGTGGAGTGCTCCAAAAGTTCTTATGTGTGGTGTAGTTTCTTTGCTAGTTTCTTTGTGGAGTCATGAATCTATGCCCCAGTCTGTCCTTGGCTCCCAGAGTAAGCTTTGTTGTCAGCTGATCCAGAAATGCTCTTAGTACACAATTAGGAAGATAAGAAGTCAATATCAGTTTGCAAGTTCCTCTTTCAGTCAAAGGAAGAAAAGAAAGGAGACCTAGGCCTAGGTCAAAAACCAAGGCCTCTTCTATACCCTCCTCTGCACCCCGCCCCCCCCCAAATACTTCTCAGCAAATTTACGGAAGCACTATAAATGCTCCATACTTTCCAATAACTCCCTTCTCAACCTGCTTGATAAATTACAGATGACTCCTAGGGCATGAAAAAGTTTTCTTAATCAATCAGAACTTTCCTTCCTGTATAACTGTCAGTCTATCTCCAAATACTTTTCAGAATGAGTCTAACACCTATGATTGATTGATCCTTCTCATTTGCTTAGGGTACCAGAGCATCTTATCACTTATTTTAAGTAGAGTGGGGTGATTTGATGGAGTAACTCAATCAACCCTACTCTTATCTCCAGAGCATGAGAATAACCATAATTTCTCTTCCTGTCTCATAGAGCTGTTTTGCGAAAAATGCTTGATAAACTTTCAAACGCTTTATGGGAATACTTTGTCATGTCATTCACAGGAAAAACAAACAAACAAATGAATGAATAAACAAATAAATAAAAGGCTGCACTATTTATAGAATGGAATACAAGCTCCTTAGGTTGGCATTCAAAGATCTTCAAAATCTAGTACCAATCTAGAAAGCAGAAAGTTACGAGATCGCTCTCAGAGTGATACAGGTCTTCAAATCACCATCCTAAGGAGAGGACTCCCCTTTTCATAGGTGATGGCTCTTATCAAGAAATAATGTCAAGAAACTGGATTGAGTCTGGCTTCAGATAACTCTTAAGGATCTAGCTACCAGCATGTTATTTGAAGTCGAAACAGCTCATCTGAGGAAGTTTGAAAATAACACGTATGCTTAATCCTCCTGTTCTTGCCTTCTAAAAAAGCTCAGGGAAGAACTTCTCTGGTGCTTTTCCCTTCACTGTGTTCCACTCATGATTGAAAGCAAGTAATTTATAATGAATGATGCCTTCAAGGTAGAGTGAGATTGCTACCTGCTTTTACAGCTAGCGATGGAAAAACTGCCTGACATGGTGGGTAATAACTTACCTCATTAATTTTCCCAGACAAGTTTTAGGAAGTAAACTTAACACCTGACAGGAAACTTTTTGGGGTGGAATAGAACCCCTTGGCCTTTAATGAAAGACATCAGTTCTCGCAGCATCCTGAAGTGTGGAAACCCAAACTTTTTTTTTCCTCGTTGGGTGGAGAAGGGCACTCAGAGTCTCTGCCTGCTGCAGGATAATGTATATGAACTCCTCTGACTGTTCTCATTGTGGAACAGAATGTAATGAGAAAATGCATCTGCTTGAATGGTGAATGGAACATGAAGGTAATTTCAGTCCATTTTTCTGTAACTGTAGGGGCCCTGCCCACGCAGCCTCAAAATCCAGGTGACCTCGGCAAACTCTTGCTTCGTAAAGTTTCTAAAGCACTGTCAATATGTGAAAATTTGCTCGCTGGGGTCACTAAGAAGAAAGCACTAATAGTGATGACAGTAATGACGATAATAAAAGCCAGTATATTTTTGGAAAACAATGGCTAGAGTTGTTTAAAGGCAACAGAAAAGGGACTCTGGGGAGCCTGCCAGGCAGAGAAAATAGCCACAAAGAGATATTCACTACTGCCGCCCTCTTCAACCCCCACCCCCCACCCCAGATGATGCTGCTGCTCTCTCAAGCTCCCAATCCCTAGCCCCGTTGCTCCAACACAGATTTTTTTGAAAAGGAAAAGACCCATGCTACCCTTGCTGTTTACATTTTCTTACTCTTAATAGGAAAAAGAAATGTCACAGGCAGCCTCATCCACCCAAGGAAGCAAAGGGGATAAGGTTGAAAGGCGATGGGTGCAGTATGCTGGCTAGAGCATCCTGTCATTCTTTTTTTTGTTCTGTCCCTTTCCTCTGCTTTCCCAGGAGGCTGTATTCTGCCTATAGCCCTGTAACATCTACTTGTCGCCAGGAAGAAAATTCTCAACATAAAGCAGGTAATGGGGTATTCTCAGAAGAAGCGACAGAGTTTAAGCTGACTGATCAAGAACGTAGGCAAGCAAAGAAATAGCTCACATGTTCTTGAGTGGCTTGATGATAGACTGAAAATGGGCTTCATTCCTCTTGGACAATTAAGGCCTAAATAGAGGGGAGTTCTGGTAAATGTTTAACAACTAACTCTCAAAACAGTTTACCATATCAGACTTCTAAATTTAATCTTCATTAATAACATTTTCTTTATCCCTTTCTTAAGTCTAGACAGTCAACAAAACAATAAATCAAGCCCTGATTTGTAGTGTTTCCCAGTTTCCCAGATGTAAATGCTCATAGTGAAAGTTTAACAATCAGAACTCACAGGCTAACTCCAGCATATCCCTAGCTGAATGGTATTAAGTAACTCTCTTTGTTAACCTCTTCTCCCTTCTCTCTGTAATTGGTAGACTCTAGCCTTCTATATCCACTCAGGCCTATTTTATATCCCATTCTGCATAAACATATTCTCAACAGACTCTCACTTTTGGAAAATTAAGGTATTTGGTGATAACAGCAACATCTTTCTGAGAAAATGTATTAATTCCTTGGAGCAGATGGTGGATCCTGTGGGTCCAGAATTGGTAATAACCTCCCCTGAATCCTTATGGACATTCTTAATCGAGGTCCAGCACAGGGAGCTATAACAGAGAACTGACAGATCTGGGTCTCCTCCAGATACTCTAGAGATTAATCTGAATGTTAGAATGCAATGTACTTAGAAAGAAAATACCCTTAAATGCTTAAACCCAGTCAGCTTCTATAACAAAGAAAAACAGTTAAGCAAAACCAACCAAAACAAGATCACTTACATATAACATCACCTTTTGTCCTCCCACTTCTTCAATAAAACCAAGGTGGCATATTTCTTCATTTCTTCTCCACAGTTAGCTAAAATTAGTAATTACAGCTACATTTCCATGTCATTTCATTCTTCTTTTCACTTGCTATTATAATCATTGATTGTATTTTTCTGTTTCTATATATGCATATTTCTGTAGATGCATCAGTTCATATAAGTGTCTACACGTTTCTCTGAATTTCACATTTTTGTAATATCTTGTGGCACAATCATATTCATTTATATCCGTACACCACAATTTTTTCAGCCATGATCCAATAGTTGGGCAAACACTTTGTTTCTAGTTCTTTGTTTTTTGTTTTTTTTGCTAACACACACACACACACAATGTTGATATGAACACTTTAATACACATAGGAACTGTCTAGAAATGGTTAGATTGTGGAAGGCCTAAAATGCTAAGCCAAGGAAACTGAGCTTCATCTTATTGACAATGGGGATACACTGAATATTTTGGATGAAAAATACCAGGTTGAGAGTAATGTTTTGAGTAAATTTAATTTGACAGCAGCTTATAAAATGAGTGAGGAGTCAGAAACTAGATTTCCCCTCTGCAATGAACCAGCTCCATCCAGCCCTCTATATTTTCTTATTATTCCATCCAGAGAAATGGAATCTCCATTCTTTTTTCCCCTTTCCTAACTTAAATTCTTACTTGTCCAGAAAGGATTTGGGAGCCTCTACTTATTAGGCTAGTTCAAAACAACCCTGAAAGTTTGTAGGTTACTGAAGAATTATGTTACTGCTTTTTTTTGATACTTAAGCCCCAACTTGTACCTGAGATTTATAAATATGGGGCTTAAAACTTTTCTCTAGCTCTCTTAGGTAGTAACCACATTCCCTATTACTGACAATATCTCTGCATCAATGGAGAATATACGAGGCTGCTAGCTCTTTCTGTCTTTGATCGTTGCTCCTCTAAATAATATAAGAGATTGCCAGGATTTGGTTTTGGTGTCAATTTATCACAAAGAAATTACTGTTGCTTGTTATTGGCTCATGCTGCATTCCTATGGAGTTCTATTTTTATATCAAAATTATTACCGTCCTGGTTAATGATGAGGTTTCAGTTGGTTCCATTGTATGTTTCATCCACTGGAAAAAAAATTACCCAAAGAATACATTCACTTATTAATCCTTTGAAAGTTCCCTCAGCTAAGCAATCCTCAATTTCCCCCCACCAGATTGAATGAGAACAAAGTCCTTTAATTGGAGCTTTAAAGTTTCTCTATTCAGCTCCCTAAGGCACAAGGTGGAGAGGAAGGAAAAAGAGAAGCTTGCCTGGAGAATTCCATTTCTTTTACATGTGATGAACCCACCAGAGGTGTTAGTTTCTATCGGAGTGGCATTACGATTGAGCTACTTTTCAAGGCGTGTTTCAGCTTAACCTCGATTGACACCAAACTACCCAGTAGCTTGCTGAAACTTTCAAAGCTCAGATTATTAACGTAAAAAGGAAAAAGACGATATAATAGAGCAGTTCTCCGCAAGTTAATGGTGTAAGCTAACAACCTCAATCTTTGGGGGGAAGTTAGAAGGGAACAATAGTATGTCAAAGAACTGAAGATTGCCTATAAGTCTACCTTCCAGGGTATGTAGTCTGGTGAAAGAAAGACTGAGAGGGGAACATGAGAGCTTCCTTTCAATGTTGAAGGACTGAAAGCAGAAAGTGATTCCATATGTGCTGCATGACCTCAGAAGGCAGAACTAGGAACAATGAGTGGAAATTACAAGAAAAGTAAATTTAAGTTTATTGCAAGGGGAAAATGTCCCAATGATTTTATTTATTTATTTATTTATTTATTTATTTATTTATTTATTTTTTGCAGAGGCAGTATTTGGGGAAATAGAAAGTAGTTTGTAATTTATCAATGTAGCAAACTTCCAGAGATGACCATAGGGGTGGATTTAGGGGTGCATTTAGGGGTGGAAGGGAGCTAAAAGACTATGCAGTCTAACCCTTTAAATTTGAACTGAAGATAATAAATATGAGGACACTGAGGCCCCAAGGCTTGAAGAAAGTCAAACTCTCAAAGCATATTATGAACTGTTTTGCAATTTATCACCTTGGAGAGTTATGTAACATTTAGAGCTTTCCAAATGTGAAATCAAGACTCTTTGGAGATAGCCGCTACCTTCTTCCTAGAGGTCTTCAAACAAAGGTTAATCATCACTTGTTAGTGATGTAGAAAGGGTTTGGTCATGTTTACTTTATACTAGATATTGTCTGAGTTCCATCTAGAGTAAGAAGTGATAGATAGTCACACTCTATTCTGTTCTGGAATCTGAATCAGAAATATTGTGTCTGGTTCTGAGTACCACATAAAAGGAAGTCCACTGATGATTTGAAGATTATTCAGAGCAGGACTATAGATGTGAAAGTCATGGAATTTCTGCTATTTGAAAGTTGGTTGAAGGAAGTGGGAATGTTTAGCTTGCTGGAAGGGAAAATTTTCTAATAAATAAGGCTAACCAAAAGCACGATGAGCTATTGCTTCAGGAGGAAGTGAGTTCTCACTCATGGGAGGTCTTCAAGAGGTCTGGCTGAGCCCTTTTCAGGGCTGCTCATCCACTTTTAGTGTTCACCTGTCATTCTGCTGTCTCCTGTGGCTCCAAGAAGCTGTAGCCTGCAGTGGCCACACACCAGCAAAACTACCTTGGTAAATGGACTAAACCAATTTGAGAGTAACTGACAGGCCTCAAATCTGTTGGTGAGTTAGGGAGATGTATACCCCAAGCAGGTGAATGAAGATTTCCCCAAATGGAATGGGTGGATAAGAACAATTTGTTCCAATAACTATGAAGACATCTGAAGCAGGTGCTGTGGAGTGCTTAGAGTTTCGTCAGACATTAAAGACACCAAGGACATCCACTGCATCCTGAGCCATCACCAGTCATCTTGATTTTTGTCTTGCCACTGGAATTTTTTGACGCTGGAAGAGAGAGTGAGGTTGACAACTTTATTCAACTCTGCCTCACATCCAATTCACATACAAGTCAAGACATTGCTCATGATGTCATTGGTCCTCTTGAAAAATGAAGGACGAACAATGGAATGATGTAAAGGAGATTTCTATTTATGTGCAGGTTGAATTAGATGGTCTGTGATGTCTCTTCAATTCTGAGATTCTCTGGGACAAGTCACACAGATTATACATGGAAATGAATCCATAATAGACATACAGATATCTATAGATATAGATAGATGGATACAGATATGGGTACAGGTAGAGATAAATATATCTATATCAACATAGATATAGACATGGATATAGGTATAGACATAGATAAAGATATTTTGTTGTTGTTCAGTCATTTTCTCATGTCTGACTCTTCATAATTTTGTGGACCATATTGTCCATGGGGCTTTCTTAGCAAAGGTACCTGAATGGTTTGCCATTTCTTTCTCCAGTGAATTAAGGACACCAAGGTTAGGTGACTTGCCCAGGGTCATACAGCTAATTAGTGTCCAAGGACAAATTTGAACTCAGGTCTTCCCGACTCCAGGCCCAGCACTCTATTCTAGCTGCTTCCTAGGTACGGATGTAGACATAGAGAAAGATATAGGTATAAGAAAATGGAGGAAAGCAGGAGAAAGAGAGAGGAAGGGGAAATTGCTACGTAGGCACATACACATATGTGTGGTGGTGAAGGTATGTGTATGTATGTACACACACACACACAAACATACAAATACTCAAATGACTCTGTAGTCTCATCAATTAAGATATTCCCTTCAACAGTGTAAATCACAGACCATCCATAACACTCCATCCAGCATACTCTTTTCCATATTTTCCTACAAGTTTGCCATAGGAGGTCCAAGCAACATGTGGGAAGTGTTCTTGTCTTTCTCCTAACAACAGGAGAACATTACTGAAATGTTCTAGCTTTTCACTTGTTATCTTTTTCCCTCACCACATGACTAACTGTGGATAGGCTAGAATTGGGATAAGAGCTCAAGAGCTAATGGCAGGATCTGAGCAGGATTTTTTCCCTTAAAATAAATTAAATGGAACATAGATCTGGGCCTCTTGGTGAGTAGCCATCTTGAAGAGAGAAGCCTCTCTAAGAAGCCTGTAGGAGTTACAAGTCCTTTACCTCTGAGGCTTCTCAGGCCTGATGAAACCTCTAGCTCTAGGTAGGCCAACTTGCATATGGGTCAAATTAAACAACTGTTTAATCCTGTGCTAAGATGTTGGGTGTTTTATTTTGTCAGAAATAAACATGTTCTAGTTTACCCCAGAAAGTATCAATATGGATGGTAGGCTCTGGTGAAATTATTTAGAATTTGTGGTAGTTAGGAGGATAAAACAAACAAAGAATAGACAGCCTAATGGGACTCTGAAATACTGTAATGACATAAAAGGGTGTCATATTCAGGCCTATTTGTCAGCAACTAAAGTAGAACCGTTGTAACTCTTTAATCACTGTTATCTTTTCTATTATCATTAATGTACCTACATACTGCTTTCAATACAGTGCCTTGTGTTTAAAAGTATAGTTTTTCGATGGGGCGGAGCCAAGATGGCGACCAGAAAGCAGTAACTGGCGTGAGCTCCCCACCAAATCCCTCCAAAAACCTATTAAAAAATGGCTCTGAACCAATTCTAGAGCTGCAGAACCCACAAAGTGGCAGAGGGAAGCAGGGCCCCA
>CM053624.1:191372787-191405577 GCA_028646595.1 Phalanger gymnotis | reverse complement strand
CCCTGCTTCCCTCTGCCACTTTGTAGGTTCTGCAGCTCTAAAATTGGTTCAGAGCCATTGTTTTATAGGTTTTTGGAGGAACTTGGTGGGGAGCTCACGCCAGTCACTGCTTCCCAGCTGCCATCTTGGCTCCGCCCCCCCCATGCCAGGAGCTCTGATTCTATCTAGCCTACCTACATTAGCATTACAAAGGCTCAGATTCCTTAAGAGTATACCCAATAAGGCAGATCTTTAATAAACTTTGCTTTTCTTTGGCTGAAGGCTTGGGTCGAATTCATTTGTGTTGCTATTTCCAGATCCCAGCACCCCTAAACTTCAACATTTCCACTGCCTTCAAGGCCTGTTGGAACAAATTGTTCTCATCCTCCCATTTTGCTAGGGGAAGTCTTCATGAGCTTGGGATAGACACCTCCCTAACTCATTGATGTGTTTGAGGCCTGTCAGTTACCCTCAACCTGGTTTAGATCATCTGCCAAAATGATTTACTAGAGTGTAGCTGCTGCCCAAAATACTACAGCTTTTTGGAGCTACAGGTGAGAGTTAAAGGTGGAAAGTAGCCCTGAAAAGGCCTTTGTAGCCCTCACACTAGAGGTACAAGTATTCCCTGAACACCCACATACCCAAAACCTAATAAAATAATGGCCAAGGACTAACTGTATTATTTTCTGTGCACCTGTATCTAAATAATTGGGATGAAGCTGATTAGCATTTAAATTCTAAGTAATTGAAGTATAGGAGATGAAATTGATGAAATCTACTTGATCTAGTGCCAGCGTGGTAAATATCTTCATGTTTTCAACAAATTGAAGTAATGATCTTGTGTGATTTTGAAAATCCTATTTGTATAATAAATATATTTGAAAAATCTAGAAATTCCTGTACTCCCACATCAATGTCAGGCACAGTTTAAAGTTTATCTTTTAAATCCTGGACATTATGGGAGATAGGTTGCCTTGTTGTTGGTTTCTCGTGAGTTATTTCTAAGTTCAATGACTTCTTTGTTATTTAAAGAAAACGAATGCCTTTGGGTCCTACTCAGGCTTGGAAAATATGTAAATGATGGCTTTTTCCTGCAAGTCTGGGAGTGGCAACTCTGTAAGCCCTTCATCCCCATCATCTATAGTATAATAGCATTTTAATTTAGAGAGATTTTTTTTTGGCTTAGCTTATATGGATCTTGTGAATTTTAAAGGGAAACTATTTACAAAAGTCCCTGGAGATGCAACATCTCATTTTCAATTCAGTTGGCAAGAATACTAATTATGTTATCACATATTCAGCATCATTCAGCAAAGTTATTTATTCACTCATCCTTTAAACCTAGGATGCCTACCAGGTCAGTTTCCATAAACACTACCTTGAGAATATTGGTTGATGGGATACACAGATAATTGGTGTAGAGT
The DNA here is from genome assembly GCA_028646595.1 of Phalanger gymnotis. Taxonomy (NCBI): domain Eukaryota; kingdom Metazoa; phylum Chordata; class Mammalia; order Diprotodontia; family Phalangeridae; genus Phalanger; species Phalanger gymnotis. Next base: position 191,404,174 of record CM053624.1, on the reverse strand, counting down.
TATGTAAAATATATCACCCCAATAGCTAAGCCTTAGAGATTTATGTGATCCCTAGTTCTTAGACTGAATACAAAAAGAAAATCCACCTTTGGTATAAAAAGAGAGCATTTCTCTTCCACTTTTTCACCTACAACACGACTCCTATTCCCACCTATTCCACACTCCTCTATTTTGTTTTTGCTATTTGGTCTTGGACTCTTTGGAAAGGAAATGAAATTGCTGATGGCCCATAATGAAATCAAGTTGAATGGTCTTCATGGAAGTTATCCTCAGTTTCACCATAGCCCAGCATTTGAAGCTCCTTTACAACATGTCTCCAGTCTACCTTTTCAGACAATTGAAATTACTCCTCTACATACACTTTAATTCCGGGCAAAATGCACAATTGACTATTCGTGAACTTATTTGCTGACATATACATCTGTGCATGCATTCCTACAGGCCACTTCACATAACTGGAAACCTCTCCCTCCTTATTTCTGTCAATCTCTTCTTTCTTTAAGGTTCAACTGAAATAGTAATTTCTCAATGAAATCTTCTCTGAACCTTTACTCATCATGCTCTCTGTACTTGGGCCATCGTTTTCATCTCCATTCTTAGCACTGCCCAAAACTTGGACTCCACTTTCGGGTCCCTTGGTCCTAACAGGTGAGTTCTCTTGCCTTGCAGGGAACAAGTACCCCATGCCACTTTCTATATATCTCCATGCTATATCTTAGTTTTATTCTGAATTCTTCCTCCTTTCCACTTTAGTGTCTTTTATATATTGTTTAATCCCTTCCTCATGCAAGTTCCTGGAGGGCTGGACAACGTTGCTTACTTGTTTTTACATATTCAGTGTCTGTTGATAGTGTTTAATGAATATTCTATCTATCTATCCATCCATTCATCCATCCATCTATCCCTCACCTAAAAGTAATCTCTTCTGCTTCAGATACCCAAAGAGTATTTAGGATAGAGCTTTCTTTTACCTCTATCACATTTTACCTAATATGATGCTCATTCATGAACATACCATATCTACCATGGCAGAATGTGAGCTCCCCAAATGCAGGGACTGTTTCATATTTTGGTATTTGTATTCCCAGAACCTAACATAGTGCCTTTCACATAGTAGGCATTTAATAAAATCTTGATGATTGGAGTTGGATTGTACTGGAAAAAGCCAAAATACCCATGAATAGAAAGGTGTCCCTCATCTGATGTTGATACTGAGTGTACCTTGCATAATGCAAAATACCTTTGTAATCTTTAATCAGTATTGGCTGATGGCTTCTGAGAATGTTAGCTCTTGATTATATCACTATTATGAAGCTGATAAAGGACCTAGAGGAATGATTTTTTTTTAATTGTTTTGAAGCTCTCATCTGATGTCTCATCTAATTGTGGAAGCAACCTTGAACTCTCCAATGACAACAGAATGTATTCTCTAGGAATTCCAATCAAGAAGGAAAATCTTAGAATGTCAGTCAGCCTATCAATGACTCATCTGAGGACCAGCCAAAGTAGGTTCAGAGAGGCTCATCATTGCAAAGTTGGTTGCTATATGACCATGGGAGTGAAGGAATAGATTTAGTTATAGAAATTCATCAGATCTGTCTACTAAGCTGAGTAGGGGAAGAGAAGGGAATAAACATGTATACAGTGTGGATTTTGTGCCAGGCTCTATGGTAAACATTTACAAAGATCTTATCTGACTCCCACAAAAACTCCACTAAGCAGATGCTATTATTATCCTTATTTTAGATCTGAAGAATCTGAGGTGGGGATAGGTTTCAATACATGTCAGTGAGTGTATCTATTAATCAAATTCTGCATCAGTTAAAATGTTAAAGAAGCAGATTTATATGTTCATACATCAATATGCACACATATACAATATATACCAATGTATATACATAAAATGGAATTTTAAGAGCTTTGAGGTAAGATCGTAGAATTTTAAAAGTACAAAATTTAAAAGAATTTTAAAATGTTGAATCACACTTTCCTCCATTAATGGATCGTGGCAAGACATCCCTTGAGTTGGCTTACATGTTAAATTGCACTTATGGTTGAAAAAAATGTTTTATATGCATTATCTCATTTGATGATCTCAATATCTAATGAAATATTGTGTAAAGTGCAGACATTATTATCATGCCAAATAAATCAGAGAGGTTAAGTAAAGTATCCGATGTAACTTTGCTACTAGGAATTGAATCTGAGTCTTCTGATCCTAAATTAGCACCTTTTCCACAATTTCCTTGGTACTATTCTGCTTACTAATGGAAAACATATCTGTCTTTCTCACAAAGAGAGAGGACAACAGGGGCAGCTAGGTGGCACAGTGTGTGGAGCACCAGCCCTGGAGTCAGGAGTACCTGAGTTCAAATCCGGCCTTAGACAGGACACTTACTACCTATATGACCTTGGGCAAGTCACTTAACTCCAATCGCCCTGCCTTCCCCCCCTGCAAGAGAGAGAGAGAGAGAGGGAGAGAGAGAGAAAGAGAGAGGACAACTAGTGCAAATGAAGGTGGATGAAAAGTATGTTTCATTAGTTTTACTAAGAAATAAAGGTAAGATTGATTACGAATGAGACATAAGCATAAAGACACACTTCTTAGGCTTAGTGACCTGAACTTTCAACAAAACTGTTTATTTTACTGAAAAGTTTAAATAAATAAGGTAAGGGGAAAAAATAAATAAAAGAAAAAAATCAATGTACTTACTTTGTGCCAAGAACTGTGCTCTTACTTGATCCTATCATTTCTGTTAGCTATCGTTCTATATCTATCCTTCCCTTTGTGGCTAAACTCCTTGAAAAAGCCATGTACCATCAATGCCCATACTCCTCCTTCTCTGTTTCTTCTAAATTCCCTAAAATATGCCTTCTGATCTCATCATTCAAAGGAAGCTGACCTCTCCAGATTTATCAATGATCTCTCAATTGCCAAATCTCAAACCTTCTCCTTCTTTAGCTCTCTGCAATATCTGAACACTTTGAATTACCATCTCTTCATTGATAGCCTCTCCTCTGCTCCTCTGTTTTTCATCATATTTATCTGATTGCTCCTCAGATTACTTGAGTAGTTCCTTATCCGTGTCCTGCCCACTAACGGTGGGTATCCCCCAAGGCTCTGTCCTGGGCTCCCTTCTCTTTTTCCTCTGTACTAGCTCACTGAGGATCTCACCAGCTCCCACTGTTTTTAGTTCATATGGTCATCTCTATGCAAACGATTCCCAGATCTATAAATCCGATCCTATATCACTAACTACCTTTTGGACGTCTCTAATTGGATGTTCTGTGGGCATCTGAAATTCAGCATGTCCAAATCAGAACTCATTATCTTTCTTCCAAAATCGTTCTTCTGAAATTTTTAATTTTACTAAGGACACCAAATTCCTCCCAGTCCTAGGCCTACAACCTCAGTGTCATTTTCAATTCCATATTTTGATTCATTCCACATATTAATCTGTTGTCGACTCTTGTTTCTACTTTCACAAAATTTCTGGTATATTTCTTTCTTCTACTCACAGAATTTCTACCCTTGTTCAAGGACCCTCATCACCTCTTGCTGGACTATTATGATTGCCTTCTCACTGGTCTCCCCACTTCAAGTTTTTCCCCAATTCAATCCATCCTCCATTTAGTTAAACAGGTGACTCTTCTAAAACATAGATCTGATTATTAGGATCAAATTTAAACTTATCTGCTCAGAACTTAAATATCTTCATAACTTGGCTCTTTCTGCATTTCCAGATTTTTAATACTATTCTCCCCTCAAAAAACTCTACGGTCTAGCTACACTTGCTTACTTGATGTCTCTTCCACACAGGACTGTGCCAGAAAGTGTTTAACAACTGATTTTGGGGGTGGGGGTGGAACATTTGGTGGTAGTGGTGCAGTGGATAGAGTGCTGGGCCTGGACTCAGGAAGATCTGGTCTCAGACATTTACTGTATGACCTTGGGCAAGGCATTTAACTTTGTTTGCTTCCCTTTCTCCTTTGTAAAATGAGCTGGAGAAGGATATGGCAAACCACTATAGAATCTTTGCCAAGAAAACCCCAAATAGGGTCACAAAAAGTTGGACATTGACTCTGGGAAAAAAAAAAAGACATAAGACAAACTTTTAAGTTCAATCAATAAATCAAGCCCTGATCTGAGTGTTTGCTCACACCCAAGGTGCAAATGCTCATGCTAAAAAATTAACAATTATTTTTACTAAGGTAGTATGAGCTGGCTACATCTCACCCATGCTCCCACATGATCTTCCATTTTCCATATGTGTGCCATTGCACACCTCAAATGCTTTGCCACCTTTGTCTCTATTTCTTCTCTTTCTTGGTTTCCTTCAAGATTCAGTTCAAATCCCACCTTCTGAAGGAGATCTTTTCTGCAATCAATACCCCAGCTATTGAAGCCTTCTCCTCTGAGATTGCCTTCCATTTACTCCAAGTATATCTTGTAATTATATAAATACATAGTAATTTACATGCTGCCTCTTCCCTTAAAAAATGAACTCTTTGAGGGCTGTCTCTGCCTTTTGTGGTGCCATTAGTGCTTACCACAAAGTAAGAACTTGTCTAAGTGACTCAGTGGCTGTGTTCGGCAAGTATAAAAGGACAGTCCCTGTCCTTAAGGAGCTTATATGCTAATAGGGGAAGATAAGAAAAATAGGTAATGGTCACCAAGAAAGGGAGATTTGGCCTGAGATATCAGAGAGATGGTGAGATGGTACAGAGAAGAGTCAATTGATAGGCACGTTTAAGAATTCTACTGTTAATTGAATTATCATTCCCAGAGGTGGTAATTGTAAGGAAAAGGGAAGGAGGACATGGGTGCCAAGTAGATGATAAGATGGCAAGGAGGTTAGCTAGATGTTGGATGGGATGTAGAATTAAACAATGGTTTGGATTGGGATCCAGATGACAGGAGGACCCAAGTGAGCGAATTCATATTCACTGTTGGCTAAGCTATCTGAGCTGTCCCCTAGCGTCTAGTTGGCATAGGGAATAGAATGTTGAACTTGGAGACAGGAACACACAAATTCAAATCTTGCCTCAAGTACTTCCTGGCCAAATGACCCTGGCTGAATCACTTAACTTCTCTATACCTCAGTTTCCTCATATATAAAATAGAGATAATAAAAGTACCTACCTCCCAGAGTTGTTGTGAAATCAAGTGAGTTAACAAATGTGAAACTGTTTATATTAAAGAGCTACATAAATGTGAGTTATTGTTGTGTTATGGTTGTGGTTGTGGCCATGGCTGTGGCTGTGGCCATGGTTGTAGTTGTCGATCAACTGGACTGGGCCCTAAAATGATAACTCTAAAAATAAATGGGCTAATTTCCCTATGCACTGGGTTTTGAATTCTGGAGGTATAGACATTGGTTCAGGATTGTTAATATTCTAAAAAGCCCGGCATTAAATATGTAAATCACAGAAGGTAAAAAAAAATCTTCAATTTCCTGATTGCCCTTTCTTAATGACATCTTTTTTCATTGGTGCTAGGGATCATTAAGTCAAACAGTCAACCCTTTCTTAATGAAACATTAAGCTGACCTTAGAAAAGGCTAACAGGATACAAGTTTTATTTTGAATTCTTTCCCCCCAAAAGATACTACATAGACACTTTAGTTCCAACAAGGGCTTCTTGAGATAGGGGCAACTAGCATAACCAGCCCAATTAATCATTCAAAGGTTTAGGAGACTCTTCTCAACCCCCCAAGATTATCATTCTCAATCAGATTAGGGAAACTGAGGCCCTATATTTTCTGGCATTAGGTGCCCTTAGATATCCTGTACTATGTGCTAAAATTTGTTTTAAAATTTATTTGTATTTGTTTTAAAATATTCCATATTGGTTTTATTTTTTCTTGAAGGTAAACTTGGAGGCTTTTTCCTTGAAATCCTAGTCTTTAGGGATGGAAAAGGAAGGGGGAAAACCTTATAGACATTGTCTGTATAAACATTTGTCTTTCAAAGTGGGTAAATAGAAATGGAAGTCATTGATATGAAGAATTACAGAATTAGTAAGGAATGGAGAAGCAAATCTCCTAGCTAAAGCATGAATCCCCCTTACAACATCTTAAAGTACAATGTGCTTCTTTAAGAGATAGTGATTCCCTCATATTAGAGTCCTTGAATTTAAAAAATAAAAAACAACTACTTGACCAACTGTCAGGTATGTTGCACTAGGGAAACTTTTTCATGTATGTATTACGCTAGTAGGCGATTGAGCTCCCTTCAAACTCAGAAAGTCTAAATACCCTGAAAGTGGTCATCTTTCCTTTGTTTGAAGACATCCAGGGGCAAGGAACTCACTACCTAAAGGGATGGGGCAATTATTGTCCTGCAAGTTAGCATACTTGTGTGGCAGTCTAGTCCGTAGGAATTTCTTCCTTACATCATTGTAATTACTGGATTACTGGATTTGGGAAATTATGTAGGACTCTCAATGATCCCAACTGCTTTTTGGTGCAATCGAATCGGAGGACCTAGGTTCAAATCCTGTCTCTGACTCTTATTACCTAAGTAATATAGGAAAATTACTGAACCCACTGGGCCTCAGTCTCTTTATCTGTAAAATGAAGACATTAGATCTATGAATTTCTTTCTAGCTCCAAGTCTATTTTCCTGTAATATCATGACCCATTAGTGTCCAGTGATATTATATAGATACAATTACCACCTTTAAAGGATTGCAAAATTTCAGTTAGAAGACAGCTATCATGTCTTCCCCCAGCCACACCCCACCTGAGTCTTCCCTCGTTCTCCTCATAGCATTCCCTTGTTCATCCACATAGCATTCCATCAACCCTGGAGTTGTTTTCTCTCTCCTCACTTCCTAACTAATCATTCCAGCAGGGATAACCTGATTAAGTCTGGAGGTCTGGCAAATATATACAACTGATAGAGTGCTAAAGTAACTCAAGTTCCAGAAGGACTTTTTAACTAATAGGAAAATATCATCTTTGTACATAAAAGGTTTATGTGCTGTTTGGGGTGGGGGGAATAGATCTCATTGGCAAAAGTGTCAGGGATTTGGAGGCATTCCATGTGCAACCATCTATTACTCAAACAACTTACTTACCTTCAAGAGATCCCTCTCTCAAAAGCACCATTAAGGTATTTCAAAAACAATGGTTGCTTAGTCCTTGCATAGTCATTTCAAAGAGTCATGGAATCTTAGAACCAGAAGCGACCTTAGATAGGGATTATCTGGGCCAATAGTCCCATTTTGAACATCATGAAACTAAGACCTAGAGAAGTAAAACGGTTTGTCCAGTATAACAGTGTCGCTTACATGACAGAGAGAGAAGCCAAATTCTTCCTCCAAGTATAGTTCTCTTTCTAGTATATCATGATTCCCCATATTTTGTAGCCTGTGAAGGATGGAACATTAGGTCATTTTTTTTTGCTGGAGCTTTAACAAGATGACTGATATAGATAACTTGGGTTATCCTCTCTACCTTAGACCATGGAATAAGTACATGGCAAGTACCATGGAGTAAGAGAATAAGAAAGTTAGAGATGGAATAGATTTTGTAGGTCATCGAGTCGAAAACATTCATTTATCAGTGGGGAAAACTGAGGCCCAGAGAGGTAAATATGACTTGTCCAAGGTTATACATGTAAGTCCCAGAACCATGATTTGAACTCAGATCCTCTAACTGCAGATGAGGGCAGTTTCCATTACACCATACTGCCTCATGGCTGAGCCCCAAATCTTGATTCCATAACAGCTTTTCTGTGAGTCCTCTGTCATTACATATATTGGATCTATTCAGTGGTAGGATTCAAATAAATTAACAGCCAGTTCTCCACGGAACAGAGCCGAGATACTGTCTCTGATGCTGATGTGGCAGACACAGGCCCCCCAAATTTAACCTAAAATTAGATACTGGTTCTATCAAACCTCTGCAAACCAGCTGAATCCCATCACTGGATCTATCATATTTGATGTGGTTCCCTTTCGCCATTATGTATTTGCTTTAATCCTTGAAATTCACATGAAGAAGTTTCCATAATGTTCTTTTTTTAAATTTACATTCGACTATTAAAACTATCCTGGCTGATTTCCATATCTTTGTCTTATGGTTCAGTATGGGGAAGAGAATTTAGTTGCTCATCAAACTTAGGGTAAGAATCTGAAGATTCTGGAACTTCTGTTGCAAATTTCCTTAAAAGTGAATGGAAAAAGGGTCAACTAGGTGGCAAAGTGGATAAAGCACCAGCCTTGAAGTCAGGAGGATCTGAGTTCAGATCCAGCCTCAGACACTTATTGACTGTGTGACTCTTGGCAAGTCACTTAACTCCCATTGTCTCCAAAAACAAAACTAAACTAAAAAAAATTAATAGAAGATTGTCAATAGTTTAATTCAAGTAATGCAAAATTGGATCATGTGCCAGCATGTTTTCGAGATCTCTTAATGAGATCTGGAACATCTCCATGTGAGAGGAGAGATCTTCCTACTGTATGTGATAAATATCTGCCTCCATAGAATTTAACTCATACATCCCTTTTAGCCATAACCAGCTTCTGCAAAGGATTCACAGAAGGCTGTGTTCTAAAGGCTGCTTCTCTTGTATGGGCTTCTCAATAATCATGATATTTTATGTTTCCACAGCATTTTAGTGTTTTCAGATCACTTCACACCTTTTCAAATCACTTCTTCCAGCTTATGGGGTAGATATCCTTACTCCCATTTTACAGATGACAAAACTAAGAATTTGAGAGACTAAGGGATGCTTCCAAGATCACATAGTCAGTCAACAAGCATTTGTTGAGCACTTTTATGTGCCAGGCGTAGTGTGAAGTACTGATTATATAAAGAAAGGCAAAAAGATAGTCCCTATCCTGAAGGAGCAGAGACTTTGAATCCAGGCCTCTTGACTCCCTTACACCACAAAATGAGGTATCTCAAGTCATCTGATGGCATTGTATTTTTGAGCACACCGGGTATATGAGCAAGTTTCTTTAAACTCTTCAGGCATCCCAGTTACTAAGCCATCCTAGTCACAACTGACCTTGCTTTCTAAAAACAGCAGCTACAGATTTTTTCTTCTGCTATATTAGGACAGAAAAGAAAAGAGGAGCTTTGCAATTATCACATGTGTCACATGATTTTTACTTCCAGATAAGCCATAGTACAGCTCTTGTGACTGAACACCGTGGACTGTTTGGTCTGGTAACCAGTTTCCCTTCATCATGAGACCCAGCCTCTTCTGTCACATATAGCCATACTTCAGAGTTCTTTCTGGGAGAGGAAAAGAGTGACAGGTCTGTCTCTAATGTTCGGCATGTCCATTGGAGACATCAATCACGATTTCTAACATTAAAGCTCTCCATCATTTTGAGGTTGTTACAAATACAGTTGATTGGCTGCGTGTGAGGGTCAGCAGAGAGAAAGGTTATTCTGGAGTGATCTCTAACTGATTCCTAAGAGCCAATTGTTAAATTTTGGGGCAAGCCTTTGTAACTCAGAAATCAGCAAATGTTACAAGTCAGGGCTTCATTTATTGCTTTGTTGATGATCTAGACAAGAAAATGTCGAAGAAAATGTAGATAATGCATATTAAAATTAAGAGTGTGTCATGGGTACATGCTTTCTTTTGTTTCGTTTTCTTTTTCCAGAGAGTCAGTTGTTAAACATTTGCCAACACATCCTTGGAGAGATGTCTGCAAGAACCAGTCTTGCTTGGAGACTTGCTCCATCTTTCTTTATAGAAGCTCCTATTGAGTCTTTATTTTCCCATAGCTGCCTTTTGTTTGTTTGTTTTGGCCTGCTGTCTGCCTTCTGCATTTCTGTGAGACAGTATAGTACAATGGTAAGTGATAGATTTTGAGCTGTGTGATAATGGGCAAGTCAGGCCTCAGTTTTCCCAGCAGTAAAATGAGAAGTTAAAAGTAGATGTCCCTTAAGGTCCCTTCCAAGTCTAAAGCAATGGCCCTATGATCATACTACTGCCTATTTCTCAAACAGGCCCAGTAGCTACCTTGGGCTCATGGGTCTGACCCACCAATTTAGAAAAGGCCTTAATATAAAACCCTAGTCTTTAGTATAGAAGGATTGATACCATTCTTTGTTCTGTGATTTCCCTCCTTAGCATCTATGTGTACTTTGAATTATTGATTGTTGAATCCTTAGCTTTTAATAGCTTTCATCCCGGTCAGTCAGGTTGTTTATAAAGTTCAAATTGCCTATCTTCTAGCTGACATATTATCAATAAAAAAGGAAATTAATAATAACATTTATATATAGTGGCAAGGTTGAAAAAAGTACGCTTCTTACAACAACTCTGACAGCTAGATAGTATAGGAATCATTACTCCCATTTTATAGATGGGGAAACTGAAGCTCAGGGAAGATGAGATTTCCCTCTGGTGAAGGAGCTAGTCCATGTCGAAGCTGAGATTCGAAGCAAGGGTGTGGAATTCTAAGCCCAACTGCTTCTCCTCATGAATGGCCAATGTTCTCTTTTGTCAGACTGACTAGTCTTCTCTACCCTAGCCAGAAACTAGAAAGCTTGTATTGACTATTAAACATTGTGTCCCAGGTCCTGAGTTTGGATTTCAGCTCTGTCAGTTACTCTCTGTATGAAGTTGAGCAAGATGCTTAAGCTCTACGACATAAGTTTCTTCATTTGTCACATGAGGGCATTCAACTAGAAGAGATTACCTTGAAGATCCCTTCCAGAGTGACATCTATGTTCTTATGATGCTGCCCGATCTACAGCCCTTGTTCTTTCAAGTTACCTGGCGATGATGGCTGTAATTATCCTAGCTTGGGTAAGAGATGTTAATTTTGCATTTCATAAATCCCACCTCCCAATGTCAATCTCAATAGGGGCCTTCGAATTAAATGACTGACACAAATGTCCCCTATTTTCTGGGGGATGCTGCTAAAATGGAATTCTGATGATTTGTTGTGCTTGGTGGCAAAGCCAAAGATAAAAAGATAGAGGAGAAAGAAGAGAGAGAAAGAGACAGAGATAAAGAAGAGAGTAAGAGATAAAGCGAAAGAAGAGACAAAAAATAAAGAGATAGAGAGAAGAGAAAACAAGAGTGGCAAAGACAAAGAGAGACAGATAGGCAAAGTGACCATGATGTCTGGATATTACTTAAGAATTGACTGCTTTTCTTTAAATTGGTTTTTATCCATTTTAAGAAACAATTTTTTTCTACCATCTCAATCGGTGTGTTACGTTTATCGTTCATTCATTCCTTTATTCAACAACGTGCATTTATTGCATGCCTACTACATGAGAAGAACTATGTTAGGTATCCTGGAAATATAAAGAGAAAAAATAGCCCCTGCTCCTCAAGAAGCTTATGTTCTACTGGAAAGATACAACTTGTACACTAGTAAGTCATACATGCAATATAATTTCAGGGGAGGGGAGAAAACATTAAACTTCAGGAAGGACCATGAGGAGAGGTCTTAGGCAGGAGATACTACCTGGTTTGACCTTTGTAGAGCTCTTGGGGGCATATATGTGTGTGTGCGTGTGTGTGGTGTAAGAGAGAGGGAGAGAGAGAGAAAGAAAGAGAGAGAGAGAGAGAGAGAGAGAGAGAGAGAGAGAGAGAGAGAGAGCGCACATTATTCCAGGAATAGGAGATATATAGTCTAGTCAGAGTTTGAGAGGTGGAAGACAGAAACTTATGTGTGGGCAACACCAAAGTAAGGTAGTTGGGTTCCATTCATTTAATGAGATGGCCTAAAGCCATGAATAAGCCATTTGTTGTGGTTGTTCTGGTGTTTTTTACCTTACAGACAAGTGCCATAACTGGATAAATGCCATACATAGGAAAAACTTTTCCCTAGACCTCCAAAAGTTTTCTTCTACAATCAAGGAGGAGAGAGAATAAAGAATAGAGATTTCCACTTACCTCAAGCAGCCCCCACTGTCCCTCCTGCTGAGATTCAAGTATACACCAGTGAATCCTTCAAGTTTTTGTTGTTGTGGCTGTCGTTGTTGCTGTTCTCACTGTTGTTAGATGATTCTTTGGGGACCCTAGGAATAGCAGCCACCCCGGAGGCTTCATCTACCATCCTGCTACCTGCCTGAGCTTTGGTTAATCTTCTAGAACTTGTGCAGCAAAGGTGACGGGAGTGGGTGGTAACACACCCGGAAGTTTCATTTGGAAGAAATTGGTACAATCTTTTCCTGTCTTACCAATAAAGCTCTGGGTTTGCTGCTGCCTTCCAAACATACCCAATCCTGCTCAAAATGAGATCATAATATGCTCCCTTCACCAAACATTGTTGTACAGTTTCCAGGCTCTCTCACTCTTTCATGCTTTTTCTTTTTCTCTACACTGCCAGGCTTAGATCAGTTTGAATTGTCTAAAAACAATTATGGGAGCTTTTATCTAAGCAAAATTTTTATTTCAAGTGTCCATTAAATCTTATCATTAGTGGCCTTGATGGTAATGCAGCCTAAGCTAAAACTACTAAGGAAGAAAGGGTTCATTTTCTAAACTGGCCCTCATGGGGAAATTGTGCCTTCATAACTGATGACTGATAGAATTCAGCAGAGGAGAGCTTAATATGAGTATTTTGGCCTCTTTGTAGTGTAATCTGATAGAGGATTCTGCTATTTGTACTGACAGCTACTGCAAGAGATGCCACTCCATTACATTAAGAAATAAACATGGTTGTTTTTCATTTTTACTCCCTTTTGTGGTGGTTTTAAAACTTGACAGCTGCAGTGCTTATTAACCTTTCCAAGAGCACCAAACCATTATCTCCATGTTGTATACAGAATGCTATGCAAGAGTTAATAAATTTTCAAAGCTAATAAATGTGAAATGAAGCACAGATAAAGGATGAAGACAGCACAAATGTTCTAAAAGGAACAGTGATGCCAATGATCATAAAATGGTTATTTTTATAGACGTGTTAATCTGTTGTATATGTGTTACTTTTCCTTTTTTAGTAAACTTATGTTCTGAGTGAATAGACATAGGGACTTGGAACTGAGATTTCATTGAGGGGACTCCCAGTTGAGGAAACTCCCTTCACTAATTCATGTTGTATTGTCTCTTCACTGAGGAATCATACAAAACTCAAATAGTAACAGGGGTCAATAATCTATATATAAGGATCCCTGTGGGCTACATATGGGCTTATTTTTAAAATGAAATGTTGTCAATGTTTTATATATACATATATATTTTATATATACATATGTGTGCATTTGTGTATAGATGGTTAATATATATATACATATATATCTATATATAGTCAAATATAGAGTATATATGTAGTTAAATATAGCATATATGTACATATTCATATATATATATATATATATATATATTTAAATATTTCCCAATTATGTTTTAATCTGATTCAGGCAACAATCTGGGGGGAAGGGGTCACATGTTCGACATCTTTGATCAAGAGTGCAAGAGAGGTTACATGACTTGCCCAGAGTCACACAGTCAATATGTGTCTGAAGTGAGACTTTAACACAGCTCTCTTTAGGTCTGAAGCTGCTTCTTCAGCTGCTTTTCATCTATGTGAATAGTTAGTGAGAGCAGGGCAGGGGGTGGGGGAGGGGTGTTGGTAAGCAAAATGGACTCTTAGCACTTAGTTCAACCAAGTGTCCTTGAAGAGTTGGCTTTTGTTTCTTTTGAGTAATTCAGTGTATTTCATTGAGTCTTACTAGGTGCAAGCCCAAACCCCTATTAGGTGTAAAACCTATGTGGGTATAGATTGGTAACTAAGGTGGGTGTGTTGGTAAGCAACATGGGCTCTTAACACTTAGTTCAACCAAACCCTTGAAGAGTTTGGACTTTGTTTCCTTTGAGTAATTCAGTGTATTTCATTGAGCCTTACTAGGCGCTAAGCCCCAGGCCCAAACCCCTATTAGATGTGGAACCTATGTGGGTGTGGATTGGTGACTGGGATGGGGCCCAAGGTGGGGCTGGCTGGCTAAGGGGAGGTGCTAACTCCAGAGCCATGCCTGTCTTGAGTCTTACTAAATGCTAAGCCCTAGGCTCTAACTCCCATTAGGTGTTAACCTAACCTATGTGGATGTGAACCTCCCAGGGTCCTAAGGGGAGGGGCTAACTCAAGAGCCAATCATAGCAGCCTAAGTTCTGGTCATTCAGGTGATGTTTGATGACATCTGAAGCCCTATAAGAAGAGAAGACAGAGCCATTTTGCAGAAGGGCTCTCACTCGAGATGGTGTTGATGTGGGCAGCTGTAAGTAAGGGCCCTCCAGCTTGTAACCTGGATGCTGAGACTTTGGTAAACTCTGGTAACTATGTACTGGGATTTGAATCAGACAAGGTCTGTCTGTTGGTGTTTGTACTTTGTATTTTGTTCTGAAGTTCAGGGTGCTGGCTTTTTTCACTGAACTAAGTGAATGATATTTGTATGCTGAATTAAAGTAAGCTTGTCAACTCCTTCACCTTGCTTTCCTTAGTTAAGCAGATCAAAAGAACCTGTGCTGTTGGCAGTTTTCTGAGTGCTGGCTGTAGGTGGATCTTACACCCCCACAGAAGCTGCTAGCCAGATTTTTGAAACGGTGGGGCCCAAGGTGGTGCTTAGGAGGGCCTAGTTTACATATGAGTTTGAGTGACATGTTTGGGACATCAGAGGCTTTTAGTCCATGTGGGTTCAAGTCTGTGACAATTCTAGGTCACGTGGGTGAGTCACATGTGTGACTCACCCTTGACCCTGAAAAAGATATAAAACCAGGGGTTGGCTTTCTCTTTTTTTGGAGCTCTTACCCATAGCCATGGTAGCGGGCGTGACTCTGGGCCAGCCCTTGTTCTGAGCTCCCAGGCTGAACCTAGATGTTGGTAACTATGAATTGTATTGGGTCTGTCTGTTGATGTTCGTAGTTCGTTTGTATTTTTCTCTGAAGTTCAGGGTGCTGGTCTTTTCCCCTGAACTAAGTGAATGATATTTGTATGCTGAATTAAAGTGAGCTTGCCAACCCCTTAACGTTGCTTTCCTTACTAAAGCAGATCAAAAGAACCTGTGCTTTTGCAGCATGTTGGCAGCTTTCTGGGTGCTGGTTTTTGGTGGATCTTACACCCCCACAGAAGCTGCTAGCCGAATTGTTAAAACGGGGGGCAGAATTTGACTATTGTACATTCAAAATAAAACCTCTTTGAGATTTAATTGTGAGGAGCAGCTAGGTAGTACGGTGGGTAGAGCACTGGCCCTGAAATCAGGAGGATCTGAGTTCAAATCTGGCCTCAGACACTTATTAGTTGTATGACCTTGGGCAAGTCGTTTAACCCCAATTACAGAGAGATAGAACCAGACAGAGATTGTGAGGTAACCTAGCAAGGTAGATGACTGTAACAACAATGTTGCTAGCAGCTGCTGTAGGTGTGTAAGACCCAATGAGACCAGCAACAAGGGCTTCCAGCACAAGTTCTTTGATCTGCTTTTCTAAGGAAAGCAACTTTAAGGGGTTAAAAATCTCACTTTAATCAAACAGACATATATCATTCACTTAGTCCAGGGGGAAAAAGCCAGCACCCTGAACTTCAGAGCAAATACTAACAGAAAATATCAACAGATCAAATAACACAATACAACAGACAGGCTTTGTCTGATCAAGACATCACATACATAGTTACCAAAAAGAGAACCACCAATGTCTGGGTTTTCTTCAAAGCTGGGGGGTGCTGCAGTGGCTACCCAGAGTCTCCACACCAACACTCTTCCAGTGAGTGAAAGCCCCAAATAAAATGCTAACCTCTGAGTTTATGTACCCTTCCCAGGGCCCTCTCTGCCTAATCAGCAAAAAGGGTGTGGGCCTGTGGCTTTGCACCTTGTAAGACTTACTCAAAGGGGCTTGATTACTTTCCCACCTTAATTACCAATACAATGACAAATCTTGGTATTAGAAAAAACCTACATTGAAGCCGATCTTCTAAAACAGGGCTATCCAAAATATGGCCTACAGGCCACATGAGGCCCACATCATGATTTTATGCAGCCCACCTGTGGGTTTTAATTTTCAGGAGTGAAAAAAATAAAATAATAATTTGCATGGAATGCATATTAGATTTTTAAATTCCACCACTAATAAATAATCTCATTGGTGTTCATTTTCTTTGGTATTTTTAAGCAGTATTACGGATGGAACATATAGCATGGAATTTTCAATCGATCTGTGGGATGCCTTCTGTCTGTAGCTGCAGACTAGTCAGCATGCACCTACTTAATACTGTAGTGTTGTTGCTTTGTTGTTTTTTGCCTTTGCCTGTTGTATTGATGATGCATGTTTCCTCACTTTCTATTAGTATACTGTATTTTTTATTCTGGGTGTGTCCCCCGAATAATTATCTTATTTTAATGTGGCCCTAAGATAATCTAAGATAGGACAGCCCTGTTCTAATATGTACTTGTTGTTACTCATAGATAATCTACTACTCAGTAGCCCTGGAAGACTCTAAGCTCCAGAAGTGTGGTTGATTTGCATCTGTGAAGGGAGAAGCAACTTTTCCTATACCGAGAATTCTGACCCACACAGATGAAATCACAAGTCCAGACCAAAAAATAAGAGTTGATTATCATCTTCTATAATTCATTCAGGTGTTACAAACTGGCAAAGAATCCCTCATAAGAAGTGTCTAATGAGCTCCATCCCTTCTTACAATGAAAGGCTGTTTTTAGCAAAGGGTTAAAGGGGTAGGGAAACATATAGGAATAATTCCTGAGATCCAACCAACACTGAAGAATTTATTCAAGGTTGTCTCTCAAAATAAGGTCACAGAGCATTGAAGGGTAGTGGCCTGGAAGCACTATGGCTGAGGAAGAATCTCTTGATGCTCAAGTGCCTTGCTTATTGTAGCAATTGAGTGGGTGCCAAGTACTCCTGTTCGTACTGAAGATTAGAATAGAATTAGCCTTTTTTCAGGGCTTTGGATAGAGGTAGGCCAGAATCATTTTTTTTAATGGGACAAAAACACTACAGATTTCATCACACTTTTCACCCGATTTCAGCAAATGAGCAAGGGGTCATAATATCCTGTCAGTTAGTGAGTTGCCATCTTAAGGCAGGTGGAGAAGAAGCCTCAACCTCAATGTCAGGGTTGATACTATTTGGCCTTGGAGAGAACTAGAATTAGGGAAACATTATGGAGAGGAAAGCTCTCCTGTGGAAAACTCATTTTAGTAAACACACAGTAACCAGGAGCCCAGAGGTACTGTACCAAATTCTCCTAGAGCCTGTTAGATACATTTGGAAGAACTAACTTCCTAAATAGACCCCTAGAAGCCTGAATGAATTAGCATAGCTTCCAGTGCCACCTACTGCCGGCCTGGGTGCGGTTAGGTCAATTTGGTTTATTCCCACTAAGAACTAGATCTCATCTCATTTGGGAGGGACCAAATGGCTTGCTATTCAGACAGTGGTCTAGTTTATGTTGTCAGACCCTAAACTTTGGAAATCTTTATCACTAACTATCATTTCACTGGTCAGAAGCTTCCAGGAACTGACAGGCCCAAATCCTGTCTTGTTTGGCTTTCCTTCCTTGTTTTCTTCTGACATGTACTCTTATTAAGAAAATGGTTGTCCGGGAAGTGAGTCTCTCTCTTATGTGACTACTACAGTTTAGCCTCCTTGTTATGAGAGAATATTTTCCTCCAAATTAGACCTCATGTCTTCATCAGGGCCCTTACATAAGTTTAATACATTCCAAAATGCACCAGTTCCCTAGAGATCCTGTCATAGATTGTGGCGTTTGAAACCCACATTTCCATGGG
The DNA here is from genome assembly GCA_028646595.1 of Phalanger gymnotis. Taxonomy (NCBI): domain Eukaryota; kingdom Metazoa; phylum Chordata; class Mammalia; order Diprotodontia; family Phalangeridae; genus Phalanger; species Phalanger gymnotis. The sequence continues at coordinate 191,386,442 of CM053624.1, read as the reverse complement.
AAATAAAGCCCAGGTCATGGCCAAATATTTTAGCAGCTTAGCATTATCTTGAGAAAATGGTGCTATTAATGCTTGTCACCACTGTCTGCTTCTCAGGGATTTTGTTTGCTCTTTCCCTGCTGTTGAGAAAGGTGCTGAAAGTTTTGAAAAGTTTGCTTCCTACTTCCAATCACCAACCCAGAGAGGTGCTCTTTGTTCTATGCAGCCTGGCATATAATCAGCCATGATTGCAGCCCCACTATTATGTTTCCCTCACTCGTTCCTAATCTGATTACCAATTACCATACATGGCATGGGATCAGTGTGTGCCAGGGCTCAGCCGTGCCGGGCTTGTGAGACAAGGACAAGATAGAGCTTCACAGCAGTGAAGTGGTTACTGGAGGGTGGATAGAAGGAATGGAATATAGTCTGAGAGACAGACTGAAAACACAATCCAAAGACACGCTGAAGTGCAATCGGAAGCAATGAAACCGCCAAATTACTAGCTAAGAAATGTCAGAGGCACCCAGATGGCACAGAGAAGGAGCAATTAGAAGCGAATCTTCCATTGGTATATTCGGTTGCACTTGAATCCATGGAAAACAACTAACAGCATTTTCTTTGAATGTGAATTAATATACATGGAAAGCCACAGAGTACATTAGCTCTCCTCCCTCCATTCCTCTCTCTCTGTCTCTCTCTTTGTCTCTCTCTCTCTCTCTCTCTCTCTCTCTCTCTCTCTCCCTTCTCTCTCCTCACCCCTTTCTTTCCTATTTCTCTTTCTCCGTCTTTATTCTTTTCTAGTTATTTTCTCAAGAGCTGACTTCTTGTAGGTGAAGAGGTCATTTTTGACCTTCCCTTTTTATTCATCATGGTTTTTGTCCCATATTTGCTCGAGTCTGAGCCAGTGAAATAAAGGATGTCTATATACCACGCATACTGCCTCGGAAAGGACAAAAACAATGATTTCTCAGGGCTTTGCTCATGGTAATTTAGTGTACTGTGTTTAAGTTAGCTAACTCATATTAGCAATATATGTGATGCAAATGGAATGACAATTACAAAACCCAATTTTTGTATTTGTCAAGATCCTAAAGATCTCTACAAACAGTTCTACCAATCAGTATCTAAAAGCCTACTACATGGCTCTGTATTAGGTATCATTTAGTAATTTATTACAATTGTATTTTTATAGTCTTTTGTTTTCTTCTTGAAAAAAAATGATGGTGTAGCAGATAGAATCCTGGATTAATAGTTGAGAGACCTAGGTCTAAATTCCTTCTAGCACAGTGACTAGGTAGGCTATTGTGGACATGCCATTTAACTTCTTAGGTTCTCAGTCTCTACACCTCTAAACATGCAATTATGCAGAAGAGATCTATGATTCCTTTTATAGGGAATTCTCAGTGTAGTAGTTCCTTTCAATAATGCGAATTGCAATCCAACTGTGGATTAGTAGATAAGTCTTAGGAGGTTAACTGAGGCACATATGAATTAAGTTAGTTTGCCTGGAGTAAAACAGCTAGAGTAAGTGTTAGAAATAGGTACTTCAGCATGGGTCTCCCTGATTCTTCTTCCTTTTTATTTAAGCATTATTTTCTTTTTAAATTTTGATTTTCAAATTGTCTCCCTTCCTTCCCACCCCTTTCCTCCCATCTGCTGAGAGGTCAAGTAATAAGATATTAATTATTCATGTGAAATAATGCAAAGCATATTTCCATAGTTTAAAAAATAGAAAAAAGTGAGAAAATCATACTTCAATTTGCACTCAGAGTTCATTAGTTCTGTCTCTGGAGACAGATAGCATTTTTTTTTCATCATGAGTCTTTGGCATCGCCATAGATTATCATATTGATCAGAGTAGGCAAATTTTTCACAGCTGATCTTCCTTATAAAATTGCTGTTACTGTGCACGACAATGTACTGGTTCTTTTCACTTCACTTTGCATCAGTTCATATTTATATCATTTTTTTATGAGACCACACCCTCCCCATTATTTCTTATAGCAAAATAGTACTCCATCGCAATCGTGTGCTATAACTTGATCAGCCATTCACAATCGATGAGTATCCCCTTGATTTTTAATTCTGTGTCAGGACAAAAAGATATTTTAGTAATATATAAGTCCTTTTTCTTTTTCTCTGATCTTTTTTAGAATACAAACCTAGTAATGGCATTGCTGGGTCAAAGGATACAAAGTTTTATAGCACTTCGGCCTTAGTTCCAAATTGTTCTCCAGAATGGTTGGACCAGTTCATTATTTCAATAGTTCATTAGTGGAGGATTCTGGGAAGATGGCAAGGATCAGAAAACTTTGTGTTAAGTGTCCTCCACAAAAAAAAAAAGACAGAACATTACCTCAGAGCAGGAGAAATAAAGACAGGCTAAAGCAATTGTCCTCCTAAGACAATTTGAGATGACCCAACCTCCTGGGGGTAGAGGTTAAGTATGAGTGAAAGTACCTCCAGGCCAACTCTGCAGAATCAACAAACAACAAGCCCTAGGGAAAGAAGGCTTAAGAGGCAGCCTCGGCCTTAGAAACTGTCATCTTAGAGACAGCGTGGGGGTCTGACAGCTGAGTAGGAGACAATTTAAGGACCTTCTATTGTCAAGGAATACCAAGCACAGACGTGCTAACTAGACACATCCAGGGCTATGGCTGCCTAGAGAAGGAGCTAGCATACCTGGTGAGTGAGGTAATAAGGGACAGGGACCTTGTTGTCTGTGAGCACTTGCAGAAGAGCAGAATCTCTGGTTTCAATTCCAAGGCATAGAAAACAGCTTTAGTTTGCAGCCACCCAAGGGACCACAGGGAGCAAGATCATTTGTGGGACAGTGAGGCTGGGAGACCTAGCTAGGATTAGGAGTGGAGCAGAGAACCCAAGGTAGGGCCCTGAGGCAGACCTCAAAAAATAACACTAAGAAGAACCTGAGGTGTGGGACATCATTCCTCATACCTTGGGACTACAACTGGATTATGCTAATAGTTGCTAAAAATAAAATAAAACAAACAATAAAAAGTAAACAAAGAAGAAAGAATCTGACCATAGATAGCTACTATGTGATTAGAGAAGATCTGGGTTCATATTCAGAGGAAAATAATAGAGTTTAAAAAGCCACTCCTTTTTCAATGAGAAATGTCAAATGGTCCCAAGCACAAAAAGAGTTCTTGGAAGAACTTTAAAAGCACTTTAAAAATCAAATAAGAGGGATCAAAGAAAAATTAGGAAGAAAAAAAAAAGACAATACAAGAAAATCATGAAAAGAAAGTTATCCACCTGGAAACAGAGAATCAAAAATGTAGAAGAAAAAAATAATTCCCTGAAAACTAGAATTGGGAAAGGGGAAACTAATGATGCTCCAAGACACCAAGAAATAAAACAATTTTTTTTAAAAAAAATGAAAAAAATACAAGAGAATGTGAAACATCTCAACCCCCCCCCCAAAAAAAAAAACACTGACCTGGAGGACATATCAAGGAGAAATAATATAAAAATAGTCAGACTACTTGAGGATTATGATTAAAAAAAGAATCTTTATAAAATATTACAAGAAATTATCAAGGAAAATTGCCCTGAAGTTCTAGAACAAAAAGGCAAAGTAGAAATAGAAAAAAAAATCTACTGATTACCAGCTGAAATAAATCCCAGGAGGAAAACTTATAGGAAGATCATAACCAAGTTTCAAAGCTCCCAGGTTAAGGAGATAATATTAGAAGCAACCAGAAAAACAAAACAATTTAAATATCATGGAGCTGCAATAAGGATTGCACAAGACGTAGCAACTACTATGTTGAAGAACCATAGGTCTTGAAATAATATATTCCATAGAGCAAAAGAGCTGGGGTTACAACCAAGGGTAACTTACCCAGCAAAGTTAAGTACAATCCTGGATGGAAAAAAATGAATATTTAACAAACTCAGAGACTTTCAGGGTTTTGTGACAAAATCTCAGAATTAAGAGAAATTTGACATGTAACATCCAGGAGAAACATAAGGTAAACATTAAAGACCAACTATGATGGACTTAATAAGGTCAAATTGTTTACTTTCTATATGTGAAAATATTAGCAGTACAATTATGATTGTTATCATTATTTGGGTAGTTTGAAAGAAAGGCATGGGCTGGGCTGAGTTTGAAGGGGTGATTCTAAAAAAATAAAACAATGTAGGGAGAGGAAAAAAAGGAATAATTATCTCATATCAATGTGGCATAAAAGGAAAAATTAATACAGAAGAAGCTAGTGGGGAGAGGGTGGATAATACTGGAACCTAACTCTTATAGGGAATGGGCTAAATAGGAAACATATAAACAGATACATACATACATACATATATCTCTGCATGTGTGTATGTGTGTGTTTCTAAATGGGTATAAAAAAAATCTAAATTCAGAAAGAAATGAGGGCCAGGCCATAAGGTGGAGGGAGAGGATAAGGAAGGGACTCTTACAATCCCAGGTAGGTTAAGGAATAGGAGGGCAAAGTATTGGGTAGAAGTAAAGCAGAGGAGTCAGAAGGGATAGGGCACACAATGTGAGAAGGATAATGAGAAAAAATAGGAAGGAAGGAAATATGTAACAAGTAATTGTAGCTTAGAAAGCAAATAGGACCAATTTACTCATAAAATGGAAATGGGTAGCAGATTAAAATTTTGAATTTATCAATATGTTGCTTTCACAAAACATTACAAACATACACACATACATAAAAAAAAGCAAAAAGTGAGAAATAGAGAAACTATACTGTGTGTCAACAATATTATTCAATATTGTTTTAGACCATCTAAAAACACATCCTGGACAATATAAAATACCTGAATGTATACCTGCCAAAACAGACACAGGAAATATATGAATATAAACATAGGGTACTTTTCAAACAAACTTAGATTTAAATAATTGAAGTAGTATTTATTGTTCATGGGCAAGTAAAGTCAATTTAATTTTTAAATGACAATTTTGCCTGACTAATCTATTTATTCAGTGTCATCTCAATTGAAATTACTAATATATATGTGTATATATATATATATATATATATATATATATATATATATATATATATATATATATATATATATATATATATATATATATATATATATATATATATATATATATATATATATATGTTTTCAGAGTTAGAAAAAAAGATCAAAGTCCATTTGGAAAAACAAAAGTTCAGGAAGTTCAAAGATACCAGGACAAAAAGATGTAAATAGAGTAGATTCAGCAGTATCATGCCTTAAACTATATTGTAAGGTAAGAGCATTGTTGAAATACAGAAAGGATAATTTTGATTTTTAAATTCAGATTTTCTTGTAGAAATGAAACCTATATAGCCAGGAAAAAAAATAGTGTAGGAAATTGGGGGCAGGGGGAATTTTCATAGACAATGTCTCAGGTAGGATACAAATGAGTTGGAATGTTGCTGTGGTGTAGGAAATGATGAGTTGGTTGATTTAGAAAAACATAGAAAGAGTTGGGCTTATGAAGGAAGATGCTGTCTACCTTCAGAAAAATGGATGATAGGAGGAAATAAGCATAGTACAGTTTTACATATATGTGTGAGTGTATATGTATGTGTATGTTTATAGATATCTGTGTGTATGTGTAGATAGTTGGATAGTTAGATAGATAGATAGATATCCACACTTAATTGTAGCCTTCTTTAGGGTGTTGGGGGGAGGGAGGGAGAAAAATGAAGTATAAAATACACAGCAGAGAACAAAAGAAAACCAACAAGGAAGCAAAGTTTTGAAAATAACATGTAGTATTTCTTGTATAGGTTTTATTGAAATGGAAATGTATTAGTTTATATTGAATCCTCTCTTATTGTCAGCCGTGTACATGGCAATGTTCTTTTTCTTTTATCATTTTGTATTGAAGTTTAAGAAAAATAATTACAAAAAAGTAGAAACTATTCCTTAGTTCCTTAGAGGGGAAACAAGTTACCCCTCATCCTCTCCAGCACTTGTCATTTCTGATAGGTGTGAGGTGGTATCTCAGGTGGTTTTAATTTGAAATTCTCTAATCAATAATGATTTAGAGCATTTTTATATGACTATAGATAGCTTTGATTTCTTTCTCTGAAAACTGTCTGTTTATATCCTTTGATATATATCAATTAGAGAATGGCTTTTACTTTTATAAATTTGACTCAGTTCTATATGCAGCACATATTTGAGAAATAAGGTCTTTATCAGTGGAATTTGCTGTAAAATTTTTTAATACTACTTCATTGTGATGGTTCGTTTTGGCAAAATGTAGCTTCCCTGATTATCTCTTAATTAGGTCTAATTTTGCTTTTACTTTATCTGAGATCATGATTGCTGTCTTGGCCTTTTTTTTTTTTTTACTTCATCTGAAGCATATTATATTCTGTTTCAGCCTTTCGTTTTGGGATGTCTTTCAGGAGGTGATTGGTGGATTATTTCCATTTCTGTTTAACCTCTGTATCTAAGATATTGAGGCAGTTTTACTTAACAGTTTCTTGAAATATTATGTCTATGCTACCCACTTTTTTTTGACCATGACTTTCAAGTAGTCCAATAATTCTTTAATTATCACTCTTCAATTTTCCAGGTTAGTCGTTTTTAATGAGATATTTCACATTTTCTTCTATTTATTTTTTATTCTTTTGGCTTTATTTTCTTGTTTCTTGATGTCTCATAGAGCTTCCCACTTGCTCAGTTCTAATTTTTAAGGAATTATTTTCTTCAGTGAGATTTTGTACTTCTCTTTCCATTTAGTCAATTCGACTTTTAAAGTAGTTCTTTTCTTCAATGAATTTTTGTACATACTTTTTTATTTGGCCAGTTCTTTTTTATGAGCTTTTTTTCCCTCTTCAGTGGATTTTTGTGCCTCTGTTACAATTTGTTCAAGTCTATTTTTTTATGGTGTGTGTTCGTAAGGCAAAATGGGCTCCTTAGCACTTGAGGAGTTTGACTTTTGTTTACTTTGAGTGAAAGTACTTTCAGCTGTTAAGTGTGTGGAACCTGTGTGGGTGTAGATTAATGACTTAAGAGGGGCCAACTCCGGAACCAATGGTCTCTGGTCCTTGAGGCAGGGCTGCAAGGAGAGGCGAGCTAAGAGACAACTACAGCTGAAGCTGAAAAAAGCCGAAGCAGGAGCTGCAGAAGCAGAGTCAACCTGTGTGAACCCAGGAGTGCGAGCAAGGACTTGAGGCCAGTAAATATGAATTGGTTAAATACCATTTTGTTTTTATGCGGCCTCCTGGTTACTCTTGTGAGGTGGGCTTATTGGGCCTGGAGTTTTTTGGTCGAGATATCGGAATGAGGAGGCTGGTTTGCGAATCTGTCGCTGTGGGGCCTAAATAAATGTTTTGATGCTTTCTACTTAGAGAATCCCTCATACCTTGTGGTTTTGAACCATTCAAATATATATATGATTATATTTGAGATCATAAATTCGGCCTTCCTACTACATGGTGTTATTTTCTTCTATATTGTTTGTATTTCGTTTACCATGCTTTTAATTTTTTCAGAATTTTCTTGAATCATTTATGTCTTTTCTGAATGTTTCCTCCAATATTCATATCTCTTTAACTTTCCCAGGAACTCTTGTTTTGCTTGGGTCCAATTAACATTTTTTTTGAGGCTTTCTTTTTAGTTGATTTCAACTACATTGGTTTCAAGTACTGTTTTCTGAATTTCTAAACAAGTTCTTTTCTGTTGTTGTTGTTTGCTCATTTTTTCCTAGCCTATTTCTTGACTTTGAACTTTATGTAAAAATTGGGCTTTGGTTCACCAGGGGTTGAGAAGGCACTGTCCTGAGCTTCAAACTTTTTTATGCTACTTTTTTCAGAGCTAGTTCTGAGGGTCTGCAAGTTTTGGGTGCTTCCAAGGTGATATGATCCTAGATGTTTAGCACACAAAAAGTACTTACTAAATGCTCAATGAGCTGGATAGAATGGAATTATTATTTATCATAGTATGAAATAGCCTTAGTATCCTTTGGTTGCACTCAAATGAATGGACTTAATTCTATGTGGATATGTAAATGTTAAAGGAACTCCAAGTTTAAAACTAAAATGTAAAAACAAATCTTAAAATATAATTAAAATCATATTGAGTATCTGGCCTCCATCAAATGTCACCAGAATTCAAAAGGTAGAGGAGGAAATGTCTCATGTAAATACAATGCGTCAAAGTCATCCCAGATATATGTATCAAGGATGGTCTCATATGATTATGATTTGGAATGCTTCAATTTTCTGCAAAGAAATATTTGCTTACAGATATTCTTGTCAGATTAGTCATGCACTAAGACTCAATTTAATGAGGCTTATGAGATTTTAATTTTTTAGTGGAGAAAACCAAACCCTGAAGTAATAGTTGGAGGAATGTTTGTAGGGGACGCAGTGATAGCTGGCCAGCAAAAATAAGACTGTAGCAAGCTTGAATGCTCCTTATACATACTAATCCTTTATTGGGGGAAAAAATTCAAGTATACTTCATACACTGTTTACAGGTACAACTTCACTCTCCTCTAACAGCAAGCTAACTCATTCAGGCTAAAAACAAACAAGCAGAAACATTAACCAATTAACAAATATTGATCCAATACTTACTCTTTGCTAAATATTGTGGTAGTCCCCACAGGGGAAGGAAGTATAATGCAATCCAATTAAACAAATATTTCATAAGCAGCTATTACATTCAAGGACAATGCTAGACATTAGTATAAGATGTGGCCTCCACCCTTAAGGAGATTATGACTGATTTAAAAAAAAAGACCAATGCACACAAAACTATAATGAATGGTACAAGACAGCATACAATGAAGGTCTATGAGTATTTAGAAGAGAGGGAGCAGATGATACATGCAGTAAAGGTTCAGGGAGAGTGGGGGAGAGAGGCAGAGAGGGAATAGGCAGAAGGAGAGAAGGAAGAGAAAAGGGAAAGAGAAAGAAAGAGAGGGGAGAGAGAAGAGGAGAAAGAGGAGGAAGGGAAGAAGGAGAGAGGGAGGGAGAGAAGGAGAGGGAGAGAAGGAGAGAGAGAGGGCGAGAAAGAGAGAGAAAAAGAGAGAGAGAGAAAGAGAGAGAGCGAGAGAGAGAGAGAGAGAGAGAGAGAGAGAAAGAGAAAGAGAGACAGAGAGGGAGAGCACAAGTGCATTGGTGGCTGAAGTAATCAAAGAAATCTGCATGAATATGGAACTTGAGATGGGTATCAAAGGATGGATAGATTAGGATAGACATAAGAGAAAGGGAAGAACAAGCCAGATGAGAAAAACAATACAAATGAATGAAGGAAAGAAGCATGAGCATAAAAGAAATTGTGGACAGTCAAAAGGCTGTTTTGAATCAAGTAGAAAATGCATGTTGGAGAAGAGTGGGAAATAAAATAGGCTGGGTGGAGGCCAGATTATGTAGGGCCTTAAGAGCCAAATAAGGATGTTAAGACCTAAGATAGGAAACCTGTGAAAGTTTTAAAGCAAGGATACAACACAATAAAAACAGTGTTTGAAAAGAATTACTTTGGCCATGGTGATGAGGATAAACTGGGAGAGAAGAGAGAGAAGGTTGTTTCAATAATCTAGGTGTGAGGTGATGAGGGTTTGAATTAAAGGGGCAACAGCAGAGGTTGAGAGGAAAAGACAATAAGAAAAATTTCAAAAGGATAGGTGGAAAGTGTAACTAAGACTTGGTGACCAAACAGATATTGATTGCCTTGACATCTAACCTACTTAACCCATCACCACAGCTACATGCTGTGGCTCCAGAATCCATACCCCCATCTGTTGAAGGTTCATCCATTCAACTTTAGCGCTCAGACAACTGGACTGAGCCATCTTAATTGTTGGTGGAGTGAATGCAAACTCACCCAGACAACTATCTCTATCTTGCCTCAGGCTTGACCACTCTTCACATTCCATCCTATTCCACCTACCTAGGCCATCTAGCATCTTCCCTTTGCCAAATCTGTACTCCCCATCCAACCCAGCTCTTGCTTTCTACCTCTTGCACTGAACATAGGATGATTATTCCACTGCTTCTGGAGAAGACATATCAATGAACTCCTCTACAAATCAATTCACCATCTCTGTGACTCTAAATCAAAACTCACTTTTCCTGTTCACTACTCTTTAATACATGCTTCACATGACCAACCTGATTGCTCCACCCATTCAATGGGAAAAGAGGAAGAGAGGTGCCCTGTTAGAAGTTACTCCTTCTCAGTCCATGCAGTCTGAAGACCCTCGATTAGAACTCAGGTAAGATTATAAGGCTAGAGATCGATCTTCCATGGACAAGTCTAGAGGTGACACTGAAAGACATGAGAATAGACTGAGTTTTTGTAGCAGATACAAAACAGACAGTAGAATACTAGTCTAAAGGCATGAAGAACATGCATTGGAGGGGGAAAAAAGGATGTCAGTAAAGGAAATTGAGTTGCTTAACTACTATGTGCCTCAATTTTCTCATCTGTAACATGAGAGGATTGTATTTGGCCACTGAGGTTCCCTTTAGCTCTAAATGTATGATGCTGTAATAAATGCCAAGTAATTATAATGTCTTGGATGTGGTCATGCTAATGGGAGGCTGTTTTGGAATGGAGATTTGGGTCATGGTCAAGAAGCATGGGAAACTAAAATGTCAAAAATTGTCTGTTGTCAACAAGTATGTTGGAGTCCTTATGGATGTTGACTGAGAACTGAAAAAAAACTGGAAAACTGGAATTAAGTGCTCAAGTCACCTAGAAAGGTGGAAATGAATACTAATGGTCAGTAGAAAAAAAGAAGTACTGGCTTAGAAAGGGTAGAATAATATTTCTTTCACTCTGAGGGTCTTTCACTCTGGGGTAGCTTGGTGGTACAGTGTATAGAGGGCTGAGCTGGGAGTCAGGAAGACCTAAGTTCAGATCAGACACTCTATAGCTATGAAACCATGGTCAAGTCACTTAACCTCTGTTTGCCTCAGTTTCCTCATCTGTAAAATGGGGATAATAATAGCACCTAGGGTTGCTACGAGGATCAAATGAGATAACAAATGTAAGCATTTAGCACAGTGCCTGGTACTTATTAAGTATTTTATGAATGTTAGCTATTATTGATAGTTCTAATTAGGCAAATGCTAATTGAGTTTCTTGATTTCTTCTCTAGGCTTATGCCATTCCTTCTAATCACTGCCACAAGAGAATATCATTGAACATAATGGGAATGAACACCCAGCTCTTCAGTTCAGGCTTCAGCCTTTGGACTGAACCCGTAAGCATCACCAGGAAAATACAACATTATTAGTCTATAGGAAGAAAAACAAATTTTCAGTTGTGTTCAGTCATATCTAACTCTTTGTGACCCCATTTGGAGTTTTCTTGCAAAGATACTTCAGTGGTTTGCCATTTTGTTGTCCAGTTTATTTTACAGATGAGGAAACTGAGGCAAACAGGGTTAAGTGACTTGTCCAGGGTAACACAGCTATTGTATGTCTGAGATATGAACTCAGGAAGATGAATCTTCCTGACTCTATGCTTGGCAAGTCTATCCACTGCACCCCTTACCTTCCCAAAAGATAAATGACTGCTTCCAAAAGCAATGCATTCATTTTAATCAACTATAAATAACAATGCAAAAACAGAAAGCCAAAGAAAACAAAGTTGAAAGGATATGTTCTTTTGTTTCTTGACTTAGAAAAAATTTACTTTGACACCCCTTCTTACAGTCTGTTCACAAGGGAATCCAAATTAATATTACTTTTCTAGTCTTTGTTAAGAGCCACAAATTAGGAAACTGATGAAGAATTCTGGTAGTCATGTGCCTTTTGGTTTTATGCAGCCAAATTTATGCTTTCTGGAACACTTTCTTGATGCAAAGCCACTCCTTTAGAGCAAAAGCATCGTGTGGTTCTTTCTGAAAGAGATCCTTCCTCCTGAAGGTTCTCTGTGGGCTGGATCCCTGGAACTAGTCTCCCATCCATTTCTGAATAGGGCTTGGCTAAATTTCCCTCCAGAGCTATGGCCTTCCTGCTCTGTCTCAGCTGATTTCAATTGAACCTCTCAAACTTAATAATCTGGAGTAAAAAAAAAAACAAAAATAAATTGACTTTTTTTCTAAAAAAGACAGCTTACTCTGGTACAGAACCAATATGCAACATAGACCTAGTTAACCATTTAAGAATTATAACCACATGCACTTCCATACAGAAGAGTACAAACAAATGGCATGGACTTCAAATGATCAGAGTAGATTCTATGGCATCAGGGAAACTTATAATTGAAAGGAATCTGATCTAGGACAACCTCCAACTCTTCCACATTGTATCTGACTATATAGAATCTGTTCGAGTGTGTACCTTTGCATTTTGGGACAATACTAATTCAGGGGTGGGGAAGCTGTGGCCTCAAGGCTGCAGATTTTCCACCCTGGGACTACTAATTGTTAGAAATCTTTCCCTAATATGATTCAAAGTGGGGTTTTTTTGGGTCTCGGGGGGTGAAGCCAAGATGGCAGCTGGAAAGCAGGGACTAGCATGAGCTCCCTGCCAAGTCCCTCCAATAACCTATAAAAAATGGCTCTGAACCAATTCTAGAACTGCAGAACCCACAAAATAGCATAGGGAAGCAGGGCTCTAGCCCAGGACAGCCTGGATGGTCTCTGGGTAAGGTCTATCCCACATGGAGCTGGGAGTGGAGGAGAGCGGAGCTGAGTGGAGTGGAGCCCAGCAGACCAAGCAGACCAGGAGCCAGGCAGAGCGTGCCCTAGCACTCTGGTTGGGGGTTCTTGGGGAAGGAGGAGTGCTGGTGTGGCAGAGCTGGCGCATCCCCCCAGGCTTGGAACATAGAACTCTTTAGTCTACAAACAGTCATACCCTGCTGAAAAACTCAAGGGTCAAGTGAGTTGGCTGGGAACATGGCCAGGCAGTGAAAACACACCCAGATTCAGTCTCAGACTCTGGAATCCTTCTTTGGTGACAAAGAAGACCAAAATATACAACCAGAAGAAGTCAACAAAGTCAAAGAGCCTACATCAAAAGCCTCCAAGAAAAACATGAACTGGTCTCAGGCCATGGAAGAGCTCAAAAAGGATTTGGAAAAGTAAGTTAGAGAAGTGGAAGAAAAATTAGGAAGAGAAATGAGAAGGATGACAGAAAACCATGAAAAACAAGTCAATGACTTGCTAAAGGAGACCCAAAAAAATTCTGAAAAACATGTTGAAGAAAAAAGCGCTTTAAAAAATAGACAAACTCAAATGGCAAAAGAGCTCCAAAAAGCCAATGAGGAGAAGAATGCCTTGAAAGGCAGAATTAGCCAAATGGAAAAGGAGGTCCAAAAGACCACTGAGGAAAATGCTACCTTAAAAATTTGATCGGAGCAAGTGGAAGCTAGTGACTTGATGAGAAATCAAGATCTTATGAAATAGAACCAAAGCAATGAAAAAATGGAAGACAATGTGAAATATCTCATTGGAAAAACCACTGACCTGGAAAATAGATCCAGGAGAGATAATTTAAAAATTATTGGACTACCTGAAAGCCATGATGTAGTTGGAAGGCCGAATTTATGATCTCAAATATAATCATGTATATGTTTGAATGGTCCGAAATCGCAAGGTATGAGAGATTCTCTAAGGAGAAAACAACAAGAAATTTATTTAGGCCCCACCACAGCAAAAACTTGAACCAGCCTCCCCATTCCAACATCTTGACAAAAAGACT
>CM053624.1:191348453-191372287 GCA_028646595.1 Phalanger gymnotis | reverse complement strand
GTAGAAATGGGGAGAAAATTTGTAATTCAAACTCCTGTGAAAATCAATGCTGAAAACTAAATATATTAAATAATAAAAAAATTAAAATAAAAAATAAAGTAAAAGTTAAAAAAAAGTGTTTTTTTCCCCACCAAGAAGGTTCAAGTCATTGAACCTATTTCTATCCTAAGGAGCAAAACAGAATAAATCCAAAATCCAATCATGGAGAAGGCAGTGGGTGATTCAATATCATCAAAAAAGATCTAGGTTCTTCAAAATATGAGTGGATAGAAAGAAGACGTAAGAGAGAAAATGACCGAGAAATGAAGGTGCATGTGTGCACAATGCAGTAGGAGGGAAGAAGGGTGGGATATGGTGGTATGAGGGTTCAGGTGAAGGCTAGAGGAGCCATAGATTTCTGTCATGACAAAGTGAGTTAAAGCATATAGGAGACAATAAGATAACTAACAAAATATCAGCATATGCATAAAGAAAGTCTTCCATAAAAGTTATATTTTCCATTCTCTAGCTGTAATCTTGGCATGACAGACCCATTTCAATTATTTCAGTTGTGTTCAACTTTTTGTGACTCCATTTGGAGTTTTCTTGGCAAAGACACTGTAGGTGTTTGCCATTTCTTTCTCCAGCTTATTTTACAGATGAGGAAAATGAGGCTGTGTACAGGAAACAGTGTGTGTGCAATACAAAGTTGTGTCCCCCATCGCCCTCAAGTCATGATGTGTACAGTTTCTCTGGAATGTGAAAGTGAGCATCCAGGAAATGACATATCTGTGCCTTCTAAACCCCCTTACCTAGAGGAAGGTATTCTACTGGAGTGGGAGGTCCATGGATATATTTCAGAGGATATCTAAACTGGGATGAAAAAAAATGAATCTTTATTTCAATATCATTTGTTTCCTTTGTAATCTTATGTATTTTATTTTACACATTCAAAAACACTATTCTGAGGAGTTCACAGACTACACTAAACTGTCCTAAACGAGTCCATCACACACACACATACAACAGACACACAAGATGAAGAACGCTTAGGCTAGAGAATCATGGAATTAGAATGTCAAAGTTGGAAGGTACCTCAGAAGCCTGTTAGTCCCAAGTCATATGTGAACACTAATGAATGTCCTCTGCATTATCCCACCCCTTACCACAAAGTAGCAAATTATTCTTTTCTTAGGATCTCCCAAGTTGGGGAATGTAGTTTGCTTCTAAGACAGCCCATTCCATTTTCAAAGAACTCTGATTCTTAAAAAGTTTTTTCCTCAGATTGATCCCAAACATGACTGTTCTTTTAGAGTTATAGCAGTTACATAGATATAGATACAGATGCAGATATAGATATAGATATAGATGTAGATATATAGATATATGTATATAGCAGTTATATAGTTACATAGCAGTTATATAACTCTTTAAAACATCAAAAACTGGAAACAAATTTGATGTCCAATAAGTGGGAAATGGCAGAACAAATTACGTTATATAGATGTAACAAAAAATACGTCACTATAAAAAATTACAAGTAAGAATGATGTAGATAAACTTGGGAAGAATTGTATGAATAGATGCAGAAGGAAGTAAACAGAATCAGGGAAGTCATTTCTGTAATTATTTGAAATTGAAAAACATGTAGGGAAAGAACAGTGAAAAAACTTCAAAACTCCAATCTAGTGACCTAAAATGACCACAGAAGATTGAGAAAGAAGCATGACTCCTACCTTTGAGCCTGGATTGTGCTAGTTTAAATCTAGGCTTTTAGAATATACATTTAACAAGTAAAATATATGTATACAAACACATACTTTTAAGCTTAATCTGATTAATTCTTCCTTAAGTCTAGCTAATCAACAAAACAATAAACCAAGCCTTGATTATTTTTGAGATATATATGCTCAAACTGAAAATTTATCAATTAACTTTCTTAAGCTATTTAGAACTGGCTTCCAAACACCCAATGAACTAGAGATACAGGATGAGGTATACAGTTTCAGATATGAAAATGGATTTATTTTTATTTACTTGTTTTGTTTGACCATACTTATTTATGACAGAAAGTTCCATAGGGTTGGGGGTGAGTCAGTGGGAAATGACAAAAAAAGTCATTAATAAATCTTGAGAAACACAAACCAAAACAAATTTTTGACACTTAAAGGAACTTAAAGATCATCTACTTCAACTCCTTTTTTATACATATGGAAACTGAGGCCTAGGGGAATTAAATAGCTTATAATAGGTCATGGAAATAGGACTAGAGCAAGCTTCTCTGACTCTTTCACATTATACCATGCTGATTTATACTTAGGATTGACACCTCTCTTGATTTCTTTCTATTCTGCCAACTTTTGTCAACCTTGTTCTCCCCATCTACAAGGAGATCATCAGTGGCTTTAGTTAGAGGTTATAGCAGAGGACCAGGCAAAGAGCTTTTGAAGCATCCTTGAACCAATGACATTGACCATCGCCCTTTATTGTTTTTCAGATGTCATCAGTTCTCAACTTAACCATGGTTGTGACATTCTCACTGAGCAATGCTTTGAAGGTTTTGTGTAGTAGATAAAGTGTGGGAGTTGGACTGTTAACACCATGGCTTTGAGTTTCCAGTTTTCTACTTTCTGCTTTTGTAATCCTAGTGTAACTACATTCTTTCTCTGGGCCTCAGTTTCCTCATAAATTGAATGAAGGATTTGGACTAGATGTTTTCTGAGGTACTCATTTTCTTCATTGGTCAAATGGGAATATTAAAAGAACTTAATTCCTGCAGTTGTAAGGATTAGAAATAATATTTCTAAAGTACTTTGTGAACCTTGAGGTGCTATTTAAATTCTAGTCATTATTTGGAGGTACTTAGGTGGCACAATAGATAAAGCCCTGGGATTAGAGTAAGGAAGACCTGAATTCAAATTAGGACTCAGACACTAATTCCATTGCCCTAAATAAAGTAGTTAATTCCATCTGCCTCAATGTCCTTAACTATAAAGTGGAAATAATATTATAGTGTCCCAGGTTGTTATGAAGATCAAATGAGATGATTCTAAATTACTTGAAATAGTGCCTGGTATATAGCAGTTGCTTAATAAATGTCTCTTCCTTTTGTCTTTTCAGATACAGCATTTCAAAATCTCTACCATTTATGTAAGATTCTATCTTTTACAAAAGCATTTTTCATACATCACCTCATTTGAACCTGAAAATAACACTAAGCAAGAAGGAATACACATTTTTGGTCTAGACTTATAAGAGAACTCCCCTCATCAATACAAATGTGAGAATCTGAAATTTGGAGTTTTTTTAATTTTAATTTTTGAGGGGTGGCAATAAAAGCTTAAGTGATTTGTCCAGGTTCACACAGCCAATAAGTATTCGAAAGTAATACTTGAACTCAGATCTTCCTGATTCAAAAACTGGTATTCTACCTACCTTATAATGCAACTTTATTAACAGTTTGACAGAAAAGGTAACCAAGGCAAGGGGAAGTTCATAGGATTATAGATTTTGAACACAAAGTAACCATAGAGGTCACTCAACTCTCTTCATTTTACAGGTGAGAAAACTGAAGCCCAGAAAGGTCACGACTTGTTCAAGGTTAACAGAGATACAACCGTGGAGCTGCAATTTGACTCCACAACATTTCAGGCCCAAATACACTCCTCTTACCCACTCCTCCACACTGCCTCTACTACTCTCTTGAATTAGCACCAATATAGGACACCAGGTTGTCATTTTAGAGATATCTTGCCCTCCCTTTTTCCTCTCCTCCAGTTCCCATGATTTTGGGAAAGGAATTCATAAGCAACAGCTTTTGACATTTCAAACTTATAATAAGATGGCAGCTGGACTGGGTGTTTTATTATATGTAAGTGCTCCATGAAAAATGGCATAAATCAAGCATGTCTATCAATGCCAAATATCAAATGCTAAGCAGTGGGAACTCAGGACAAAGATCTGGCCTTATATACTTAATATGAAAGAATTCTATTCCCACTGGACTTCTCTGTATAAAAAGAGTAATGCTCAGCCTGCCATCCCTGTCATGGGGATCCTTTGAGTTCTGTGTGTCCAGAAGAGAGGCCCTATTTCTTGTCACAGTTCTGCCTCTTTGATTGAGGCAAGCCAGTGCTTTCTCTTCTACATCCCCATCTCATACCATTTCATGCCTTCAAGGGCTATGTAAAGTGCCTATTTTTTTTTCAATGATTAAACATAAACATTGATTTGCTTATGTGAGATTTCATGAGTCCTAGGTAGGGTCAGACAGCAGCAAATCTATAAAATCACCTACTACATTCAAGACACTGGGACTAATACTACAGATACCAAGATTGGACTAGGTAGTGAAGTGAAATGAGTTGAAATTCCGCCTTAGACAGGTACTAGCTATGTTACCCTGGGCTAGTTATTGAAGCTCTGTCTCAGTTTGTCTCATCTGTAAAATGGGACTTATAATAGCTCCCAGGGTTCTTATGAGAATAATAATTATAGATAGTATAATTTTCTATAATTTTCCTTACAAACCTGAAAGTGCTATGGAAATCTAGCTGCTTTCATTATTATCATCACCAATACCACTACTCTCCTTTTCTGAATAAATTTATTTTAAACTTAAATACTAAAATTTAAATACAAAATAAGAAAAGAAAAAAAGCATTGCCAGGTACACAGCAGAACACGAGAGGATTCAAATACACAACAATAAATTTCCATTTCAAGAAAGCCTGTATAAAAAATACTATACATTTTGTTCGGAGCTGTCCATGTTTTCTTTGTTTCTTTGTATGTTTTTTTTTTGTTGTTGTTGTTCTCTGCTATGCACTTTTTTACTTTGTTTTTCCCCTTTCTTCCTCCCGCCCAAGGAGGTTACAATTAATTGTGGATATGTGTGTGTGTGTGTGTATACCTACATACATACATATACTTAATATCTATAATCATGCTCACATATAGACATTCATATGCATCTGTGCAAGGCTGTATTATACTTGTTTGTCCTCTATTTCTCTGAGGGCGGATAATATTTCCCTTCATAAATCCAAGTCCTTTCATATTTTTCTAAGTCCACCAGCTCATCATTTTCTACACCAAAGCAATATTACAACCTTATACTGTCTAGTTATTTTAAATAGTCTAAAACAATGCTGATTAATTTGGCTGACATATAGTATAATTTCCCTATTTCTTTCTTTTGATTAAACCTATTTTAGCTTTAACTTGGAGATCATGATTGCTACTCCTGCTTTTTTTCCCTAATAAATTCTGCTTCTAATTTTTTTGTGTGTGTTTCTATTATTTTCCATCCCTCCTGACTTCTCTACTTTACTTCTGCTACCTTGCCTTCCTATTACTTAACCTACCTCACCAAAAATCCCTCCTTTTTCCTCTCCCCCCACCCTTACCCTCTTGTTTCTATCCAGCCTTCAAATATATATGTTATGCCCTCTTTATCTCATTCCTGTTAATCTAGACACCCTTCTATACCCCTCCCTTAACCTATTCCTTCACCTTCTTATTTCTTTACAAATTTAGAAGACTTTTGTTCCCTTCTAAATGTATATATTATTCTCTCTTTAGCTCAGATCTGAAGTGAGTAGGATTCCCTCTAAATATCCTTCCTTTATCCTCTCCCCCTTCCCTATCCCTTTAGCTTTTTCCGAATTTAGAAGACTTTTCCAGACGTATATGTATCATTCCCTCTTTAACCCATTCCCAACGAGAGTAGGGTTCCAGAACTGCCAGCTCTCCTCCCCATCTAATTCCTCTGTGTTAGTTCTCTCTCTCGTGCTATATTTATATAAGATAATTACTCTTTTTTACTTTCTGTAAACAGTTTTACTTTATAAGATCACATCATACTGGGGTATACCCCAATCTTTCTTTCCAACTACCCAATTACTAATAACATTCTTAGACATATGTTTCACATTTCCTCATATAAAAAGTAAACGATCTGTCCTTGAGTGCTTTGATATTAGTCTTTGATGTGTACCTTATATTTCTCTTAGATCTTGTATGTCAAATTTTCCATTAAGTTCAGATTTTTTGTTGTTGTTTTAAAAATTCTGAAAGCCTGGCAATTCATTGAATATCCATTTTTTAAAATTCAGGATTATGCTTAACCTTGCCGTTATACTTAATTTTTGCTACTTTTGGCCACAACCCTAGTTCTTCTGCCCTTCAATATATAGTGTTTCAAGACCTGCAGTCTTTTACTATAGCCTCTGCTGGGTCTTCCATGATTCTAATTGTGGCTCTGCCATATTTGAATTGTTTGTTTTTCTTGTGGCTTGTAATATTTTCTCCTTGAAGTGGAGTTTTTGGAGTTTGACTATGATATTCCTGTAAATTTTCCTCAAAAGATCTCTTTCAGGTGGTGATTGGTGGATTTTTTTTCTGTTTCTACTTTCCCCTCTTCTTCTAATGTTAGGACATTTTTTTTTATTTCTTGTTGTATTGTATCAAGATTCTTTATTTTTTATTATAACGTTCAGTAGTTCAATTATTCTTATGTTTTCTCTTTTTGATCTGTTCTCTAGATCAGTTGTTTTCCTTATTTGACATTTCACATTCTCTTCTATTTTTTTTTCAGCCTTTGTATTTTGTTTCATTATTTCTTGGTCTCTTATAGCTTCAATTATAATTCCACTTGCCCAATTCTAATTTTCAAGGAGTCGTTTTCTTCCTTAGGAGTTTGGATCTCAATTGATTGACTTTCTTTTCGTAATCTTTTCATTTTTCTTATGTTGTTCTATTTTTTCCTCAATCTCTCTCATTTGATTTTTAAAAATCTTTTTAAGTTCTTCTATGAATTATTTTGGGGCAGGTGACCATTTGATGTTATTCTTTGGAGTAAGAAAGGCTTTTTTTGAGTCTCTATTCCCATAGTAACTTTCTATAGTTGGATCCCTTCTCCTCTGCCTGTCTCTCTCTCTCTCTCTCTCTCTCTCTCTCTCTCTTTCTTTTTGTAGCTTCTGCACTCATCAAATGTGTGCTGGGTCCTTCTTGATAAGGGCCACATCTCAACAACATTGCTAGGTCTAGTGTTCCTTATCAGCAGAGATTCCCTCAATCTTCTCCTACTCAGACTTCCCACATTGTACAGGTTATGAAAACAACTATGGTTGGAGCTCAAGCTACCTCCCAAAACAGCTAGCCCCAGGGCTTGCTTCTTGATGTTTCAGTGGAACTAGCCTGGAGGTGTTTACACTTCACAGGAACCAAACCTTAGGATTTTTCTTCAGATTGTCCCTGGAAGACCACTATTTTGCCCCAGTGCTTCTTTACTTTTATTGTTCTATGTTCACCCTGGGGCAATATTTTGTCTTGTCTGTGGAAGAAATCTGGAGAGATTGGAATTTTCTGACTTACTGTGCCATCTTCCCAGAATCCTGATTCTCCTACTACTTTCTACAGGAAGCATTCCCCAATTCCTCTTGATTCTAGTTCCTTCCCTCTGTTAATTATTTCTTATTTTTCCTGTATGTAGTTTACTTTGTATATATTTCTTCACATGCTGTTTCCCTTATTGGATTCTAAGGTCTTTGAGGGCAGGAGCTGTGTTTTGCCTCTTTTTTTCCGTATCCCTAGCATTTAGCACATGGCCAGGAACATAGTAAGTTCTTGAGAAATATTTATTAATTGATTGATAATCATCATTATCATAGTGAAAAGAGCTCTTTACTTGGTTTCATAGGACTAGGGTTCTCTCAGTTTTACTCCTTACTGATTTTGTGACCTTAAATCATCATTCACTTCACCTACATGAGCCTTATTTTTCTCATCTATAAAATAAGAAAGCATTGGGCTAAATAATTTTGAAGGTCATAGAATCATAGGAGATGAGACCTGGAAGAAATCCCTCCATCTCTTGAAACAGCCAGTCCCAGTATGGGATGGCTTGAATTGTTAGGAAGACATTTTTCTTGAAATTGAGCCCAAATTGACCTCTTTCCAACTTCCACCCCTTGTTCCTGGTGCTGGAGCCAAATAGAACAAGTCCAGGTCCCCTTCCACATAACACCCACCCCCTTTCAATGCTTGAATGATTGTCAACTCATTCTATGTCTTTATTTTTCCAGGATAAATGTGCCCAGGTCTTTCAACTGATCCTCATATGTCATGAACTCCAGGCCCTTCACTGTTTTGGCTGCCTTCCTTTGCATGGTTTCCAGAGCTTGTCAATGTTCTTCTTAACCAAGGTGCCCAGAAGTGAATATCATGTTTTACATGAGGTCTAATGGGAGGAGAGGAATGTATGGTTATCATCTCAATTCCTGGAAGCTGTACTCCTTTTAATAAAGCTCAAAATTATATCACACTGCTGATTCATGTTCAGCTTGCAGTCTAGTAAAACACCCAGATTTTTCACAAAAATTGATCAGTCAACAAGGATTATTAAGAGCCTCCTATGTGCCAGGTACCATGCTAAGCACTCAGGATACAAAGACAGAAAATAGTCCTTCTCTCAAGAAGTCCATATTCTAATGGGGGAGACACAATACAAACAACTACCTACAAGAAAAATATAGACAGGATTAACTGGAAATAATCAGCAGAGGGAAGACATTAGCATTAAGAAGGATCTAGAAAGACTTCTTGTAGAATATAGAATTTGAAACTGTTCCGATGGCTATCAATTGGGGAATGGCTAAGAAAGTTGTGGTATATGATTGCGATGGATTATTATTGTGCTATAAGAAATAACAAGCAGGATGTTTTCAGAAAAACCTTGGAAGAGTTACATGAAGTGATACAGAATGAAATGAGCAGAACCAAGAGAGCATTGTATGCAGTGACAGCAATATGGCACAGTGATCAACTGTGAATGACTTAGCTATTCTCAGCAATACAATGATCTAACACAATTCCAATGGATTGATGATGAAAAATGTTATCCCCTTCCAGAGGAAAAAACTGATGAGTCTAAATGCAGATGGAAGCATACTTTTTCCTTAATTATTCTTAAGGGGTTTTTTTTTTTTGGTCTGTATTTTCTTGTGCAATATGTCTAATATGGAAATGTTTTGCATGACTGCACATGTTTAATCTATATAAAGTCATGCCCACACCCTTTTGCTGATTGGGTGTGAAGCCTTTGGGCCCTAAAAAGAGTATGTACATCCAGAAGGTAGCCATTGAGAACTGAGAGTTCAGAAATCAGAAGAGATAATTCAGAAGTTAGAAGGGAGAATTCAGAATCCACGGTAAGGAGCAGTAAGAACTCTGAGACTAAAAACCTGTAGAAAGAGCGTGGAGCAAAGAGTGGAATGGAAACCAGGAAGCTTTGAAGACCAGAGAACTGAGGGGAGAGAGAACACAGACAAGCACACAATTAACATTCATGGGTGTTTACAGGGAGGCCCCAGCAGGGAAGAAGGTTGCAGGATGACTTGGTTCCTTGCTATAATACTGTTTTGTAATTTCCTTGTTGCTACATTGAAATGGGCTTACTGGTTTTGGAATGTAATTACTGCTGTATCGAATTGGAGATATTGGTCTTGGGACTTGATCCTCTGGCATTTAAATAAATGTTATACATCCTCTGCCTTCTACCTTGAGGTTTTTCATACTTTGTGATTCCAAACCATACAGGCATGTTCATGGTCATCCTCAAGGTCATGAATATTGCCTTATTGGTACAGGTAGGGGCACCAAGCAGAGTATTGAAATATTCTAGATATGAAGAGATGAGAGCTGAACCCAAGGAGGTGGTCTTGGAGGAGAGAAGGGGGCATTTATAAAAGATGTTTCCAAAGTAGAGTTGAAATGATTTGATGCTAGATTGGATTTGAGTGTAGAGCTGATGGCTGGGGGTGGTGAGAGATGGTGAGGAACTGAGAATGGCATTTAGGATGTGAATCGATGTGTCTGTAAAGATAGCAGTACCACGAATAATAGGTAGGTATGGACAAGGGAGGGTTTGGGAAGAAAGATAAATCCAGTTTTGGACATTGAGTTTAAGATGAGTATAGGTCATCTAATTTGAGATGTCCAATGGGAAATTAGAGATGTGAATTTAGAGGTTAGGAGAGAAGCTGGAGCTAGATAAATAGATCTGCCTCAGCACAAAAATGATAATTAAATCTATTATAATCTATGATGTTTATAATAGTTGTATGAAATATGAGAGGGAGGGTATTATTATCCCACTTATATTTATGAGGAAATAAATTCTAATCATAGGATTTTAGAAAAGAAAATGACTTCAGGAGTTATTTAGTCTAATTCATATTCTATGCAGCATAGATCACAGACCATAGATTTACATTTATATTTTGATAAGGATCTATTCCTGAATTTTACAGAGAAGGAATCCAAGGCCAACAGAAATGATATGACTTGTTAAGGTCACAGATTTGAACCCAGGTCTTTTGACTCTAAATACAATATTTATTCAGCTACATGCCCCCCATCTCCCCAGTAAATGATCATCCATTTGCTTGAAGAGCTTTAATGATGACTAATTCAGAACCATCTAAGATAACCCATTGCACTTTCTAAACAACTCTAGTTTCTATGAATTTTTTTCCACCAACTAATATATTTTCTTCTCCTCTGCCATTATATCCTCCCCCTTCTCTTCTCCATGCCAAATATACCAGTTCCTCTTTCAATTCTTGTATATCATAGTATCAGATCTCTAAAAACTCATGGAATCATAGACACATCGATGTGGCAAAGACCTAACCCCCTTGTTTCATAGATGAAGGAATTAAGCTTTGCTTGCAGGTAGTAGACATAAGTGGAATCTGAAGACTTAAGAGAAACTGACAGTCTCCATTAATTTCCTATCCCAGTTTGCTACACTTGAGACTTTAGGAAAATCTACCTTGAGTGAGATCCAGGACTCTCTCTTGGATGAACTGAGTTTTCTCCCAACGGAGAAAGTATTGTCTAGTATATATTTTTCTTACATATACCTTCTTTGATTTCTGTTTTGCTACATATCTGGATAAATGTTTTTTTTTCTTGGCTAAATGCTATTTGATTGGGAAAGGGATCAAGCCTTAGATATAAAACTTAGGGTCCTGCTTTCCCCCAATAATGAATAGCTTTTAGAAGTTAGTTGGAACTTGAAAACATCATCCCTCTAAAAATATTTTAGAGAACAGATAGATATTTTCTATCCCAGTAGCCCTTCTCTGAGGAGACTACAGTGGCCTCTAACCCCAGCTTCCTGCTTCCCCTCCTGGAAGGACTTAGCCTCCTTTGGAGAAAGGTAGGGAAAGAAAAGACTAGAGATGTCTATTTTGCCTCCCCTCAAGCCACACCATGTGGTAACCATGTGATGGATAGCGTTCACTATATTGTATCTTTCTATAGTAACTGAAGAGCATTGTATTTGAAGGCAAACAGTCTACTTTCTTGTCCTAGTACTGTTATTAATTGTATCTATGATTATGGGTAAGTCATCTCATCTCCCTGGCCCTCCATTTTTCCATCTATAAGATAAGATCAACCAGATTTCTATGTTCCCTTCCACTCTAGGATTCTACATACTTAGATACCTAATTACTAGTAGACTTCAGTGATGTATGATTTCATCAATGTGCATACTCTCTCCAGAACCACACATCACAGCCCACTTACTCTTTCTCATTCTTTGAGATCCTTGTCCATGTCTTCACACAAAGCCTCTTTATTGGATGGCCCATCCAACAAGTTGGAGGTCTTCTAGGTTTCCTGATATTGAAGTGTTGTAAATGATTCATTCTAGTTACATGAGTGGCCTACCTCATTTTCTGTTCATTTACCCCTCTAATTATGTCCATTATAATACTTTGCTCAGGCAAATTATTTATTGGTCCTATATTAGTCAGACCTACTGTACACTTCTCCCTTGCCCCTTGTATGGTCCGCTGAGTATTATACAGCTGGTAGCCATTCAGAATTGCAAAAAGATGTCTGAAATTAGAAACTCGGGCCTCTTTTTCTCAGGGAAGCCTGTGGTTATTATTGCCTTTTATTTTTCCAAATGCATTCCACTCTGCTCTCCTGATAGACCAGTTCAATAGTCTTTCTATGCAAATGGATTTCTAAGTGGGATAGTCAGACAGATTGCCTGATCTGGAGTCAAGAAGACCAGAGTTCAAATCCAACTTCAGACACATTGGGCAAGCCACTTAACCTGTGCCTAACCCAGCTTCTTCAAATATAAAACTGGGATAATAATAGCATCTATCTCCCAGAGTTGTTGTGAGGATCAAATAAGATAATGTTTGTGAAGCACTTAGAATGTTGCAGATGCTATATAAATGCAAGCTATTATTAAAAGAATATGAGGCTCTTTCCTGGGACCTCTTTTCTTCCCTCTTTTACTCAGTGACTTCATGAGCTTTCATGGGATCAGTTTTTATCTTTCCTCAGGAGATTGCCAGATCTATCTACCCTTAATCTCTCTACTTGAGCTCTGATCCGACATCATCAATTAACTATTAAGTCATTTCAATATAGATATTACATAGGCATTCCAAACTAAAGGTTTTCAAAATAAAATTCATTCTCTTCCCCAAAACCCACCTTTCTTCTGAATATCCCTATACACATAAAGGGAATCACAATCCTTTGAGTCATTAGGTTTGCAATCTCAGAATGATCTTCAACTTCTCATCCCCACCTGCCACACATATTCAAACAGGAGACAAGTCTACCTCCACAGCATTTCTGGCATCAATCCCTTGTCTCAAACAGCTACCACCATAACTCAGGATCTCATCACCTCTTGCTTGGGCCATAGCAATAACCTCCTAATAGGTTTCCTTCTCAAATCTATCCTTGTCTCTAACCCTAAAAATAGATGCCAAAGGGATATCCCCAAAGTACAGTTATGGCAATGTCACTCCCCTGCTAAAGAAGTTCTCTCTTGCCTGTAAGATCAAATATAAACCCCTCTACTTGGATATTTAACAATGATGATGATAACTAGGTTTATATGGAACTTTGAGGATTACAAAATGTCTTATAAATGTTTTATTTTATCATCTCTATAACCTTGAGAGGTAGGTGTTACTGCTGTTGCCATTTTACAGATGAAAAAAAAAAAACGAGGCTGACTGAGGTATGTTATTTTCCAAGGGTCACCATTAACGTATCCGAGGCAATATTTGAACTCAGTTTTTCCTGACTCCAGGTCCAGGACTACAGGGTCAGCACTCTAGCCATTGTACCACCTAGCTATCTTTTAAAGACAATTGTGACCTGACTGTAGGCTAACTTTCTAGATTTGTTACATATAATTTCCCTTCGTACCCTTTACAATGCAACAAAATTGGACTATTCTCTCTTTGCATGACATCTCATGTCTAGTCACCATATCATTGCAAACATTGTGCCCCACCCCAATCCCCACCCTCAATCCCTGGAATGTACTCCATCATCACCTCCACATCTTAGAATCCATGATTCCCCCCCAAATTACCTTATGTATACTTATATATCATTTTGTATTTCCTTGTCTGTATTAATGTGGTTTTCCCTAGGAATTTAAGTTCCTGGAGGGGACTAGCCATTTCCTTTTGGTCTTTGTATTCCCAGTGAATGGTACAGAGCACTGTCATGGTCCTCTTCAAGAATGAAGGACAACCTCCCCCCCCACACACACACACAGCCACAACAGGGTATATGGCACATGGAAAATCCTTGATAAATGCTTATTGAATTGACTTGAATCAAACTGAATGAAATGGAATTAAAAAATGTTGAAGTCAGAGCAATTATTTGGTTTTAAGCAGACAAGGAAAAAATAATATAGGGCTGGACTGATTTAAAAATGTTTTTAATCCTTTGCATGAATCTAATGTCCACACTGGCGATGTGAGTTCATTGGGGCAGGAGGGGGAGAGCACACATCTTTAACCAGGCTTTATAATTCTTCCTTCTTTGAGGTAATCCTCCCTCAACACATCCCCAAGAAAAGAAGAATATGATCCCGAGAATGATTTGATGGTTTATTTGTTTTGCATCTAACCTGTACACTTAGGCAGGGAAAAGTAAACAGTATTATTATCACATTCCCATGTTTTTCAACTTAGGGTTTTATAAAGTTGCTCTGTGTGCAATTTCTTATAGAAAAAAATAAAACTTTCACTTCTTCCCTAGTAATTTGCACAAATGAATGAGAATAGGAGGAAAACAAAGGACAAACATAAGCAAGATGCTTGGGAAATGCACTCTAATAGAGAAACCTGCTTTAAAAAAATCATAGTTATCAGGGAGAAAAAAATAACACATTTGAATAAATATTTATGTATGTTTTCACAGTTTCCTGGCTTGTGCTCCTGCGTATACCTTGAAGGCAGTTAAGGAAACAACTATAAATCATAAACACGACATGAAATGAGTTCTATGAAAGTCTCCTATTACTCCATTACAGAAATCCAGCTTAGCAATCCTTTTCTTTCCTTCTTTAGTATCTTTCCATAAACAATTCAAAATAAAGTTGTAGCATTAACAAAATATATTTAATGTAAATGAAAGCAGTAGCACAAAAGTATATACAGCTGGGGAGAAATTAATTCATCTTTCCCTCTAGCAAAGGAGGAGTACACTGGAATAGTTGCTTATTCCTAATAAAATACCTCCATCAAAGAGATTTTAAAATTACTTTAGAAAAAATGGCACAATGTGTTTGAGTGGGCTAAGACATAGATGTGAAATTCAAGTATTCACTAAGCATTCTAATCTTTCTCTGCCAGTGACTCTTTGAATGACCTTGAGATAGTCATTCTACCCTGGTTTGTTTAATGAGCAAAGTGACTAAGTAAGCATACCTCAGCCTGACTGAGAAAGAGAGAGAGAGGGAAAGAGAGAGAGAAAGAGAGAGAGAGAGAGAAGAAAAGAAAAAAGAAATTAGGTTCTAAATAATGAATTCTGTCCTATGATCACAATTTTGCTGATAGATGGCAAATACTGCCATTTCTCAGAGTCAACAATAAATAATCTGTTAGGGATATAGAGCTTTCATTTAAATCTTGCACTTTAGTCCCCTTAGATTACTATCTCAATTTTACTTATCTTTAAAGCCCTACAAAAGAATCTAATCCATTTCTTGCATCCCTAAGGGCTTTGGATGGGGCCACAATTTTATTATTCTTGCTTTAACAGCATTGCACGAATAGTTTCTAACCATCCCAGGTTCCATAGAGGAAAGCCCTGCCTCTTCATAGTTCCCCCGTAATTCTGCCCCACCCTAGATTTTCATCATTCCAGCCTTCCACCTTCCACCCTCCATCAGTAGTGCAGAAAATCAAGTGATCTGCTGTGAACAAGTAACTGGGTTAGGACCTTATAAAGCCTTAGGATAGCATTAATAAGTGTTGATATACAACTTCTTATATGTAGTCATGGTACAGGAGAATCATACGCAATACAATCCTCTTGCTTCTTATTATCAAAATTTAATTCCAAATAAGTTCTAGTTATTAATGTCACACAGTACATTCTGGAGGCAGTTCCATTTTCTTTATGAAGAAAACTAGCAGACATTTTCCCTAGTGAGTTGACAGCAAGGTGGGAACTAAAATTTATTGTTCTCAATTTTGTCAGATGAGGCCACTGGAGAATCCTTTCTGCACCACTGTACTTTTCAACTTGGGCACTAAATCCAAACCAGTATTTTAAGTATTAAATAATGAATATTGCTTTTATTCATAAAAATGCTAAAGCATGATCAATTAGTCAAAACAAAGAAGGCGACCCAAAGAATTTGGCATCAAGGCAGAGAGCAGAATTTAAAGCAGATGGATACAAATTAGGGGGTGTTGAAAGGGACAATTTTGAAATATCAATTTAAGAGTAATTGACAAGTCTGTTCAACCTAGAAGTAATGGAATTTTTCTCCTTGGAGCACTCTAAAAGAAAAAATAAAAATAAAACACAGAAAAGTGGTTTAGAAAGAGTAAGCACCTAGAGACAAAAGGATGAACCTACTGACCTTCAAAGTTCCATTTCTTCTTTTTCATTTTAAAATGAACAGGAATAAAATTGTATTAGCCGTGAAATGTTTGCTTGTACATTGGTGGCCTTAGATTTTTATTTAAAAAAAAGTGAAAAAGAAAGACATGGAAGAAACCAAAGTGCTACTTGACTAATAAATGGAAAGTCATTATGTAGACTAATTCTATATAATGATGCTAAAATTTTGTTCATTACACTCATTCATTCAACAACATTTATGGAGCAACTACTATGTAAGGCATTATACTAGATTTTGTGAAACAAAAGAATAGGACAAGATTACTACCCCCAAGGAGCTTATAGTCCAGAAAGACAGATGAGACATACACAAATATCATACATTAAATTAAATTATTTTAAGGCAGTTACAGTAGTAACTTGGAGAGGCCATGTTTATGTAGAGCTGGATCAATGTAGGCTGCATTGGGAACATGACATTTGAAGTAGCCCTTGAAGGAAAAATTAAAAAGAATTAGCAGGAAACTTTCTAGGAAGAAGGTACAAATATAAGCATAGACACAGAGGTGACAAAATAGAAAGTCTCTTAGGAAGGGAAATCTTAAGTAACTGAATTTGGTTATATTAAAGAATGCCTTAAGATAAATGGAAGAGGATAGTGTTGGAAAGGTAGTTTGGGTCAAAATCATGGAGGGACTAAAAGGGCAGGCAAAGGAGTTCCAGCCTTTTTCAGTAGGTTAATGAGGAGTCATGGAAAGTTTGTGAACAGCAAATTATGCAGGCATAGCCAAGATGGAAAAGTAGCAAGAAGAATTACCACAAGTTCCTTCCTCCTCCCACACTCAACTCCTTTAAACAGACCTAGAAAATGCACAATACCAAAACCTAATTAGGAAATCTGAGAAAAAAACAAAATCGCAATGAGTCATTTTTTTTAGCCCAGATAAACATAGGGAGACCTGCAGAAAAATCTGCAGATAGAGATGGGAGGAACAAAAAAACACACCAAGAAATGGCCAGAAACTCCATGAAGCACTTTAGCATGGGGAATAGCTATGTACCAGGGGAAGAAGAGATTTCAGTTCCAAAATTGAGGGGTCTGAACTTGAACAGGGTGATAGATTAGGGGCCAGCTAATGGTTCTGCTGCTCACTGCTCTGTTTTAGGTCATAGATACAAGGCTGGCTGAGGAGGAGACCAATAGATAGGGGGCGTATTCAAGGTTGAGGGGTGGTCACAGAGACTTTATCAAGGAACAAGCTTGGAAGCAAGTATCAATTTTGTGGCTTGGATCCCAGGAGTAGATCAGGGTCTTGGTTATAATTTCCAGCCCAGTCTGAAGTCTCAAGTAGAATAACAAGGGCAGAAATTCAAGATGAAAGGGGAGCTTATATTTCTGTTACTCTAATCCAGAAAAGCTTTCCGGCTATCTGATGGTGGCCAAGTGCATCAGCAGCAATCTACTAGAATTCCTCATGTTGCTTAGACACAAACCTAGGTGAGGAACTTTCAGAGCTTAGAGCAGGGGGGCTAGTGATCAGACTTTGCTGTAGATAAAATCACTTCGGAAGAGCTAAAATCTTACAAGTCCCCACCATGACCTGTTTGTGAGGTCTTAGAATAACACAAAACCTAGTGTCCCAAGAAAGTAGTCCTAAGACCAGCCCAGACATCTCCTATGGATGTGTGCAGAGCCTAGCCCTAAGAAGTAGTCTAAAGTGAGGGAATCAGCTGGAAGAGTTAGCAAACAGAAAAAAAAATCTCTGAAAACATAAACTAAGGAGAAAAAAAATGACTCCAAAACATCTACAAGCAAAGCTTCAAAGACAAACGCAACTTAGGCACAAGGTCAACTAGAATTCTTAGAAAGGATGAAGTAAGAGCTAAAAGAAACTGATAAAAATATCTTTATAATTGAAAAGGAGAACTAAAGGAAAAAGACTGGAAAAGAAATGAGAACTAGAGAAGAAAGAATTAGAAAGGAAATTAAGCAGTTTGACAAGAGGTACAAAACTTTGTCCAGGACAAAAATTCCCTTTAAATTAGAAGGGACAAGTAGAGGCTAATAATGACTGGATGAAACAAAAGGAAATATTTTTAAAAGGAAAAAAGATTAAAAAAATAGAAGAAAATGTAAGGCATCTTATAGTAAAAACTACTGACTTAGAAGAAAAAAAGGATTAGAGATAACTTAAGAATCACCAAACTACCTTAAAGTTATGATCAAAAAAGGGCTCTAGACATCATATTTTAAGAAATTTAAAAAACTGCCCATTTGATCCAGAAAGCAAAAGAGAAATAGAAATCACTAATTATTTCCTGAAAGGAACTCCAAGAAGAAAATTCCTAGGAACATAATAACCAAAATCCAGAGCTTCCGGGTGAAAGAAAAAAAGCATTTTAAGTAGCCAGAAAAAAAGAATTCGAGTACCAAGGAGTCCCAACTAGAATCACATATGATTTGGCATTCAAATTATAAAGGAGAGGAGAACTTGGAAAATGATGCCCCAGAAGGCAAAGTATATAGGCTTATAACCGAAAACAATTTACCCTGAAAAACTGAATATAATTCCACAGGGGGAATAAATGGACCTATTATAAAGTAGAGGGCTTCCAAACATTCCCGATGGAAAGAGTAGAGCTACATAGAAACTTTGAAGTACAAATAGAGGAATGAAGAGAAACACAAAAGAGCAAACGAGCAAGCAACCATCAGGGACAAATAAATATAAATTGTTTATATTTTAAAGTGGAGAGATAATACATGTGTCATCTCAGAATCATATCGTATCCTGGATCATAGGGGAAATCTACTTAGACAGAGGTTCTAGGGATGATTAGATCTTGATATCTTAAAATACAAATGGAAGAAGAGCAGAAGAAAAATAAACTACAAAGGGTGAGAGGAAAGGTAAAGGAAGGTTAAGAAAATATCCCACATAACTGGGGTAGAAAAGTAGAAATCTATACAAACAAGAAACATGAGTGACACTTTGACCTACCTCCCATATCTAAATTGGTCAAAGGAGGGAAGAATACACACACACACACACATGAACACACTCATGCTTACACGCATGCACAAACTCATAATGTTGGATACAGAAATACATTTTTCCCAACAGGGAAACAGGAAAGAAAGGGGAGAAGGTAGAAGGAGTAACAATAGGGAAGACAGATTAAGGTATTAGTCCTAAGCAAAACAAATTATAATTAAGGATTTATGAAAATATTTATAGTACCTCTTTTTTTCTTGGTAAAGAACCAGAAATTTAGGAGATAATCTGATGCAATCTGATAAACATTTCTTAAGTGCTTAATATATGCCAAGCACTGTGTTTAGCACTAGGGACACAATTAACAAAAAGAAAGATAATCATTACCTTCATGGAGCTTACAATCCAATGGAGGGAGACAACACGTAACAGGATGTAGGAAAGCAGATTGGGCTGTGAGAACACCAGGAGTACTTGTCTTAGCCTCTTGTCCCATGGAGGGCAAACCAGATAGAGCATCAGAGGCAAAATGGAGTGATCTGAAAGACCAGTTTCTACTCTCTATAAAGGAAGACACTGGGAGAAGTTTGACACTCCATTGTCCAGCCCAGCAGTGAGGGGGAAAGGAGATTGAGGGAGGTGGTGTCAATCCAGGCTTAAGTCAGCGACATGGGAATGAAGTTAGAAGTGGTGAGCTTATTCTGAGAGAGATATGTAGTTTTGAAACCAGGTAGGGCTGCAGAGTCACTTAGCATTAATTAGGAAATGGCTGACCAAGTTACGTTACATAAATGTGATGCAATCCTACTGTGCTGTAAAAAGATGGCTTTAGACAAAATAAGGAAGACATATGAACCAGAGACCAATTTTTTCAGTGACAATATTGTAAAGGTGAACAACTTGGAGAGAATTAAGAATTCTGATCAGCATAATGACTAACCATGATTTTTGAGAATTTATGATGACACATAGTATCTACCTCCTGATAGAGAGGTAAAGGGCTCACAACCCAGAGTGAGACAATTTTTTCTGGACATAGGCAATATAGGTATTTGTTTTTCTTGACTGTACATATTTGCAACAGGCTTTGTTTTTCTTTATTTCTCCATTGAGGGAGGGGGATATGGAGGTAGATGACAGAAGAGGCAGATTTTTGCTGTTGGAAAATAATGAAATTTAATTTAAGAAAGGAAAGTTTATGATTACAGAGTTGACAAGATGATCATTGTACTTTAGGGAGATTAATCTGGCAGCATCAGTTAGAATTCATTTGAATGGAGAGAGAAACAAAGCAGAGACACCAGCCAAGATGCCCATGTAGTAGTCTGATCAAGAGGTAATAATGATCTAAAACCAATAGTGTCCAAATTGATTGCCAGGACTCCCTAGAGGTCTATGGCTCCACCCCAAGAGGTGTGTGATCAATCAATTAAAGGGCAGAAGGATTTGTTTCATCCTCTCTGTAATAGCCAATTGTGGTGCTTATTTCCAATTTAACCACACCTATCTTCATCCCACAGGTTCCATCAACTCTTCCCCTTTTAAGAGACAAACATTGGCTCCTGACAACCATTATCACAGAATCACTACCCAAGTACTCCCATCAACAGTGGCTCAGGAATGACTGGAAAATTCCCCCTCCTCCCCAGCATGCCTACGCATAACTCTTAGATCACTTTACTGTAATACTGTGTAACTGTTGCAGTTGCCTTTTGAAGTGCAAGCTCTCCAATCAAAGGTGTCTTGTGAATTATAACATAACCTTCCTGTCCCTTTCCACATCATTTTGAATGAAATAGAATAATTCTTACTGAGTGAGCAGGAACTGACAGGCTGTTACTACATCACAGCTCTAATTATATAATCTTTCCTCCAATGGCCCCTTCTTCCAAAGTTCTTTATTACTTCTCTTCCAAAAGTATCTGTTGTTGTATTTCACAGAAAGAACAAATAGAAAGCATAACAATACTCCCAATCACCCAGATTCATAACCTAGGTCTCATCTTCCACTCCTCACTCACCCTTATTGCACATATCCAATCAATTGCCAAAGCTACTCGTGTAAAAAAAAAAAACCTCTCTCTCTCTCTCTGTCCCATATATATGTGTGTGTGTGTGTGTATACACATATACATACATATGCATATATGTATATAATCTTGGGCAGTTCAGGTCCTTATTTACTTCACCTGGACTATAGCTATTTTCAGTCCATGCTCAACATATCAATACAAAGAAGCATCTATTAAGCACCTACTGTATTCCAGTCAGTGTGCTGGGGGTATAAATACAAACAAAAGGGCCTTTTTCCCTGAAGTTCTGCTTCCTTTATTTTTTTTTAAAGGAACTTGAATTCTGATGGGGAAGAAAATTATATAAATATAATGGGAGACTACTCAGTGTGGTTCTGTTCCTCAGAGCAGGCAGAACACTCCCTTCTGGTTTAAATCTAACATATGCAGAATGGTTTACTACCATTCTTGAATGACTCTGGGGCCCACACTGTATAATGGAAAGTTTTTCAATTTTCTTCAGACGTAAAAACATTAACAATAGAACCAAACCTGAACTCCATAACGAAAGATCAATAAGTGCTTCCTTTTGCCCATTTTGGGCTTTTCTCTCTTAGCTTTCAATTGAGAAGAATTGGCTGTGAGCCTCCTGGTGGGGAGAAGGACAAAGACTTGGTTTATCTTATCTCACCACCTGACCACTACCCTTCCCTGAGCTAATATTATCTGTTCTGTTGATTTTGTTTTCTTTCTTGATAGTAGGCAAATGAGTATTTGGAGCTTTGAGATACTAAAAGCAACAATAGAGGTCCCCTCAGCTTCTGGAATAGATAGTAGAGACCACAAAAGCTGGTAGGAGCGGAATGTAATAAGGACCCAGTGCTGAGCAGTAACTTGTTTAAATCAGGCCAGCAATGGATTGACCCTTTTGAAACCCATCCTTCCCAAAGACCCAGTGCATAGAGGAGAGAAAGTATACCCTTGGGGTAGAGAAGATGTTTTGTACCAACCACTTTCCGCTTGAGCATAGCTTTTCATGGGACAGTAAACCTCAAGTTTGAGGGTGGGCTTGTTTTGTACTTCTGAATTTGTTATACCTTTTCAGTAAATATCCCTTTATGAAAGCTAATTGTTATCAACTTATTAAGCAATATTGGAGGAGCATACTGGATGAGTATTCATGAACAAATGCATAGAAAGTCACTGTCCTTCTGAGCTAGTCCTGAAATCCTGAAGGGAAAAATGATAAACTTCTTCTGGAGTCTCAATCTATCTGTTTAAGTAGAAGTGGAGAGTAAAGGAAGGGAGGGAGGAAGGAAGGAAACAAAGAAGGAAGGAAGAAAGCAACATATATGTGTATATAAATATATGTGTACATATATATGAGAATAAATACAAAAATATATGAAATAGTTAAACACAAGAGAGTTTGCGTGACGGAGTGCTAGCTGTTTGTTGGTGGAATCAGGAAATGTTTCATTTAGAAGCAATATTAGAGCTGTGTCTTAAAACATCAGAAAGATTATATGAAGTAAAGGTGAGAAGGGAGCACATTTCAGGCACGTGAGGAAGCCCGTTCCAAGGCCTTGAGACAGGAGATAGAATGCCATGTGTGCTAAATAGAAACAAGTTCAGTTTGGTTGGATGTCGGGGTTCTGGAGAGGAAGTAATATATAGTGAAAATGGAAAGATAGTTGTATCCTAACTATGAAGGACTTTAATAGCTAATCAGAGAAGTTAAAACAGGTATCCTAGAGACAATAGGGAGGAAGTTGAGTTTACAAGAAAGTAATATGGTTAAATCTACCCTAAAGGAAAATCATTTTGATGTGAAGGATTGATTGGAGAGAGGAGAGATTTGAGGAAGGGAGATCAATTAGAAGGCCACAGCAACTATCCTGTCAAGAGGTGATGAAGACCTAGACCAGGTTGGTGGCTGTTAGAGTTGAGAGAAGGGGACAGATGAAGAAATATTGTACAGAGGTAGAAATAAAAAGACTTGGCAATTTATTGGGTGTGTCAGGTGAGGGAGACTAAAGAGTCAAGGATAACACTGAAGTTGGAAACCTGAGAGACTTTAGGCACGGTGGTACCCTCAGTAGAGTACGGAAATTTGGAAGAGGGGTTCATATAGGGGATAAAGATAATAACTGCTGCTTTGGAGTTGAGGTTAACATAGCTATAAATCATCTAGTTTTAAAAGTCCAATAGAAAAATGTGGATGCAAGCTTACGCCTCAGAAGAGAGAATATATCTGTATATACAGATATGGGAATCCTCTGCATAGTGATGATTATTAAACTCATGGGAACTGATTAGGTCACCTGGGGCCAGAATATGGAGAACTAATAACAGTAGCTAGTCCATATATGTGTGTATGTGTATGCGTATGCGTGTATGTGTTTGTGTGTATGTATGTATATGAATGTGTATGTATGTGTTCACATACATGTATGTGTGTATGTATATGCGTATGTATGTGTATGTGTGTATGTGTATGTGTATGTATATGTGTATGCGTATGTATGTGTATGCGTATGTATGTGTATGCGTATGTATGTGTATGTGTGTATGTATATGTGTATGTGTGTATGTGTGTGTATGTGTGTATGTGTGTATGTGTGTGTGTATGTGTGTATGTATGTATGTATATGTGTATGTATATATGTGTATGTGTGTATGTGTATGTATATGTATATGTGTATTGTATGTTTATGTGTATGTGTGTAAATGTATGTGTGTATGAGTATGTATGTATATGTGTATGTATATGTATGTGTGTATGTGTATGTCTATGTGTGTATGTCTATGTGTGTATGTCTATGTGTGTATGTCTATGTGTGTATGTCTATGTGTGTATGTCTATGTGTGTATGTCTATGTGTGTATGTCTATGTGTGTATGTCTATGTGTGTATGTCTATGTGT
>CM053624.1:191296356-191341334 GCA_028646595.1 Phalanger gymnotis | reverse complement strand
CACAGGGGTTTCACACCTGATAGGGCTTTGGGCCTGGGGCTTAGCGTTTAACAGGTGAAAGTACTTTCACCATAAACAAAAGCCAAACTCCTCAAGGGCACCGGTTAAACTAAGCCCATTTTGCCTTACTGGCACACCATCTTAGTCAACCTGGTTCCCAGTGTGTTTTCTGCTATTCTCTTCTTGGCTGACAAGTAGTCCTTTACATAATTTCACACTGCTGTGCTCCTGGAAAGCAGTCATGTCACCATAGGCTCAGAGTTGGATTGCCATTTTGAAACAAACTATAGGGAGAATTTAGGGTTGAGCTTAGTAGAATATAAGGTCCTTGAAGGCAGGGCTGTTCTTGTTTTACTTTGTGCAATTAGCACTTTACACACGCTTATTTGTAGATTAATCACAAATGGTTTTCATTGTTGTCATTGTCGGTTTGTCTGTCTTTTGTTTTGTTTTTTATACAATCGCAACCAGGCCGC
Source organism: Phalanger gymnotis (assembly GCA_028646595.1). Classification (NCBI taxonomy): domain Eukaryota; kingdom Metazoa; phylum Chordata; class Mammalia; order Diprotodontia; family Phalangeridae; genus Phalanger; species Phalanger gymnotis. The sequence goes on along the minus strand of CM053624.1, from coordinate 191,340,858 downwards.
AAATGCCGCCACCAATGACTGACTGATTGGTTCAGATGCTTTGATTTGCTTCATCTCCAACCTGGGTTGTTTTGGTGCACCTTAGGCAGCCCTGGTGGCCTACTGCTCTCAGGGTTCACCACATTAGTACCAGACAGTGTTGCTCCATTGGCTTTATCATTATTGCAGCTTAGAATCCCCAAGCTCAAAGGATCCAACAGCCCCAGCCTCCCCCAGTGGCAGAGATCACAAGTCTGCATTTGGCCAAAGGACAAATTCTTTATTGGGGTTTCAAAGAGCTGGCCTGTAAGCTCCAAAGTCTCAAAAGACACAGATAAATGTCATTTTGAACATGATGATAACATTGCTTAAACCGTGCATGCCACACTGGTATGCCCCTTAGACCCACCAACGTAGATTTTAGATAGGCTAAGCGCAAGAACTGAAGTAAAAAAAAAAAAAAGAAAAGAAAAGAGGACATTGGTAGGAAGAGCTCTCTCCCACCAATAAGAAGAGAGACAAAAGATATGAGCTGAGTACAAATTTGAATGAGGGAGTTTTTCATTCAGGTTCAATCAGCACAACCACTGACTTATTAACAATACTACTGTAATTCCTTATATACTAAGACCTTGGTCGAGTCACTGAGCTTGTTCTGGCATCAGTCCATTTACCTGTCAAATGAGGTGAGTGATTTTGAAATGTCAGGGGACTAGTCTGCAATACTGGTGTTGAGGAATAAGATGATCACCCACTTTGTAAACTAATCATTACATCAGGCTTTTGGTTCTTATATCTGAATACTAGGTGGCCCAGTGGATAAAGCACCTCACCTAGAGTCAAGAAGACTTGAGCTCAAATATAGCCTCAGATATTCCCTAGCTATGTGATCTTGAGCAAGTCACTTAACCTCTACCTGCCTCAGTTTCCTTAATTGTAAAATGGAAATAATAGCATCTACCTTCCAGGATCTGATGAAGAATTTGTAAAGTGCTTACATAGAACAGTGCCTAGCACATAGTTGCAATTTGTCCTTTGTTTTCCAAGAAGACCATGACATCAAGAAGTTGATGCCATGACTTGTAAGTTATAACAACAATGCTGCTTCTAGCTGCTGTAGCTGTCTAAGGCCCATAACGCCAGCACACAGGAGGGCTGCTAACACAGGTTCTTTGACCTATTTTTCTAAGGAAAGCAACTTTAAGGGGTTAACAATCTTGCTTTAATTAAACATACATATATTATTCACTCAGGTCAGGGGGAAAAGTCAGCACCCTGAACTTCAGAGCAAATACAAACAGAAATTACAAACAGAAATTATATAAACAGAGCAAATAATACAAATCAACAGACAGGTTTCTGTCTGACCATAGCAATACATACATAGTTACCAGAAAGAGAAGCACCAATACCTGGGTTTTCAAAAATGGGCAGGGAGGCTCCTTAACGGCTACCAGAGTCTTGTCTGGTGAAATTACAGAAATGCTCTTCCAATGATTGAGCCCCCCAAACAAAATGCTAACCTTATAATATATATACACTTCTTCCAGGTCAGAGGGCATCGCAACCATGTGACTCAAACTCATGTGACTTAGGTTTTCTTGTAACTTAAGGTTATCAAAGACTCTTGATTGAAACAAAGGCAAGACTCAATCAAAGGCACTTGATTACCTTAGTGCTGAGAAGCACTCTAAAAGAAAAAAACGGCGTTGCTTGACATTGCACAAGTGAATTGGATTACATTGAGGGAGGGCTGGGCAAAGAGGGCAAAGAAAGTCTCACTTTCTCCTCCAGAGTCATCTGGGTCCTATGGTCAGATATAGATCAGATATAGCTTGGTGCTTGGGAGACTCCAAAGGAAAGTCTGGGAGAGAAGAGATATTAGACTGACTACTGACTACCAAAATGAAGAGCTGTTATGCTGACCTCATTATTGCTTGCCTGTGAAACCTGGACCGTCTACCACCACCATGCCAGGAAACTGAATCACTTCCATTTGAACTGTCTTAGGAAGATTCAGAAGGTCACCTGGTAGGATGAGGTACAGAACACTGAGGTCCTTTCTTGAACTAAACTGCTAAGTATTCAAACTCTGCTGCAGAGAATCCAACTCCAATGGGCTGGTCTCATTGTTTGAATGAAAAACGTATGCTTATCAAAAAGAGTATTTTATGGAGAACTCACACAGGGCAGGCATTCACATAATGGTCAGAATAAGTGATACAAGGACACTTTCAAGGTCTCTCTTAAAAACTTTGGAATTGATTGTGTGACATGGGAGACAGTGGGACAGGACTGCTCGATGTGCTATGAGCAAAGCAGAATTGAAACAGCTCAAAGGAAAGCCAGGATGAGCAAATTTAGAGAATCCACTTCAAATGATCACACAAACTATTTGTGCCCGATGTGTGATGGAGCATTCTGAGCTTGTATTGGTTTGATCAGCCACAGTCAGACACAATGAAATTTGACTCTAGCGTAGTGATGTCATTTTGGTCTTCCTCAAGAATAAAGGATAACAACCAAAACAATAGATCAGGATGACTGGAGATGGCCCAGGACTCAGTGGGAAACCTTGGCCTTTTCCAGCTAAGGTCTTTGCAAGTTGTCACTTTGACTGAGGCAAAGTCCATTCAATGATTAGGCTGTTTAAGTAAATTAAGGGATGGCACCTCTAATCAAAAAACAAAAACAGAACAAAGCAAAAAAACCTGGGAGGGGAAGGTCTTCAGAGTTTCTGGCCAAAAGAGAAATCATTACTATTTACATTCACTCTGATGCCATCTGGTCCAAAAAATCACCATTAAGTGGTGCTTGGGCAGAGACCATCAATGAGAGCCAAAATGAATTGGGTTTAAGGTTGGTCTTTAAGGAAGAAATCTAGTCAGTAAACCCCAAGATATCAATGTAGGTTTCAGCCATCAAAATTAACAGTGCTTTGCACAAAGTACCCCCAGGTAAGGGCATGATACCCTACTTGGAGAGAGAAGAGGAGAGAGGAGGGGAGGGGAGAAGAAATAAGAGGAGGGGAGGGGAGGGGAGGAGAGAGAGGAGAAGAGCTGCCCAACTGGAAGTGGCCAGTTGGGTCCCCCATGGGGCAGCTCAGACTACTCACAGGTTGTGGTTTGTCCTTTGTTCTTGAAGAGGACGATGACATCAGAAAGATGATGTTATGACTTGCAAGTGAATTGGAGTGAGGGAGAACTGTGCAAAGTCACCAGCCTCAGTTTCTCCTCCAAAGCCATCTGGGTCCAGTGGCCAGATATGGATCAGGAAAACTATAGTAGGTGCTTAATAAAGGCTTCTTCCCTTCCCTTCTCCTTTGTAGTCTCCATTCAGAAAAAGCCATTTTTACATTGCGGTATATTAGATAATTAGTTATAACAGTCTTCTCTGTGCATACATCAATTGATGAGCAAAGGGGAAGACAAGAAACCTCTCACCACTTAAGAAAGGATAGCAATAGTATCTCAACAGTCTACAGTTATTGCTTTGCTGTTTCTTTCAATTCTATGTAGCTACCTCAATCCCATAATGTGGTCACCTAAGCATGTGTTGGTGCTAAGGCAGCTAGAACACTAGGCCTGGAGTCAGGAAGACTCATCTTCTTGAGTTCAAATTTGGCCTTAGACATTTACTAGGTGTGTGATCCTGGGCAAGTCATTTAACTCTGTTTGCCTCAGTTTTCACAGCTATAAAATGAGCTGGAGAAGGAAATGGAAAATCCCTCTAGTCTCTCTGCCAAGAAAACCTCAAAATGGGGTCACAAAGAGTCAAATATGACTGCAAATCATTGAACAACTGAAAGAGTAAGTGATTGTGAAAGTTAAAGCTTCAAAATTTTTCACTGGTCTCCTTCCTTTATGAGAATCCTGGCTGCAGAGTGTGCACACACACACACACACACACACACATACACACACACACACACACACACAGATACACTGCTGGTGTAATTACTGGAATACATTAGAGAGAACATGAACTTCAAGGAGAGGTTTTGTTCTTGAAATGCTTCAAATTGTTGGGTTTAATATGTATGAAAGAGACATTCAAGATGGAAAAAATATTAAATTTTTAGTTTTCTCTTATAACCACGTAAGAAATATTATAAAGGAATCTTCCCCCTCCCTTTACTTCCAGAGAATCTAAAAGTGGAAAAGTGAATTTTTTAAAACACGAAATTAGTTAGATAATGTAGAATAAAAAAGACTTTATATAACACCTAGAAAGATGCTGGTGAAGATATTTAGACAAGAAATGAAGTTATTAATTTCTTTTCCAGACTTCCCTGCATTTGTTTCTTTGTTTTCACCCTGGAAGCCACAGTGTCCATTTTGTACTATCCTTCCTATGGCAGAGGAAGGGTAATATTAGCTTCAATGTGTTATTTTTTGGGGTTTTTTTCCCAAATTCTTGGAGACCGTGTTGATAAATACACTATTTATTTTGGTCAAAATATGTTTCGGTTGTAGAACAAATACTAGAGAAGTATTTCTGCATCAAATTTCTAAGGATTAGGATTATCGAATCATAGAAAAGATGGTCTCAACTAATGGTGTGTGCTCCCTTCACAGAAGGTGTTGGCAAGGAGGGATTGGATGTCATCAATCCAGGACAGCAGTTAAATTAGATGATTTCCAAAGTACTTCTAACTTTAAGAATTCATGATTCTATGATAAGTTTAGATAACTCAAATATTCCAATTAGAACATCTATTAAAATAGAAAATGCTAAATTCAATCTTTCTTGTTCTTACTCTGAGCCTTAAATGTCCTGCTTCTGATGCTTAGTTTCTCTTAGCCTAAACCATTTTTCATCATGTAGGCCCTCGTGTTCCCTCTTTTCTGAATGATTAAGTCCCAACTGCCTATTAAAGTCCATATATGAAGAAAAATTACTAAATAGTTCATACCCATGGACTTTCAAAACTCATTATTGGATTTTTACCCAAGAAGGTTTAATCGACATGTTGACAAACATTTGTTAAGCACCTACTGCATGCAAGGCACTGGACTAAGCTTTCCGGGCACAAAGAAAAGCATAAAAAAAAAAAATCCCTGCTCTCAAGAAGCCCAGAGTCCAATGGACAAGCGACTATGTACAAACAAGATATTTATAGGATAAATTGAAAATAATCTTAAAAGGAAGGCTTTAAGATCCCAAACAACAGATCAGTGCTCCTCACCTGGGCTCCGTGAACTGTTTTTTCTTTTATTTTAAATTTTTTTCCCAATTACATGTAGAAACAATTTTCAACATTTTTTGAAATTTTGAGGTCCAAATTCTCTCCCTTCCTCCTACTTTGATACAGGTTATACATGTGTAGTCATGTAAAACACATTTTCATATTGGCATGAACTTTTTAATTTTCATTTTTTAAATTTTAAATTTTTAAATTTATTTTTTTATTTTTAGTTTACAATGCTCAGTTCCACATTTTTTTGAGTTCCAAATTTTCTCCCCCTCCCTCTTCTTTGTCCTCCCCCTGCAAGACGGCATGTAATCCGATATAGGTTCTACATATGCCTTCACATTACACTTATTTACACAATAGTCAAGTTGTAAAGAAGAATTATAACCAAAGGAATGAACCATGAGAATGACATGAACTTTTTAAAAAAGATTTTGATAACTGTATGTTAATATGATGAGTTTTCTTTTTAATCCTATATATTTAATTTTAATGCATTTAAAAACATTTTTCCTGTTTGTGAAGGCTACAATCTTCATCAGAATATTAAAAGATACATGTCATCTTTAAAAAAGGGTCTAGAACTCCTACAATAGATGATATTGGTGCCAAATTATTCAAGTTAAAGGATACATTCTTCCATTCTGTTAACAAGCAGTAACTGTAAGAGTAGACAGTAACATATATTTTCAGGCACAATAATCTTATTGGGTAATTTTGTTTAATTGGTATAGGGAACATGTTTTGTGTGGTGATGGGTACTTGCTGGAAAGCATTTATTATGTCAAAAATTTATAAATTTAGATTTGAAAAGAAAAGGTGAAGTATGTAGCTCAGTTTCTACCCCTAACTGTTTCTAATTCACTCATTTAGAGGAACTTTATGTGAATGATGCAAAGTGACTTTTTACAGGATTGGGGACCTTATTTCTTCTCTATACTTTAAAACTATCCAATACAACAAAACCTGTTTTTAACATACAAGTAGTATAGGTTCATAGGATCATAGAATTAGAACTTGAAGATATCCCACAGGCCATCAAGTCCAACCACCTGATTATACAGATGAGGAAACTGAGGCAAACAAGGTTAAATGACTTGCTGAGGGTCATACTGCTAGTAAGTGTTTGAGGTAGAAATTGATCCCAGGTTTATAGCTCTAAGTCTAGTATTCTACCTACCACACTATACTGGTTACTAATACATTTGCTCTGTTTGTCCTTCACTTTCAAAGAAGACCATGACATCAGGGAAATGATGCCATGACTTGTAGTTGACTTCAATTTGAGTGAGGGAGGGCTGTGCAAGGTCACCAGCTTCACTTTCTCCTCCAGAGCCATCTGGGTCCAGTGGCCAGATATTCATCAGGATGACTGGAAAAGGCCCAGGATGCAATGGGACACCCTGGCCCCTTTAGGCTAAGGCCTTTTCAGGTTCTCACTTTGAGTGAGGTAATGGCCATTCATTGAATAGGTCCCTTAAAGAAGTGAGTTAAGGGATGGACCCTTTAATTTTAAAAAAAATCAAACTGGGAGGGGAAGACCCTCAGGGTTGCTGGTCAAAAGAGAAGTTACTATGAACATTCACTCTGAGCCAGGAGGTCCCAAAATATAGCCATAAGTGGTGCTTGGGCAGGGACCTATTGTGGTCCAATCTACCTGCTCCAGAGAGAAATGAGTTTAAGGTTTGGTCTTTGAGAAAAGAGGAAGGAAGGAAGGAAGGAAGGAAGGAAGGAAGGAAGGAAGGAAGGAAGGAAGGAAGGAAGGAAGGAAGGAAGGAAGGAAGGAAGGAAGGAAGGAAGGAAGGAAGGAAGGAAGGAAGGAAATCTTGCCAATCTCTGACCATCAAAATTGACCTTCCTTTGGAGACAAAAAGGAGAGGAAGAGGGAGAAGGTGAGCTGAGTTACCCACCTGGCTGGATCCCCATTCAGGTTGCTCGGACTACTCACAGGTTGGGTTTCTCCTTCATTTTTGAAGAGGGGCATGACAGCAGGGAATACAATACAAATACAATACAGGGGGTATAATACAAAATGATGAAGAACATAAGTGCATGCTCATCTGCCCTGAACCTGAAAAACAGAATCAAGTCAGGCCTTAAGGATACAGCTTTAAAATTAATGCATTGTAGCTAAGCTCTCATGTCTCTCTTCTTTTTGCCTGTATTAAATACTCAAAAGTAATTCAAAAATTTTGCCTTACTCGAGATACCAGTTCAGTAAATCAAACAGTTCAATCAAAAAAAGAAATCCAGAATTCAAATCCTTCCACAGACACTCATTAGTTGTGTTAAACTAGACAAATCATTCTTAATCTTCTCAGTGTCAGTTTCCTCATCTGTAAAATGGGCTGATAACACCAACATCCCAACATTGTTGTGAGAACCATATGAAATAAGCCATGGAGAGTCCTTTGCAAACACCTAAAGCAATATATAAAAGTTAGCAATCACATTTTGGGGCAGCTAGGTGGCAAAGTGGATAGAACACTGGGGTTGGAATCAGCAAGAGTCATCTTTCTGAATTCAAATCTGGCCTCAGACTAGCTGTTTGACCCTGGGCAAGTCACTTAACACTGTTTGCCTCAGTTTCCTCATCTGTAGAATGGGCTAGAGAAGGAAATGGCAAACCACTCTAATATCTCTGTGAAGAACACCCCAAAATGGGTCACAAATAATTGAACATGACTGAACAAAATCATGTTTTTATTTCTAAAATTTTTAACTAATGGTTGACTACTTTAGTTACTTGTATGTTACACCCCCTCAAAATGATTGGCATGGGAGCATTTCTTTAGAGCAAGCACAGGAAGATAAAGAGGGAAAAGCAAAACAAACAAAAACAAACAAAAATGGGATTCTGCCTACTATGATTACAGAGAGTGATTCAGAGGTCACTGCCCTGTAGATACAATGGATCTCCGTGGAATTGTCCTCACTGACACTTGCATTCACTGATTCTTCTCTGGCATTCAATTATTTACCACAGTACAAAGGTTAACAAATTAGTTAACTCTTTTGTTGATACTCTGATAATCAGTCTAGATCATTCCCTCTTACATACCAGAGGGAGCTTCCAGAAATTTGATTGACAGATGTATGGGTGACATTGTTATAAAGAAGACCTCAGACTCAATTCCAAAGTTGGCGTCTCAAGCTTTTTATTTGAGAGGCTGAAGGACTTTTCCCTTTAATTCTCAAGAGAAGTGGGTACACCTCCTTGGTAGGGGAGAGTGCATTGAATATAGAAGCAAAAACAAGCTTTATTGGGTTAGTAATCCTAGATCCTCTCTTCCAGATCAGGATTGGTCTTGATCCTTCCAGGTTACAATCTCCCTTATACACCCACCCCATGACACTCCTTGGTATGTTCCTCCTCCTTGGTCATTTAATGTGTGTTCACTTAATGAGGTCCTAATTTTATGGGAGGCATGTAAGGTAGTATGTATGAGGTTCATTAAGCATGTGCAGTAGCAAGAAGTCCCTGACTGGGGATTAACCCTGAACAGTTCGAGCCTGTTTACCTAGGGCCGCCAAGTTTGAGGTTTCTGAGTTTCTTTCACTCGCTGCTAATTGGTTGGCAACCCTTATCTTGTCTTATAACAGTTGTCACAAGGCCGTGACTCTTATGACTTGAACTGTGTAGAAACTTATTTCATATATCTCACAACATGATTGTCACTCAGAGCCATAGATTTAAGGACTCCCTATTAACCACTGTGATCTGAGTTTCTTTCCTGTTACTTTGTGTAAGTTTCATATGTATCCTTACTAGACTGTGCCACTAAATCTGGGCTTCAAGGCAGATCACTCTACATATGTATAGGCAGGGAAATGAAGATTTCTATAGTCAATGGTCTGCCAATCTGATGGTGTACAGGCTCTGGAAACCCCTTGACCTCTCCTTGAACCTTCTCACTTGATCTGGTGTTCCCCTGAGGCTATATGCTTTTCATTATCTTCATGCCCAATCTGTTACCTCCTGATTGTCTCCAGCTACTTCCCACCTTTGATCCTATCAAAATCCCATTCTCTGGGTTCCTGGTAGTACCCAACCTGCTGGCCCCTCCCATCAAGACCCTCCTTAGACACCCCCCCAAGTCACCCCTGACCACTTGGCCACCCTAGATCCCTCCCACAGTCTTTCTGTATATAAGATCCCTCTTGTACTGAGTACTTGTACTCAGTACTTGTACTGAGAGTCATTCTGGCCCACTTATTAATACGAGCATCACAAATATTCAGATTCCTTAAGAGTCTAGCCACTATGGTAGATCTTTAATAAACTTTGTTTTTCTTTGGCTGAAAGAAGGCTTGGGTCAAATTTATTCAGGCAGTACCTGGTCTGTCATTAAATCCATATGCTTCCATAAGGGACAGAATCTTAAGGAGTGAGGAGGGAGAAGGAATTAGGTGGAGTCTTCCAGTTTTTCACAATTGGAGACAGGTAAAAGTGGCTTTAGATTCTTATAAAGAGTATATTCCATTCAACACATTTTTTTTAACCTTCCTCAGAGTTCCTCTTCTGAATGATAAACCCAAAGAAATAAGCATTTGATGAATTCAGTATGGTTAAAAAAAGAAAAACCTGATTTTCCTGGGAAAAGGGGTTTATGGAGAAATTTTTCACATATGTTTGCTTCAGGAACACACTTTACATTCTCTTAGCCTAGCAATTTAGGAACTATAGAAAAGAGCAAACTAGCAGCGACAACTAGAAAGCTAATATTTCCTTAGTGCTTAAAGGTTCGCAAAGCATTGCATTTTATATACATTATCTCATTTGGTCACCCCAAAAAACCTGTGATATCAGTGTTATTATCCCCATTTTAGAGATGAGGAAACTTGAGCCCAAGAAAGGTTACATGACTTGGCCAAGGTCCCATAGAATAGTAAGTGTCTGAGGTAGGATTTTGATTCAGGTTTTCCTGACTCCAAGTTCAACCCTCTATTCATTACACTGGGGGAAAAAAAAGGAAAAAAGTAGGAAAAAAGGGTAGATGTGAGGGTGCTTATCATCAAATAATGAGAGGTATAATGCAAATGAGCCTATAGATTTGGCCTGCCGCTGTATAAATCCAAAGAAAGGGGACCAAGACGGGGGAAGGGAGGAAGGCTGGGAGAGGGGGTTGGGAAAAATTTGGATGTTACTCTGAAAACCATAGAATATTAGGAACTGTATTCCTTCCCACAGGTAACTAAAGCCATCATCTCACAGGATACCCATGTTCAACTGATTGTGAATTTAAGGACCAAAGTTTAGGCACTGCTCTCAGAATGTGGGCATTTTAGTCAAAGGAGCCATTCTTCCTTACCATTTCCTTGGTAATGCAATGTGCCTAAGAAGGAGGACTACGAACCAGGAAGAACTAGCAGTGTACTCCCCTTAATTCCCATCACATTAGCTGGGTAATAATGTTTATTATGCTACTTTTATGATCATATGAGCATTATTATTCCCATTTCATCATATTAAATTAAAGTAATGTTTTATACTTATATTTTCTTTAACTCATTTTTCTAGTTAGATGTTATGGATGTTCCCTTTCAGTTAATAACTAGACTTTTAGGCCCTGTTTGGCAAATTTGCTTGTTCCTTGCCCTAATTGGCGGGCAAGAGATGAAAGAAGTCTCTTTGAAACAGGACAACATAACTGGTGTAAAGATAAAAGAAAAATAAAGCTCTTTTTTTTCTTTTGTCCCCCTTATTTCCTAAATCATCCTTACCTTGTTCTTTTCTGTGCAGAGTAGGCTGTTGCACACAATAAATGTTGAGCATGTAAAATCTCCTCACAATACCAGCATTCAGACCCCAGATGATTTTTTAAGCTATAAAAAAATACATTACTCCTAGAAAAAAATTAAAGAGTTTAATGGAGAATAAAATACTCTACTTTGCAACTCATGAGGTAGAGGGTAGATGGACTGAGGAAAAAAATGTAATAAATCTGTGTAATTTGCTCTGCCCTTGGAAGAATCACCCTCTATTGGAAACAGAAGCTATTAAGTCTTTAAACTCCCAGAGTCCTCCCCATTTTTCATCAAAAGCCAGCATATGTAAAGCACAAAGCAGGAAGCTTGCACCATGAACTGTATCATTGGCACCTTGCTAATTGTACTGCTGATTCTATCAACATCATTAAGTACCTTCAAAAACACTGTGACATTGAAAACACTTTGGTCTCAGCACAGGACCTGAAGACAGGCAAGCCGAGCTTGGAGAAGCAAAAGGTCTGAAAGAATGTGAGTCAGCTGGGTTAGGACAGTGAAAGGAAATGATACTGACCTTCCACTATTCAAAAGCCTGGCCTGGAAGCCAGGATGTTTGAATAGTTACTTGGACCATGACCTATAATCGCCCAACGTTGAAATGCACCCGCATCTATAGTGCTGCACAGAAAGCTGCAAGTTAAGATATCATGCTTTCTGCATTGTCTATCTATCCATCTATCTATAGTTCTCACTCTCTTGTTCTCTGGCTCTGTTTATCTCTATATTTCTATTTCTCTCTCTAGCTTTTACTCTATCTCTATCAATCCATTTATCGCACTCTCTATCCCTACCTCTATATATTTCTATGTCTCTTTTTCTGTTTCTCTAGTGTTCTCTCTTTCACCCTATATCGATATCTCTCTATATGTGTATATGTGTCTATACCTATCTGCCTTTTTATTTTTCTTGATATCTATCTATCTATCTATCTATATATATATATATATATTTCTATAGATACCTATCTATCTAGACCTAGCTAGCTAGAAAACAAACCCTTGAAATACCAGGAGCAAGTTGTTATCATGTTAACTTTTTCTTGGTATATAATAAATAAGGAAATATAGCTTAGTGGGTAGCATACTAGATAGAATTTGGAATGCCAGGGTTCAAATCCCATTTCAGAATTCAATTAAATGAACGTTTATTAAACTCCTGCTAGGTACTCTGTTAGGCACCAGGAATACGAAATAAAATTAAAATACGAAATAAAAAAAAAAGATAAAGAGCACCTGTCTTCAAGCAGCTTACATTCTATTGGGTTATAGGAGAACAACAGAATAGATGCATGTAAGTGAATCGAAAATATGTATAAACAAATATAAAATCATTTGGTGAGAGGAAGCAGTAATAACTGGGGGCATTATAAAAGGACTTATCTGAAGTAGCTCTTGAGTTGAGCCTTGAAGGAAGACAGGGATATTAAAAAACAGAGGTGAAGAGAAAAAGAATTTCAGCATAAGGGAGGAACCTGTGCAAGTGTCATGAGAAGGAAACATCATAGTCAGCTTGATCAGTAGGAAGAGCTCAGACACCAAAGAAATCACTTTTGTGATAAGATCATTCACCAGAACAAACTTGTTTTAAGCACTACCTCCTCGCTACAACTAATTGGGTGTTTTAGTGGAATTCATTTATTAAATGCTAACGACATATAAGAAAGACACTGTGCTGGTTGCAGTCATAGAGTAATACCAAATTTTTACTGGAAGGATTTTCTTAAAGCAAGGAATAATAGCAAGTCATTGACACAACACTTAAACAGAAAACTCTATGCCCAGCAAGGTTGTGGAACAGAAGTCCACTAGACTCTTAGGAAATATGGGTACCCATCCAAGCTTTGCCACTAATTGGATCTATGACCTTAGGAATCATTAAAATTAGAGCAGAAAGAGACTTTTCATTTTACAGATGAGATCGTATGACATATCTACGGCTATAATTAATAGAATCAGGATTTGAATCCAAGCCCCATGATTCCAGATCTCATGTTCTTTCCACTTAACCAACTCTCTCTGTTTCACTTCATCATTGGTAAAATAAAGGGAGAAGGGGGGAGTGAACAAGGCAATTTCTAACATTCCTTCCCTCTCCTTGATTTTAACATCTATGATAGCTTTCAAAGTAGAAAACAGAGAGAGGTAAAAGATAAGATCATAGCACCACCTTCTCCATCATCATCGTTATCAAGATGAGATGATGATTATGATGATAATCAGAGACAACTGATCAGGCACAGAATAGAGAAGACCTGGAGTCAGGAAGACCTGCGTTCAGATTCAGGCGCAGATGCTTACTAGCTGTCTTACACTGGACAAGTCACTTAATGTTTGTTTATCTTATTTTTTCTCAATTGCAAGTGGGGGATCATAGTAGGGCCAGCCATGAAGAGTTCTTGTGAGGATCAAGAAGAGGTAATATGTGTAAAGTGCTTAACCAACCTAGCACATAGTAGGTACTTAATAAATGCCTATTTCTTCACTTATTTCACCATCATCACGGTCACCATCATCATCACCGTCATTGCTAGCACTTATATATAGCCCCTTAAAATTTGTGAAGTACTTTACATATCATCTCATTTGATCCTCCTCAAGGCCTTTCTTGATTACTCCCCCATGCTCACCAGCAGCTAGCACTCCACCTTCTTTCAGAAAAAAACAACTATCTGGTGTTTGTTTTTTTTATAACCATAGGTACATATGCTGCCCTAAGAAAATGCAAGCTTTGTGAAAGCAGGGGCTTTTTTTTATTTTTGTTTTTGGATTCTTTAATGTCTACCACTTATTGAGTACTTAATAAATAGGTGACATCCCTGGAAAAGAATTGGTATCACTGTTGCCTGAGATGTGAGAAATTTAGAAGACACATCATGAGGCCATGCAGAACATGAAAGGAAGCCCTATTGTAACTATCCTCACTATGCAACCATGTTTGAATCCAAAAGTTTTGGAAGAAGAGGCATTAAAGGTTGTGCCTTCAAATAAATCCAGGTTCTGGAAAGGTCCTTTCCACCTGCTCTGCATCCCTTGAATCCACAGGGAAATGTCAACCAGACTTGACTACCTGTGGTCAGTCATATTTCTATCACTAAAACATGCACAGGAATGTAAGCACTTTAGAATAAAGATCATTTCGTTCTGAGGATTTGTATCTCTAGGACATAATGCAGTACCTGGCATACAGTAGTCTTTTAATAATTGTCTCTTACTTGAGTGATCAATATATTTTGGTTGCAAATATCGAATGACAAGAAAGATTGAATAAGCATATATGCACACATATGCAATGACGCCATCCAAAGTTGCACAGAAAAGTGGTCTTTTTCGTAGGTGGTCTTTGAATACAAGATGCAGTCGTACTTTCAAGTTCTACTCTGCCATCCCACCCCCACTTTTAGTTTGAGTGATTCATCACTTACTATTGTCTACTTTCTGTTTGAGATAAAAGGAGTGAGGTGTGTAGATAACCTTGTAACCTGAAGTAGATTGGCTTAGAGAGAAATCCTGAGATGATTCTATCTCCTGTTAATGTATTAACTAACCTTCCAGCTTTAGTTTGAGTAACTGCTGAGTTGCCAGAGATGTTTCTGGGAGGTTCAGTCAGCCCAAGGGGCCTCACTAAAACAGCTATGTGGCCCAGGACTAAAATTCAGCCTCAGACTGAAGGACTCATGACTGGATTTTATTTCTTTGTCAAACACCTAACGTGACAGCTGTTATTTATGAGATGTTGCTCATTTGTTGTAATATGTAATTTTTATGAATTGAGTGTTTTAGATTTTGATGTATAGATATATGGAGACAGAGAAAGAAAGACTGAAACAGACAGGAGAAGGAGAGAGAGAGAGAGAGAGAAAGAGAGAGAGAGAGAGAGAAAGAGAGAGAGAGAGAGAGAGAGAGAGAGAGAGAGAGAGAGAGAGAGAGAGAGAGAGAGAGAGAGAGAGATGGATGGCCTCACACTTAGAAAGACCTGGCTCTAAGTCCTGCCTTTGACAATATCACCTGCATTGCCTTGTCAAGTCATTTTGCTTTTTCATTACCACCCACAACCCTACCCCCATCACCTCTTTACAACTAGAAGCTGAAGAAGACATTTTAATCTACCAAGAAAAACAAAGGCCGAGAAAGGACCAGACATGATACTAATGGAGACAATGTGCATAGTAGGTAGATTGCCATACCTAATTCATTGCAGGGGACCTAGGTTGAAATGGTACCTCTGATCCTTATTAGCTGTGCAACAAAGGGCATATCTCTTAACCTCTATGTATCTCAGGCAACCATGGGCTTGACAAACATAAGTGAAGGAAATTCACCCACTGGGATTTGCACAGACTATTAAAGTCGTAGTAGATCCTTTGTGTACCAGTTCATTTTCATTATGTAACAGTATTGTTACAAATTATATCAATATATAGCAACAATATCAATATGTAAGATGAACTGGGAGTTGAAAGATGTAGGTTTTAGCTGTGGTCTGCCATTAGTGACCTGTGTGACTTAGAACAAGTCACTAACCCCTCTGTGCCACAGTGAACTCATTTATAAAATGATGGGGTTTGACCAGCTGATCTCTAAGGTTTTTTCAAGCTCTGATATTTATAATTTAAAATAATATGCTTTATCTGTAAGCCTGATAGTGTATTGTAGTAACACTTACTCTTTAGTCCTCTTGAACAGTAAAAGAACAAAGCATTTCAGGAGCACCAGATGTCTGCAAGGTAGGGGACTCTCCTTCCTTTCTGTCCTCACCTACTGGTGAGAGTGAATAAGATGGGGGTTAATTGAAAGGGCTAGCTCACAGGAAGTCCTTCTTCCCCTTTCGCTCCCAGTCACACTGGTACTCATAAGGGAAGGGGGCAGGGGAAGAGAGAGGCTGCCGTCCCCCTTCTCAGCGCTAGACTCCTCCGTCTGCATTGCATCAGGAATGATTGCCTAGTGATTGAGGGCAAAGGTGCTAACGTACAAATGCCATCCTGTACCGAGCAAGCCTTGAGCAGAAGGGTTACGGAAAGGCACATCCAAGCTCCAATTTTATGTGGCTTCTCTTCTCTATCTCCTGAGGCCAAACGGTGCCCTTGGATGCACACAAACACCTCCTATCTAAATGACTCACTGTCGGAGACTTGCTCCAAGTCTATTAGATTATCATCATGTCATCTGTTTTTGGCAACGCTCAAGCAGCACCTCCAGAAGCAGCTTTATTGGAGCTCTGTTTTCATACCTAAAAGCTTGGATCTGTAAAACAAACACCCAAACATTTATAGACATCTTTATATCACTCCAAATTGTTGTGATTAGTGTACACACTTTGAATATTATTACTTAAGCAACCTCCAGCTGACGTTAAAAAAGGAACACTTTGGAACAAGGCACTCTCCAAATGTTCTATTAAGGATGCTGTTTATTTATATCAGCGTATAGAAAAGTACAGCTGCACAAAACATAAATCAATGTCAAAAGGAAAAGGCATTAAAATTCATAAGGTTCATTTTCCGACATCCAGAGCAAACTGTAGCTGAGAGTTTGTCACAGAGGTAACATCAGCAATAAAATTATGTAACTGCTGATGTCACAGTCTTAGAGGTTCACTCAAAGGCATCTAAATTTTTATGGTTTCATTTTGCTTATTTTTTTAAATGAACATATATTACTCTTAATTTTGTTTCTCACTATGCCTAGAAGACTTAAATCTAAGAACATTATCAGAGAAGAAATAACCTGCAGTCCATAGAGTTTTAGCCAATGTGAACAAAATCTACATATGCATCATTTTTTGCTCTTCGTCGGGAGAACAACATAGAAATGAAGGTCGGCTTAATGCCTATTAAGGGAAACAGTACATTTTAAAGCAGAATATGGAAGGCTTATTACTAAGTAAGGAAGAAATAAAAAAGCCAGGCATGCAAATGCTAGTATTCATTCATAGGGTTTGTTATCATGTTATAGTTCCTTCTGTTTTTCTTTCATTTTTACAGGGTCTTAGATCTGCAGTCCTCTGACCAATGTGGTTGTAGAAATTGGTGCATACTTGGAAATTTGGTCATTTGGGGAACATAGATATTATTATCTAATGGCTCCATTTCCTCCCTATTTAGGTTCTAAACTCCTTATAGAGGGAAGGACTTTCCTCTGTGGACAACTGTTATCAGCACACCATTTGCTAACCTGTGGTCCAAGTAGCTTATGGCTTAAAGCAGACATTAAGGTGAGGTAAAATGCAGGAACAGATGTGGGGTAGTTAATGAGCAAATAGACCAATTTCTGAAGCAAAGTATACCCAAACCAAAGAATACCATCAACATCTATAGTTTTAAAAGTGCTAAATGTGTATTTTTCCTTGTGCTAATCACACAATATTTATTAAGCAACCTTCTACGTTCCAGGCACTGTGCTAAACTCTGGGTTCACAAAAAGAGCCAAAAGGCAGTCTTGCCCTAAAGGAGTTTAAAATCAAATGTGACAGCATGTAAACAAATATATAGTAAGCAAGCTGTGTACACAATGAATATATAGGAGTTCAGGAAGGCTTCCAGTAAAAGAAAAGTAGGATTTTAGATGGTCTTGGCACCAGGCTGAGGAAGCGGTGAACTGGGAAGGGGTGATATAAAATCCCTGCCTTCAAGAAGCATACTGCCACTGAGTAGCAGGATAAAACAATACAGAAAGCTATAGTCCATAATGTTGCATGAGAGTACTTGAGAATTGCAGGGGAAAGAAAATGGCTTGAAATAACTAATTTCTGAGTAAATTATGGAATGATATACACAGAAAGAGTGAAACTGAAAGAAGAAGCAGTTTAATGGGAAAAATAAGCTTGCTTTTATACATAATGAATTTGAGGTGCTGTTGGGACATCTGGTTAGTGGTGGCCTGCAGATCACTGGAGCCATGGATTTCGAACCTAAAAGAGGTATCAGAACTTAAGATATAAATTGTGGAGTCAGGTATGTGAAGATGGTGTTTTAATCTGTGGAAAGAGATGAGATTACCCAGGGAAAGGCTTTCGAAAAGGAAGAGAAGGCCAAGCATAGAATATTGAGAAACTTTCACAATAATAAGCTGCAATGAAGAAGAGGAATCATTAGTAGTGACTAAGAAGGAATGGTTAGAGAGGTAGAAAGAGGTCATTGTGGTATCTCAGAACCCAAGGGAGGTAAGGGTATCCAAGACAACATGGTAAATAATATCGAAAACTTCACATAGGTCCAAGAGGTGAGGACTGAATAAGGGTCATTGGTTTTGATTATTACTATGGAGAAAGTTGTTTCAATAAAATAGTAAAGGCAGTCACCTGATTACAAAGGAGGGAGAAGAAAGGGGACAGTTAGTGTAACAACAATATTACCAGCAGCTGCTGTAGAGGTGTAAGACCAACAACACCAGCACACAAGAGGGCTGCTAGTAACAGGTTCTTTGATCTGCTTTTCTAAAGAAAGCAACTTTAAGGAGTTTACAATCTCACTTTAATCAAACATACATACATCATTTGCTTAGTTCAAGGGAAAAAAATAGCACCCTGAACTTCAAAGAAAACACAAATGGAAATTACAAGCAGAAATTTTATAAACAGAGCAGAACAACACAAATCAGTAGACAGGATTCCAGCTGTCTGTCCAGGATATTACATACATAGTTACCAGAGATAGAAGCATCAATATCCGGGTTTTTCAAAGCTAGGGGGTGGTGGGGGGCTCCTTAAAGGCTACCCAGAGTCTCATCTGGTCAAATCACACAACACTCTTCCAGTGAGTGAGCCCCAAGCAAAATGCTAGCCTCAGAGTATATATACCTTTTTTCAGGGCCCAAGAGCCCCACACCTCTCCAGGGCTTCACACTTCTCCTGATCTAATTAGCAAAAAGGTGTGGGCCTTCCTACAAACAAAGGCAAGACTCACTCAAAGGCATTTGATTGCCTTAGTGCTGAGAAGCACTCCAAAAGAAAAAAACAATAAAAAGTCATATTTTGCTTGCCCTTATGGTTAGTAAGTGGGAGCATTCAATGTCGACAATTTTATTTAAAACTTCAATCATTAAAGGGAAAAAGAGATATGAAATGACATCATGATGGGCTAATGGATCAAGGAAACAGGCTCTTTCTTTTGGAAGGGAAAGATTGAGAATGCTTAAGTGTATTTGTGGACATCTAGGAAGAAGCCAATGGTGAGCAAGCAATTGGATGCTAATAAAAGAGCAAGAGTTACTTCTGAAGCAAATTTCTGGGAGAATCAGAAAGGAAAAGCATCAAGCATCCATCATAGGATGGAAAGAATTAGAATTATTGAATAGTAGGGATATCTCTTTATGTGCCTATATATAGCTAAAAGTAAGGCAAGCAAAGTTAATGATGCTGAGAGTGTTTGAGGAATGAAGGGGCAATGAAGAAAATCTCATTAGATGGCCTCAATTATCTCAGTGAAGTAGAAGGCTAGATCATCTTCAATAAGTGCATTGGGTCAGTGGTGAGAAAAGAGAAGAGAAAGTTTGGAATAGCCAGTGAGGAGAATGAGATGATAAATACAAGAGGATAAAATGGAGGGATTGTTGAGCAGGAGTATGGCCAAGCTTTAATTAATGTACCATGATTTTGTAATAGAGGAGTTACAGAAATGTAGATTTAGAGCTAAAAGAGACAACGAAGGTCATCTAGTCCAAATCTCTCATTTTGTTTCTTCCATTTTCAAAATTCTAAATTTAACAAAGATCAACTACATGTTGATCATGCATGTATATATGTATTTGTGTATGTATATGTACGTATATGTTATATATGTACATGTATAATATATACAGATATACACACATAGTAGGTCAGAAAGAGAGTCATGCATGAAAATGATTACCTTTCCTTTGTACAGCTTGCTTATTTTAAGTATATAGTAAACTCAACGTGTAAATTTCAAATCTGTCCTGCTTGTCTGTGATTTCTTTTGAAATTCCTTCTATTCTTTTCTTTTGATTAAAAAAATATTTCAATAACCTTCTTCCTTTTTTAACTTGTGTTTTGGCAACTCTACTCTTAGTTTCTCTCTCCTACCCTATACCCCCCCCAAACTGAGAAACAAAAGAAAAATAAGACATTTTAAACAAATATTCAGAATCAATTTAACCAAATGTCCATATCATCTAGTTTAAAGTATTTGTCTCATTTTCTAACTTGTGTGATAGGAGGTAGGTAACATGTTTCATCATCTGTCATCTGGAATCATGATTGTTCATTGTATTAATCAGATTTTTTATGTCTTTCAAAGTACTTTGTCTTTACAATGCCGTTATTGTATACATTGTTCTGGTTCTGCTCACTTCACTGTACATGAGTCATATCTCTTTCCATCTTTCTCAGAAATAGTCCCTTTCATAATTTCTTATATAACAATACCATTCTGTTAGACTCATATGCCATCATTTGTTCAGACATTCTCCAATTGATGAATCTTCCTCAAATTTCAGTTCTTTGCTATAGCAAAGAGAACTACTATGAATTTATTTTTATGTATGCCAATTTTTCCTTCTTAAAAATAAATGTATTTGGGGATGTAAAGCTAAGAATTGTGTCAATGGGTCAAAGGATATGTACGGTTTAATAATTTTTTGGTGACTAGTTCCACTTTGCTTTCCAAGAATGGCTGGACCAATACACAGCTTTGCCAATGCATTAGTATGTATGTTTTCCTGGAACTCCTGAAATCACCATTTTCTTTATTTCCTTTTTTTTGGCCATATTTGCTCATTTGATGGACATGAGATGGAGAAACCATTCATTTTATATGAGAAAATTAAGACACAGAGATGTTAAGTGATTTAAGTTCATACAGGTAAAATGAGAGCCAGGACTTGAACCCATGTCTTCAGGTCCCAATTCTAATGTTCTTACAAAATCAATTCAATTTCCCCATTTTATCTAGTTTTGCCAACTATTCCTGGAATATGAATAGACAACTCAGATGGTGGGTAGGAAAATGGAGTCACAGATTAAAGAGACCAAAGTTTAGCATGGAAAATTATGCTTAGGTAACAGTCATCCAAGAATAGAATGTAATCTCCTTAAGGACTGTGTCATCTGTATCTTATTCTAGTACAAAGCCTGGTACCCAAAGATATTTAATAAATGCTTGCCATCTGATTGATATCTAATGAAATATTGAAGTGGCAAACTGTGTAGTTAAAGCTGAGTATTGGAGGCCACTCAAAGCCAGAATGGAAGAATATGTGTGCTTCAAACAACCAAAGGCTATAAAAAAGAAAAAAGATAGGTTTAGTGAGTGTCAAAACTTGGAAAAGATAGGAAGATAAGAGACTCTGGACAGAATTTTAAAGTTCTGGATCACAGAGGTGGCACAATTCCAAGATGGCTAGGGGTTGGTGTCTTACTGAAATGGGGGAAGGAGAGGATCCTTGCATTTCATGTACTTGAGGGATTGAGAGGTCAGATTTAAAGATAAATCATCAGCGTGAATATCCACACATATACATACAGACACACATACATACAACGTGATAGAATGGATGGCATGTTAGAGGGGAGGATTGTTAGCTTGGCACAAAATTCATTGAAAATGTTGACAGAATGACCTGGAGGTCGGTAGACGAAAGCAACACAGATGGAAAAAAGTAGCACAAATAGATTGAATAGACCTTGAAAGTATAAAGGTCATTGAGGGAGGGTGCTGGAGGAATAGCCTGAAAGCAACAGTGGGGAGCAAGGATCATAACCACCCCCCTTGCAGAGAAGGAACAGTACAGGGCAGTCACCAAATTGTTTTCACAATGGACAATCGGATTAACTCTCCCTCTTTTTGAAATGGAAGGCCCACCCATTGGCTGTACTCAGTCACCTGGGATTTAAAGAGACATTAACTCAAGAAGTTGCGTTATACCTGACAAATATCAAAGACACATCTATAGAATAACAACAGATTGAAATGAAATGAGTGTCTTGTGCCTCTCATGGATGGTGAAATGTCACAACGGGGACTGAGAGTCCTTGGGTTTTTGTTTGTTTTGTTTTTGACTTGCTTGCAGGTGGAAGAATGTGGTGTAACAAATAAGACTGCCAAAAATTTACATTTGTCCACATAAGTAGCCATACTAGTCATTTGGCTACATAGTAGATCACCAGTTTGGGGCCCCAAAAGAGGAAGTCAAGAAATATCTTAATTACTATCAGCATATTAAACAATTACATAACTAAGAGGGATTGATTAAGCAAGCCTCTAATTAATTTGATAAGATTGCAAAATATGGACCTTTATCTGAAGAGTTACTCTCATGGAAGGAATCATGGGAAAAGAAAACACAAAGAGCACTTCTGATTGGTTCCTAGGTACCAGGGCTGCCTCTGATATGATTGCCAAGGGAGCGTAAGGGTTGGGGTGGGGGGAGGATTTTATTTGGTCTAAAAAAGTGATATGTAAATCAACTCGGCCACCCCTTCCTCATCACCTCTCCTCTTTCCCTTGTTCTTCCAGAGAAGTAGCTCAAATGGGAGCATGAAAAGGACCTTTCTTCCTTCTCACCCTTTAGGAGAAGATACGATAATCTCCTGGAGAAGTACACAGTGAACTGGTTTTCTCATTCTGCTTTCCTGAACCCAGGTCAGAGAATAGAATCGTCATAGTAGATATGCAGTCTCTGTGGTTGTCTTGTGAATAATCCCAAATTTTATAGTTCCTTATTGAAAAAGTTCCTTAGCTCATCTATTCAGGTATCTGGATTCTTAGAAGGAAAAGTGTGATTCTTGGAGAAAGAAGAAAAAAGAAACAGAGGATCAATCTGCTGCTGAAGGACAAAAATTATGCTACTGATACTTTGTGGGGAGGGGAAAGAGGAGAAATGGGGTAGTAGAAAGAAATCTGGAGTTTACCAACCTCGGTATTGCACTCAGGTGCTCAGATGATGCAGTTCCAATGTAATGGACAACTATCACTAATGTAAGTAAACATGGCGGCATCCAGTGGTGCACTGTTGCAGTGATTTACATTCTAGGGGAAGTCTAAACAACGAACTGGTACTCCAAATCTTGAGGAGACTAGAGGATTATGTGGAAAGAGGGATTCATTAGAACAACAAATAATCATCTCTTTAGAAAACCCAAACTCAGATCCCTTCTGGAGAGACCTGACTACATTTGTGTTTTATGTTTAGTGTTTATAGGTTCCTGTGATTAGCATCTCATGCATTTTCAACATAGTGAAATAAAATCTGTCTCATATATACTGATATTGTATATTCAGTGCGTGTCTAGAAGTAAGGAGCTTGTTATCCCCATTTGGAAAAAAGGATGCATAAATCCTATTTAAGCTCTGTCCGGAATACTTTCAAAGAGTAAATCTCCAGGGCAGGACAAACCAAGAGAGAAACTGATCCTTTGAGGTAAAGTGCCCATGGTCAGATTCCATCTATGTGAGCCCCGAGTCCTTGGAGTGGGGGTGGGGAGAAGAGTGTTGGAGCGCAGGTGACAATAATGGTTCTCAGTGTCTTTTCCTTCAGTGCTCTTCAGAGTGATGGACCTGAGCATATTAACCCAGAGCTAAGAGTCTGTAATACATTCAACTAGAGCGTTCCCTTTTCTGGAAGGAGCTTGAAAATATTTTCATGTAGAAGAAATATGTACCAGACATAATTCTGCTATTTACAGATGCTTTCATATGTGTATTTTATATATACATATATATACACATACATACATATATATACACACATATATGTACATATATTCACTATATATACATATACTTATATTTACACACACACACACACACACACACACACACACACACACACACAGGGTGTCCCAAAAGTCTTAGTGTCCTTTTAGTCTTTAGCTTAAAACTGAGACTGTTTTTTGGAACAGAGTGTGTGTGTGTGTGTGTGTGTGTGTGTGTGTGTGTGTAAGGCTAGAATTTATATATTGTGCTGAGAGTTGTATTTGGAAAATAACTGTCTCCATACAACATATCTATGCAATTTTCCCCTTTGAAAAATATGGGAGGGAATTGTAGCAATTGGGGTAGGTGGAAAGCAGAAAAGGGGGTTTATCCATTTAGCTCATGGCTTTTTCTGGATTTGCTTTGCATTCATTAACACATTCTTTTTCTCCTCTCAGACTATCACATAACTACAGACAAAATGGCCCCTTGGCACTAAATGTAGATTTCTTGCTTACCTGGGTACATCCTGAAACTGTAGAACACACCAGAGCAGTATGCAAAGGGAATATAAGGACACAAGGCTCAACTTGAATGCCCAGTCATTGACGGAAGAATCACAGAGGCAGTGAAGTTTATCCCTAGCTGTTTGGAGACTAGCCTGAACTGGAACAGAATGTTATGCATACAAATGTGTTAAAAATGGCTGAATCCGTGTAAGAGTAAATAAGAATTTGCCCCAGCCTGCTTGATAACCAGCCACATGATCTGCAGGTCTCCCCATGCAAGATAAAGGAGAAAATGGAAGCAATTTTCTAGGTAATGGAGTCAAAAGCTAATTTTATGTGTGTGTGTGTGTGTGTGTGTGAGAGAGAGAGAGAGAGAGAGAGAGAGAGAGAGAGAGAGAGAGAGAGAGAAGAAAGAGGGTCTGGCTGCCTTTTTTATTTTAAAAAAATCAATGGACTCGATACACGCACCCCATGTTGAATATTTTGCTAAATTAGTTCCCCTTTACTTAATTGTACCCCGACTCCCATTTTCTCTTCTCTCACACTAAATTAAGGGTTATCTGGAAGATTATTCTAGCCCCAATTAGGTACCTGGTAACCTGGATACATTATTGCCAAATGAATAAGAAAAAAGAAAAAAGCCTTGAATTAAAAAAAGAAAAAAGATTTACTAACCATCCTATTCCCTACAAAGTCGAGTGTTATAAGTGCATGCTCTCATTGCAGATTACTTTTAGTAGCGTATTTCTGAATGTTTATTCACAGTGTTTCAGAGAAATGTGTCAGTAAACACAGACAAAAATGAAAACTATCCCCAGCACACATAATCCACACACATGTGATTGAAGGTGACTGTGTGTCACCCAGCCTTGGTATTCATTTGGCATCATCTTCCCCTTCAACCAGTTCATCACTCTTCTCAGGAGGAATGTCTGGAGCTGGTTTATACTTCCTCATGCTGTTAAACATTGATATATTCATTTTCTGAACATAAAGTAACGTGATGATTCATTGCAGCCCTCCCTCACCATCCCACTCTTTTTCCTCCATGCTACCCTGCTACTGTGGGGTTACAAACCCATTTCTCCCTCCCTCATTATTTGAGATGATAATAATACTATAACAAGAAAGTACTGTGAGCTATTTCTTTTAGAAATGCATTTTCTAATATTGGTTCATTGTTTCTGAATAATATGTCAGTAAATACTTGTATGAGGGCTCTTACTTTGTTTCAAAACTGAACCAAACAGTATTACTGCTATTAAGTAACCCCACTAAAAATTCAAGCCTCAAGGCATCTGTGCTTCCTACAAAGTGGGAGTAGAAGTACCCAGAGGCCTATTCCCCAAACAAGACCCTGCTGGAGATTTTGTTGTTGCTCAGTTATTCAGGGTTTTTCCCCCCAGGATAGTACCAGAAGATAGCTACTAGCACTGAAGAATTGAGCTTTCTCTGCAGCCTACCAGTGAACTAACAGAGTTTGTTATCAGTGTGTAACCGAAACCCCTTTGGGATTCTAATCAACCACGCTGGAAGGCACTTGGGGCTCAGGTTGGAATGAGTTAAGGGACTAAGAGCAAAAGAAAGGAGCCAGAATGATATCAAATCATCCTCTTAAGGATAATGACAAAAATATTTTCAAATATGTATCTAAAAACTGCTCAGCAGTCTGTGTCTATTCTTTTATATCCATAGAGCTTATCTGGATCTGTAAAAAATAATAGGCAACTTCATCTAGTTCATGGTACAGATTGGAAGATTTAAAGCCACTAGACTGGAAGAATGGGGAGTCTGTCCATGGCACACATGGGACTTGGAGTAGATAAGGAGGAGGCTAGAATATAGGCCACACTAGAGAAGTGTCATAGGCAAATGATCACAAAGGACCATGGAGATGATTCCCCCTCTCCCTGAAAGTAGTATTTTGGGATAAAGTCAGGTTTTTTTTTCCTAAGATATTTAAGGATCTGTGTTAGCCTCAATACTGGGAAATTTCAATGACAGATGAGAAGCATTAGCCATGATATTCACATGAAACCAACACCCTGCATCATTTAAGTTCCGGATCTAGCAGTAACATCTTCAGGGCAAGGAAGGAGCATAGTGTAGGAGACAGACCCCTCAATAAACCAGCACAACAATGTGTACCATGGCCAAGAAAATATAAATGCGAGTAAAAACAACAAAACAATCGAAACTGAATGCTGTGAAATTATGACCAACAAACTTGGCCCAAAAGAAGAGATAGAAGATTTCACCTCCCTTCCTTCTTTGCAGAGGTGAGGGACTGTGGATATAGAATACTACATATTATGTTGGACTTGATCAATGTGTTACCTAGCTTTGCCAAGCTGATTTTATTTTTTTATTCTGAAATGTATTAGGAAATGTTTCCTGTTGTTCAACAATTTTTCCATCATGTCCAGCTCATCATGACCCTATTTGATGTTCTCTTGGCAAAGATACTGGAGTCATTTGCCATTTCCTTCTCCAGCTCATTTTATGGATGAGGAAACTGAGGCACACATGTGCCCAGGGTCACACAGCTAGTGTATGAGGCCAGATTTGAATTCAGGAAGATGAGTCTTCCTGACTCCAGATCTGGCACTCTATCCACTGCACCACCCAGCTGTCCCCTCAAATGTAGGTGATATTAAAACAAAACATTTTTAAATTAAAAGAGAAAAAATTCACCAATTATAAGATTGGTCTTATTGCTTGGGGAATGGCTAAACAAATTTTTGTCTAAAAATAAATCGAATATTTCTGCATCCTGAGAGGTAGTAAATATATTGATTTCAGAGAAACATGGGAAGACATGAACTGATACAGAGTAAGCAGAACCAAGACAACAATATGGACAGTAACTATAAGAATGTAAATGGAAAGGATAGCAACCACACGTTGATAGAAAGTAAATGTTGTGAAATTACAAAGAATACACATTGACCCTCAAAAGAAACAGCTGCTCCTCACGCTTTTGCAGAGATTGGAGGACCACAGATATGGAACATTGTACACACACACACACACACACACACACACACACACACACACATACACACACGCATATGTACAATGGGAATGAATAGAGAAGTGTGGCATTGTCTCTTCTTAATATGATGGTTCAAGGCAAGGAGTCACCAATGAAATAGTAGGCCTCAGGGTGGAGGCATTCTCCATGGGCTAGGCAGATGGTAGAGAGGAGAGAGTGATCTTGTGAATTAATAAAGAGGACAGAAGAATGTCAAAGTGAAAAAAAAACAAACTCAAAATTGGGATTTCAAATTCTTGTCCTAAGCATGACCTCATACTTAAAAATATCAAATTGGTGCTTAAACTTATTCATTCCATGATGCAAGGAAACAGAAGCAGGCTGTCATCACTTGTCAATCTACCTATCACCTCCTAAGTCCTAAGAAAAGAAGAGGCATTTTCATCCAATTTCATAAACATTTATTAATTCCCTCCTTCATGCTAGAGAAAGGAAACTAAAAATGATAGTATTTCTGTCTTCAAGAAGTTGACATTCTAGGGATAGAATATAACATATAACACAGAGAAGTAATTACAAGATAATTCCTTCCACCCCCAAATCCTTATAGTCTCTCTGGGCAAATTTCACTTCATATACAACTCAATCTTCCTGTAAACAGCAGCATTATTATCTGAGCAATTACTTCTTTAATGCATTGCTGCAATTATTAATTGACTTTTTAGGAAATCTTTTGCTTGGGGCCATCTTCATAGGAAGTTGCCTTGGAAATATTCTCTAAATAAACAGATATTGATTCAAGATACATAGTTGTATTTTTGTTATTAGTCAAGTCTCCAGTCTTACTGTAACTCTTAGTAATATCAGCTGCAGGGTTCTTCTGATCTCTTGTGTATGTACCTCTCTCTTTTTCTCACTCTGTCCCTTTTTTCTTGTTACTCTGAGAAAAAAAAAACCCTGAAATTTTAGTTCCTCTGCCTTGAGGACCTGACCATAGAATAGGTACTGCTAGGGAAAACAAAAGCTGACTAGTATAAGGCAGTATCATAGCCCTAGTTAATAGAATGTTGAAGTCAAGCAGACCTGGGAACAAAGCCCACCTCAGAAACTTCTAATACATAAACTTCCAACAGTCATTTAACCACTCCATTCCTCAGTTTTCTCATCTAGAAAATGGTACTGATAATAGCACCTTGAGCTTGGACATATTTCGAGAGATGATTGGCTGTTGTCCTTCATGGTCAAAAAGGACCAAAATGACATCACTGTCTTGTAGTCAAAGTACAATGTGTCTGACTATGGCTGATGAGACCAATATGAGCTTGGTAGGCTCTACCACAAGCTGGGCACAAATAGTCCATATGATATTTGGAATTGAGATGTCTCTAAATCTGCATGTCTCATGTTTCTTTTGAGCTACTGCATTTGTGCTTCACGTCTAGAGCACAGTGACTTTTCTGACATGGGATGTTGGGAGATAGTGGAGGAAAGAAGGACATGGCCTGCTATGGTCCATAGGGTCACAAAGATCAGACGAGACTAAAGGACTTGAACAACAACAAAGTGGTACTTACCTCGTACATAGATATTGTTGTAAAGATGCAGTGAAGTAATACATTTAAAGCACTATGGGTGTGAATTACAGAGGTAGTGTTATGCAGAAGCCAGAAAACCCTCCACAAAATAAGAAAGACCTACTTTCCAATCCTGACTCTGGCACCTCATGACTGTGTAGCCTTAGGCAAGTCACAACCTTTCAGTGCTCTAGCTTCAGTGCTTGGTTCAAAAACCAAGGTACAGAGACTGGATGATTTATATGGGTAGAGGGAGTCCTTTCAATTTGGAACTTCCTACTCCAACGAAATCACTGTCCCAGGGCCTATGCTATTATTGTTAATCCAGAGGTATCCCACAGACACAAGTCCACTCTTATTTCATTCCATCCTTAGATTGCCTTTAAGAAACCCATCATGCAGCCTGTGTTCTTCAAATAGAGTTCTGCAAATACAGTTAGAGGCTGCAAAGGTATTGGATATATGATTTGTACTCTTACCTATTTCTCTATTTCATTTTTCTCTAATATATTCTCTTGATAAATGTTTATCCCTTCTTACTAGTCAGGCTTTTGCCTGATTTGGTGTAGAGTCCCACTGGCTCACGTTGGAATTGAAATGTATGATGTCTCATTGTTTGCCTTATATACCCAGAAGTCCAAGCACTGAGTTTACTTTTATAAATGAAATACAAAAGACAAACATGAAGCTTGTTGGGAGATGGTTGTATGGGGACATTGCTTGAATAGCAGTGGGCAGCATGAAGTCTCTGTGACTTGATGTCTCAGCTTATATATCTCTGGATCTCTAGGCATGGCCACAAGGTCCCTCTCCTTACTGTCCATGGGTATTCCACAGAATCCATGTGTGATATCTTTAATACAGCAACAGCGCCCACAGAACCCAAAGTGATCCAACTCCATTTGCCAAACAACAACAAAAAAGGATTATTGCTATCTCCTCCATTCAGCATGAATGAGATTTGGCTTTGAGGCTCCCTGGCAAGGGAACAAGGTGATCCAAAAGCCAGGGGCCACGGGAGTTAATTCCAGAAGAAATCAGTATTGAGGAAGTTGACTCAACAGAGTCTGAGCCAGTGACAATAATATATTAAGTGCATGCTCACAAGCCATGAATTTTTTAAAAAATATTTCTTCAGTAAAAACAAAACAAACAAAAAAAACCAAAATGTCTGAATGCCTAGAAATAGCTATGTCCCAGGCTCCATTGTACTCCTGGCAAACATGAGTGAAATTCAGATATTTCTTGGAATCATACCCATTCTAGGGGAACAGTGAACCAAAAGCCAAAGCAAGGTGATTTTATTATACTCCTTATCTCTTTCTGTGTAGAGATACAGCCATACAGGGAGAAAGACCATCTCTTCTTCTCCATTGGTAAGGATACCTATTCTAATTTATTATGCAAATTAATTTGCTGCAACCCACTGCTGAAGTGAATTCTTATTTTTGGAATTAATTAAGCTGAGAGCTGGACTCATGACAGACTACCCCCATCATGGCCAGCACAGAAGCTCAGGACAGATGACTATTTCAACTTTACTAGCTTAATATTCTGCATAATCAATGCATGTCAGTTAGGAAGGCTTGGCTGCCTGTGCTTATACCCATTTGCAAGGTTGGCTCAAGGCCTGCTCACAAAATGGGATGCAGGTTCCACTAGGGCACAAGTGTCAACCAAAGATGGTTTCAAACAAGAAACTTGCATTATTTTGCAAGTGCTACCATACTGATTAAAAAAAAAAAAGACCTTGCATCTTTTAATCCCCCATTGCCAACAAATGGCTATTTACATCTGTCTGATTAGACCTTCGGTCACCTGGGAACTTTTATGTAATGACTTACTGGGATCCCTTTTATCCTTTTAATTTAGCATTCCTGATACACTTTTCAAACAGGAAAAGGAAAAGAAAGTTTATGAATCTTAGCAGCCAAAGTAAATGTCCATACTCTAGTTTTCTGTTAATTCTTTCTTTGGCAGGGGGCAGGGGAGAATATCAAAAAATGAAAATCTGGAAGTCCCCAGAAATAAAAGAGAGCAGCAATAAGATAGTCTCCCTTAAGGATAGTAAAGTGAATAAAGTTTTTGGAGTTAAATGGCAATGAAAATAGATGAAAATTGGCATTGATTAGATGTCTCGATTAGGAAAGAGAAAGGATCACTATAGCAGTGGTTGTAAAACTGAAGCAAGTGAATTTAATTTCTCTTAATATTTTGATAACTGAACTTCAATATGATTGGTTTCCTTGTTAATCTTTTGCATTTTAGTGTATACATTTAAAAACATTGTTGTAAGAAGGGGTCCATGGGCTTCACCAGGATATCGAAAGGGTCCATGACAAACAAACAAATAATGAAAGAACCACTGTCCTATAGAGAGAAAAACCTGGTATTTACAAATTCCCAGGCATATTTTGTTACTTTGTGAATAATTTATGGTCCTGTTTCTTTCCCCCATTTTGTTATGAAGGGAAGTCCTTCAAAACTGGGCAAAGGGAAACCTTTATGGAAGTTATTGCTGATGGTTATTAGTCTCCTAATCATTGCAGGAATGGGTCTCTAATGCTAAAAGTGAACACGTTGTGAAACATTGCAAATAAAATGACCCCATTGCCAATTTTGCCTTTCAGTCTTCACTTTAATACTCACACACATCTCTCTCTCTCTCTCTCTCTCTCTCTCTCTCTCTCTCTCTCTCTCTCTCTCTCTCTCTCTCTCTTCGCCTCAGTTTGCCTCTGTTAGTTGCTACAGAGTGGGAAACATTAGGGATGAAACCCAATGGGAAATAACATGGCAATATGTTGGAACACTGGACTTTTAGAGACCCTTTTAGAGTCCCTTTAGAGACCTACATTCAAATCTCAGCTCTAACATTTATTTACTTAGTGCCTGTGGGCAAGTCACACAACTTAACTGAACCATTGTTAGTTATTTTATCCCTACAAAGAAGATGTGATTGAGGAATGGGAGGGAATAGTATAATGGTGGCATACAAGAGAGTGCTCTTGCCCAATGTATGAGATCCAACACTACTCCCAGTGGGCCATACATATTCTAGCCCAGGCTGAGGGGCTTGGAGCTTTCAGATGATGCAACAAACATTTTGGTGATAATTATAGTGGAGGATTGACCACCCAATCTGGAAAAACTGCCACTTAGTAGACCTTAAAAGCAGTGACTCTGCCCTCTGCAGCTCTCCTTTCCAACCTCTATATTATATCCCTCTGTCTCTATCTTTATCTCTGTCTCTGTTTCTCTCTGTCTCTGCCTCTCTGTATCCATCTGTCTGTCTGTCTATTACTTCCTCTTTCTTTTGCTTTCTCTCTCCCTCCCTCTTCATAATAGGTAGCAGAAATATAAAAAGTTTGACTATAGCCTCTATAGCCTTCATCCATGAAGTCCGGAGTTCATTATCTTAGGCCTCTGGTTACCTTTCTTTGCTTATTTCTCTCCCTGAGCATAGGTGCCTAAATGGGGATCCTGAGAGCTGAATTTTCAGGAACAGCCACCTCAGGGATGTCTGAATTTCTGGTTGGTACCAGATGCACTTAGGGAGGAGCACATTGTACCTACTAAAGAGCTTCTTAGAGAAGATGCCTCCTGACAAGAAGAGGAGTTTGATTTCTCTACTGGCCTTGTCATAAGATATTTACCTGGAGGAGGCTGTTCCAAATACAGGTAAAGATGAAATGTTGATTCAGCAACTTCACATAGTCTCTCATATTTTGTAATTTGCAGGGTTTTTTGCTACTAGTTCATATTTAAATCTTTGCCAATGCATGCTTCTCTTTGTATTTTATAAATTTCTTCTTTTTTTCAGAGGAAATAAATAACTGTCATATACCTAAATCTCTATGATACATTGAGCACCTTTCTACTCCACCCTTGGAAATCCTAGACATGATGAACAAAAGATTTAAGTGATTTTTTTTTCAACCTGGGGCTAATAGGTGGGGGCATAAAGAGCCAGAGAATATGAGTAAAAATGCCTCTCTTTTAGGGGTCAGGTTCCTCCAGGGTTGAACTTTTTCAAGACTGCTGCCGCTGCTACTGCTGCTACTTCTACTAGTACTATTACCACTACTATCACTACTACTACTACTACAATAATAATAGCAATGAAACCAAGGCATCACGGAGCATGTATGAAAAGTGATTTATTGGGGCCATGTGATTGAGCATGCATAGGAACTTTCTGGGAAATTTCCAAGGCTCAAAGAATACCTGTGAATCAGTTTTGAAAGGCTTTGCATTATGAAATGCTGAAGCTTTCCCTGCTCATTGGGCTTTGAACAGGAAGAGTTGTTCACTCAGTGAATATTAAAGGCTACCTACCCCTTATTTCTTCTTCCGTGGATCATGTGAGGACTGTCTTTAACTCCACCATGAGGTATGTGGGCAGAGGAAAACTTTGTCCTTCACCCTAGCAGCATGGTGACTGCTCTCTCATGACAGCTAGAGCTTGTGATTGGATAATTAATCTAAGCCTGGGCCTTGGGAATTCTAGGTGTTTTGTTTTTGTTTTTTTGATTTTGCTTTCTGAAGAACAGATGATTAAATCTTAATTTTGAATCAGATATGTCCAGTCCTAGAGGCAAATTTACAAATATCAGAGAGTCTATGCAGACGTATGGCTGTTTGACTGACTCCAAGTTTTACAGAACAAATCCTTTCATAAAGAGGATTTGGTCTGTGAAGTTTAGATTCAGTCAAAGGGACACATTTGAGGACCTAGAGGGCCATATGTGGCCTCAAGGCTGCAGGTTCCCCACAGAGAGTCCCTCAGTCCAAGCAGATTTGTGGCAAGGGGGATTTCTGCATCAGGGAAGAAGACAATTGACAGAGGCAGGAGCTGATCTTTCCAGCCAAACTTGCCATAGTAGAGCTGCATGGAATTATTTGGACAGTGCAGAGGCGAGGTAAAAATGTAACATGCCTCTTCAGCAGTCCTGTAAATTGCAACATCTTGATGATTTACGTGTCAAGTTCCAGAAGAAGACAGGAGAATATATAAGTTAAATATATTTTATTTGCTGATTTTTGTCAATGCTAATTTTTAGGTGTTATGCTAAGCATTGCCCTTTACCTGATCCACATTGTACTTTGAGTGCCTTTCTACTGTCCACTTTGTGGAAGCCCTAGCCATGAGCCAATAACTAAATTTTAAGTAATATTTCCTTGATGTTATGAAGTTGGACTATAAAGAACCAAAAAAGTTTGAGAAAAGAAGCCCAACCCTTCTCATTTAATACTAGGTTCCTCCAAGACTGAATCTAGTCACTACATGCATAGGTCCAGAGGATAGGACACTGAGAAGGCACAAAGCTCCAGACCTTTGGGAGGAGTGATTAAAAATGTGAGACTGGTAATGGCTGATATTTCTACAGCACTTTACAATTTACAATGCATATTGGAGGAATTATGTGTCAATCATGGCAATAGTCCTTTGAGTTGCTTCTGAGAGAATTATCTCTATTTTACAGATTAAAAACAGCAGATTACCAAACTTATCTCATGATCATATAGGTAACAAATGCCAGAAAGCATGATTTAAGATGCATTTTTAGGAAAGGCCCCCACAGGGATGTCTGCGTTTCAAGTTGGTGCAGATATACTTAGGGAGGACCATACTGCAACTACTAAAGAACTTTTTGGAGAAGATAGCGCTTTACAGCAAAAGGATCCTGATTCCTGAAGTGGGCTTTTCAAAAGACTTTTACCTAGAGGTTCCAAATAGAGATAAAGGTTCTGTTCGTTTGTTTTTCCTGACTCCATGCTGAGAACTTTCTTTTTTTTATTTTTAAATTTATTTTTAGTTTTCAACATTCATTTCCACAAGATTTTGAGTTACAAATTTTCTTCTCATCTCTATACTCCCCTCCACTCCAAAATGGCATATATTCTGATTGCCCCTTTCCCCAGTCTGCTCTCCCTTGTATGACCCCACTCCCCCCCTTATCACTTTTCCCCTTACTGTCTTGTAGGGCAAGATAGATTTCTATACCCCATTGCCTTATATCTTATTTCCTAGTTGCACGTAAAAACAATTTTTTTTAACATTTGTTTTTAGAGCTTTGAGTTCCAAATTCTCTCCCTTCTTACCTCCCCACCCACCCTCCTTGAGAAGGCAAGCAATTCAATAAAACTTTCACATGTATCATTATGCAAAACACTTCCATAATAGTCATGTTATGAAAGACTAACTATATTTCTCTTCATCCTATCTTGTCCCCCTTTATTCAGTTTTCTCTTTTGACCCTGTCCCTTTTCAAAAGTATTGGTTTTTGACTACCTTCTCCCCCAATCTGCCCTCCCTTTTATCATCCCTCCCTCACATCCCTTTCCTCCCTACTTTCCTGTAGGGTAAGATGCCCAGTTGAGTGTGTATGTTATTCTCTCCTTAAGCCAAATCCAATGAGAGTAAGGTTCATTCATTCCCTCTCACCTATCCCCTCTTCCCTTCCATTATAAAAGCTTTTTTTTGCCTCTTTTATGTGAGACAAATTACCCCATTCTATCTCTCCCTTTCTCCTTCTCCTAGTGTATTCCTCTCTTACCCTCAATCTTATTTATTTTAGATATAATTTCTTCATATTGAGCTTACCCTGTGCCCTCTGTCTGTATACATGTATATTCCTTTCAACTACCCTAATACTGAGAAAGGTCTCATGAGTTGAAAATATTGCCTTTCCACGTAGGAAGGTACGCAAAACAGTTCAACTTTAATAAGTCCTTTATGATCTCTCCTTCCTGTTTACCTTTTCATGCTTCTCCTAATTCTTGTATTTGAAAGTCAAATTTTCTATTCAGCTCTGGTCTTTTCATCAAGAATGCTTGAAAGTCCTCTATATCATTGAAAATCCATATTTTGCCCTGGAGTGTTATACTCAGTTTTGATGGGTAGGTGATTCTTGGTTTTAATCCTAGCTCCTTTGACCTCCAGAATATCACATTCCAAGCCCTTTGATCCCTTAATGTAGAAGCTGCTAGATCTTGTGTTATCCTGATTGTGTTTCCACAATACCTGAGTACTTTCTGGTTGCTTGCAATATTTTCTCCTTATCCTGGGAACTCTGTAATTTTACTATAATATTCCTAGGAGTTTTCTTCTTGAGATCTTTTTCAGGAGGCAATCAGTGGATTCTTTCAATTTCTATTTTACCCTCAGGTTCTAGAATATCAGGGGAGGTTTTTTTTTTTGATAATTTTTTGAAAGATGATGTCTAGGCTCTTTTTTTGATCATGGCTTTCAGGTAGTCCAATAATTCTTAAATTATCTCTCCTGGACCTATTTTCCAGGTCAGTGGTTTTTCCAATGAGATATTTCATACTGTCTTCCATTTTTCTTTCTTTTGGTTCGTTTTATAATTTCTTGATTTCTCATGAAGTCACTAGCTTCCATTTGCTCCATTCTAATTTTTAAGGCATTATTTTCTTCAATGATCTTTTGGACCTCCTTTTCCATTTGGTTAATTCTGCCTTCCAAGGTATTCTTCTCCTCATTGGCTTTTTGGAGCTCTTTTGCCATTTGGGTTAGTCTATTATTTAAGGTGTTATTTTCTTCAATATTTTTGGGTGTCTCCTTTAGCAAGGTGTTGATGAGTTTTTCATGATTTTCATGTTTTTCTTGTATCACTCTCATTTCTCTTCTCAATTTTTCCTCTACTTCTCTCACTTGGTTTTCAAAATCCTTTTTGAGCTCTTCCATGGCCTGAGACCAATTCATATTTTTTTGGAGGCTTTTGATGCAGGATCTTTGACTTTGTTGACTTCTTCTGGCTATATGTTTTGATCTTCTTTGTCACCAAAGTAAGATTCTATAGTCCAAGTCCTTTTACTCTGTCTGCTCATTTTCCCAGCCAATTACTTGACTTTTGAGATCTTTGTCAGAGTATGACTGATTCCAAAACAGAGAGTGCTCTGTCCCAAGTTTCAGGGGTTTTGCACTGCTGTTCTCAGAGCTACTTCTATTCTGAGGTAGTATGATACTCCTCTCCTGGCCTGTGCTCTGATCTGTGAGTGCAAGCACTCCTTTCTGCCATGTAACTACTAGGAGTGTAACCTTCTCCACAGCCACCACAAGCTTTGCCACACCAGTGCTCCTCCTCTCCCAAGGACCGCCAACCAGGACTGTGACCCAGATCCAAGCAGAGTAAAGTGAGAGAACCTTGCCTCAGCACCAGCAAAGAGATCCCTGCAGTCCCACTCTAATCAGTTGCTTGATTACCCCCATCATCTGTGGGCCTAGAGCTCCTGAAAGAGCCATTGCTGCTGCTGCCACTGTGGCCTCTTCCACCTCTACCACCCTGGGGCTGTGGATAGACCACGGCCTTCTTTTATCTAGGTCCAATAGTTTTCCCACTGACCTGCTGTGTTGTCTTTGGCATTTGTGGGTTGAGAAGTCTGAAAAACAGTACAGCAGCCAGTGATTCAGTGCCCTGAAGCCTGCTCCACCCGTTCTGCTCCACCCTGGTCTGTGCTGGCACAGCCTATGCGGAGCTGTGCTCTGCTCTGAGGGTGGTGTGATAAACATTTGCCAGCTACCATCCAAGACATCTTGGGCTGGAGACTGTGTCATTCTTTGGTTCCGTAGCTCTAGAATTTGTTTAGAGTCATATGTTACAGGTGTTTGGAGGGATTTGGGGGAGAGCTCAAGTGAGTCCCTGTTTTCACACCTCCATCTTGGCTCCACCCCCCAAGAACTTTGCACTGAGCCATATTCTCTCAGTCAGTCAACAAGTATTTTTTGTTTTTGTTTTTGAAGGGGTAAGGCAAGGCAATTGGGATTAAGTGCTTTGCACAAGGTCACATACCTAGTAAATCAAGTGACTCCAGGGCTGGTGCTCTATTCACTGTGCCACTTAGCTGCCCCTTTTTTACTTGTTTGTTTAATGAGAATTTTTAGATGCCTACTATGTGCCAGATGTTATGCTAAGGATTCAGGATTCAAAGAAAGTGGGGGAGAAAGTTGCTGCCCTCAAGAGCTCACTGTCTAATTCTCTCTTCGGTAGTTATAATTACAAGCACAGTTTCTTTGCTAAACCAAACACTCAGAAGCCAAAAGAAGACTCCCTTAAAACTCAATGGGCTGATTTCAGAACTACTATATTAAAAATGAAATCACACTCCAAAACAAATCAGTGGGCTTCCCCAGTCTAGCCTGATGATTGACTTTAGAGAATCTGAAAAAATTCATAAGATTAATAGCTGTATTGTACACCAATAGCTGTATATACACCATGTATTATCGTGTGGTCCAACACCTTCATTTTATAGAAAAAGAAACTAAGTCTGAGAAAGGTGAAATATTTTGCCCAAGGTGATTTAGTTAAGAAGTGAGAGAACTAGAATTTGAACCTCTGATTTCAAGGCCAAAGTGTTTGTTGTTGTTGTTGTTGTTGTCGTTTTGTTTTGTTTTGTTTTAAGATACTATACTATTATATTAGACTGAAATAAAAACACTTGAAATCATTTGGATTCTCATATTCAGATCTCATGTAGTTCCTTGAGTTTTATTCCCAAAATAAGGTAAGGCTTTAAGAGACTGTGCTCAAGATGTGAATGAAATTTCTGGATATGCCAACAATTCACTTAGATGAGGAAGGTAATTTAAAGAACTGGGAAAATTCCTTCATTAACAGTCAAGGTCACCCTAGCTGATGCCACCCTATCTTTATAGCTTTATTTCATTCTATATTCTTTAATTGCTCTGTTTTTCAACCACATTGGCCTATTCCCCAGTCTCATTCTGTTATCTCGTATGCTCACATTCACGCAAATGGACTTTCATGCCCGGAATGCCTTCTTCATCACCACCTGCTCAAATCCTTCTCTTTCTTCAAGGTGCTCCCAGGTAAGAGTGTTCCTTCTCTCTACAATTTTTTCTAGAATATTTTTTACACATCATTATAGTATAAGCTTATTGATGTCAGAGATTATTTTTGCTCCCCACCCTTTTTTGAGAGAGACAGCTAGTTGGCACAGGGGATAGAGTGTCTGGTCCTGGAATTAGGAGGACCTGAGTTTAAATCTGTCCTCAGACCCTTATTGAGTACATGACCCTATACAAATTACTTGAACTCAGTTTTCTCAAATGGGGATTACAATACTAGTACCTACCTATCAGAGTTGTTGTGAGGAGCAAATAAGATAATATTTATAAGGAGTTTAGCACAATGCTTGACATATAGTAGGCACTTAACAAATGCTTAGTCTTCTCTCCAGCTTCCATCCACTCTTCACTCCTCTTCAATCCTGTATAATAAAAAGAAAATATAGGCTGGTCACATGAAAAGGGCGAAGATTAACAGATGGGCTTAAAAGAGCTCTAACACATTGGGTGGTCTGGGTGTACTTCCTGCGGCGAATTTCAGGGAGAACATGGACAAGAGCAGCACAGGACGGGCAAGCGTGGATGGATTACAGTTTGTATCATTGGGGAGAACATCAAAGTGATGACATCACAGCTCCATTTTAATATTTAGTCTGTAGCACCTACACCCCTGCCACTTACATGATAGGAGGATGTTGAATATTTTTAGAAATTAACTTAATCTCTTCCTTGGCTATATGATTTTCTACTTTGCATCATCATTTTTTATTTAGATGCCACATAAAGATGACATAGATGAAGCATGGAAAGAGAATCTGCCAGAATCAGGAAGACCTTGTCTCAGGAAGCTCCAACATGCATGGGCTGGATGAGCCTGGCTAAGTCTCCTAACTGCTAAGTTACCCCAGCAAACTTTCTTAGACTGTTAGTCTGAATAAATAAAGGGAAATCCCTACCTTGATAAAACCACAGGTTTATAGATTTTGAATGGGCCTCAGAGGCATAATGATAAAAGTAAGTATGTATGTAATAGTTTGCATGTTTTTATTTTATATATTATAGATATATACTTATATATTTTAAATGGAATCACAAAGTACTTCATAAATATCTCATTTAATTGTTTCCCAAGCCATGAGATGTAGGTGCTATATTTTTTTCCATTTTACAGATGAAGAAACTGATACAAACATTCTTGCCTTTGCCCATGGTCATATACCTGGTAAGTATCT
Organism: Phalanger gymnotis; assembly: GCA_028646595.1. Classification (NCBI taxonomy): domain Eukaryota; kingdom Metazoa; phylum Chordata; class Mammalia; order Diprotodontia; family Phalangeridae; genus Phalanger; species Phalanger gymnotis. Next base: position 191,301,125 of record CM053624.1, on the reverse strand, counting down.
GAGGCTAGATTTGAACTCAGATCTTCCTGACTCTGGTCACCTGCTGTGTGTCCTGAGGCTCAGGAGGTTCAGTGACTTTTCCAAAGTCAACCAAATAGTTAGTGTCAAAGGTGCGATTTCTAATCCAGGTCATTTGTTTCCAGTCAGTACTCTCTCCTTTGAATTAAGCTGCCTTCCCATTGCCCCTTACAGTCTGTAACAGCACTGCTATTGGCGTGGTGGTGGTCACTGTATTTGTTGTAGTTCCCATTTTTGCTTTCTTGACACAAATAGATCCTAGTGTCTTACATGTAACAAATGTGCTTAAGAAATATCTTTTAAATTGAGTTGAAATCAATGAAGGGAAGGAACCTACTAAGTGACAGATCTTGCTACTTCATTAAGAGTCACTTTTTGGAAAAAGGTGCTTCCAGAATGAGGTCAGAATTCCTTAACGAGTGTACAACATGACAGACAACTTTAAAATCCACTTCTGCCAACTTTAAAATGTTCTCAACAGGATATCATTTTGCCAGATGTATGCTATAAACCCCTATTGAGGCTGCCAATTTATTCTTAATATAATATGCACTGAGAATAATCAAAGGCAGCGCCTGCTGGGCATTGAGCTGATGAGTCTAACATCTTCGTCAGTGCAGAGTGCCAGTATCAGGGCTTTCCTAGCCTTCCTGGTCCACCAGAAAAAGCCCCAAGGCACATCCTATTCTCAACCAGCTTTCTGGAAATGAACCTCTGATCACATCTTGAAGTGTTTGGTTGCCTTCAGTTCATGGAGTAAAAGAAAGGTTTCATATGTCTCTAATTCTTTTCTTATAGGATTCCTAGGAGTGGATCCTGAGAAGGAAATGGTGAGGAAGAATCACATGTAGTTCTAGGAATACTACTTTGCTTTGGAGAATAGCAACTGCTTCTGTTCAATACCTTTCAAAGACTTAGTATTTTCATTATAGCCATAATATTGGACCCTTCCCTCCAGTCACCCTGGTGAATATCAGGCCACTGGACCCAGATGGCCCTGGAGGAGAAAGTGAGTCTGGCGACCTTCCACAGTCCTCCCTCACTTCAATCAAAATCAACTGCAAATCACGTCATCATTTCCCTGATGTCATGGTCCTCTGAGAACAAATGACAAACACAACTTTTAAACCCTTCCACCTCCTATCTATCCCCTACCTCCACTCCAGGAAAACACTCAATATTATCAGTTTTTAGAGAAGATACCTAATGAACTTTGAGCCTTTTAGAAGTCCTTTGTGGATAACCTGCTTCCTCATCCTAACTGGTGATTTTTCCTGCTGGCAAATACATGGAATAGAACTCATAAGCTCACTCCTGAGCTTAAATAATTTTGCATGCACTAAATAAAAAAAAAATCTCCTGATTGCTGGCAAATTTCTCATCATCCTTGACATCATGTGTATCATCTGAAGGAGAAGCTGCCCTTTGCATTCCAAATTTAAAAAAAGAAAATCTTAATAACAGCAAGGCAACTATTAATTCCCTTTTGCCCCAAACCTTTTTCATGTGTATATTGATTGGGGCCTACTCAGGAATTCAATTAGAAAATTCAGTCTTTTAATTTTTTTCTTGGTTTCAGATCAAATCTACTCGGTTCCTTTTTGTGCTCAAGCTTTAAGGAAGAAGCACAAGCTGATAAATAATGATAATTTTAATGAACACTTTAAGCTCTTACTTATCCACTCTTTCATTCAATCCTCACAACCACCCTGTAAAGAAGGTAGCCCTTTTAGAAATGAAGAAATTGAGGCTCCTATAACTAGTAAAAATGAGGCCAGAACTCAAACCTAAGACTTCTGGCTCCAAGTATAATGTTCCTTCCAGTTTACCACATTGCCTCCCAAATACTGAATTGGCCATAGTACAATAGGAAAAGAATTGATTCTAGATTAAGAAGAATATGGTTCAAATCTAGTCTCTGATGTTTACTACTTGTGTGGCCTTGGGCAAGTCACCTAAATTGTCCTTGGCTTTCTCCTCTATATTATGAGAATGGATTCAGGTACGTTCCAGCTTTAGATCTATTCCAGAACAAATCTTGGGATGATGCTAAACTAGAGAGACCAGAAATAAACTTATTACTGAAACTTGCTATACTTTTCTTAGAGCTGTAGAAATATTTGGGGGTGGGTGGGAAAGGAAGAGGGCAGGGATAATATCTGATGGTTATGGAACACTATCCTGCATATGGATATAGACAGGTACACACTCACACACACACACAAAAAAAAACCATACAAATAATGTATCATGATGGATAGAACCCTAGGCTTAGAGTCAAGACAACCCTAATTCAAATCCTATCTCTGCCACTATTTACAGCTGAATAAGTCACTTCACTTTCTTGTATCTCAAGCAAATCCCCAGGACTTATCTATTAAATGACAGATGGACCAAAATCTTTAGTTGGTAGAGGGAGCTCCCATTCCACGAGTTCCCTCTGCTTAGGAAGTCACAAATCCTTCCCAAATTTTCATAGAAGAGTATGAACTCTATGTAACATGTGTCAACTGGTGTCCATTTGGATGGATCAGTCCTAATTGAAAGTGCTTAAATTCTTTGGAAACATGATTCTGCTTATTTGAAAAATGGCTACAGTTTTCTCACATCTGATTTCACCCCTTTCTCTCTTCTTTCCCTCAAAAGAAATTTGGTGAACTCAGCTCAATTCAGATGTTCAATTTTGTACCAAAGTCAGAAAGTCAGGATGTTTTGCTTTGTTTGGGATTATTGTTGCTAAGGTTTTGAAGAGAGCATTTGATGACGATGCATATTTGTGAAACATATGTTGGGAGCAATGGTAGAGAACTGAGAACTTGTATTCTGACTGAGAAGTTCTAACCACCCAGATGGGTTAATGGGGCAAAGGAAGAGGATTATAGCATGTGTTCCTATAATTTTGGTTTCAGAGAGGGATTAGAGAATCTGTGCCCACACTCTTTCAAAAGACATGGGCAGGGAATTCTAATATGAATTGTCATGAGTGAGAATCAAACCAGACAATGTACCAGGAACAGTCTATCTCAGAGATCAGAAAGGGGGCAAGGCCGTTCTGTGTATTAAATGAGTTTATAAACTGAAGCCAATCATTCTGTAAAATGTAGTAAAAGTCTCTATTGCTTCCAGATGGTACACATCTTCCTTTGAATTGAGTGTCAACATGATGTCACATCACAGAGAGCTGGAGTCTGGTGATCTGTCCTTTTTGCATGCATTAAAAAGCAGTAATACTTCAGGATGTTACAATAGTGGATACAAGGACAAGGAAAGGACACTTGGCTCAAAATTTGAAGACACATTAAATATGAATCGAGCTCATCTTTCTTAGTAGCCTGTTGTTCTCAGACATCCAAGCAAGGAATGAGTAGTATGTGAGATGCATAAGGACTTCCTTCTCCAGAAAATCTGAATTTTGTAGGACAATGGGAGAGGATAAGAATGGCTTCAAGAGTGCTAATGTGCAAAATGAGCTAAGCCTGGTAAGGAATGCTAAACACAGCCAAAAGGTCTTTTCTTAAAGTTCTTTTAGGGGAAAATAGTGTCAAAGAAGGAATTGGGCCTCAGGGTGGGTGGAATGATGACAGCAAACCACATGGAGAAAGGATAAATATTGAATTCTTATGCTACTTCTGTTTTCTTTGCCTCAAAGTCAAATATTTAGAATGGAAATGACCGAGCAAAAGAGGCGAAAGGGTGCTGAACCTTAAGCTAAAGAAGAAAATAGGACATAACTGCCCTTGACAATTTCAAGTCACAAGTCTCACAGGAGCTACATCCCATAGTCCTGAAAGAACCAACAGATGTGATTAAGCCATTATTAGTGGTTTTAGAAAGAGCATGGAGAATGGAAAGGTGACATAGAGGGTGGAGAAGGGGAAATGTTACCTTATTTTGGGGAAAATCCTATGGATCTTTGGAAGTGACTTTGCTAGATAAATTTATATTTCACATTTATATTTTAGGAAGCAAAGTCATATATATTATATGCATATGTATGTGTATGTGTACATGTGTGTGTACACACACACACACACACACACATAATTTAACATATTATGAAAAGGATGGTTAGTGAAAAGGAAACAACCATCAAATGGAATCAGTATAACTTCACAAAGCAGATCATGACAAACTAATCACATTTCCTTTATGAACAAGGTTACTAGACTGGCAAACTAGGTAAATCATGTAGACATGGCTTACTTGGATTTCAGCAAAGGCTTGGACAAAAATTCCTATGCTAAATTTTTAAACATAATGGATAAATGTGGAGCTTTGGAAATGATGACGGATGGGATTTGCACTGGACCCCTAAAAGGAAAAACCCCTAAACTTTCCCACAAATTTCAGGAACCCAGGCCCTGAACCCAGATCTGTGGCACTTACCTGAGGTGCCTTATCTGTCCCAGTCAATAATCCTTTTAACTGCTCTTTCATTTCGGCCCTGTACCAGGCCCACCCCAGGCTACTTGCCACTCCTTAATCCCAACCAGATCTTCCCATAGTCTTTCTGTATAAAAGTTATCAATTTTATCCTCGTCAAATGCAGATTCTTAAAATCTGGCCTGCTTGTATGGGCATCACAAATACAGCAGACTCACTAGGTGTCTGACCCACTGTGTTGTTAAGCAAAATTGTCTCATTAGCATGGCTTCTGTTTCTTTTGAGTGGAAGTACTTTCAGCTGTTAAGTGCTAAGACCCAGGCCCAGGGCCCTGTCAGGTGTGAAACCTGTGTGGGTGTGGATTGGTG
>CM053624.1:191280306-191295856 GCA_028646595.1 Phalanger gymnotis | reverse complement strand
TCAAGTTTTTGCTGCGGTGGGGCCTAAATAAATTTCTTGTTGTTTTCTCCTTAGAGAATCTCTCATACCTTGCGATTTCGGACCATTCAAACATATACATGATTATATTTGAGATCATAAATTCGGCCTTCCTACTACACCCACCCAAACCATGTCTTGATAAACTCAATCCTTGGACTGAAAGAAGGCTTAAGTGGTCGAGTTCTTTCATTGCAGACTCCCAGCCCTGTGTCTTTGTGTTTCAGGGCTCCTAGCACCCCTAGACTGCAACAAAACTAGTTGAATGACTGAACAAAAACAGTCACCGATAAATCAATATCAACATAATCCTGTGCTATTGATGAATAGCCTTGGTGAAAGCATAAATTGCATGTTTGTCAATTTTTGTATGAAACAAATCTAGGAAGGTTAGCTAATGCACTAGGTAATGGTCAGGATCCATCCATACACACACACACACACACACACACACGTATATACACATATATATACTTATGTGTGTGTATATAGACAATCCTTTCAGATTATTTGAGCCCCAATAATATCCAAAGCATCCCAAATGCTTTTGCTCTATTCTAAAACTGCTACTTTTTGTGTCAGCAACTTCAAAGACCAGATAAGATTGACAAGGAGTAGCTTTCCTGTTGGTGACAGGAGATCTGCAACCAGAACAGTGGGATTTCTCTTATCTTGACATTCTAGAGACATTTGCATCTTGTGATCCTCATCTCTAAGTGACCCTACCTGTCAATTGCCTTGTTCAACTAAGAACTTCCTTTCTTATGATATGTAGATCATAAACTGGAGTTGGGATTGTTACTTAAACCTTGTCTTTCTTCTTCAAGTCAATCAGAAGTTTGCTTCTGATTCTATGATCATGTATCCACCAGTTTCAAGAGAATAAACTATATGAATTTACATATCACCTAGCCTGTTTGCCTCCTTTAACCAAACATTCAGGTTGACAATATCTATAGTATATATATATATATATATGTGTGTGTGTGTGTGTGTGTGTGTGTGTGTATTTATTATATGTGTGTGTGTGTATCCATCCTAAAATGTATTATTCAACAAGGATAAATGTAAAATCTACCCAGCTTTAAAACAAAACAAAACAAAACATAGCACAATAAATATTTCCAGATGCTTCAGCCACTCCTGATTGACCTCCTTTGGGTACTCTCTGAATGATCAACTCTTTCAAAGGAAGGATCAAATTTGTTCTTAATGCCCCACAGAGAATATCTAGGATCTATGGATGTGGGTGGGTTTAGGTAAGGAAAATCTTTCTGACATTTAGAGCTATCCTAGAGTAAAATGGTGAGATGAATTGCCTTTGGAGATAATAGGTTCTCCTTCATTTGAGGTCTTCAGAGGAATGTTGGTTGACCACTAAAGGCAAATGTTGTGGAGGGAATTCTCAGGCAAAGAAGTGTTGGACTCTAATCTTTCTGATTCCTTTGAATGGAAAATTTTGTGAAATGTCATAATTACTCAAATTTGAATTGATAACATGATTGAAATCGTGGTGGGGGGCTTAGGATATGAAATGGTGGGGGAACAGTTAAAATAAATTGACAAATAGTAGACTCTTAGGAAAATAACAGAAAAAAAAGATCAAGTAGAAAAGAAGAGAAGCCTGGGAGTAGAGAGAAACACACACAGAGAATGGCTGAATAATGAAAAGAATTATAGTGGAAAAATATTTCTCTAGTAAAAAGCAACAGATGATCTAGTTGGAGACAATAATAGACCTGGATAGTTTTCATTTTCATCACTTATTTTCTTTAAGTAACACTTTTTTTTTCCTTTTTCCTTCTACCACTTGGAGGGACTTTCCTCCCCAAATTTCCTTTTCCCTTTGTTTTGAGTAACTGCTTTTAGATTTATAATTTCTGGGACAAATTTGGCCAAATAAAAGAATCTGCCCTCACTTAGAAAATGATTTAATCAGCAACCATGCATGTACCAGAACTATAGAAGAGACAAGAGGGTAAGGTTATAAAGTGGGAATTCCCTTTCCTTATGGTGTGGATTATAAAATAATGAATGGTGACTAGATGAACATTGCTATTCAGAATGTTATTTATTTAGAAAATGCTGGGCTATGGATTATTTTGAACAAATGACTTTTGCCCAGCCTATGAAACATGGAAATCAGTTTATTTTACTGCATTTGCCTTGCTTCTATGTTGAAAAAGGACCAAAATTTCTCGCATACTTCTAAATAATGACAAAATGTCTCTTGGAACATCTGGAATCCTTGGAAAGAGGTTTAAATAAACTATAAACTGGAAATCATTTCCTAGCCTGAAACATGAAGCCCTATGCAATTACTGGCTTGAATCAGAAGATTTCTCATTGAAACTAGAATAACTTGTTCTTAATTGGCTGCCGGACTCAAGCTGTTAGTCTACCTGTCTTGAAAAACACCCACCATTTCATAAATCTATCTTATCCAGGTTCAAGCCTCAGTCCTGACATTACGTCCATCACCTGGGGTGAGTGACTTCATCTGAATGAGCCCATGAAACAAAAGGATTGAGCTATAGCAGAATTCAAGAGCAGAAAGGGACCTTACTGCCCATCTAGTGCAACAACTACCTGAACCAGAAATCATTCTCCAATGTACTCAACATGGAGCTTCCTAACTTCTGATTGAAAATCTCCTGCTAGGGGAACCCACTACCTTCCAAGGAATATCATTCCACTTTTCAGCAGCTCTATTTATTTGTAATCTATTTATTTGTAAGGTTTTTCTGTTTCTGTTTCTGTTTTTTACCTTACCACAAACCAAAATCTTCCTTTCTTCAATTTCCACCCATTGGCCTCTGGAACACAGCTGAAAAATTTTAATCCGTGATACTGAGAGAAATGATGATTAATAATCAATGATTATCCAGATTCCTCACCCACCCTTTTTCCTATAGTCCTCATTTCAAAGTTCAGTCCCTTGAAGGACATTACTGATACTCCCAGCCCATTGCCTTCTAGTCAGGCTTGGGTAGGAGATATAGATTTTTTTGTTTAGATTGTCCAAGGTTAAGGGTAACTTAGAAGTAAATGATATAATCAAAATTCACTAGAATAGGTCCAGACCCTCATTGTAATCTCAATTCTCCTTTGATTGTTAACCAATCAGACTTGATTGCCACTCTCAGGAATACCCCTCTTTCGAGGGTATATAAGCTGTGAGCCCAGCGCCATGATTGCCTTTGACATTTGAGAGTGCCACTGACCTTTTATTAAAATGCTAGCATTATTAATTAAATGACTAATTACCCAGAAATTATGTCTCTTGAGTTTTTTAATTGGCACAATAGAGAAAAGTAGCATTGCCTAGTGGAAGGTGGTCTTGGAGTTAGGAAGAAGTCAATTTGACCCAACATGTGACACCTACAAACTATGTGACAATGGGCCAAACACAACCCCTCAGGTGTCATAGTGGAGAGAACACAAGGAGTTTGGAAATCAGAAGACCAGGATTGGAATCCATTCTATTCTGCTAAATATTTACTTGTGCAAGTGATTAAACTTCCCTGGGCTTCAGTTTCCTCACCAATCAAATTAAGAGTTTCAACTACATGAATTCTAAGGCCCCTCCCAGTTCAAAATCTATGATTATCTGCTCCAAAAGATAGCCTTTTAAATACTAATGTCATGTTGCCCCTTTGTCTTCTCTTCTCTAAATTAATTCGAGTAGTGGGGGTGGGACAGGGAATCTATATTTATTAGCACCTACCATGTGTGAGGCACTGTGGTGGGTGCAGAGGATATGGAGACAAAAATAGAAGAGGTCCAGTCCTCAGGGAGCTTACATTGTCTTGGAGGGCCATGACCTGTACACACATGAGTGTGATGCAACATAATATCAAGGAGGAAAATGGCTATTAAGCTGCATCTTGAAGAGAAAAGGAGAATTTTAAGAGGTGGAGATGAGGAGAGAGTTCACTCTAAGCATAGCCAATAGAATATCCCAGTTCAGGGAACAGATCTAACTGGAACTCAGAAGAAATGGCATCATATTTTTGCATTTGAATGGGGCCTCACCGGGTACCTAATCCAACATTCCAGAACAAGGATTCCCACCACAAAATATTTAGTAGATGATCAGCTACCCTTTACCTGAAGACCTTCAAGGAGGTGAGGTCATATTTTTTATTGCTACATTTTTTTTTTCACTGACATCAAGCCTAGATTTTGCCTCATTACAATTTCAAACCATTACTCATGGTTATGTCCTTTGGCGTTAAATAAAATAAATCTAATCCTCCTTCCACCTGACATTCCTTCAAATAATTAAAGACAAATACAATTCCACCCTTTGTTCCAATCCTGCCATACACTTCATCTTCTCTTCCCCCGATCTGCATTCCTATTACCTCTAACCTCTGTTCCAATGGCATAGACTAGAGGTCTTTCTTCATCCTGCTTATCCTCTGGATAATCTCCAGACTATCAGTGTTTTATTTTTCTTCAGTTGTGGAATCCAGAACTAAGCCCAGTCTTGCAGATGCTGCCTGACCAGGACAGAATAGGATGGGCCTGTTGCCCTCTTATTCTTGGAAGCACTGCCTCACAACAAAGCCCAAAATGGCATATTTTTTTGGTGAAATGAGAATAATTTTCAAATAAGAGTGAAAAGATAAGCTAGAATTAAATTGCAGAGGGCCTTAAATGTTAGGCTAAGAAGGTTATATGTCATTTTAGAAGCAATAGGGATGCATGGAAGGTTTTCAATAAGGGAAGTGACATAATCAGACCTGCGACTTAAGAATATGATTTTGGCAGTTTACAGCTTAGAAGGTGGAGAGACTGAAATCAAGGAGAGCAAATAAGAGGCTATTACAGTTGTCTAGGCAAGAGGTGGGGAGAAAGGAACAGATACAGAACAGGTCATAGAGGCAAACAATAGGACGTGACTGAATATGGAGGAGTAAGGAAAAAGGAAGAGTGAAAAATGATTCTGTAGTTATATCAGTTCCTTTAACTTATCCTGAGATGATCTTGAAGGCTCTTCCGATACTAAACCCTATCATCCTAAAATGAGAATTCGAGGTGGCAATGAGTTTATTGAACTTGCAGTCTGAGTCTGATAGGTTTATCTGTATCTGCATAATAAACCTAAAACTAGCCTTAAATATAAAGTTAGCAGTTACTGCAAATGGCACCTTCGCCTCTTATCTCCTCTTCCTTAACATACTCTAAACTCCTTCATTGCAGAAGATGATGCAGGAGGTTCCAGACTGTTGTTTTACGAAGCAAAGTCATGATGAATTATCATTATAGGCTCAATTATCTGAATTGTACACTAATCCTCTCCCCCTCCCCCTAATGTTTCACGAAGACAGCATCCCTGGGAGACAGATGGAAATTCAATTAAAAAGAGCCCCACGAGGAACATTTAGGATCTGTGTAGGTAAATACAAGACATTTCTGCCTGGCATCTTGCATCTCATCCATCACAAAAAAATTTCTTCATCAAAAAGAGTCATATGGCTCTATCTCCTTTAGAACATATGGATGGTTTTTCAAGTCCCAAAGGTCATTTTTTGAACATATTTTTTTAAAAAAGACATTCTTCCGTTGGGGATGATTTATATAATATACATACACATATACATATACAAATGTATATATATATACATACATATACACATATGCACACACACACATACACACACACACACACACATACACACAGACAGCAAAAGAAAATGAAGTTTGTTTGACTTGGAAAGCAAGATTTTACCTTTCATGTCAGGAAGCCTGATCTGTCTCCTCAGATTTCTGGGAATGGGTTTGTTTTGCTTTGTTTTGTTGTTAAGAAGCAAAAGGGTAAAATGTATGTATTATGAAATACATTTCTCCTCGGAGGAGACTTTGTAGTAATGGAGTCCCAGAAATAGTTGTAGGGCCCATAAATGTGTCAGTATCTTGGGGCAGATGGCCTTCCAGCTGTGGCCCAGTCATCTCCAAATGGAACAATACCCCAGCATGATTACAATCCCTGAGACTTGTGTGCCCTGTGTGGAAAATCTGAGAGAGGAGAGCACCAATGTGGGAGAGGGAGAGAGCTAGCCTGAGGTAAAATTGTAAGGAAATTTAGGGGGGAGGTGTTTGCTTATGTGGTTTCTGTTCTCTTTTAGTACCTCTCATAATACTATTCCTCCTAACCTCCCTGTTTCCTCTGTCCCTTATGTTATCCCCATTCACAAGACCAGTGGCTCAGGACATCTCACCATGCTAGGGCAGTACCAGGCATTCTAAATCTATCTGATCCCTTTTTCTCCAATCACAGTGGACTCTGAACTAACATTCACATCTGAAAATAGCTTATAAAGTATTGTGCCCTAAGGTATTTAAGAAAATTACAGAGACAAAGTGAAGCTAGAGAATAGCTAGCTTAAATCCTTCCTATGAGGAAATATATCCAAGAAATGAAAGGACTTTTCTAAAGTCATATGACTTCTCTCATGGAAAGTTTTGTAATCTATTTGGGGTCAGAGAATTTCGACTCACATCCTGACTCTATTACCTTCTATCTGTGCAATTTTCAGACAAGTCACCACTTCTCTGGTTTTCAGTTTCTTCATCTATAAAATAAATGATTTAGACAAGGCAATCTCTAATGATCCTTTGAACTCTAAATCCTGTGAAATATGAATTTTCCTGGGACAAAGAACTTTATGCATTTTGTCTCATTTAATTTCCTCATCCCAACAACTCTATGTAGATACAATCATTTCCTCTATTTCGCACATTAAAAAAAGGATTCAAAGAGATTCCATGGTTTACCCAAAGTCTTAAAATTAATAAGTTATAAAACTGGAACTCAAACATAGGTCTTTTCATTCCAATCCCAGTGTTGTTTTCATCACACTAAGCTTCTCTCCAATGTGGAACCTTAATATCTGAGTAATGAACAGCCCAAAGAAAGGCTTCTCTAATGATGAAATTTCAGGCAGGGATCTGCAAGAGCTGTTTGGGGATTGAGAAACATTCCCAGTGTACCTTAAAATAACATCACCTAGAGGATGGCTTACTCTTCCTACAAAAACAGCTAGTTATAAAAGATGTGTATCTTTCTGTCTAAAAGATGTGCTCTAAAGGCCAAAAGTCCAGTACAAACCATACTGCTCTAATTTCTATTGCCAGATTATCTTTAGCTGCCATGACATTTTATCTTGAAAAAATAAATCTTTGTGGAACTATGTGAGAATTTTTGAAAAAACTGTCTCTTTCTCAGAATTAGGGAGGAAAAACATGCTCACCTATTGCTGAACTTTGCTTCCCATCTCAGTTGAGCCTTTCAGTTTGCACAGTGCCTATCCACCTTGAAATTTTGCAACAGAAAACCTTGGCTTGATCCAAGATGGAATAATCTGTGTTATCTCTGACCTCTCCCAGCTACTTGCCCACTTTTTTTAGTTTACAGCTCCCCAAAAAATGTGTACGTCTTTCAAATTTCTGGCAAGCTGTCATTGGCAACTCTTGGGGGCAAGCTTAGGAACAATGGATAACATTAAGTTTCTTTCCTCTTGGCTTTAGAGGGACTTCATGAAATTCTGAATCACTGCAGCTATGCCACATACCTGCCCCTCAAATTTGCTACAAATGACTACGCAGTCTGATTTTAAGTGGGATTTAATACACAGTGCATACAAGAGGGTTTATATGATCTTAAGAATTATTATTCATAGCACTTCCTAGACATAGGCATTCATGCCCCTAAGGAACCTACTTTATATGAACCTAAGCATTATGTGCTGCATATAAAGAAACAAAGAGCTAAGATACATTTCTACTGGCTCATTGTAGTCTCCATGGAATAAGTGGACGTTTTACCCTCATTTCAAGGAGGTAAAGACTGGGCCTGTCAAGTTATCGATTAGCAATTTAACTTTCTCCGACAGAAAGCAGGATCTACCTAAATCTTCACTAGAAGAAAAAGAAAAACCTTGTCAAAAAAGCTAATTTCCACTGACTACAAACATTGCAGAAACCAATGTGATTTTATTGAAAGGGGATGTGATTATTACTAAGCATTTATATTTATAAAGTACATAGCAATCATTTTCATGGGTATTCTTTATAGAAATTTGGGAGAACCAGCTGTGCTCATATGACAATTTTACAAGAAACTGGGGCCCAGAGGGCTAAGCATAATTTGTATGAAAGTTCAAAACATTTTTTTAAAAGCAAATTGTGCCTTTACATTCCAATGCTTGCATAGGTGTTTGTCCATGTGCTTTATATATATTACCATATTTGTTTTACAAAAAGGTAGCCTGAGTCTTAGAATAGTAGAACTGGGAATAACCATAAATATCATCTAGGGTGAACCCCTTGTTTTCATAGAAGCACAAACTGAGATTCAAAGGGACATAATAACAGCTAATTTTTTTCTAACACTCTAAGATTTACAACGTGCTTTACATACATTACCATCTTATTTGACTCTCCCTTGAACAGTGTCCGAAAGGTGCTATCATTCCCATTTTATAGATGAAGAGACTGAGGCTCAGAGAGGTTAAGCGATTTGCCCAGGGTCACATAGCTAGTAAGTTTTGGAAGAAGGTTTCGAACTTTTCTTACTCTCTTCAGACTATCTCTTTTTTTTTTTGTCAGAGGTCACAAGTGAGTTAGTGAGATAATTAGCATTAGATCCAAGTCTTCCTTACCAATACACACACCACAATACTTCTCAGTTTAAATGGCTTCCACACCCTCTCAATTTAAGAAGGTTTTCCTAGTATCCATTTTGGAGATATAGAAATTGAAGTCAAGCTACATAGGTAGTGACTGGCATAGGAACAGAAGGCATTCATCTTCCTGAGTGCTTTGTTATCCTCTGCTACCTCCCCACAAAAAGCATTTCCCTTCCCAGAGTCTCAATTTTTGTTTGCTTGTTTATTTCACCTTGCCTTGATGGCAAAAGCAAATATAGCCAGCATTATTTTGAAGCTTTTACATGACATGGAAATTGGAAATTGGGTTGGTGACAGGGGTAAGGGTATGGCTTAGGGTACAGTATTCAGTTTGGTTAATGGTGAAACAGAAGAATGTACTACAAAGAGCATTAAATGAAGAGAGAAGAAGGGTCTACCTCTAGCCAGGTTTCTGCTGCATGACATGGGTAAATCATATCACCTCAGTAAATCTAAAATTCCTCATTTATATAATAAGGTGGTTGGGCTAGATGAATCTCTCTTCTCATAATGAATAATCCTAAAGCAACTAAGACCAATTGGGAAAGTAAATGCAAAAGAGGCCACAAAAGTAACTTTTGTTTTAATTTGATAAGATTAACAACTACATGAGGAGGCAGAGCCAAGATAGAGGAGTAAATACAGGGACTTGCCTGAGCTTTCCCCAAAACCCCTCCGAATACTTTTAAATAATAACTCCAAACAAATTCTAGAGTGGCAGAACCCACAAAAAGATGGAGTGACACAACTATCTAGCCAAAGACAACTTAGAAGGTAGGTAGGAAAGGTCTGTTGTACCACAGTGAGAGAGGAGCACAGTTCTGTGTGAGGCCAACCAGCACAGACTGGGCCCCAGCGAACCAGGAGCAGGTCTTAGGGTGACAATGGCAGTGTCCATTGGCAGTGTCAGTGACAACAGTGGCAATTTCCAGACTTCTTAGCCCGCAGATGGTAAAGAGATTAGACAATGAGTCAAAAGCAGATTTACAGTGGTCCCTTTTCTGGCACCAGGGGCAAGATTTCTGTTGTACGAACACTCACACACACATACACACATACACACATACACACACACACTTGGGAAACAGAGCCCTACTTTAGCATAGAGGTAGAAGTCAAGAAATAGGCTAGAAAATGAGCAAACAACAACAAAAAAATTCTGACCATAGAAAGTTACTATGGTGACAAGGAAGATCAAAACAGACCCTCAGAAGACAATAACATCAAAATTTCTACATCCAAAGCCTCAAAGAAAAGTATATATTGGTTTCAGGCAATAGAAGAGCTCGAAAAAGATTTTTAAAAATAAGTAAGAGAGGTAGAGGAAAAAATGGGAAGAGATATGAGAGTGATGCAAGAAAATCATGAAAAAATAGACAATAACTTGGTAAAGAAGGCGTGTAAACACACACACACACACACACACACACACACACACACACACACACACACACACTGAAGAAAATAACACCTTAAAAAACAGAATAGACCAAATGGTTAAAGAGCCACAGATATCCAATGAAGAGAAGAATTCAGTGAAAAGCAGAACTGGGAGAGGATTCTGGGAAGATGGCAGAATAAGTCAGAAAGCTTTCAGCTCTCCAAATTTCCTCCACAAAAAAAAAAGACAGAACATTGCTTCAGAGCAGCAGAATAAGCACAATAAAGGAGTTGTCCTCCTCAGACAATTTGAAAAGAACCTGGGAAAGACCCAACCTTGGTGGGGGGAGGTGCAAATTAGGCCTGAGTGAAGTGCAAACACTTCTGCAGAATCAGCAAACAAGAAGCCCTGGGGAGTAGCTGAGTTGAGAGGCAGCCTCAGCCTTAGAATCTTTTATCTTGCAGACTTCATGGGGATTGGATAGCTGAGCAAAAGATTGAGGGACATTCCACTGTCAATGGACAACAAGCACAGCTGTGCTGATCAGATGCATCCTGGGTTGTGGCTGCAGGACAAAGGAGCTAGTATACACCTGGTAAGTGCAAAAGCAAGGGGCAGTGACCCTATTGGTTGTGGGCACTTTCGGGAGAGCAGAGTCCCTGGTTTCAGTGCCAGGGCAGAGAGGACAGCTGTAGTTTGCAGTCACCCAAAGCACCACAGGGAGCAAAATCATTTGTGGGGCACTGTGGCTGGGTACCCTAGTTGGGATTAGAAGTGGAGAGGAGAGCCCAAGGTTGAGCCCTGAGACAGACCTCAGAAAATAACACTAAGAAGAACCTGAGGCTTAGGGCATCATTCCCCATACCTTGAGACTACAACTTGATTACACTAATAGCTACTAAAAACAAAATAAACAAAAATAAATAAATAAAAATGAATAACCGAAGGAGAAAAAACCCAGCCATAGATAGTTATTATGGGGATGGAGAAGATCTGGGTTCATATTCAGAGGAAGATAATGGAGCTTAAAAAAAAAAAAGCTCTTTTTTTTTTAATGAGAAATGTCTAATGGTCCCAAGAACAAAAATATTTCTTGGAAAAACTTCAAAAGGACATTAAAAATCAAATAAGAGAGATCAAGGAAAAATTAGAAAAAAAAGAGCAATTCAAGAAAATCAAGAAAACAATGAAAAGAAAGTCAACCACCTAGAAATAGAGAACCAAAAACTTAAGGAAGAAAATAATTCCTTGAAAACTAGAATCGGGCAAAGGGAGGGTAATGATGTTCTAAGACACCAAGAAATCATGAAAACAAAAACTGAAGAATGAAAAAATAAAAGAGAAAATAAAATATCCCATCAAACAATCACTCTGGAGAACTGATTGAGGGGAAATAATATAAGAATAGTTGGACTACCTGAAAACGATGTTAAAAACTGAATCTTGATACAGTATTACAAGAAATTACCAAGAAAAATTGCCCTGAAGATGTAGAATAAGAAGACAAAGTAGAAATAGGAAGAAAAAAAAACAGGAGAAAAAAGACTTACAGGAATATCATAGCCACATTTCAAAGCTCCCAGGTTAAGGAGAAAATATTAGAAGAAACAAGAAAAAAATTAAATGTCATGGAGATACAGCAAGGATTACACAAGACCTAGAATCTACTACTTTGAAGGACCAAATAATACTATATTCCATCGAGCAAAAGAGCTGTGGTTACAACCAAGGGTAACTTATCTGGCAAAGTTAAATATAATCCTGAATGGGAAAAAAATTGATGTTTAATGAACTCAAAGACTTTCAGGTTTTTGTGACAAAAACCCAGAACAAAATGGAAATTTCACATATGCCATCTAGGAGGAATATACAGTAAACATTAAAGACAAACTATAAGGGACTCAATAAGGTCAAATTGTTTATTTCATTTGTGTGAAAATATTAGCAATACTCTTATGATTGTCATCATTATTTGAGTAGTTTGAAAGAAAGGTGTGGGCTGAGCTGAGGATGATAGGGTGATTCTAAAAAACAATAAAAGTATGTAGGGAGAGATAAAAAGGAGCAATTATACAAATGAGGCATAAAAGGAACATTGATACAGAAGAAGCTGGGGGAGAGAATGGGTAGTGCTACAACCTCACTCTCATCAGGAATGGGTTAAAGAGGAAACAACATATATATCTAGAAAGATATAAAAGTCTTCTAAATTCAGAAAGAAATAAGAGGGCAAGTGTTTGGGGGGTGGAGGATAGGGGAGGGACTCTTAGAGGGGTGGATAGATTAAGGAATAAGAGAGCAAGGTAGTGAGTAGAAGTAAAGCAGAGGAATAAAAAGGGATAGAGAAAATAAGGTTACAAGAATAACGAGGAAAAATACAAAGCAGGAAAATACACAAGTAATTGTAACTTAGAATGTGAATGGGACAAATTTATCCATAAAACAGAAACAGATAGCAGATTAAAAATTTGAATTCAATGATATGTTGTTTTCAGGCAACATTATGAAAACAAGATGTATGCACAAAGATAAAACAAAGGCCAGTAGTTTAGTAAGTTAAAAAAAAAGTAGGGATACCAATCATGATCTCAGATAAAGCTAAAATCAAAACAGATTAAATCAAAAGTGAAAAATAGAGAAATTACACTGTCAGCAATATTATTCAATATTGTTTTAGACTATCTGAAATACCTAGCAGTATAAAATACATGAGTGCATACCTGACAAAACAGACACAGGAAGTATATGAATATAAAACATAAGACACTTTTTAAACAAATGAACTCAGATCAAAATAAATGAAGTAATATTTATTGTGCATTGGTAAGTAAAGCCAATATAATTTTTAAATGACAATTTTACCTAACTATTTATTCAATTGATTGCTAAAAAAAAGATTATTGTTAATTATTAAATGAAATTACTAATCCCAATTAAATTAGTAAAACAAAAATTTACTGAGTTAGAAAAAGTAATAACAAAGTTCACTTGAAAGAACAAACAATCAGGAATTTCAAAGAAATGGTGTGGGGGTGGGGGGAGATGTAAAGAAAGTAGATTCAGTAGTGTCAGACCTTAAACCATATTATAAGGTGAGAGCATTGTTGAAGTGCAAAAAGAATAATTTTGATTATTTTAAATTAAAATTTTCTTGTATAAATAAAACTTATGTAGCCAAGAATAGAAGGGATGCAGAAAATTGGGGGAAATCTTTCATAGACCATCTCTCAGAATGTGATTGGTTTGGACAATTGCTGTGGTGTAGGAAATGCTGAGCTGGTTGATTTAGAGAAACATAGAAATATTTGGACTTATGAAGGAAGATGCTGTCCACCTTCAGAGAAACAGATGATAGGAGGAAATAAGTATAGTATGGTCTTACATGTATGTGTGTGAGTGAACATGTATATATATATATATGTGTATGTTTATAGATATCTATGTATGTGTATATATGTATGTGTGAGTGTGTGTGTGTGTGTCCATGCTTAATTGGAGCCCTTTTTAGAGTGGGAGAAGGGGAAAAGTAAAGTAAAAAGTGAACAGCAGAGAACAAAATAGAATCCACAAGGAAGCAAAGAAAAGCTGGCAGCTTTGAAAACAATGTATAGTATTCATTATATAGGTTTTCTTGAAATGGAAATTTATCATTTTTTTATTTAATCCTCTCTTATGGTCTGCCGTGTACATCACATTTTTTTTTCTTTTCTCGTTTTGTGCTTGTTTCATTTAAAAAAAAATCCAAGAAAAAATTTGGCCAAATTGGCAAGAATTGGCAAAATTGACCAAATGGGAAAAAAAAAAGATATACAAAAATTCACTGAAGAGAACTCCTTAAAAAGGACAACTGACCAAATGGAAAAGGAAGTATAAAAGCTCACTGAAGAAAATAATTCCTTAAAAGTGAGAAATGGGCAAGTGGAACTGAGTGATTTTATGAGACACCAAGAAACAATCAAAAAAAATCAAAAGAATGAAAAAAATAGAAGAAAATGTGAACTATCTCATTGGAAAAACAACTGATCTGGAAAATAGATACAGGACAGATCACTTAAGCATTATTGGTCTACCTGAAAGTCATGACCAAAAAAATGGCCTAGATACAATCTTTCAAGAAATTATAAAGGAAAACTCCTGATATTCTAGAACAAGAGAATAAAATAGAAATTGAAAGAATCCACCAATCACCTCTTGAAAGAGATCCCAAAATGAAAACTCCTAGGATTATTATAGCCAAATTCCAGACCTCCCAGATCAAGACAAAAATACTGCAAGCAGTCTCCCGCACCACCCCCCCCCAAATTAAATATTGTGGAGCCATAGTCAAGATAACACAAGATTTAGCAGCTTCTATATTAAAAGATCAGAAGGCTGAGAATATGATATTCTGGAGGGCAAAAGAACTAGAGTTATAACTAAGCAAAACTGAGTATAATCCTTCAGGGGAAAAAATGGATATTCAATGAAATAGAGGACTTTCAAGCATTCCTGATGAAAAGACCAGAGCTGAACAGAAAGTTTGACTTTCAAATACTAGATGCAAAAAAGCATAAAAAGGTAAAAAGAAAAGAGAAATCATATGGGATTCAATAAGATTAAACTGTTTATATTCATACATGGGAAAATGACATTTATAACTCCTGAAAACTTTCTCATTATTAGGGCAGTTAGAAGGAGTATACATAGATGGAAAGCAGAGTTGTGAATTGAATATGATAGTATGATTATCCAAAATGGGGGAAGCAGGAAGTGGAGCACATGAACCTTATTCTCATTGGAACTGGCTCCAAGAGGAAATAATATACACACTTAGTTGGGTTAGAAATCTACCTTACTATATAGGAAAGTAGGAAGGCATGGGGATAAGAGAAGTGAGGGGGTAGCTGATAGAAGGAAGGATAGAAAACACTTTTGAGAATGGACAGGCTAAAAGGGGGAGAAAGAGAGAGAGAGACAGAGAGAGAGAGAGAGAGAGACAGAGAGAGAGACAGAGAGAGAGACAGAGAGAGACAGAAAGACAGAAAGAGAGAGACAGAGAGACAGAGACAGGGAAAAGGATAAAAAGGAAGAGAATAGAATGGAGGGAAATACATAGTTGGTAATCATTACTGTGAAAAAAAAATACAGTGAGTTTCTCTGATAAAGGCTTCATTTCTCAAACATATGGAAAGCTCAGTCAAGTTTACAGAAATAATAGTCATTCCTCAATTGATAAATGGTCAAAGGATATGAACAGGCAGTTTTAGGACAAAGTAATCCAAGGTATCCATAGTCATATAAGAAAATGTTCTAAATCAGGGGCGGAGCCAAGATGGCGGCCGGGAAGCAGTGACTGGCGTGAGCTCCCCACCAAGTTCCTCCAAAAACCTATAAAACAATGGCTCTGAACCAATTTTAGAGCTGCAGAACCCACAAAGTGGCAGAGGGAAGCAGGGCTCCACCACAGGACAGCCTG
>CM053624.1:191221601-191279806 GCA_028646595.1 Phalanger gymnotis | reverse complement strand
GGTGGGGGGGAGGAAATGGGGAGAAAATTTGTAATTCAAACGCCTGTGAAAATCAATGCTGAAAACCAAACATGTCAAAAATAAATTTAAAAAAAAATGTTCTAAATCACTATTGATAAGAGAAATGCAAATTAAAACAACTTTTAGCTACTACCTCACACCTGTTAGATTGGGTAATATAACAGAAAAAGAAAGTGACAAATTTTGGAGGGGATGTGAAAAAATTAAAACATTTATATATTATTGATGAAATTGTATACTGGAGTGACATGGTAGACAAAATGGTTACTATAGTCACAATTGAATCGCCAAGTCCGGAAAGAATATGAAGGAATCCAATCATACTGTGCCCTGGTAGTAATGGGCACAGTATTTTTTTTAAAATGGCATTGACAAGTAATAGCCCATAAATTGGACATCAGGCAGGAGTGTTCTCTTTCTCCTATGAATTCTTCTCAACATATGAGTATATACCTCTCATGAATCATAGAGTTATTGCTTTAGCATTACCCTATAAAGAGACATTAGAGAATATCTAGTCCAATTTCTTCACTTACGAAGAAACTGAGGATCAGGGGATGGAGTGACTTATCTGAGTGTCCCAAAGTTAAGAAGTGAAAGAGCCAAGATTTTTTAGAAAACTTATTTTTTCTATTAGGGTGCAATTATTTTCTCTTCTAACCTACCCACCCCACTCCCCCATCTAAAAGAAAAAGAAAGAAATTATTTTAACAGGTTGCATAATCAAGCAAAATAATTATCATATTGTCCACATCCAAAAACGTATGTTTCCTTACACATCTTGAATTAATCACCACTTTGTCAGGAGGTAGTTAGCATGCTGGGTCATAGGTCTTCTGGAATTTATGATTGGTCATGTCACTGATCAGAATTCTTAAGGCTTTCAAAGTCATTTGCCTTTAAAATGTTGTTATTGTATGAATTGTTCTCTGGGTCTGATTACATCACTCTTCATCTGTTCATATGAGTCATTTCAGGTTTCTCTAAAATTGTTCTACCATGTATATCACGTATATCTTGTGGCACCAAAGTATTCCATTGCATTCCTATACCATAGAATATTTAGCTATTCCCAGCTGATGGGTACACTTTTGCTTTTGAAAATCAAGTCCTTAAGCTCTAAACCCAAAGTCCTCCAACCTATACCAACTCATATTGTACTTAGTATAAATAGCAATAAAGTTGTTACTACATATCTGGTTTCCCAACCTATTTTGGTAAGTTACCTAAGTTAGAGATCATGTTTTATGTCATCCTTTCATGCACTCACCTTGACACGGACATCAACCCATATAGTGCTTAACTGTGCTTGTATGAGTATGTTTCAATTCAACAAACATCTGTTAAGCTACTATTGTGGGAAAAAAGTAGGCAAAATTCTGGGTTACAAAAATAAACATGAAATAGCCTTCATTCTCATCTCCTGCTCAAACCTTTATTGGATGAATATGTGAGATGTTTTACTCTTTATGGGTGGAAAACTTCCTAATAAGTAGAGCTCTCCAAAAGTGGAATGGAATTCTTAATGATACAATGAGTTCCAATTATATATCTTTAAGATGTTAGATGTTGTAAAGAAATACTTATTCCAATGTGGGTTAGATTAGATGACTGGCAAGGTTCCTTCTAGTTCAAAGTTCCTGTGAAGACAAATATATTCAAAACCATATATTACATATTACCATAATTTGGTGAAGGAACTAGGCACATTTAGGATGGAATAGATAAGATGGGAGAAGTCATTATTTCTATCTTCATATATTTGATGATATTATTTGGAAGAAGGATTAGATCATAGAACTATAGATTTAGCATTGGGGAGAGGCCTTTGAAGCCATCAAATCTACCCCCCTCATTTTATAGAAGAGGAAACTAAAGCCCGGACAAACTAAAGCCCAGAGGAACTCTCCCAAAGTTACATACATAGTATCAGATGCAAAATTTAAACCCAGCATCTCTGACTCCAGAGGTGCTAATTTTTCTATTGTACCACACTGCTATTTTCTATTTGGCTCCAGAGGGAAGAACATATACTAGTTTGTAGAAAATTCAGGGAGGTAAATTTCAGCTTGATGTAAGGGAGAACATCCTCTAGCACTAAAAGTGGTATAACCATTTTTCAAGGGTGTTAGAGAGAAGGTTCGTGTTTCAGGTATGGGTTAGAATTTAAGACATCTGGGTTTCTTTCTAACTCTAAGATTCAGTGATCTGCCTCCAAAGCTTTTATTCTGTGTCACATTGGGAAATGTCTATATTTTTCCTGGGATTTGCCCTTCATCTTACAAATAGATATGTATTTGTGTATATTTACATGTGTATGTTTTTATATACAATACTTAAACATGTATGGATCTAGTTCTTACATATATTTGTATGTATATATGTGAATGTGTGCATGTATTTATATCTTGGGTTTTTTCTAATGCTATGATTCAGTGATCTACTGAATGTACACACATGTATACATATATATTGTGTGTGCACATACACGTATTTACATAATATTACTATGGATATTACTAATACATATATTAGTAAGATGAAGGAGGAATCCCTGAAAAATAGAGATATTTCCCAATGTGACACAGAAACATTTGGAGGTAAATCACTGAATCTTAGTGTTGGAAAGGGCCACAAATAGATAGATAGATAGATAGATAGATAGATAGATAGATAGATAGATAGATGATAGATAATACAAATATTCATATATGTATACATACAAATATATATAAGAATTATATACATACCAATAAGCATTACATATACATAAATACATGTGTGAATATACATATATTTTATGTGTTTATGTCTGTATATATTATATAAGTGGGCAAGTAGCAAAAAGAGAAGGAAATGGAAGAGGATGACATGGATAGATAGTATCACGGAAGCAACGAACATGAGATTGAACAGACTTTGGGAGATGGTGGAGGACAGTAGGGTCTGGGATGCTATGGTACACAAAGGTCACAAAAAAGTTGGATGTGACTGAGTGACTGAACAACAACAACAGCGAAAGCATACCATAAGGGGAACAGAAGAAGAACAAAGTCACAGATACTTCAAGATGCTTGCTGGCAAATGTATGCACGTATACTTATTGCCCCCACGCACCCAAAGTTCCTAAGTTTCTACGTTCATGTACCTTTGGAGGCTCCTCCACCCAATGTTGTTGCGATTCTTTTGGGTTATTTTTGTTCTGCATCTTTAAGTGAAAAAAGAAGAAGGGAGAGTCTTCCTGTCCTCCAGGAAGCCATGCCAAGGCTTCCATGAAGCAGGGATGAGAAGATAGGTATGCTTTCCCCTGCCCCTAAAAAAGGGGGATACAAAGTAGAACCCATATTTCTTTTTCAGAGAGATCTTGAAGGGTGGCAGACAAGAACAGAGGGGTGGTGTTCACCATAATGGAGAATCAACTGGAATCAGTTGAAGGAAGCAGAGTAGATAAATCCAGAAAAGTTTTTGGGCCCCAACTGAGGCAAAACTAGCAGCTGCTGTCAATGATGTTAAGCAGAAATCTAGTTCACTGTTTCTTTCTTCTCAACTTGCCTTAAAAGGACCTACGCAAGCTCCTACTATTTTTTTAAGAGCTGCTGAGGTAATTTTTTCTTTTATTCTTCTCAGACCAAGAGAAAGGAGGGTACAAAGAGAAAGGAAGAAGTCAATCCACACTTCCATGTTATTGCAGCCCACTATTTGAAGCATTATCTTATTTATTTCAGTTCTCTACATTATCTGTGTTAATAAAACACATAGCAATTAACAGTAACTTATGTGAATTTGAGGAGTCATAATTTGGGGTTACCCAATAAATAAATATTTATAATTTATACTTACTTATAATAAATATTTATAAATATATCCAATAAATAAAAATTTACTATGACTTATACATGTGAGATTTCTTTTAACATACAGAAGCTTGATATTTTCTCAGTAAGCCAAGTTCATTGTTCAAGTTCATCCCATAACGCAAACAGGTTCTTTTTCTCCCGGGGCTGATTACTTTGTCCACCAGATGGTTTCTGGGGATCTGGCAAGTTTACAAATGAGCAGAAATCAATAGGGACCCCAAAGAAGGGGCTGATCTGCCTGTCCATCCTATGATATTCCACTTAGATCTGAAAAAGAGACACCTCAAAGAGGTAAGGTAAGGAGGGGAGGTAAGACAATCCTGTGGGAAAATGGTAGTTTAAGCAGAGAAGAGTTAGAACGGTTGGCAAATGTACCTTTCTGATATTGTATCTACCACCACACCAATGATTATACCCCATCATATTTAGATATGGATTGAGTGATGGAAAAGTTAGTAAGGAGGAATATGCCTTTACAAAGAAAATGTCTGACTACTGCAAATAAGAAAGAAAAAAGAGAGAGATAGAGAGTGGCACTAGCAGCTTATCAGTCATAGCAGGGCTCAAAGTAGATGTGCCAATAGCCTATGTCTGAAGTAGTCCTTGAATAAATTTGATTTTCATTTAGTTTGCTCACTTGTTTTGGATGATGGAAAGAACTCATACTGATGTTGCAGGACAGTGGGAGAAGAGTACAGTGCAACAACTGAAAGGGGGTTCTGAAGGCAATCTGCTCAAGGTGAAAACAAAAACTGAAGGTTCTGGTTAACCGAACTTGCTTTGATATGCCAAATTAGTCAGGGACTATAGTGTGCCTTGCTTCATCGATTGGCCAGAATGTTATGTGGATCTCACTTTGTGCCAAAGATTTTTTTTTTCTAAAAAGATTGTAAGTCAAATATTTGTAAGTAAAATCACTTTAAAAGCATAGGTAAGAATTTATTTAGATGGAGGAAGAAATGGTTTGTGTAACCATCTCTTTTTAATTTGGCAGTTAACAGATGTATTTTTCTTTCATTTCACTGGATAATGCATCCTAAATGTGTCTGGATGTGTTTAGCACCAAGTTGAAAGGAAGCGGGACTGAAAGTGAGGGAAAGGGGGTAGGGTACTAAAGAGATTTTGAAGAGCTGGATTATCAAGTACTGAGACTATTCACTATTCAGAGTTCTCTGAGGAAGGCAGTGGACTAAACCAATTTCTGCTCCCAGCTCTGCCTCTGCCTCTCCAGAACTGGTCATCGTTGTTCAGCTGCCTTCTCACCCTGGACCTTCTCATAGTTTCTTTTATCAGGGACATCCCTCTGTCCTTTTTCTCCCATTAGTTGAGAGAATTTCAGTTTTGAGGAAGGGCTTGGACTAGCCATCTTTAATGCTTCATACCTTTTGACACCCAATCCCCTAGTCCTTGATTTTCAGTTCTCTATTCTGTGTTGTCTTCTCTCATCAAAATGTAAGCTCCATGAGATCAAGGACTGGCTTTCTTTTTTCCTTGTATTTGTATTTTCAATGTTTAGCATAGTGCCCAGAAAACGGTAAACACTCAATTAAGGCTTGTTGTTGGCCTGCTTGCCAACTCTAACTGTAAGCTACCTTTTAGGAAGTTAGAGATTGTTAAAAGACCCAAAAAGAATGAAAATTATTGATTACCTTTTTGTCATTTTCTTGTCATTTTTTAAATTATATATTATAACTTTAGGTTATTGTTCATTTACTATATCAAATCTAACAACACTTTTCATAGATTGATATGAGAACTCTGTATATTGTACAGAGATCAGACTTTTGACATCTTTAACCTTTCCAGAATAACTATAAAGAAACAGAAAACAACAGAAAAGACTTTTGAACTTAAAGAAACCCAGTTTTCCATAAACATACACATTTTGAAGGCAAAGAATATATTTGACTTTATTTAATACAATTTGTAATCCAGTGTTTCCTAGCAACCACTGTGTCCTAGGCTACACAAAGCAGGGTAAGTAACCCAAAAAAGCTAGATAATAATAGTTGAAAACATGAGAATTAGAGAAGACCAGCCAAAACAAAAGTAAATAAATGAGAATTTCAATAAATTATGAGGATAAAAAAGGCAGCCAGATTGGAGGAAATAATAGATCCCCCATCTAGGATTTAGGAGCAAACTTTCCTAAGCATTTAATATACCTCGTGGGCATTAAGGATCGGAGTGATGTCAGAATAGCAGAGCCACAAAATATTATGGGGTATTTAATTGAAAGGGAAAATTAATCCCTACTTAGATTTCTAATAATATGGCAGAGTTTACACATTAAAATCTCATTATGTGTGACTATATTCTGTAACTAAAATAACAGCTGAGCAGTGGGATCACAGCTCCCCTTCCCTTCCCTTAAATAAAATAGTTTGCACACGAATAAAATAAATGCAGGTAGAAGGGGGAAAGCTGTACACTGGGAAGTGTTGGCACAAACAACTCTATTAAAAATATATCATTCAGAATCAAAGATAATTTACATACATATGTAAGAGAACCATTCCCCAATAGTTATGTAGCTAAAAGATAAGCACTTTTCTCACAAAAAAAGAAGCAAACTTTCAGGAAACAACCAGAAAGTGATTAAGCTCATTAAATATCAGAACAATTGAAACTAAGCATCTCTGATATACTACCTCATCAAATTGGTAAACATGGTAAAAGTTGGAAAAAATAGAATGTTGGCAAGGATATAAGAAAATAATAACAGTAATATATTCCTAGTGCAAGTGTTAATTGGGCTAAATCTTTTGAAACATGAATTTACAATCATGTAAGAAAAATTCCAAAATTATTCCTATCTTTTGACCCTGCCATCCCACTATTGGTTTTATGCTCCAAGGTGGTTATGAAAAATAAGAATTATTTATCTATAAGGAAGTAATACTACTCATGTTATAAAAACTTAGAAATAAATTTATACGTCCAGTCATTGGGAAATTATTGAATAAGTTACCATATACGACTATAATAGAATATTACTATGTCACAAGGCATGATGAATACAAAAGATTCAAATAAAATATAGAAATCTTTTTATGAAGTGATACACAATGAGTGAATCAGAACTAAAGGAACAATATGCACGATTACTAAAAACTATGTGCATAATGATAAATTTAAAAAGTGATTAAACTAAAATAAAAACCAATGGACAATGTTGGTATTCACTTGTCAACCATATGCTTGACATTTCATTTAACCTGTAAAAAGCATGGAAATTTAAAAGAGTACATTTTATCAGTCATGATCACTCTTTTATATTATTTTACTTTTTATTTACATGTGTTATTCTTTGTTGGCATACATTTGGTAACATGCTATGACTTTATATGATGAGGTAAAAAGACATTAATAAATGTAAAAAATGTTAACCACAACTTATTTAGATGGCCCCTAAAAATGATTATATTCTAGCATAGCAACATTTGCAGGTGTTCACAATAATGATCATGCAAGGACCAGAAAAGCCTGCTATATTAAGTATACTCTGTTGTATTTCCAATAAGGTAGAGGTTAAGGTCCAGTGCTTGGCCTTAAAAGAGCTTCACAGAAGACCTAAAAGGCAGTCAGTGTTTGGACAGGAATAACATAGGAACTTGTTTTACTTGACCATGCATATTTTTGTAGCCACCATCAAGTTTTCTTTCTTTTAAAAATATTATTTGGGAGGAAGAGGTGAGGGAACAAAAAAAATCACAATAATTGAAGAAATGTAAAATAAAGATAATAAGCTCTTTTCTTTGGTACATTTAAGTCATGGCCACATGGTTTAACTAGAAACATTCATAATTATGTGGAAGCAAAAAATAAAGTCAGAAATGGAAGGGCACTAAAGCAAGATCCACCATCCCCATATTAAATCAGTAGCTCGCATTTTGAAATAAAGGGAGTCTATTGACTGCCTACACTGGTGCTTGCATTTGCATATTTAAAATGGGATAAGGAAGGGTAATGAAAAGATACAACAAAAGAACTTCTAGCATGATGGTCTTCAAGCGCTATTAGGAAGAGGGAGTAAATGATAGCCTTGCTAGAGGTTGCTTCCAAGTCTTAGTGCTTGTTACACCACTTATTCACTAGAAGAAATTTTTTAATTTAATATTTTGCTTTTCCCCAATTACATGTAAAAAAATAATTTTAATATTCATTTTAAAAAAAAGTTTGATTTTCAAATTCTCTCCCTTCCTCGCATCGTAAACTTCATCATTGAGAAGGCAAACAATTTGATATAGGTTATACATGTGCAGTCATGCAAAACATTTCTGTGTTAGTCATGTTGTCAAAGCAAAACAAAATTAAAAAAAAAAACTAAAGTTAAAAGAAAAAGTATGCTTCAATATGTATTCAGACCCCATCAGTTCTTTCTCTGAAAGTTTGTAGCATTTTTCATTATAAGTCATTAGGAATTGTTTTGGATTATTGTATTGTTGAGAATAACTAAGTCATTCACAGTTGTTCATCATACAATATTCCTGTTACTGTAAAAAGTGCTCTCCTAGTTCTGCTCATTTCCCTCGGCATAAGTTCATGTAAGTCTTTCCAGGTTTTTCTGGGAGCATCCTGCTTATCATATCTTATATTATAATAGTATTCAATCACAATCATATGCAATAACTTGTTCAGTCATTCTCCAGTTGGTAGACATCCTCTTCTTCTCCACCACTAAAAACTGCTATAAATATTTTTGCACATATTGGTCATTTTTCTTTTTAAAAAAATTTCTTTGGGATACAGACCTAGTTGTGTTATTGCTTTGGTTAAAGGATATGCATGGTTTTATAGCCCTTCAGGCATAGTTACCAATTGCTCTACAGAAGGGTTGAATCAGACCAAGCCATAGCAAAGCTGGGAGCAGACCCAGGAGACTGAATCATTGTCAGGAGTAGTGATTCCCAGACCTCTCAGGACAGGAGGGGGGTCTGTTGTAACTGGGTGAGAGAGAAGCACAGTCCTGGGCCTGTGGCAATGGTAGCAGCTAATCCTGGGGCTATCAGCCCACAGATTGAAAGTTTGAAAGTCATGTATTTAAACTTCCAGGAGCCAAGATAGAAGCGTAAGCAATGCAGAAAAAGTTTTTGATGAAATACAACATCCATTCCTATTAAAAACCTAGAGAGCATGGGAATAAATGGAGTCTTCCTTAAAATAATAAGTAGCATCTACCAAAAACCATCAGCAAGTATTATATGCAATAAGGATAAGCTAGAAGCATTTCCAATAAGATCAGGGGTGAAACAAGGATGTCCATTATCACCACTGTTATTATTATGTTTAGTATGGTACTAGAAACATTAGCTTTACCAGTAAGAGAAGAAACAGAAATTGAAAGAATTAGAATAACAAAAGAAGAAACAAAGCTATCACTCTTTGAAGATGATATGATGATATACTTAGAGAATCCAAGGGAATCAAGTAAAAAACTACCTAAAATAATAAATAACTCTAGCAAAGTTGCAGAATATAAAATATACCCACATAAATCATTGTCATTTCTATATGTTACTAACAAAGCCCAACATCAAGAGATAGAAAGAGAAATTCCATTTAAAGTCACTGTAGATGTTATAAAATATTTGGGAGTCTACCTGCTAAAACAAACCCAGGAACTACATGAACACAATTACAAAATACTTTTCACACAAATAAAATCAGATCTAAATAATTGGAAAAACATCAGTTGCTCATGGGTAGGCCTGGCTAATATAATAAAAATTACTATTTTACCTAAATTAATTTACTTATTCAGTACCATACCAATCAAACTACCAAAAATTATTTTATAGAGATAGAAAAATAATAAAATTCATCCAGAAGAAGAAAAGGTCCAGAGTATCAAGGGAACTACTGAAAAGAAATTTTAGGGAAGGTTGCCTTGCCATACCAGATCTTAAATTGTATTATAAAGCAGCAATCATCAAAACTACTTGGTACTGCCTAAGAAATAGTGTGGGGCGGGGGGAGACGGGGGCAGAGCCAAGATGGCCACGTGAAAACAGCGTCTTACTGGAGCTATCTCACAAGTTCTGTCAGATACCTCTAAAAAAGTGAATCTGAGCAGATTTGAGAGAGTTAGAAGCTGCTAGTAGACTGAGTGGGGCAAATTTCCAAGCCAGAAGAGTCCAAAGGTTGACAGGATGGATCTGTAAGCTGGGACAGTGCCTGGCATGTGGAGCTTCACCAGATAGCACCAAAGCAGGAGCAGCTCAGAAACCAGACAGCAATCTAGGCTGGGAGAAAGCAGTGCCCTGGAAACCGGCAGAGATCCCCAGTGGGAATTCCTGAGTCCCAGAAGGGCAGCACCAGCAAGAGTCAACACCAGGAACCCAGAGAACTCCCTAGGAAAAAAATCTTCAGGGCCAGATGGTTTTACATGTGAATTCTATCAAACATTTAAAGAACAATTATTTCCTATACTTTATTTGGGAAAATAGGTGAAGGAGTCCTATCAAATTCTTTTTATAACACAAATATAGTACTAATACCCAAACCAGGAAGAGTCAAAATGGACAAACAAGATTATAGGCCCATTTCCCTGATGATTATTGATGCAAAAATTTTAAATAAAATATTAGCAAAAAGATTGCAGAATCTAATTAGGAGAATTATACATTATGACCAGTTAGGATTTATTCCAGGAATGCAAGGCTGGTTCAATATTAGGAAAACTATCAGCATAATTGATCATATCAATAACAAAACTAGCAGAAACCATATGATTATCTCAATAGATGCAGAAAAAGCTTTTGAAAAAAATACAACACCCATTCCTATTAAAAACACTAGAAAGCATAGGAATAAATGGAGTCTTCCTTAAAATTATAAATAGGAGCTACCTAAAACCATCAGCAAGCATTATTTGTAATGGAGATAAGCTAGATGCATTCTCAATAAGATCAGGGGTGAAACAAGGATGACCATTATTGTCACTATTATTCAATTTGGTACTAGAAATGTTAGCTTTAGCATTAAGAGAAGAAAAAGAAATTGAAGGAAGTAGAATAGGTAAAGAAGAAACTCAATTACCACTTTTTGCAGATGATGTGATGATTTACTTAGAGAATCCTAGAGATTCAAGTAAAAAACTACTTGAAGTAATAAACAACTTTATCAAAGTTGCAGGATATAAAATAAACACACATAAATACTTGGCATTCCTATATATTACTACAAAGCCCAATAGCAAGAGATAGAAAGAGAAATTCCATGTAAAGTTACTGTAGACACTATAAAATATTTGGGAATCTATCTGCCAAGACAAACCCAGGGCCTATATGAATGCAATTATGAAACACTCTCATACAAATAAAGTCAGATCTAATTAAATGGAATAACATCAGTTGCTCATGGTTAAGCTAAGCTGATATAATAAAAATGACAGTTTTACCTAAATTAATTTACTTATTCAGTGCCATACCAATCAAACTACCAAAAATTATTTTACAGAGCTGGATAAAATAATAACAAAATTCATCAGGAAAAACAAATAGTCCAGAATATCAAGCAAATTAATGAAAAGAAATGCTAGGGAAGGTGGCCTAGTCATACCAGATATCAAACTGTACTAAAAAGCAGCAGTCCTCAAAACTACCTGTTACTGGCTAAAAAACAGAGTGGTAGATCACTGGAATAGGTAAGGTACACAAGATGTAGAAGTCACCGACTATAGCAATCTATTCTTTGATAAACCCAAAGAATCCAGCTTCTGGGTTAAGAACTCACTATTTCACAAAAACTACTGGGAAAATTGGAAAATAGCATGGCAGAAACTGGGCATAGACCAACCTCTTACACCATATACCAAAATAAAGTCAAATGGGTTCATGATTTAGAAATTAAGGCTGATACTATAAGCAATTTGGGAGAGCAAGGAATAGTTTACTGTCAGATTTATGGAGATTGGAAGAATTTATGACCAAACAAGAGATAGAGAACATTATGGAATGCAAAATGGATACTTTTGATTACATTAAATTCAAAAGTTTTTGTACAAAAAATGCCAATGCAACCAAGATTAGTAGGGAAGCAGAAATCTAGGAAAGAATTTTTGTAATTAGTGTGTCTGATAAAGGCCTCATTTCTAAAATATGTAGAGAACTGAGTCAAATTTATAAGAATACAAGTCATCCCCTAATTGATAAATGGTCAATGGATGTGGACGGGCAGTTTTCATGATAAGAAATTAAAGATATCTATACTCACATAAAAAATGCTATAAATCACTATTGATTAGAGACATGCAGATCAAAACAACTCTGAGGTACCACATCATACCTGTCAGATTGGCTAACATGACAAAATAGGAAAATGATAAATGCTGTAGAAGATGTGGGAAATTGGAATACTAATGCATTGTTGTTGAAATTGTGGACTGATCCAACCATTTTGGAGAGCAATTTGGAACTATGCCCAAAGGACTATAACAATGTGCATACCCTTTGACCCAGCAATACCATTTTTAGGGCTGTATCCCCAAAGTGATCATACAAATGGGAAAAGGACCTACATATACAAAAATATTTATGGCAGTTCTTTTTGTGGTGGCCAAGAATTGGAAATTGAGAGGATGCCCATCAATTGGGGAATGGCTGAACCAGGTTGTGGTATATGAATGTAATAGAAGACTTTTGTGCTATAAGAAATGATCAGAAGGCACACTTTAGAAAAATCTGGAAAGACTTATATGAACTGATGCTGAAAGTGGGGAGCAGAGCCATGAGAGCATTGTACATGATTACTGTCACATTGTGTGATGACTAACTTTGATAGACTTGTCTCTTCTCAGCAATACAAGGTCGTAAGACAACTCTGAAAAGCTCATGATGGGAAATGCTGTCCACATCCAGAGAAAGAGCTAAGGAGTTTGAATGCAGATCAAAGCATACTATTTGCTCTCTCTCTTTTTTGTTTTGTTCCGTTTTGTTTTGTTTTGTTTCTTTCTTGTGGTTTATTCCATTGGTTTTAATTCTTCTTTACAACATGACTAATTTGAAAATATGTTTAGTATGAATATATATATGTAGAGCCTATATCATATTTCATGCAGTCTTGAGGAGGGGGTAGGGGAAGGAGAGGGAAAAATTTTGGAATTCAAAAGCCTGTGGATGTTGTAAGCTGAAAATAAATAAATTAATTAGAATTTTTTAAAAGTTTGAATCATTATACAATTGCACCAATAGCCCATTATTGTCTGAATTTTCCCACATTTCCTCTCACATTTCTCATTTTCCTTTTCTCTCATATTAGCCAATCTGATAGGTGTGGAGTGGTAGATCAGAGTTGTTTTCTTTTACATTTCTCTAATCAGTAGTGATTTAGAGGATTTTTATATGACTATAGATAATTTTGATTACTTTGAAAACTCCATGTTCATAAACTTTGATTATTTATAAACTGAGGAATAGCTATTTTTTCTATAAATTTTGCTCAGTTCTCTATATATTTGAGAAAAGAAGTAATTTATCAGAGAACCGTAACTTTTTACAGTTATAATTACAATTTCCCTCCATCCTATTCCTCCCCACCACCACCCCCATTTACCCTACTCTCTTTCCTTTCACCCTGTCCTTTTTCAAAGTGTTTTCTTTCTGACTTTTACCTCCCCTCCCACTATCCCTCCTATCAGCCCCCACTATTATCCCCTTCCCTGCCTACTTTTTTGTAGAGTAATATAGATTTAAATGCCCAACTGACTGTATGTTACTCCTTCTTTGAGTAATTCTGATGAGAGTAAGGTTTACTCACTTCCCCTCTTTCACATCCCCTTATCTTTCCCTTCACTGTAAAAGTTCTTTTGCATACCTTTTATGACAGATAATTTACTCCATTTTACCTCTCACTTTCCTCTTCTCCCAGTGCATTCTTCTTTCTCAATCCTTAATTTTATATTAATCATTGCATCATATTCAATTTATACCTATGACCTCTGTCTATGTATACTCCTTCTAACTGCCCTAATAATGAGAAAGTTTTTTAGGAGCTATAAGTATCACTTTCCCAAATAGGAATATAAATAGTTTAAATTTATTGAATCCTTTAGAACTCTTTCCCATTTACCTCTTTATGCTTCTCTTGAGTCTTGTATTTGAAAAATCGTATTTTCTATTCAGCTTTGCTCTTTTTATCAGGAATCTTTGAAAGTCATCTATTTCTTTGTATATCCATTTTCCCTCTGCAGGATTATATTCAGTTTCACTATAGGTGATTCTTGGTTGTAATTCTAGATTTTGTGCCCTCTGAAACATCATATTCCAAGCCCTCTGATCCTTTAATGTAGAAACTGCTAAATCTTATGTTATCCTAGTTGCAGCTCCATGATATTTGAATTGTTTCTTTT
The DNA here is from genome assembly GCA_028646595.1 of Phalanger gymnotis. NCBI lineage: Eukaryota > Metazoa > Chordata > Mammalia > Diprotodontia > Phalangeridae > Phalanger > Phalanger gymnotis. Next base: position 191,265,577 of record CM053624.1, on the reverse strand, counting down.
TGTTTTGACTGCTTACAATATTTTATCCTTCACATGGGAGCTCTGAAATTTGGTTAAAATATTTCTGGGAATTTTAATTTGGGGATCCCTTTTAGGAGGTAATTGGTGAATTCTTTCTATTTTTATTTTACTCTCTGGTTCTAGAATATCAGGGCAGTTTCATTTCTTGAAAGATGATGTCTAGGCTCTTTCTTTTTTATCATGACCTTCAGGTAATCCGATAATTCTTAAATTATCTCTCCTATTTTATAAGTTAGTTGTTTTTCCAATGAGATGTTTCACATTTTCATCTCTCTTTTCATTCTTTAGATTTTATTTTATGATTCTTGATGTTTCATAAAGTCATTAGCTTGCCCAGTTCTTATTTTTAAGGCATTATTTTCTTTAGTGAGCTTTTATACAACCTTTTCCATTTAACTAATTCTACTTTTTAAGGAGCTTTTCTCTTCAGGGAATTTTTAAATATCTCTTTCCATTTGGCCAACTAAACTTTTCAAAGCATTTTTCTCTTCATTGGATTTTTGTGCCTCCTTTACCATGTGGCCTATTCTCTTTTTCAAGGTTTTATTTTCTTTAGTACTTTTTTCATTATTTTCTTGCATCACTCTCCTTTCTCTTTTCAATTTTTCTTCTACCTCTCTTATTTGATTTTTAAAAATTTTTTTGAACTCTTCCATTGCCTGAAACCAATTACTTTTTTTTGAGGCTTTAGAAGTAGCAGTTTTGATTCTGCATTTTGATCTTCCCTTTCACCACAGTAACTTTCTATGGTGAGGATTCTTTTTTTTTTTTTTTTTTTTTTTTGCTGTTTGTTCATTTTTTCTAGGCTATTTCTTGACTTTTAACTCTATACTCAAGTAGATCTCTGCTTCCGGAATGGAGGAGGCACTGGCCCAAGCTTCACATTTATTGTGCAGCTGTCAGAGATAGTTCTGAAAATTTGTAAATTGTTCTTTTTTTTTTTTAAATTCTTCCAAGGTGGTATGAGTTAGAGAGAGGTATTTTTACCATTCTCCTGGCTTGTGCTCTGGTCCATGAGTGACCCCAAATACTCTTTTCCTCCCTGGGACTATGACCAGGGTCCTAGCTTCCCTGCAGCCACAAACTGCAAGTGTATTAATGCTCTTCCTTGCCCTGAAATTGAGACCCAGGACTGTGACCTGGATTGGATTACGGGTGAGGCAACAGAGTCTGCCTCTGTTGACAGCAAAGGGACCCATATAATATTCTTCTGACCAGTTGTCTGACCTCCTTACTGTCTGTGGGCTGAAAGGTCTGGGAAGGAAGCTTAGTTTTTGATATGCTACCACTGTACCCACCAAGCTCCACTGCGGGTTTGCCTATGCTTCTTCAGACTGTACTCGATTCTCACCCTGGTGAAACAGATCTTTTCTGCTAACCTTATAAGTTGTCTTTAGCTAGAAAATTGTTTCATCCAATTCTTCTCTGGGTTCTGCTGCTCCAGAATTTGTTTTGAGGCTTTATTTGAAGCTGTTTAGAGGGGTTTGGGGGAGAGCTAAGGTGAGTCCTTGCCTTTTCTCTGACCTCTTGGCTCTGACCCCTCTTCACTAGAACTCTTGAGCCCATTTTTGCTCTGTGTTTTAGGCTGTCTATGGGATCCAGGCAGCTCAGGAGTTTTAAATTGAGAGAAGAAGCCCTGTCCAGGCAGGTCTGATTGGTTTCCCTTCATCAGATGTCACTTACAAAATGGGTAGATTTCAAGTATAAAAGATTACAGATGGAGTTGGTGTTAGGAGGATGGTCCAGAGCAGAAGTGTTAAACATGTGCTCTGGGGGGTTAGCATATAGGCAGCACCACAGCCAAGTGTGGCCCAAACCAGTTTAAAATGTAACTGGGAAACAATTGACAAAAGAAGTAAAAATAGCAAAAAAACAAAACAAAACCATAGGTTACATTATAAAATTAAATAAATGGATGGCCCACAGGGATCCTTATTATGATTTTCTGATCCCCTTCTCTATTTTGCTTTAACACCACTGGTCCAAAGAATGAACAGGGCAGAAGGGAAAATGTAGTGGGAAGGAGACAGGAATGTGACTTCGATGTAAACAACTTACTGAATGGACAAAAACTAAGCTCCTTAAATCATAAAATTTTCAATGCATTTCAGAAAGAATCCCATTAATAATGACAAAAAAAGTTTTTTTTCTTTCAAAATATTTACATACATGTCCTACCTTGATTTTTGCTATCTGAGTAACCCTAGGCAAGCTATTTTACCTCTCTGGGACTCTATTCCCACATCTAAGAAATGGGGATAATAATATGCATAACACAAAACACTATTATTTTGGTGGAGAAAAAGTTTTGTAACCCTTAAAGGGCTATTCACATATTAGTATTAATATGCCCACAAAAAAATATTTTTATTCACACTATTCCCTATTCCTAGTATGCTCTCTCTCTTTCTTCATCTACTGACTAAGGTTTAACATATCCTTTAAGATTCTGGTTTAATGCATCCTCCTCCAGGAATCTTTCCCTTATACCACCAAACCAGTAATAACTGTTTCTCAGATATATTCCTCAGTCCAGTAATAACTGGACCTCACAAAGTACTTTATGTAAGTACTTTTCATGCATTATTTTCTATTATGATTATTTGTATGTATGCCTTAACCTCTATCAAGCTGTAAGATCATGATGACAGCAATGTAAGGCCCACAATTCTCCCACCTAGGGAATCTTCCTCCCAAACAGTGGGACAAGTTCAATACAAAAGGAAGAGGCCAAGAAGCTCCAGATCTTTTATAGGTAGTAGTTTAATCAATTGGGTTACTTACATTGGGGGCCAGTACGATGGATCCCTGCAAAAAGTTCAGATAATCAGTGGTCTGGGGTGATGGCCAGACAAATCAGTGAATCCCTGCAAAAGAACTCTCAAAATCCCACTGGTAAATATGAAAAAACAGACAAAGAGAGGAGGAGCTACAGAGTACATCACTAGTGATTGGTGGATGTTTTTGTTTTTCTGTTTGGTAATAACCTTAGGAGTTAAACCAATGTTATACCTAAACATTAGTTTGTGTATTGATCATGTACCAGTCACATATAGGTCATGATATTCTTTTTATGGCTTTCATACATCATAGTATCTAAGTTTTGACTTAATCTCTAAATTATAACTCAGTATCTAAGTTACGATTTCTAATAGGCCAACATATTTGGACTTCTACCTTCCACAGAATTTAAGTTTTTATGGCTTTTCCCTTCTTAATGTACTTTATGACTTTTCCTGAATCGAGACACCCTCAGCAACCATGTCTTATCCAAGTTTTGTATCTCCCCCAGTACATAGAACAGCATCCCACACACAGTAGGCACTTTATTAATGTTTGTTGAATATTATTTTAATTAGATAAAGTCATATAATTGAACAATTCAAAGGTATGTGAAATATCACCTAGTTCAGGTGTTGTAATGGCAAGCACAGTGGGACTTTTTTCTGTTTTTTTTTTCTTTTGGAGTGCTTCTCAGTACTAAGGCAATCAAGAGTCTTTGGTGAGTTTTTGATTGAAGCAAGAGTCTTTGATGACCTGCTTAAGTCACAAGAAGGCCTAAGTCACATGTGTTTGAGTCACATGGTTGTGATGCCCAAGCATTTTGCTTGGGGGCTCACTCATTGGAAGAGTGTTTATGTGATTTGGCCAGATGAGACTCTGGGTAGCCATTAAGGATCTCTCTGGCTTTGAAAACCCAGATGTTGGTGCTTCTCTCTCTGGTAACTATGTATGTATTGCTATGGTCAGACAATTAGAAGCCTGTATGTTGATTTGTGTTATTTTCTCTATTTGTAATTTCTATTTGTATTTGCTCTGAAGTTCAAGGTGCTGACTTTTTCCCCCTGAACTAAATGAATAATATATGTATGTTTAAAGCAAGACTGTTAACCCCTTAAAGTTGCTTTCCTTTAGGAAAGCAGATCAAAGAACCTGTGCTAGCAGCCTTCCTGTGTACTGGTGTTATTGGTCTTACATGCCTGCACAGCTGCTAGTAATATTATTGTTACAGGAGTCCATAAACTTTTTGAAAGTATTTGATAAAAACACTTCAATACTAGTGGTATACTTTGTATACCATCTGTATTTTATTTTATGAATTTAAAATCATTATTCAGAGAAGAGATCCATGGACATTTCCAGATAGCCCAAGGGACCCATGGCATATATATGTACATATATACACACATATAGGCACACCTATTTATGCACACACATATATGCAAATATATACTTGTGTGTATATGTATGTGTGTATTACTGTATATATGTATATTAAAAAACAGTTATACAATCCAATTCTTACCCAAGGTACAAAATCCTGTTATCATTTAGCCCTCTGTTTCAACTTTCTTATGATTGGGATAATAATTACCTTTCGAAGCAATTTATTTTGATTTTAGATAAATCTAATCATAGGAAAAATTCTTCCTTATATTGAGCTGAAATCTGCCTTCTATAAATTCTACCTATTGCTCTTAATTCTGTCCTCACAGCCAAATAAAGAACTTATTTCCCTCTGCCACATGACATTGCTTCAAATATATTAATAGCTATCATATTGTCCTTAAATATCTTTTCTAGCTTTTCTTCTCTGGACTAAATATTGCAAGTGCGTTAAATCAATCCTCATATGGCATAGACCCTAGTACTTTGAGCATTTTGTCTTTTAGACAAATTTTAGCTTGTGAATATACTTTCTAAAACATGGTGTGTAGAAGTGGGGATACACAATAATCCATTTTGACAGAACATAGCAAGAGTATCTCAACTGTCCCATACACTATATTTCCATTACTGTTAACTACATTAACTTTATTAGCTAGCACAGCACACTTCACATTGTGATTTCTAGCCTTGTTTTCACCATCCTGTGCCTATCCAGTTTTTTTCCACCTCATTACAATGCTTTATGTTTATACTTGCAGTTTCATCTTGATAGCTTTCTTCTAGAACATCAATCTGTCAAGAACATTTGATCCTAGAATCCAAGGCATTAGCTATCCTTTTGTGTCATCTGCATGTTTGTTCAGCATGTGTGCAACAAAATCACTAGTAAAAATATGGACGATAGAGTGGCAGGATAAAGTGCAGCAAGTTCTCTCCTTTCCTTCCCCTTCACACGATTCCTTTAAATAGATCTTAAGTAAATGTACCAGACCAAATCCTGATGAGGAAATGCAAGGAAAAAAACCTTGAGGTCACTTTTTCCCAACACAGGTTGCCATAAGGAGACAGAGAAAGCTCTGGACATTAGGGACTTGGTTTATACAGGAATGATAAAGCAGAACATTTCAATCCAAAGGAGAGACTGTGAGCCAGGGCAAGAAGAGGTCCTGTATCCATTAAACAGGAGCCTAAATTTGTGTATGGTTAAGGAAAAGGTGCCAACTAGAAGCTCTGTTGCTCAGAATTCAGTTCTGTGTCACAGACCCAGGGTAGACTAAGGAGAAGCAAGGCAGACCTACACCTAGGGATAGCATATCAGGGTGAGAGGGGGTCATTGAACCTAGGCTGTGTGGTGAAAGAAAAGAAAGTTCAAAAGCAAGCAGTGGCTGTGAGGTTCATTACCCAGGAACAGAATGGGGTTTTAGTTCCAGTCTATAGCCCAGTCTAAAGTCTGGAGCAGAATAGCCAGGATAACAATCTTAGTCCAAAAGAGAAACTGTAGTTATGTCACACTGAACCTGCAGAGTTTCACAGCCGCCTGATAGTGACTGAGTCTAGCAACAATTTACTGGACCTTCAAATAGGGCAAACCCATATGAATGTTGTTTAAATCCAAGCCCAGCTCAAAAAACTTGCAGAGTTCAGAACAAGAGGGCAGGAAGTCCCTGGAAAAGACCACTCTGGGGGCACCAAGTGCTTCCTTAGATCTTGGAATGACACAACATTCAATATCCCAAAAAAGCAGCAGCAGGATGAGTTCCTTTCAGAAGTCCACAGACTCTGCCTTAACATGAAATTCAAAGTAAAAAACTAGGCTGGAAGAATGAGCAAACAAACAAACAAAATCTCTCCATAAAATGCAGTGATGGTGACAGGGAGACTAAAAACACAAACCAAGAAGAGAATGATTCTAAAGCATCAACAAACGAAGCCTCAAAGAAAAATAAAGTTTGGGCACAGGTTCAATTTGGATTCCAGGAAGAGATGAAATAAGAGTTAAAAATAGACATAAACATGTTTTTATGAATTAAACTAGAATGCTAAAGGAAAATATATTGGGAAAGAAATGAGAGCTATGGAAGAATTGGAAAGAGAATTAACAGAAGTATAAAACTTTGCTCAAGCAACAAATTCCTTGAAAATTAGAACGGCAAAGGTAGAGCCAAGATGGTAGAGTAAAGGCAGGGAATCACCTGAGCTCACTCCCTAACCCCTCCAAATACCTTTTAAAATGACTCTAAACAAATTCTAGGGCAGAAGAACCCATGAAAACATCACATAAAACATATTTCCAGCCCCAAGACAAGTTGGAAGGTCAGCAGGCAAGATCTGTTGCACCAGGATGAGAGAGAAGCACAGTTCACTACTGACAGACCTGCCTCCAGCAAACCTAGATCAGGCCTGAATCACTGGCAATAGTGGTGGTTTCCAGACAACCCACAGATGCCAGAGGTAACTTCCAAGGTTGGTAGGAAAGGTGTGCTGCACCTGGGTGAAAGTGGAGCACAGTTCAGGGCAGGTAGTGCCAACACAGCCCCAGCCCCAGCAAATCAGGAGTAGGCCTACAGAGTGACTGAATCAGAAGTGGCAGTGGAAGTGGCAGTGGCAGTGGCAGTTGCTGCTTTCAGATCTTTCAGCCCATAGATGATAAGGGGTTTGAACAACTGGTTGGAAGAAGATTACAGGGGTCTTTTTGGTAATACTGAGGCATGACTCTGTTGCTTTTCCTATACTCATATGCAGGTCACAATCCTGGGTGGTAGTCCCGGGACAAAGAGGAGCATTAGTATAGCAGAGCTTGTGAGCATACTGGAGGAGTGACTCTCCTCACAGTTCCAGGGCAGCAAAGTGTTTGTGGTCACTCGCAGACCAGAGCACAGGACAGGAAAGTAATAAAAACCTCTCCTTAGATCATACCACCCTAAAAGAAGTGAAACCTTACAGGGCCCTAGAAGTTTTTTCTGAAAACAGCTGCGCAAAATCCCTGAAGCTTGGGACAGTGAACCCTCCACCCTGGAAGCAGAGCCATACCTTAACAAACAGTTAAACATCAAGTACTAGGCTGGAAAAATGAGCAAACAATGGGGAAAAGCAAAACTCTGACCATAGAAAGTTGTGACAAGGAAGATCAAAATGTACACTCAGAGGAACATAGCAAAGTCAAAGCTCCTACATTCAAAGCCTCTAAGAAAAATGTGAATTGGTCTCAGGCCATGGATAAGCTCAAAAATGATTTTGAAAATTAAGTAAGGGAGGTAGAGAAAAATTGGGAAAAGAAATGAGAGTGATGCAAGAAAATCATGAGAAAAGAGTCAACAGCTTGGTAAGGGAGACACAAAAAAACACTGTAGAAAGTAACATCTTAAAAACCAGATTAGGTCAAATGGCAAAAGAGGTCCAAAAAGCCAGTGAGGAAAAGGATGCCTTAAAAAGTAGAATTGGCCAAATGGAAAAGGAAGTCCAAAAGCTCACTGAAGAAAATAATTCCTTGAAAATTAAAATGAAGCAAATGGAAGCTAATGACTTTAGAAGAAATCAAGATTCAATAAATCAAATCCAAAGGAACAAAAAAATAGAAGAAAAAACAACTGACCTGAAAGTAGGTCCAGGAAAGAGAATTTTAAAATTATTGGACTACCTGAAAGTTATCATCAAAAAAGGATTCTAGTATGATCTTTCAAGAAATTATTAAGGAAAACTACCCTGGTATTCTTGAACCAGGGAGTAAAATAGAAATGGAAAGAATCCACTGATTGCTTCTTGAAAAAGATCCAAAAAGGAAAACTCCTATGTTGTACCCAAATTCTAGAGTTCCCAGATCAAGGAGAAAATATAGCAAGCAGCTAGAAAGAAACAATTCAAGTAGTATGGAAACATAATCTGGATAACACAAAATTTAGCAGCTTCTACATTAAAGGATAGAAGGGCTTGGAATATGATATTCTGGAGGCCAAAGAAGGTAGGATTAAAGCCAAGAATCATGTACCCAGAAAAACTGAGTATAATACTTCAGGGGGAAAAATGGACATTCGGTGAGATAGAGCATTTTCAAGCATTCTTGATGAAAAGATCAGAGCTGAATAGAAAATTTGATTTTCAAATACAAACCTCAAGAGGAGAATAAAAAAGTAAACAGGAAAGAGAAATAATAAGGGACTTAATAAGGTTAAACTATTTACATTCCTGTATTATATTTGTAATTCATGAGACCTTTCTCATTATTAGGGAAGTTAGAATGAGTATATACAGACACAGGGCATAGGTGTTTTTTTGAATATGAAGGGATGATATCTAAAATATAAAATTAAGGAGTGAGAAAGGAATGTACTGAGAGAAAGAGAAAGGGAGAGGAAGAAGGGAGTAGGTGTTGGGAAGTGATTGAACCTTACTCTCATTGGAATTGGCTCAAAGAGGGAATAACATACACACTCAATTGGGTATAGAAATATATCGTACCCTACAGGAAAGTAGGAGGGAAAGGGGATAAGAGAAGAGGAGTGGTGATAGAAGGGAAGGAGATTGGGGAAGGGGGTTGTCAGAAGCAAAACACTTTTGAGGAGGGACAGGGTGAAAGGTGAGAGAATAGAATAAATGGGGGCAGGGGAATAGGATAGAGGGAAATACAGCTAGCAATAGTAACTGCAAAAAAATATTTGAAGCAAATTTCTCTGACAAAATCCTTTACCAGAGAAACTTGCTTCAATTTTTTTTTTGAAGAGAAAATACAGAACTGAGTCAAATCAATAAAAATAAGATCCATTCCCCAATTAAGAGATGACCAAAGATATAATCACTTTTCAGTTGAAGTAATCAAAGCTATCTACAGCCAAATGAAAAAAAAAATTCTAACTCACTATTGGTTAGAGAAATGCAAATTAAAACAATTAAGTACTACCTTATGTCTGTTAGATTGTCTAATAGGATAGAAAAAGTAAATTAAAAATGTTGGAGGAGTTGTGGGAAAAAAATGAAACATTAATGCATTGTTGGAAGAGTTGTGAACTGATTCTACCATTCTGTAGTGCAATTTGGAACTACGCCCAAAGGGCTAGAAAACCATGCATACCTTTGACCTAGGAATACCACTACTAGGTCTGTATCCCCAAAAAAGTTTAAAAAAATAAAAATAATCTATATATACAAAAAAATTTATTGTAGTTCTTTTCTGGGCATAAAGAATTAGAAATTCTTGGGATGCGCATCTGTTGGGAAATGGCTGAACAGGATGCTCTCAAAAAAAACCTGGGAAGACTTGCATGGGCCGAAGCAAAGTGAAATATATTGTCTGAGTAAGCAATATTGTAAGACAATCAGCTGTGAATAGCTTAGCTATTCTCAGCAAGATAGTGATCCAAGGCAATTCTGAAGGATTTAGGATGAAAAACATTATCCATTGCTAGAGAAAGAATGGATGGTGTCTGAATGCAGATTGAAGCATATTTTTTTTTTACTTTCTTTACTTTCTTGCATTTTTTGTCTATGTTTTCTTTCACAACATGACTATTATGGATATGTTTCACATGACTACACATGTATACCCTATATCGAATTGCTTGCCTTCTCAATGAGGGGTGTTAGTGGGGAGGGAGGAAGAGAGAGAATTTGGAAGTCAAAGTTTTAGAAATAAATGTTAAAAACTATTTTTATGTGTAACTGGGGAAAAATAAAATACCAAATAAAGAAATTATTTTGAATGAAAAAAAGGAAAAAAATTAGAATGGCCGAAATAGGAGATAATAACTCCATGAGACTTAAAGTAAGGTGAAAAGACTGACAAAACAAAATACAAGGCATCTTCTTAGCAGAAACAACTGAACTTGAAAACAGATTGCAGAGAGATAATTTAAGAATCATTGGATTATAGGGAATCATCTGGACCAACCAGAGGGAAGGGGCTAACTCGTAAGCAATGTAACCCAAGTGAAAGGGGTGTTGGTCATCCAGAGATAGGTTTTGAGCCCCACAAATGCTTGCTCTCCAATGCTAATCTCTAGGGAGGCTCTGCTTTCAGATTCTCCTTTTCTCTCCAGATGGACAAAAATATCACCCCCACTGAAATAGAGAGATGCATTGAGTGCATGATAGCACTTTTCCAAAAGTATGCTGGCCAGGAGATAAATAACTCCCCAAATACCTTCTCGAAGACTGAGCTCCTGACCATCATGAGTACAGAGCTGGCTTCCTTCACACAGAGCCAGAAGGACCCTGGCATTCTGGACCTAATGATGAAGAAACTGGACCTCAACCTGTGATTGGCAGTTAGACTTTCAAGAATTCCTTAATTTAATCAGAGGCTTGGCATAAGCTTGCCATGCCTCATTTACAGCATTTGGCTAACCTGTCAATAAAATGTAAATGGGCCTCCCAGCCAATTTTCCAAATATATCATTCCTCCAAACCAGCAAATGCTCACCCATTCCTTATAGTCACACACTGAGCCCTAAGAAGCCAAGGCTATAATACAAAGCCATTCCTTTGTAGCAATAAAACATAATTTAAAAAATAAGAAAAAAAATAAGAATCATTGAATTACCAGAAGGCCACAGGAAAAAAAAAGCCTACACACAATATTCCAAGAAATCAGAAATGAAAACTGCCCAGATTTCTTAGAAGCAGAGGACAAAGAGGAAATATAAAGAATCTGCTGATTACATGTTGAAAGAATTCTAAAATTAAAAAATTCAGGAACATTAAATCTAGAGTTTTTAGATCAAAGAGAAAGTTCTGCAAGCAACACAAAGGAAGTATTTAAGTACTTAGGAGCCACAGTAATTCACAATATTCACACAATTTACTATCAAACACCAAAAGGGAGTGGAGAACTTAGAATGCAGTATTTCAGAAGACAAGGGATATTGGCTAACAACCAATAATAATTTACCTAGCAAAGATAAATACATTTCTACAAGGGGGAAATAGATCTTTAATGAAATTGAGGACTTCCAAGCATTCCTTATTAAAAGGCCAGAGTTTGTACTTTGAAGTACAAATACAGGAATCCAGAGAAACAAAAAAAAAAAAAAACTAAAAATGAGCAAACATTCATGAGGGACTAAACAAAGGTAAATTGTTTATATTCAAATATGAGGGACTATAGATGGGCCCCCTTGGAAGTTAAACACCATTAGAAGTCATAAAGGGAGAGAAAGTCAAATTAGAGAGGGCCGGTTATATATCAATGATTTTAAAATAAAAGAGAAAGAGGTATACACTTGGTGGAGGTGGAGGGGAGAAGCAGCATGAGGAAAATTATCTCACATAATTGAGGTGCACTGGTACATATAAAAAAAGGGGTGAGGGAGAATTAGTGACATAAACCTCACTCTCCTTTGAAGTGATAAAAGAGGAAAGAATACCCACATAGAGACCTTTGAGTACTGAAATATACTTCACTTTACATGAGAAAGGAGAAGGAAGAATAAGAGGGAAGTAGATTTAGGGATGGTTAGTCCTAGACAAAACAAATTCTAACTAAAGGTTTACAAAAATGTCTATAGCACTTCTTTTTGTGGTGACAAAGATTTTGAAATGGAGGGGATGCACATCAGCTTGGGTGGAGAGGTGGCTGAAGTAGTTATGGTATATAAATCTGATGGAATACTACTGAGCTATTAGGAATGATGAAGGGGATGGTTTCAGAGAAATCTGGGTAGACGTGTATGAACTGATGCAGAATGAAGTGAAAACCAGTGGAACAATTTATATAACAACAACAATATTGTTTAAAAAAACTTTGAAAGACTTGTAAACACTGATTGTACACTGATCACCCAACATTCCAGAGGATTCATGATGAAGCATGCTATCTACCTCCTGATAGAGAGTCACAGGACTCAGAGTGGAGAATGAGACTTTTTGTTCATTTGTTTTCAGACATGGCCAAAGCAGGAATTTGTTTTGCGTTATTATACATTTTATAACATGGGTTTTCTTTTTCTTTCATTCTCAATAGCTCAGAGAGGTATTGAATAGACCTAGGCCAAAGACTGCTCTCTTTAACCCTTCACTATAGGCTTTCTTCTTGGTTAACATTAGTTTATTTTTTTTTTTAGCCATTCAGAATTTTATTTAATTGAACTCTTATCAAGTAAACTTTATCTCTCCATTTTCTCTAACAGGGAAATGTCAAAATTGTTATATTCCTTAAATCTAGGAATAATATATCTATGATATTCTCCTGATCTAGTCTGTCAGAAATGAAATGAAGTTCTAACTTTCTAATTAACTCATTTTGTCATATAATGATATCTTTTCCTTTTCTCCCTCAAACACCAGAACTGATCTGTGATTCAGCAATTTGGAAATTGACTCCATGTAATGCAGATCCCAACTCATCCATGTCTGCCCACCTTATACCATTCCTGCCCCTCATAATCATGTCCTCCCATAAAGTTTCCATAGAGTTCCGTTCAATATGTTAGAGGACTTCTTGGCTTTCCACTGACATCACAATTATATCAGTGAATTCCTCTAACTGCCTACCTGTCATCCATCATTGGTCATCTAGCCAACTCATCTATTCTTCCTATCATACATTTCCTTGATTATGTATTTTACTGTTGCTCTTTGGAGCTCTTCATTGTCTATATGTTGCAAACTCTTCATACCCACTATGTGCCTCTCCACTGTTCTTCAATCCCTTCCCAAAGACTCAAAAAATTCTTTTAATGATCTACTTTTATTTTAAATAGATTTTGTTGCCATATTTTGTTTTTATTTCACTTATATTTCACCCATACCACTTTTCTTCTCCCTCCCAGAGAGTCAACTCTTAAAACAAAGAATTTTTTTAAAGAGGAATAAAATATCAAAAATAATCAACACATGAAACATCTGATATCTGATATTTGAAACTTGTGGAGTTTCTCTTCTGAAAAGGCATGGAGAGAGGTGACTTTTTATATCTCTTTCTTGTGGACAATTTTGTTCTTTACAATTTTGCAATATTTATTTTCACATGTTTTATAATAGTTTTTCTTTCTCTTTGCATTATTGTAGGCACTGTCTATATACGTTCCTGGCTCTACTTACTTCACTTTGCATCAATTGATATGAGACTTTATCTGATTCTCTGTCTGCTTTCTTGCAGCACAGTAATATTAAATTGCTATAGCATACTTGTAATATCAATTAAGTTGGGTGTCTTAAGTTGATTGAGCCTTACTAGGTTCTAAACCCCAGACCCCAAACCCCTATCTATTAGGTGCTAAGCCTACGTGGGTGTGAACTGGTAACTAAGGTGGGGCTACAGATGGGGCCAATATAGGGAGGTGCTAACTGCAGAGCCAACAGTAAGAGCCTAATTTCTGGTGGCTCAGATGATGTTTGATGATGTCTGAAACTATGTAAAAAGAGAGAACAGAGTTATTTGCTTAAGGCTCTCACTCCTGGAGGCATGGGACTCTGGGCAGCCTCTGTAAGGGCCTTCTGGCTGAACTCAGATGTTGATGGTTCTCTTGGTAACTACGAATTGTATTTGGTCTGTTGATGTTTGTAATTTGTTTGTATTTGCTCTGAAGTTCAGGGTGATGGCTTTTTCCCTGAACTAAGTGAATGATATGCGCATGCTGGATTAAATTGAGATAGTTAACCCCTTAACGATGCTTTCCTTAGTAAAGCAGATCAAAAGAATCCAGGCTTGCAGTGCTCTGTGAACCGATTGTTGTTGGTTTTACACCCCCCACAGCAGCTGCTAGCCGGATTGTTGAAACAATACTTTAAAAAAGCCATATCCCAATCAATGAGCATCAGTTTGTTTCTAGTTCTTTGTTAACACAAAAAAGTGCTGCTATAAATAATTTCATATATACCAGAGCCTTTCTTTTTATCAATGCCCTCCTTCTTCTATGCCTAACATTAAAATCTCTAGGTCAAAAGATATATACATTTTAATCAGTTTATATACACAATTCCAAATTGTCTTCCAGAATGTTTGTACTGATTCAGAGTTCCACAAACAATGCATTAGTGGGTCTGTATTTCCACAACTCCGTCTTTCACTATTCCTTTATTTTATGGTCTTTGCCATTATGGTGCACATGCAGTGAAAACTCTGGGTTGTTTTGGTTTACATTACCCATATTATTAATAGTTTCACTAATTTTTTCATATGGATGTCAATAGTTTATAATTCATTATTTGAGAACAGTTTCTTTTGTCCATTTCTGTTTTGGAAAATGAATGTATTTTTTTTTAATTGACCTGTAACCAAAATCAATCTCATTGGCTTATAGAGTTAAAGTAATCACCTTATTCAATTTCCTGAAAACCAACATCAAATTTGTCCTCTGTCCTGCAGCTCTTCTCCCATTTGCCATAATTTCTTAAAAGTCAAGTTTCAGTTATATGGAAAATCCTAATTATCAAGAATACCTCATTCCTCAGTAGTTTTCAACAACTAAGGTGCTAGTTTACATGCATGCACACACATACACAGACACAGATACAGACACACACACACACACACACAAATACATTTATATATGGTGAGTCATTTGGACCTTAACTAAGTTTTATTAGTATACATGTTCTTTTGTCTCCAGGCATCCTGATGAAAATCGTGTTGCACTTTCTTTAACACAATGCTGCTGTGAATCTTTCTGTATAAGAATAAACCACCCTTTTATTCATCTGGTGAGTAAGTCTGGATTTCTGTAAGCTATACTCCCCTTTCTAGAAATGCAAAAAAAAAAAACCTTTGGAAAAAAGGACTTGAGAAAAGGATGATTAGGTTGAAACTGGTGTATGCTAGGAGACCTCTTGGGTAAGACTTTTAACTTCTGTCGGTAGATGCCAACCTTTTGGTTCAGGGTCTCTGAACCACTTTGGTCTTTGTTCTTCATGTATTGCAGCAGTGGGCAGAGAGTGATATCTCACCTATCTGATTCTTTTGTTACTATGTTTTTGCTGCAAAATTTTAATAGCAAAGGATAAGAAATAGAAGGTGAATTCCATATCACTCAAGGAAACTGTCTGGAAATACATAAGATAAATTTCACTAATCAACCACCGCTGTTTTTCCTGCAGAAATGTGAAATTTGGAAAGGGGACAAATAGCTAAAATAATTGACTAGAAAGTCCTCTAGCCATAAGGCAAAGAAAACTGCGACTGGAAGAGAACGCAGGGCTCATTGTAAATGCCATCAACCCCCATTACGGAGGTGAAGGGGAAACATATTACCTAGGAACAGTGAAGAAAAGCTTTCTCAAATGGGGTATGCTTCACAATTCTAAGTGAAAACCGTGCAGCTAATAGGTCACCTGAATTGAAAACAACAGCTAAATCCCCCACCAGGAGTACTCTCAATCACTCTGGAATTCCTCCTTTCATAATTAAAAAAAAATTATCCTTTTCTCTACCTTTTAATCTGGCTGACTTAGAAGAACTCCACTGAAGAAACACAGTAAGATTTTCTCACTTCATTTCTTTAAAAAGAAAGACAACTGACTTCGAAAGTGGACCCTCCAACCATTAGAGAGCAAAAGACTCTCTCCATTTGCCGGGATAGCTGTGTGATGCAGGGATCGGTCTCCATTTAGTTTGTCCTTCAAAGTCCAGAGCATGATTATTCCATAATTCTCTCACCTGATTAATTCTTAACTATGAACATAATTACACTCTCCAGAAGGTAAATCGCTCTTATAAATCAGTTGTCGCTGACAGTTCATTCTTCTGCACTCAAGCACACTGAAGCAAAGTCAGCTTGGGAATAGAGGCGAAAAGGGGGATGGGGGTTTTTAAAGCCTGCAGACCTCACTGAAGGCCTATTCATTAGTGGAGTACAGGTAATATAAGACAGCAAGCCGAACAATAGCGCCAGGCCAGAAGAAAGAGGCCAATAAACCATCCGTGAACACCAGGAAGTTTCCCAGTGATTAGATTTTCTTTTCTTTCCTTTCTATTCTTTCTTTTCCTTTCAAATTAGGAAAGGGGGAGGAGGGGAACTGTTGCAGAGATTTCTCTGTTAACGCTGCAGTGAACTCTTTACCCTTCTGGCAAGCTCAGGCAAGCCGCCAATTTGAAGTGTGTGAGCTTTAATCTACTGCTGGTCCTGATGGGTTCACTTTTCCACAGGGAGCTGGAAGGCATCCATAAAGATTGACCATGAAGATGAAGCGTCTAGGAAATATGTTAATGTGGGAGTCCTCTAGCCCACCTCGCCTTGCTTCACCGTCCCCTGACAGACACAGAAAAGTGACGTTGCATGAGCATGTCTTCTCCCATCAGGGCTGCTAAAATAAAGTCATTCCGGGTCAAACTGGAAATTAAAACCAACACCAGGGAAATAGTGGGGAGATTTTGCCTAGAGATGTGGGGCTGGGCTCATGGGGCACATCTACCTTGCTGAAATAGCAAGTTCCATGGCACAACACTTAAAATGCTACAGGTAACTGAATGAATCAGTCAGGATGGTATAGTGATGAAGGGTCAGCTTCAGGGACAAGATGACCTACGATCAAGTCCTGTTCTTGATACAGAAAAGCTGTGTGACTGTAGACAAATCACTTAAACCTCTCAGGACCTGAGAGAGCTCTCTAAAACTGTGTGATTCTTTTCCTGACTCCCCCAGGGCCTTCCCCAAGAATCTCTCTCTCTCTCTCTGTCTCTCTCTGTCTCTGTCTCTCTCTGTCTCTGTCCCTCTGTCTCTGTCTCTCTGTCTCTCTCTCTCTTTCTCTCTCTGTCTCTCTCTCTCTGTCTCTCTCTTTCTCTCTCTCTCACACACACACACACACACACACATTTCATGTAGCAAGTTCATTATGACTGAGTCTCTGAGAGCGAGGATTTCTACCTTTTCTCCTCAGAATTTTAGGGGTCTGAGGTACTTTTTCTTGAATTCATTGGCTTGTGACACCATCATTTGTTTTCTCCCAACTGTTAGGTGCCAATGACTAACACCACAGTTCTATTTAATCATTTAACATTAATTAGCTTTTACAAATGGATCTTAGCTGTAAAGATATAGCAGGAATGAAAATTATAACAACTAAAAAATATAGCAAGTACAAATGTAAAATAATATAGGAAGTCAAAAATCCAAAATCCCTATCCACCACAAGTGCCTTAGGGTCATATCCCCCCCTATATTATCTTGGTCTCTGGAGAGAGTGGACTCACTCAGCACAGTTTCTACATAATCTGATCCCACCAAGTTCACATCAGATTTGGCATGGCCACCAGGTGAATCCTCACCTCAATTTCCTGCCTGGCTAGATCCTTGAACATTCCTTGTTCTTCTGATCCTAGGTGGGCAGCTGCAAAACCTTGACTCTGAGATGCTAGGATACATGGAAACTAGAACAAACACAGAGGCAAATATCTGAAGTAGATTTTACTGGGCTGCATGTTAACATCAGAGGGTAAAAGGCCCACGTTCTCTCAACTTAATGGCATTATCTCTCACTGGACACCACCAGCAAAGGGATCAAACCAAAAGAGAGCACATAAAGATAATGTACAAGGCTCTGGTCACTAGAACTTTGTAAAGGAACCTCCAATTAGGGCTACCCTGCCATTCCAAAAGATTTCTACTAACCACTTGCTTAGGAGATCAAAATGAATTATAGAATGTCTACATATGCTAAAGTCTCTCTAAGGCAGTTGAAGTATTTCTCTTACTTACTTCTCTTAAAAGACAATATAGTATAGTGACTGTTGTTCAGGATACAGGTTCAAATCTGACCTCCGGTGTTTATTATCCATGTGGATTTGGGAAAGTCACTTAACTTAACGTGGCTTCAATTTTCTCCTCCATAAAGTGAAGGGGCTATGCTAGATGGCTTCAAAATTGTGAGCTTACTGTTAAAGATTAACAAATGGTTTAAACCACTGACAGACCTATATTAGACTAGCAAATAATCATGTGGAAAGTCAATCTAGTAGCAGAAGTATAGACAAGCAAATTCTGAGTAGATATCTCAGCGAATCTTCCGTTTTTAATATACATAGTAAAGGCATTGTTTTATAGAGGATAGAAAACTGTCTCAAAGCCAGGAAGACCTGGGTTCAGTTCTTGCCTCTGACATTCACTGTGTGAACCTGGGCAAGTCACTTAACCTCTTTTTTCACTAAGTAGCAACTAAGGCAATATGTTGCAGAGAATATCCCACCTGTCCATGTAGAAGAAATTACTCAATGAATGTTCTCTTGATCAATGAAATCATAGGCCTAGTCTCTGTCTTTAATTACCATTATTATATTTTTTCATTCATTACCTCTTGAACATGGAGCCAATAGAAGGTAAACTCCTCAAGGGGAAAGATGATTTTTATTTTTGTGTACACAGAAGGTGGTACTTTTGGGGTACAATACAGTGATTTAATTGGTATAGGGACATCCCATTGAGAAAATGCCATTAGCAATGCAGATCAAAATGTCTTCTGCAATTTATAAGGCTTGAGAGTTGCCTTGGGCAGTGAGAGATTAAGTAAGGGTCATATGGTTTATTTAGAAATAGAACTTGAGCCAAAGTCTCCTTGTCTCAGGGGCTGGTTCTCTGTCCACTATGCAACACTGCAACAGTGCCTGGCACATACTTAATAAATGAATGTTAATTGAATGTCTTTAATTCAACAAATGGAAAGGCATAGATATCCCAGCTCAACATATTTCCCCTATTGCTTGTAGACCCAGGTTTATGAAGCCAAAAAAAATCATATTGTATTATGAATTCAATGGTGTGGTTGGTATAGTTGAATAAGGAAGAGAGATGGAGAGACAGACAGACAGACAGACAGACAGACAGACAGAGAGACAGAGATAGAGACACAGAGAGAAAGAAAAAGAGAGACGGGAAGAGACAGACAGAGACACAGAGAAGCAGAAAGAGACAGAAAGACAGATACAAGAGAACAGATAGAAAGAGAGGATAGAAAGAGAGACAGAGACAGAAAATTAGAGGAACAGGGAAACACAGGAAGAGAAAGAGACAGAAAGTGACAGAGACAGAGACAAAGAGGCAGAAAGAAAACAAGGAGATGGAGAATTTATTGAATGTTTGATTCATTTTAGGCACTATACTCCTATACTGGAGATACAAGTATAATCAGGAAAAGCAGTCCTAGACCTCAAGGAGCTTATAGTCTAATGGATGAGATCAACATGTATGGTTTGGAAGCCTGGTTCTGGACAAGATAAGGCAAAAACTCATCTATTAAAGTCTGTCATCCCAGGACCAGAGTCAGAGGTTCTTGTGGGAGGGAGATTAGGGTGGTACCCAGAGTGAAGGCAGTATAATGTGGAGATGACTGAGAAGCAGCACTGAGGCATAGCTCCAGGCAAGATAAGCTAAAAAGCTTACCTGTCAGATGGTGTATCATCCTAAATAATTCCAGCTTCCCTAATGTGTTAAGTTTGGCATACCTGATAAGAAAGGATCTATCTTCCATTAACGTTAAGAGCTGAGATGCAGGAGTGTCTAAGAAGACGAAAGGAAGCCATGTACCACTGGGATTGTAGGAACTACCAGGGGACATGGTACCAGTTAGGTAGAACCAGCTATGAGCACTGGAACCAAGCAATGTTAGACCACTCTGATGGTGCTGAGCAGAGTAGATAAAATATGTACACGGAACCCAAGTGCCAGAGTAAATGAAGGCATAAATCCAGAGTAAAGGGAGAATAGGCCGTGAGATGACATTGATGTTACTTGATCCAAGTCTCCAATTCAATTCATGCTACTCAGAATTCATCTATTAGTGGTGGGAGATTTTACTGTTGTCCTTCCTTTGTTGTTGTTTTTGTGGTTGTTGGCTAGTTGGTTGATAATTTTCTTAATAGAGGATAGGGAATTAATTGAGGCAGAAGTGAGGTGGCAGAAAGAAAGTAGGTTTATTCTCTCTTCC
Source organism: Phalanger gymnotis (assembly GCA_028646595.1). Taxonomy (NCBI): domain Eukaryota; kingdom Metazoa; phylum Chordata; class Mammalia; order Diprotodontia; family Phalangeridae; genus Phalanger; species Phalanger gymnotis. The sequence goes on along the minus strand of CM053624.1, from coordinate 191,245,543 downwards.
CCAGGTCTAGAGGTAAATCTGCTTTTTCTTCTCCGCCTGCTTTATAATAAATGTTTTACATGCAGAATTTTGTTGTTTTCAGTGGTGTTGTTTTTAACAGAGCTTTGCATTTACAGAGGGAACTGAAATTCTTTGAGGAGACCTAAAAAAATCACCAAATCTGGATATAGCCCAAGAGAATATGGAAGAATTATTATGTGGGAACAAGTAAGAGCCAGACAGATTATCATTCCCGGAGAGAATTCTGGATGGAAGCAAACACAAGCTATTCTGATTGTGAGCTCCTAAAGGACAGGAATTGTCTTCTGCATTTTTTGTATCCCCAGTACTTCACAGTACCTGGAATATAGTAGGCACTTAGTAAATGTTCATTGCATAACTGACTGATAATTTTTAAAGATATCATAAAAATTGAATTCTGGTTTATGAAGATGAGCCTGGTTCATCTGCCAAGATGAGAAGGTTTTGGAGCCCCACTCTGGTGGTCTAGAAAACTCATTTAACACATGGGTACATTATTTTTAATTCCTTTTTTCCTCTCCTTTTTATCCTCCCCCACTCTTCATCATAATAGCTGTTTGTTTGTTTTTGGATTAAGCTCTGTGGATAATCACCTCAAGTCTTGATTTTAATTTAGTTCTACAAACCTAATTTTTATGGCACTTTTGGAAAGGACAGAAGGCATGAACAAAGAGGCCCTGCCAACACTCCCCTCCCTGTCACCCACTCAACCAAGGAGGAGTCTTGCTAGAAAGCAAAGCAGTTGCCGTTGTGATTAGAACTTGAATCCAAACAGGGGATTTTGCAACAGCTACTATTAATAATACAGTGGGACAAAGCAGGCAGAATTATTAAGATTACATGCAAAATAGCAAGCTACATTTGTAAAATCTACACATCTTTACTTCTGAAATCAAAAGCTACATCAAGGGTACCAAACTCCTTTTGGTGCAGCAGTGACTTGAATAATAGAAACTGTACCTGATGTGTTTTAAGGTCTTCTGTTACCATATGTGCCCTATTCACAGTGCCAGATGGATATCGATATTTATTCTCCACTGCACAAAAGCTAGCTGAAGCATATGCAAAACTCCTAATGACATTAAAGCTTTGCCAATTAAGAACATGTTCGAGCATTTGATACAGGACTTGATAACATGTTTCACAAGTTCCATTCGGAATTTTACACCCTGATTTTTATTGCATTGTTTGTCAAGCCAGTGTGACTAAAACAATTATTACATAGGCTGAATTTTCACCTCCTTTATCATTCTGGCACCTGACAAAGTTAATGATGAAAAGTCAGTAGACTCATTGAGCAGTGAAAGAAAAATGGAGGGAAAAAAAGGAGCATTAAATTAAAAGCTATACAGGGGAGAAGAGATCAAGCCATGTGTTTGCATTTCCCCTCACTCTTTACTTAGGCTGAAAAGGTTGTTTTAGGCAGGACAGGAAAAAAAAAAAAACTTCCAAGAAGGATGAAGGAGTATTTTTTCTCAAGGATTCATTTCATGCACTTTCAAGGTGCCAAGGTGAACTTTGAGAGATACATTATGAAAACATTAGTTTTAAGGAATGAAGAACTAAAGACTTATTATCAGGAGTAAGATAAGAATAGAATGCTAAATTTAGATTCCAAACATTCAATGTCATAAGAAATTTTAAAGGATTTTTAACCCCACCATCTCAAAAATTTGAGAAGAAAAAATAAAAGGAATAAATTTTCCATAATTTTAAATGCAATATGTGGTAATATCTTCTCCTCCTGCCCCATCCCCAGTTGAAGTAGCAGTGTAACATATTGGATAGAGTGCTGAATTTAAGTTAAGAACTGGATGGCCGCCAGTCCTTCTTTTGACAAATACTAACCATGGACAAGGGACTTTCTCATGAGTAGGACCACAGCCACACCATTTAACCTCACAGTGCCTACAAGAAAAAAATTGAAGACTACAATTTATGAATGCCTTGTTATTCTGTATCAGAAAAGGGAGACTATACCAGGATTTTCCTACATGGATCAAATTACAGATCTGAACAAAAAAGACTGGGTCATTCTAGCTTCTCCAAATCTTCTATGGCCAGCATGGATTCATATTTTTCTCTGTAACTGGTTGCTTCTTTTCTAGATTTTTATTAGAGGATTTCAATAACACCACTGATATCTGTATTGAAATAAAGCCATATGCATAATATTATGAACTTTGCAACCTCAGCTCTAGTAATGATTGCATAGTTAATCAGTGTAAACTTTCTTGCCCTGCACCTCAGTTTCTTTACCTGGAAAGGAGGGATCATAATATCTGCCCAAATGCATATTAATATCAGAGCCTCTTGGCCTCTCCTGCAGCTGTTACTATGGGAGAAGATGAACCCTTTAGTTAGAAACTGTACGGAAATGAGAATTAGCCAAGTTCACAGGCACTATTTTCATCACTGGCATGTCCCCATTATAGTGATGTAGGGTTCCTGAGATGAACAGTTCTGAAGCCCTGGATTGACATAGTCATTGGTACTTCCTGAATGCCACTTTCACAAAGTGAGAAAAACCCACATAGCAGTTACACAATGGTAGGAAATCAGGATTCTCCAGGCACTGTGGCTACTTCTACCTCACACTCAACTCATTCATATCCTCACCTGATAATGACAGACAACTGGTTTAACAATTACCAACAGCCTAATTAATCAATGCATCATTCAGCCATTGATCAAATATATATTAAGCACCTACTCTGTACTAGATATTGTGCTAGGCTCTGAGGATACAAGACTAAAATGATTCAGTACTTTTCCTCAAGGAATTCATAGTGCGTCAGAAAGATAGAGGTGCTGGAGCCTGCTCGTGAGAGCAGATTGTTAAATTTGCACTTTGTACTTTGAAAATGGCAAATAGTAAAAATAAGGGCTTGGTTTATGCCTTCAACCGCATCGCCACAAGTGACCTGAATCTTATCTCGTCTCAAAAGCTAGGCATGTTCTAGCCTGGTCAGTACTTGAATGGGAGATTGCCTGAAAATATTGGATGCTGTAGGTTTTGGGGAAAGTAGGTGGTACAGTGAATACAGAGTATCAGGTCTGAGGTGAGAAAAACCTGAGCTCAAATACAATCTCAGACACATAATTAGTTGTGTGAAATTGCACAATTCATTTAACCTCTGTTTGTCTCAGTTTTCTCATCTGTAAAATGGAGATAATAATAGCACCTACCTCCTGAGATTCTTAGGAGGATGAAAAGAGAAAACAATTGTAAAGTGCCTGACAAAGAGTGGAATTTATAAATGTTAGCTGTTGTTATTATAATTTTATACATATATAATTATTATATTTATATCTGTAATATAATATATAATTATATATAAAGCATTTAGTGCAGTGCCAGGCAAACAGCAAGATTTATAAATGTTAGCTATTGTTACTATAATTAAATATATGATTATTATACTTATATCCATAATGTAATATATTATTTTACATAAAGCATTTAGTGTAGTGCCTGGCATATGGTAAGCACTATGTAAATGATAGCTATTGTTGTTTTATTGATTGTCTAAATTTAAGAAAATTTTGTAGACATACTAATAATGCAGACTAAACTTAAAAAGTGTGTTGCACTACTTTTTTTTTTTCTCAGAGAGCTGGTTGTTAAACATTTTACCAGCACACTGTTAGGTGGATATAGGGACTATGGCTGGGATTTAATTAGCAAACAAAGCTCTCTCTACCAATATAGATCAAAACCTTCTCTGCAAATTAGAATTGTAGGGAAGTGCCTCGTACTTTGAGAGGCTAAGAGATTTGCCTATTTAGCCAGTATGTGCCAGGACTTCAACACAGGCCATTTCTCTCTCCACTTTGCCATGCCACCTCCATTATGTAGATGTGGTGGAAGAGCACTAAGAGCTGGGAATAGTGTACCTCAAGAGTGCTTCTGTCTCTCTCTCTTTTTTTTTCATCCTCAGCACTCTCCAAACTTCCCCAGTGAAATTGTCCACAGATATGTCACAGTGTTGATCCTTCTCTACCCAAGACCCAAAGATATAATAATAATAATAAAGCACATTTCTAGAGCATTTTCTCCACAATACTTTCCTGATGATGGTAGTGCAAGTAGTACTGTCTCCATTTTCCAGATAAAAACTAGTCCTATGAAGTCCAGAGAGTTCAGGCATATGTTTGATGGTGGTTCTGGTATGGTTTGGGCTTTTTTTTTTTGGTTGTTGTTCTGTTTTGTTTTTGTTCTCTGTTCTCTTTGTTTCTTTTTGTTTTTTGTCTGTGGTCAAATCATTTGTTGTTATCAGAGCAGAGATTCAAGCCAGGTCTCCTGACTTCGAATCCAGAGCCCATTCCACTAGAGCAATGAAAAAGTGAGTTTTCTTCATAAACTTCATAGATCCCAGATAACTATTTATTAATAGCATGTTTGTTATTAGCTAATTGTGACATTTTTGATACACACAGATATGTTTCTTAGTTTTAAAAAAAATAGGGAATTTTTTTAAAAAAAGTATTTGCAAGGTAAAAATGGAAAGAAAGTGGGGAGCCATTGATTGAACAAATTGTGATTATGTAAATACAATGGGATAGTGTTGCATTATAAGGAACGACAAATTTAAGGAATTCTGAGAAACATGGGAAGACTTGTATGAATTGATGCAAAGAAAAGGAAGCAAAACTAGGAGAAAATTATACATAATTACTCCAATAAAGGGGCAGTTAGCTGGCAGAGTGGATAGAGTGCCAGGCCTGGAGTCAGGCTTATTTTCTTAAGTTCAAATCTGGCTTCAGACTTACTAGTGGTGTGACCCTGGGCAAGTCACTTAACCCTGTTTGCTTTAGTTTCCTCATCTGTAAAATGAGCTGGAGAAGGAAATGACAAACCACTCCAACATCTTTGCCAAGAAAACCCCAAAGTGGGGCATGAAGAGTCAGACGTGACTAAAAAACAACCCACTAAATAACAATACTCCAATAATGTAGACAAGAACAATACTAAAAAGCCAGTAAATTCAAATTAATTTCTTGAGTCAAGAAGACAGATAAAAAAACCACATTTATCTCCTCTCAGTAGAGAAAAGGAAGGAATACAGTTACAGAATACAGAATGTGTTATCGGTCTTCTTCATTTTGTTAGTTAATTTTGCTTTACTGCTTTTATTTATCTTAAGAGAGGGTGTTTTTGTAAGGGCACTCTATTAAAAAGTAACAATGGTAAAAAATATAAAGTCTATTCATTGAAAAAAATAAAACAACTGCAAGGGAATGAAATGATGGTTCTCTGCTTCCTTACAGCTGATTGGGTAGCATCTCATGGTTCTAGGACACTAGCTGACCTATGGATGGCAAACTTGTTTCTCTCTTCCTCCACTTGTTAGGGAACAAGTTGTAGCAGCAACCACACTGGCACACCCAGGATGGCTGCTAGCACAAGTTCTTTGATCTGCTTTTCTTAAAAGGAAAGCAACTTTGAAGGGGTCAACAATCTTCTCTAATTACATTCAAGGGAAAAGTCATCACCCTGAATGTCAGAGAAAATACAAGCAAAGAAATTAGCATAAAGACCAACAGACTGCCTGATCAAAGCAATATTGCTATATACCTTATATGCATCACTAGATCAAGAGAGCCTTTACATCTGAGCAGTCGGGGGGTCTGAACATATGGCTACTCAGAGTCTTGACCAGGGAATCACAAAATCCTGCTCATAAGCAAACCCCCAAAGCAAAATACCAACTCAGGGCATCTGTACTCTTCTGTGCCAGAAGGCATCACAACTCTCATGATTCAATGCCTAATCAACTTAGTATCAAAAGGTGTGAAAGCCTACTACAAGCAATCTTCCCCTAAGCAAGCTGCCCTTAATGGGCTCCACATGAAGATCTTCATGTCCCATTAACATTACATGAGTACAGATGAGTTTACATCACTGTGCAAACTCCTGATTGCTTCCTGAGCTAAAATCTTTCAGACAGAAGAGAGAGAGGCATATGAGTTTTGAAAACAAAAGAACTATGATTTAACTATTGTTAAAATGCCCATCAATGAATGCCTCAGATGGATAACTTTAGTATATCAGATTTGACTTAGTTCATTCTCTGACTCAGATGAAGCAATACTGCCCTCTGAAAAATGAGTGTGGTAATGGTTGCAAAAGTCAGTACATTGCCCTGATTAAACCCTAGGTATTCCAGTGTCTATTCTGAGAAAGTGACATCATCTCCATGAACCTCAGTTTTCTCATTTATAAAATTAGAGGCTAGATAGTCTTCAAATTTCTTTCCAGCTCTAAATTTGTGATTCTATGATCTACAAAAAGGATAGTGAGAAAGCACCTTGGAACACTTGAAATATCTGGACTATATGGTACTTTCCAGCTTTAACTCTATAATCCTGTGAGATCATAGATCTACAAGTAATACTATTCAAGAAAAAAAGTCCAGAAAGGGAAGAAGGTTAAGTGTTCTTTTGCCTGAGCCTCTGAGCTCATTCCTAGCACATGTCTGGCAACTCACTACTCTGTGTTCCATATTATCTGCTTGGTAGAGATGAGCTTCTACACAAGCCAGTGAAAATCCTCATTCAGCCCTAGTTAGGGAGAAGTTGCCAGAATCCTAAAGTCTGAACTCCACAGGAACAACAGAATAGGTTGGCTGTGGAATCTGCCATAAGCCTTGGCAGTGGTGTTACATGGAGCTTTGTCACATTCTGCAAAATAGAAGCCATTATCTTTAGCATATCAACCAGACAAAATTAAATTGTAATTACATGGAGACATCCAAAAGCAAGCTATTTTGCCTTCAGTTCAGTTCAAAGAAACGTAATTGAGATTACCAATTTGAAATGAAGTTTAGACAGTCAACAAATGTGGCTAGAAGAAACATGAAATTAGAAATTTAGAAACCACCAGTCTGGAATTGGAAGGCTTGAGGAGGAATATTTCAGAAATGTAATCTTTCATTTTCCCTGCTCTGTGAAAAGAAACAGCTGTGAGTTACCTTCACATGATTTATTTATCTTTCTTCTTTATGAACTAAATTCCTTAATTGCTATCAATTCCCAGAGTTATATTATTTGAAATTGGAAATATAAAGATGGCTGTGTTTCTTTTCTGTACCCCAAGTTGTTCCTCTAGAACAGCTTATGTCTTATCAGGAAACTGTTTACCTAAGTAAATACTTGCAGATAGGATAGATAGATATGGATGGAAGATAGATGGATGGAAGGGTGTACGAATGGATAGATTGAGACATAAAAAAGGAAGATAGTGATAAGAAGATAGAAAATATATGTGTATATAGTGTGGGACTATACATGTATAGTATATGTATATAAGTATATATGTATAGCTATAATAGTTCAGGTTTAATAACAAAGTTCACTAAGAATTTGGGGACTGTATTTGCATATAGAAAATTAATATGTGTATCTCTATGGATAATAAAGATAGATATTTGTGTGTGCAAAGTATTCCTTTTATTTTTGAATTCTTTCTTTTAAATTAAATGTTTCCTTTTTTTCAAGTATAAGCACTTTTTTTTCTTTCTTTTGCTTCAACCCAATTGAAAAAAAAAAGAAAAAGAAACAGGCAAAGTAAAAAAAATTCCTATGTAGGCCATGTTTAAAAAACATCTCATAAAGATCTTTGTAGCAGGTTTCTCTAATAAAGGTCTCATTTCTCAAATATATAGAGAACTGAATCAATTTACATGAATAAATCACTCCTCAATTGATAAATTGTCAAAGATTATGAACAGGAAATTTTCCAAGAGAAGAAATCAAAGCTATCAATAGCCATATGAAAAAAATATTCTAAATCACTAATAATTAGAGAAATACAAATTAAAACAAATATAATGTACAACCTCACACCCATCAGATTGGCTAAGATGACAAAAAAGGAAAATGACAAATGCTAGAGGAGATGCAGGAAAATACGTATATTGATGCTCTTTTGGCGGAGCTGTGAACTAGTCTAATCATTGTGGAAAATGATTTGGAACTATGCCTAAAAAGCTATGTGTATCCTTTGCCCTAGCAACACTTCTACTAGATTTATAGTCTCAAAGAGATCAAAGAAAGAGGGGGAAAATGCATATATAAAAAATATTTATGGCAGTTCTTTTTGTGGTGGTAAAGAATTGGAAATTGATGGCAGGCCCACTAATTGGGGAATAAATAAGTTATGGCATATGAATGTGATGAAAAACCATTATGCTCTAAGTATAGATGAAAAGGATCATTTCAGAAAAACCTGGGAAGACTTGTCTGAACTGATTCAAAGTGAAGCGAGCAGAACCAAGAAATGATTGTACACAGAAAGAGCAATACTATAAAAACAATCAACCATGAAAATATTAGTAACTGATCAACATAATAACCAACAATTTCAAAGGACTCATGAAGAAATATGCTGTTGAATTTCAGACAGAGAGAGAGAGAGAGAGAGAGAGAGAGAGAGAGAGAGAGAGAGAGAGAGACCGAATTGATGAATTCAGAGCACAGAGTGAAGTATATTTTCTCTTTATTTCTCTTTTTTTGCTTTTTGAGAGGGAAGGGGAACATGGCTGATGCAGAAATTTGTTTTGTATGACTACACATATTTGTAATGAGTTTTATTTTTCTTGCCTTCCCAAAGGGTAAGAAAATAGGAGGAGAGAAGTAAAGAATTAGAACTGAAAAATAAAATAAAAATGGATTTTAAAAAGTAAAAATAATTTTAAAAAGCATGTTTCATTCTTTATATTAGTCCATCGATTTTCTGTCATGAGGTGAGCAGCATTCCTCATCATTGGTCCTCTGGAATCATGGCTGATCCATGTGTCAATCAGAGTTCTTGAGAATTTCAAAATTGTTTGCTTTAATGGTATTGATGTTATGGAGTAAATTGCTCTCCTCATTCTAGGCATAGCCTTCTTGATGTTGGTAATTAGGTCTACACCAGACTATAAGCTGCAAGCATGACTGGGGCTTTGACCCAAAGTGCCAAAATATAATTGTGCCTACAGCATAGACAAAACTGGTATTAGCACTGAAGTAAAAAGAATAAATCATTAAAACAAGAACTTAATGGATGTTTAGTGCTTCTTCCCACCATTTTGCCTAGTGACCATACCCAAGAAGAGCTCCTTCCTTAATCAATCCAAACTTACTTTTCCCTTGGAGGCAGCTTCTCTTGCAGTGGTTTTATAATTAGCTGGGGTCTCAGTCTCTTCATCATGGCTTATATTTCAAGGTCCACATTTCCTCTCAGCAGTCTCCCTCATCTCTGCTTCCCCTTGGGTTATTCTTGCCCTAATCACTGGTACGGTTCTCATTTACTGCGCTTAGCACAGTGCTTGGCACACAGTAGGCACTTAATAAATGTTTATTGATAGATTAATTGCTTATTGCTACAAACACCTAACATTATGTAATAATAATAGCTCACATTTATATACCACTGTATCGTGGTTTGCAAACTGCTTTACAAATATCATCCCATATTATTCTCACAAAACCCTCAGAGGTAGAAATAATTATCACCCTTCTGTAGATGAGACTGAGGCAAGCAGAAGTTGAATGACTTATCCTGGGTCACACAACTAGAAAGTATCTGAGGTGGATTTGTACTCAGGTCCTCCACATTCCAGGTCCAGCATTCTATCCATTGTTTCTTGCTATATCAAGCAATATTGCAAGGAGTTTTTCATGACCTAAGTGAGACATATATCCATAAGTGGATGGTGAGGATCTGGACTGGATGTACGCTCATTATATATATAGCCAATACTTGGGCTCAGTAGAGTTGCATAGGCTGGTATGGGAAGGGGAGTGTTTTGCAGCCAGACACAAAGACAGATAAAATGGAATTCAACTGGGGCAGATTTTGCTAATCAACTGAAGGATGAATAACATTGTGAAAAGCTTTGTGAATTTCATAATAACAGTAATATATTCATATTGTTATTGCAAAATAACTATGGTTGGAACATTTATTTGGTGTTGAACAATGCATCTTATGCAGACAGACTCAGTTACTATGTGAATTATGTCCTTTCCACTCATAACTTGCTACATCAAGAAGTTTTTTAAAAGACATGAAAATCAAACCCGTAATTACAGGGACTTTGATGGAATTGCTTGTATCTATTTATGCTGACCAGGAAGAAAAGATAAAGGAAAGGTTATCTGCTTCAGAATGGCCAAATAATCAACACTGGCCTCTCAAGGGGAACTTCAGTGGCTTTTAGTTTTACAACCACTTGATGAGATTCTGATGGAGGGAGCTAATAGCTAGTTAACGTTGCAAAACTCTAGCCCGAAATTTTGACCTTCCAGACTTGAAAGTGAACTGCAAATGAGATTTTTTTTAATTCCACCTCCTTCAGCATTCTCTGTTCAAGTAGCCCTCTTAGCCAAGTTAAAAAGGAACATCAGCAGCTTTCCTCCAGTATAACCTTTTGTCCTTCTTTCAGGTCTAAAGATCTCCATCTTGGCCCCATCTCAAGGTGGATTTATACCATGGGCTATTGTGACAAAGTCATAATTCTCATGGATGCTTTTTTTTCCTGAAATTTAGCTAAACAGTATGTATGGAGAAGGTTGGAAAAAATAAAGATACATGCACACAAACATGTGTATTACATATGTGTGAGTGAATACTTACACAAATCTCTATCCATTCATCTATCCATCTATCTATGTATCTATATTTCTATGTATCTATCTGTCTATCTATCTATCTATCTATCTATCTATCTATCTATCTATCTATCTATCCATCTATCTACCTAACTATCTGTTGTCTGGAGGGGTTCAGACCTCTATTTTCATTAGCATGGGGAATCACAGATGTGGAAACATCCTCCACCAATTCAGATAAGCAAACTATCTATAATTTAGCCCCAGAAAGTTGGCCAGGGCACTGTGATGATAATGACTTGACGTGGTCACATAGCCCAGATATGTCAGTGACAGTATTTGAACTCAACTCAAATTTTCCTGCCTCTAATACAAGAACACTTCAATGGACATACCAGTTCTTGGCATAACTTGTATGTAAGTAGTCATTTACATATTACCTTCACCAATAGAATGCGTGCTTTGAGAGAGAGGGCAAGAAAAGTTTTTGCCTTCCTTTTATCCCTAGCATGTAGCACAATGCCCAGCATATAATAAACATATAATAAATTCCTGGTACTAATAACCCCTCTGAGTGTCTCATGCAACTCTTTGAAGGCAGAGACTACGTTTTATCCTTTTTTGTATCCCCAGCACTCAGCACAATGCCAGACACATCATAGTAGCTAGTTAAATATTTATTGACTGAATGACTCTAAGACTATGAGTTTCAGAATAGGTGATGATCTATTGATAGAGAGCTCTTTACTAGGCAGTCCTGTGTAGAAGAAATCATAGGTCTGGTAGCAAAAATGTAGAAATGAAGAAAATTGTATGTGTTTATTATATGCATCCAAGCAGAGAGATGCAATATTTTGGGGAAAAAATTGTTCAAATCCAGTAAGAATTGAGAAAGAATACTAGCATATTCTCAACCATGTTGCTTTACAACTATTGCTGACTTTGTATCCACAGGAACAGCTGGGGCTCAACAGACTCCATTAAGTTTTTACTTGAGAGCAAAAAAGATGAGACAAATGACCAAGAGACCATTCATTATATGCCATCTCCACTTTTTAATCTAGACCAATTATTGCTGAGTTCCCCATTATATGAGAATTTCTTATCCCTACTTCTTCATTCTTCATTGAAAACAATGGGAGGATGTCAGGGAACAATGGTTCCCAAATAGAATTTAGCCCATGAAAGAGTTAATTCAACTGCCAATGACATCTAATGTATGTTCGAGTAATACCTACATCATTAGAAATATCTGGTTCCATATACACCCCTGGGCCTACATTCTATCACCACTTAAATTATTAGGTACCAAAAGTTAAGTGAATTATGCAAGGTCACAATAAAATTCAGAGTTGTGCTTGACATGGAAGACAAAACACATATCTTTTCATTAGTTTTCTGCATGGGACTAGAAGCAGTTGGCTCCTTTTCCACCATTCATAAGGCCATCGAATGGCTTAGCTAACAAATACACCAACTCTTTCTCTAGCCCAGGCTTAGGTTACATTTGGCCTTGGCAAACACAGTCCAGATGTTAGCTAAATTGTGTGAATTTTCAACAGAAGGTCAATAAACTGAGAAAACTGGCTTTGTATCTGCTACCCAACCCTGCATCCAAATCTGAGAAATGTAATAAAAGTCACAATGGGGACTCACCAGAGCCTAAGAAGGGGAAATAGGAATAGGAATGTTCTCTTCCTGTCTCTCCCAATATCTAATTCCAGATTAGGAGAGGTCTAGAGACAGGATGAAAAGCCTCTAGGGAGAGGAGAGGAAGGGAGTTGTTGAGAGAAATACTATTCTTATATTAAAAAGTGAGAGTATGAGGTCAAGAGAAGAGGCTGGAAGGGAAAGTAGGATTATCCTTCCAGTATAACATATACTCCACCCCTCCAAAGCTAAGTATTGGAATCACAGAAGCTTTTGCTCAAATTTAATTTAGTTACACATAAAATGACTTGGGCTAATTCTTCCCTATCTCATCTTTAAGAAAGGAGACTATAATTGACACGAACAAAGCTGGAGGCAAAGTCAATGCTCCTATTTTCATCATCAGAACAGAAACTCAGAACTAAAAGTAGCAGGAGACCAACACAGCTTTGCCTCAGGGTGCTTAACAGAGAATGGAGAGAGCAAGTGTTCTTCTTTTCAGCATTCACAATCCTCATTAATGTGAATGGTAATTCCCACCCACAGATAACCAGCTCTTGTACCCCTGTCCTGTGTCTCAACCTTACATCAAATCCAAAAAAGCTGTATTTGTTAAGGGAATGAGCCAACCTCTCTCCTGGTGGAACTGTGCTTATAGTTGACTTGTCTTCTGAGTCACCATTGCCGGTCTCTCCTACACACTCGGATCTGTTTAACTGTTATTGCCCCAGGTGAAAATATTCCTAGTTAAGACTTTTCTTCAATAATCGCAAGTTCTGCGAGCCCTGGCAGGTTATTTAACTTCTCTTGTTCTCTGTTTCCTCTATTGCAAACTAAGAGAGACTACACTGACTTCTGAATTTTCTCTCGTATGATGAGGGACATTTGGAGCATCTAGTTTAACCAATACTGACAATGACCCTTTTCTTTTATGTAAAATGCATGTGATGGGGGAATTGTGGCATAGCAAATAGAGAGCTAGTCTCAAAGGCAGCAAGACTTGACTTCAAGTGGTACCTCAGACTTAGCAGCTGCGTGAACCTCAGCAGATCATTTAACCTTTCAACACCTCTGGGAATTCTCTAAGAATGTTAGTGGCAGAGCAGGTGTTGATCTGTGTTGATGAAGAGAGTTTCTTCACTTGGAGTTCTGTAAATAAAATTGCAGGTCTGCTTCTGGAAAATGTTTATGACGTTACCTATAGAGGTGGTAATAAATGACCTAGAAGAGCATCTTTTATAAATAACGGTTTTGGACTTGGGAGGGAAAATAAATTATGGAAGCTAGACTTCTGGCAAATTCACAATCCAGAAAAGATGTCTGTCAACCTCAGGAAAATCGTGGCTGTTGAGTCGTTATTCAGTTGTGTCCAATTCTTTGTGACCCACTTTAGGGTTTTCTTGGTAGAGAAATCGAGTGGTTTGACATTTCCTTCTCCAGCTCATTTTACAGGTGAGAAAACTGAGGTAAACAGGGTTAAATGATTTGCCCAGGATCACTAAGTGTCTCAAGCCATATTTGAACTCAGGAAGATGGGTCTTCTGACTCCAGGCCTCACATCCGCTGTGACACCTAGCTATCTTCAGGAAAATTAATTGCTCCTAAATTCATGGACTTTAATAACAGGAAAGGTTTGCCGCTACCTTCAGGAACAATGCACTAGAATTCTGGGGAAAAAAAAAGTTTTCAGCTGAGAAGAAATGAAGTCAGGAAGCCAAGATGGCAGAGTAGAGGAAGCATTCAGCCAAGCTCTCCCAATGTTCACCTCCACACAACTTTAAACTAATGCTTCAAATGGAATTCTGGAATGGAAAAGCCAGTTCAGAATGATACATTATTTCAGCCCAAGAGAATTTAAGAGGTTGGAAAGAGAGATCTGTGACATGGGGTGGAAGCTGGGCTGGAGCCCACGTGAAAGAAACACCAGTGGTAGGACTATGTGGTGGTGATAGAAGCAGCAGCAGCTTTGGGAGTTCTCAAGCAAGAAATGAGGTGACCTGGCAACTGGTCAGAAGAGGGGACAACTTTGCTACAGATGCTAGACCAGACACTGTTTCTTAAATCAACTAGCTATAGCCACTTCTGGCTCATACTTAAAAGACAGAAAGCAGTGCTCTTAATCAAGAGGGAGCAGGAGCCCTGAGGCGCAGTATTACTTTTGGTGATATGAGTTCAGGAACTCTAAGGGACTGTATCTTTTGTGATTCCAAAGGAGCAGGGACCTTGAGGAATAGTATTCATTGCAATCTCAATAGATCAGGAGTTTGTCTTGGGTAAGCACCCAAGTGAAAACCAGGAGAGCAGTGACCATACCTCCTCCCCGCTCATACCACATCAGAAGCACCAAAAACTTCCAAGCCCAAAGTAAAGCTCTAAAAAAGCAGTACAAAAAAGCCTAAAGCAAGAGTCAGTCCCCTTCCCCTCCATGCCAGAAACAAATCCCAACTTTAATACAAAGTTCAAAATCAAGAAATAAGGTGAGAAAGTGAGCAAATAACCAAAAAAACCCTTGAATATAAAATCTATTTGTGTGACAGAGATGCTCAAGACACAAACTCAGAAGACAATGAAATCAAAACAGTTACAACCAAAGGCTCTAAGGGGAAAAAAATGTTAAGTAGACACAAGCCCAATAAGAATTACTGGAAGAGTTAAAACATATTTTCAAAATCAAATAAGAGCGGTGAAGGGAAAATACATTAAAAATGACAGCAAAAGAGGAAAATTATGGGAAAAAAAACAGCAGTTTGGTAAGAGAGACACAAAAACATTGAATAAAATAATACAAAAAAAAACAGAATTGACCAAATGGAAAAAGAGGTACAAGAATTCACTGGAGAAAAATAATTCCTTAAAAATTAGAAGGAGGTGGGCAGAGCCAAGAAGGTGGAATAAAAGTAGGGACATGCTTGAGCTCTTCTCACAAACCCGTCCAAATCCCTATAAAAATGACTCTAAGCGAATTCCAGAGCAGTAGAACTCACAAAATGACAGAGTGGAACAAATTTCCAGCAAACTGGAAGGTCCACAGGAAAGCTTTGTTGCACCAGTCTAAGAGAAGAGTGGAGTCCAGTGTGGGTCATGCCACATTAACAGCGAGATCGGGCCTCAGGGGGCTGAATCACTGGCAACTGTGGCAGTATCCAGACTTCTCAATCCATAAACACCAAAGACAACTTAGAAGGTCAATAAGAAAGGTCTGTCAGACCTGAGTGAGAAAAGAGCAAGGTCCAGCCCTGGCTTTAACTTCAAGGCAGCAGTGGTTGCTTCTGGAGCTCTCAGCCCACAGATGTGTGTGTGTGTGTGTGTGTGTGTGTGTGTGTGGGTGGGGGGTCCAATAGCTGATCAGAGACGAATTGCAGGGATCGCTTTTCTGGCAGTGAGGCAGGATTCACTTTTTTCCCATGCTTGGATCTGGGTCACAGTCCTGGATGATGGTCCTGGGGTAAGAAGGAACATTGGCATGGTAGAGTTTGTGGTAGTGGTGGAAAGGTAATCTTCTTCACAGTTCTGAGGCAGAAAAGAGTGCTTGTTGTCACTCACAGACCAGTGCACAGACCAGGAGAGGGGTAAACACCTCTCCTTTTATCTTACTACCTTACAAGAACTGAAAATTTACAGGTCCCTAGAAATATCTCTGAAAACAACTACACAAACCCCCTTAAACTTGTGACAGTACAGCCTCCACACTGGAAGCAGAGATCTACCTTAACAAAGAGATAAAAAGTCAAGCAATTGGCTGGAAAAGTGAGCTAACAACAGAAGAAAAATCAAATTATAGAATCTTACTTTGGTGACAAGGAAGATCAAAACATACAACCAGAAGAAGACAACAAAGTCAAAGCTTCCAAGAAAAATATGAATTGGTCTCAGGCCAAGGAAGAGCTCAAAATGGCTTTTGAAAATCAATTAAGAGAAGTGGAGGAAAAATTGGGAAGAGAAATGAGAGTGATGCAAGAAAATCACGTAAAATGATTCAATAGCTTGCTAAAAGAGACCCAAAAAATGCGGAAGAAATTAACACCTTAAAAAATAGACTAACCCAAATGGCAAAAGAAGTCCAAAAAGCTAACGAGAAGAATGCCTTAAAAGGCAGAAATGGCCAAATGGAAAAGGAGGTCCAAAAGCTCACTGAAGAAAACAATTTCTTAAAAATAAGAATGCAGCAAATGGAAGCTAACGACTTTATGAAAAATCAAAAAATTATAAAACAAAACCAAAAGAATGAAAAACAATGTGAAATATCTCATTGGGAAAACCACTGACCTACAGAGTAGATCCAGGAGAGATAATTTAAAAATTATTGGACTACCTGAAAGTCATAATAAAAAAAAAAAGAGCCTGGACATCATCTTTCAAGAGAGTATCCAGGAAAACCACCCTTATATTCTAGAGCAGGAAGGCAAAATAAATTTGGAAAGAATCCACTGATCAAGTCCTGAAAGAAATCCCAAAAAAGAAAACCCCTGAGAAAATTAGAGCCAAATTCTGGAGTTCCCAGGTAAAGGAGAAAACATTGCAAGCAGACAGAAAGAATCACTTCAAATATTGTGGAAGCACAATCATAATAACACAAGATTTAGAAGCTTTTACATTAAGGGATCAGAGGGCTTGGAATGTGATATTCTATGTGTAGTAGGAAGGCCGAATTTATGATCTCAAAAAGGATCATATAAATATCTGAATGGTTCGAAATCTTTGGGTATATAGAATTCTCTAAGCAGAACACATCAAAAAATTTATTCAGGGCTCAGAGCAACAAATTAGCAAACCAACCTCCCCATTCCAGTATTGTGAACACAAGCCTCCAGGCCCAGTAGGCCCGCCTCACAAGAGTAGCCAGGAGGCCACAGAAAAATAAGAGGGCATAAATCATATTCACTGGCCTCAAGACCTCGCTCGAACTCCTGGGTCCACACAGGGGTCAGCTCTGCTTCGGCTTTTTTCAGCTGTAGTTTCTCACCTCTCCTCGTAGCCAAGCCTCTGGCGTTCTCCAGCCCCCCTTCAACGACCAGAGACCAGAGTCCAGAGACCATTGGTTCCCGAGTTGGCCCCTCTTAAGTCATTAATCTACACCCACACAGGTTTCACACCTGATAGGGCTTTGGGCCTGGGGCTTAGCATTTAACAGGGGAAAGTACTTTTATGGTAAACAAAAGCCAAACTCCTCAAGGGCACCCGTTAAACTAAGCCCATTTTGCCTTACTGGCACACCATAGGTCAAAGGAGTTAGGATTAAAACCAAGAATCACCTACCCAGAAAAAGTGAATATAATATTCAGGGGGAAAAAGAGAAATTCAATGAAATAGAGGACTTTCAAGCATTCTTGATGGAAAGACCAAAGCTGAATAGAAAATTTCACTTTCAAATACAAGACAAATACAAGAGAAGCATGAAAAGGCAAACAGGAAAGAGAAATCATAAGGGACTTATTAAAGTTGAACTGTTTACACTCCTACAAGGAAAGATGACATTTGTAACTCATGAGACCTTTCTCAATATTAGGGTATTTTGAGGGAATACATACATACATATATACATACAAACAGATACATATATGTATGTGTGTATGTTTATAGACAGAGGGCACAGGGTGAATTGAACATGAAGCGATAATACCTAAAAAATAAAATTAAGGAGTGAGAGAGGAATGTACTGGGAGGAGAAAGGGGGAGACGGAGTGGGGTACATTATCTCACATAAAAGAGGCAAGAGAAAGCTTTTGCAATGGAGAGGAAGAAGGGAGAGGTGAGAGGGAATGAGTGAACTTTACTCTCGTTGGATTTGGCTTAAGGAGAGAATAACATACACCCTCAATTGGGTATGGAAATCTATCTTACCCTACAGAAAAGTAGGGGGAGAAGGTGACAAAAGCGGGGATGATAGATGGGAGGGTTAGTGGGAGGAGAGGGTAATCAGAAGCAAACAGTTTTGAGCAGGGACAGGGTCAAAAGAGGGAATAGAATAAATGGGGGCAGGATAGGATGGAGAGAAATATAGTGAGCTTTTTACAATATGACTGTTATGGAAGTGTTTTGCATGACTACACATTTACAACCTATATCAAATTGCTTGCCTTCTCGATGAGGGTGGGTGGGGAGGGAGGAAAGGAGAGAAAGTGGAACTCAATGTTTTAGAAATGATTGATGAAAATTGTTTTTGCATGAGACTGCTAAATAAGATATACAGGCAGTGATGTACAGAAATCTATCTTGCCCTACAGGAAAATAGAAGTGAAGGGGATAAGAGAAGAGGGGACGGGTGGTGATAGAAGGGAGGGCAGATTGAAATGTACATTAATAATTCATTGGAAACTAAATAATCAAATCCTAAAGAATGAGAAGATAAATGAAAAAAATTCACAAAAGCAATCGATTATTTCATTAAAGAGAATAACACCAATGAGACAATGTCCCAAAATTTGTAGGACACAACCAAAGCTGGACTTAGGGGAAAACTTACATCTCTAAATGCATATATCAATCAAACAGAGAAAGAGCAGCTCAATGAATTGGGCATGCAACTAAAAAAATGGAGAAAATAAACAAATTTGAAATCCCTAAATAAACACCAAAATGGAAATCTTGATAATCAAAAGAGAGAGAAATAAAATTGAGAGTTAAAAAATGAAATAATATATAAATGTAGAATCTGTTTTAATGAAACCACCAATAAAATAAACCATTGGTTTATTTGATTTAAAAAAAAAAAAGGAATATCAAATTGCCAGTAGCAAAAATAAAAAGGGAGAATGCTTCACCAATGAAGATGAAATTAAAGCAATTATTAGGAGTTATTTTTGCCCAATTATGTACCAGTAAAACTGACATCTATTTATCCATTTTTGAAGTGGTTGAATATTTACAAAAATATAAACTCTGCCAGATTAATAAAAATAAATGGAATATATAAATACCCTCATCTTAGAAAAAGAAATTGAATAAGTCATAAATGAGCTCCCTAAGAAAAACTCTCCAGAATCAGATGGATTTAAAAGTGATTTCTATCAAACATTTAATGAATAATTAATCCCAATACAATATAAACTATTTGAAAAAATGTGGGTAAAGAAGGATTCCTGCCAAATTCCTTTTATTAAAAAATGGCTTTAATATCTAAGCCATGGAGTGCAAAGACATAGAAAATTACAACTCAATTCCTTTAATAAAGATCAATGTAAAATTTTAAAATAAAATACGAGAGAGGATATTACAGCAGCATATCACAAAGATCATACACTATGGGACCAGGTGGGATTTAGACCAAGAATTCAGGGTTCAATATTAGGAAAACTGTAAGCATAATTCACCATATCAATAACAAAAACAACAAAAATCATATGATTATAACAATATGTGCAGAAGAAAAATCTTTGACAAAATATTACACCCATTCCTATATAAAAATACTAGAAAGCATAGGAATAAATGGAACCTTTCTTAAAATGATAAGTAGTATCTATCAAAAACCAAGAACAAGTATTACTTGTAATAGATATAAATTTGAGGGCTTTCAAATAAGATCAGAGGTCAAGTAAAAGTGTCTATTATCACCAGTATTATTCAATATAGTACTACAAATGCTAGCTATATCAATAAGACAAGAAAAATGAATTGAAAAAAAATGGCAAAGAGGAAACAAAACTATCCTTCTTTACAGATGATATGATAGTATACTTAAAGAAACATAGAGAATCAACTGAAAAATTCATTGAAGCAATTAGCTTTAGCAAAGTTGCAGGAAATAAACCCACATAAATCTTTAGCATTTTAATATTCTACCAACAAAAATCTGCAGGAAGAGAAAGAAAATTTTCATTTAAAGTAATTTTTTTTTATTATTGTTCAATCATTCAGTCATGTCTACCTCTTCATGACCCTGTAGTTGATAAGTGTCCATGGAGTTTTCTTGGCAAAGATACTGGAGTAGTTTGCCATTCATTTTTTCAGTTCATCCAGTGGATCCTTTCCTCAGACAATAAGGGGTTAAGTGCCTTGCCCAGGGTCACACATCTAGGAGGTGTGTGAGGCTGGATTTGAACTCATGATATGACTTTTGTTTCTTATATACAGAGTACATCATGTAAAATACCAAGCTGGACCAATCAAAAGCCAGAATTAAGGTTGCCAGGAGAAATATCAACAAGCTCAAATATTCAGACAATACCACCAATGGCAGAAAGTGAAGAATTGAGAAGCTTCTTGATAAGGGTGAAAAAGTAGAATGTAAAAGCTGACTTGAAGCTTAACATAAAAAAAAAAAACCTAAGATAATGTAACTGGTCCCATCACTTCCTGGCAAATAAATGGAGATAAAGTGGAAGCAGTGTCAAATGTTATTTTCTTGGGCTCAAAGATCACAGTAGATTGTGACTGCAGCCATGAAATTAAAAGACACTTCCTCCTTGGAAGAAAAGCTATGGCAAATCTGGACAGCATATTAAAAAGCAGAGACATCACCTGGCTGACAAAGGTCCATACGGTCTAAGTTATCCAGTGCCAATGTAGAAAAATTGGAACACTAGTGCACTATTGTATACTATGGGATTCATGGACTGGTCCAACCATTCTGGAGAACAATTTATAACTACACCCAAATTGTAAACTGTGTATATCCTTTGACCCAGCCATGCCACTACAAGGTCTGGAGGTATGTGGAATAATGAGGACTGTTGTGAGGACTTGCCGAACTTTTTTCAGGCTTGCTCATCCACCTTTGATGTCTACCTGCACCCAACTCTCGCCTCTAGCTCCAAGAAGCTATACCATGAGCAGGCGCTACACTCTCACAAGACTGTCTCGGCAGATATGCTAAATCAGGTTCAGAGTAACCAACAGGCCTCAAACCTATAGGTGATTTAGGTGGATGTCTACCTTAACCATGTGAAGACTTGCCCCATTGATATGGGCGGATGAGAACAATTTGTTCCAATGGCCATGAAGGAAGCTGAAGCAGGTGATGTGGAGCACTCATAGCTTGGTCAGACAGTGAAGATATATGTCAAGGTCATTCCCTGCCTCTCAGGCCATCACCAGTTTTCTCAACTTTTTGCTTACCACTATACTTCAATGGCTCTGGAAGAGAGAGTAAGGCTGATGATTTTATGCAATTCTTCCTCACTTAAATCCAATTCACACACAAGTCAAGACACCGTCCTGTGATTGTAATCGTCCCTTTTGAAAATTAAGGAACACCCTTTGACCCAGCAATGCCATCTTTAAGGCTGTATCCCAAAGAGATCATAAAAATGGGAGAAGGATCCACATGTACAAAAATATTAATAGCAGTTCTTTTTGTGGTGGCCAAGAACTGGAAATTGAAGGGATGCCCATCAATTGGGGAATGGCTGAACAAATTGTGGTACATGAATGCAATGGAAGACTATAGCGCCGTAAGAAATGATGAACAGGTGGATTTTGGAAAAACCTGGAAAGACTTATATGAACTGATGCTGAGTGAAGTGAAGTAAGCAGAACCAGGAGAACACTGTACACAGTAACAGCCATAGTGTGTGATGACTCACTTTGATAGACTTAGCTCTTCTCAGCAATGCAAGAACCTAAAACAATTTCAAAAGACCCATGATGGAAAATGCCATCCACATCCTGAGAAAGAAATATGGATCCTGAATGCAGATTGAAGCAGACTATTTTCTTTTTTTGTTTTGTTTTATTTTGTTTTTCTTTCTTATGATTCCTCCCATCTGTTCTAATTCTTCTATACAACATGACTAAGGTGAAAATATGTTTATTAGGGATGTAGAGCCTACATCAGATTGCATGCTGTCTTGGGGATGGGAATAGGGAGGGAGGGGGAGAAAGTTTAAAACTTATGGAAGTGAATGTTGAAAACTAAAAATAAATAAACTTATTATAAAAAGAAAGAAAGAAAATGAAGGACAAACAGCAACCACTAACAGGTCTCTATCCCAAAGAGGTTAAAGGAAAGGGGAAATGACCTATTTGTACAAAAATGTTTATAGCAGCTCTTTTGCGGTGGAAAAGAATTTGCAATTGAAAAGATATCCATCAATTAGGAAATGGCTGAACATGCTGTGGTATATGATTGTAGTGGAATACTATTGGGCTATAAGAAATTACAGTAGGGAAGACTTGCACAAGCAGTATAATGTGAGCAGAACCTGGAGAACATTGTAGATAGTAACAGCATTATTGTAAGAATGATTAATTGTTAAAGGCTTAGCTACTCTGATCAAGACAGTGATCTAAGATAATTCCAAAGGTCCAATGACGAAAACTGTTACCCACCTCCAGAGAGAGAACTGTTGAATTCTAAATGCAGATTGGACCATATTTTTTATTTTATTTTTCTCGGGTTTTGCCTGTGTTTTCTTTTGCAACATGGCTAATATAAAAATATGTTTAGCATGACTTCACCAGTATAATTGATATAAAACGACTTGCCTTCTCAAGGAGGGGGGAAGTATTGAAAAGGGGGGAAGAATTTAGAACTCAAAATTTTAAAAAAAGGATAAAATGTTTTTGCATATAATAAAAATACTTAAATATATACATATGGGCATAAATGTACATATATGTATATTAGAAAAAGAAGAAATGTAGTAACTACACAGTTAATTTGAGGACATTCATTGTAAAAGCAAAAATTCTTACATGCCTTAATAATTCCTAGGGTCTCTACTATATAGAATATCTTATGTTCACAAAAAATGATTCTACACCTTCAATGAAAGGTAAATTTATTTTCAATATAGTTTACTTCAGAAGGTAGAGAAGGATTTAATACATTTTAGTAATATTTAATTTTTTTCTTACTGCAATATGGTATAGTATAAATACCACTGAATTTAGAGTCCACTGAGTTTGAATTCTGCTTGTAGGCATGAGCAAGTCACTTGACCATTAGCTTTGTCTCAGTATGTTAATCTATAAAATTTATAGGATAAAACCAGAATTGCCTTCCTCACTCAGTTATCATAAGGAAAGTACTTTGTAAACTCTTTCAGAGAGCCATAGTTCAGCAAGGTTGAGTGCCTACATGTAAGCATGTTTCCACAATCTGGCTAGCAGCTTCTGTAGGGGTTCAAGATCCACCCACAGCCAGCACCCAGAAAGCTGCCAGCACCCAAAAAGCCCAGGTTCTTTTGATCTGCCTTAATAAGGAGAGCAAGGTGAAGGGGTTGGCAAGCTTACTTTAATTCAGCACATAAATATCATTCACTTAGTTCAGGGGAAAAAGCCAGCACCCTGAACTTCAGAGCAAAATACAAGCAAGTTACAAACATCAACAGATAGACCTTGCCTGATGCAAATCCCAATACATAGTTACCAGAGTTCAACAAAGTCTCAGCATCTGGGTTTACAAGCTGGAGGGCTCTTTAGCTACAGCTGCCAGGAGTCTCCTCATCAATACCATCTCAAGAGCCCTTAAACAAATTACAAACAGACAGACCCAATACAATTCACAGTTACCAACATCTAGGTTCAGCCCTGGGAGCTCAGAACAAGGGCTAGCCCATAGTCACATGCCACCACTGCTTCGGCAAAGAGCTCCAGAGAGGAGAAGGCCAACCCCTGGTTTTATATCTTTTTCAGGGTCAGGGGTGAGTCACACATGCCACTCACCCACGTGACCTAGAATCACCACAAAGAACAACTTAAATCCACTTGGTCTAAAAGCTTCTGCTGTC